>CAJGYO010000012.1:65704120-66327422 GCA_904845875.1 Miscanthus lutarioriparius
ACCTTGTCGTCCATCCTTTGAAACCCAAAACGATTTCCATCGTAGGGGCATGACCACCTCGATTGCCCAATCGATCTCCATTACCATGACCTAACTTAATTGCCTCTGTAAAACACACGTTAGTCATAGTAATCTTGTATTGTCATTAATCACCGAAACCCAACAAAGGGGCCTAGATGCTTTCAATCTCCCCCTTTTTGGTGATTGATGACAATACCACCTCGAGTATGTGAAAGAGTGAGGTTTTTGACGGGCTTGGTTCATATAAGCTTTTGTCAATAAGAACAAAAAGTGAGGCAAGCTTATATGACCCAAGCCAACATGATGTACTCAAAAGATATGAAATAAGCATGAGTACAAGTACCAAAGCACATTTGCATCGGAGTATAAACGTGGAAGCAAAGGCAAATGAGAATAGCACAAGTGATATGACATATAAATAATGTAAAGTAGAGAGCACACATGCCATATATCACAATTACGTAGATATCACTATCACATAGATATAATAATATGCATGAAAGTAACACACGAATGCATAAAAGTAATAGTGTATCACACAAATGAAACTCCAAATGTATAAAATAAGCTAATAATAGATAACTAGCTCCCCCTAAATGTCGCTCCCCCTGAGTCTACATACTCAAACCCTCTTCCCTTTGGCGTCAAACACCAAAACCTAAGGGCTGGTCGGTGGGGCTGCAGCAGACGAGTCAGGCGCTGAAGAACGAGGAGCAAGCTGAAACTGGGCAGCATCATCATCTGACCCGGAGCTCTGTGCTGACTGACCCTCTGTGGCTGGAAGCATCGCTGAAGCGGTCTGGGTCTGAGCTAGGGTAGGTGCTGCCTATGATGCTGCCTATCTTGCAAACATTTTCTGTGTTTTTTCTTATTTCTCATGGTAAGTCCTAAAGGCTCGCCATCACCGGCGACGAGCCACCTCCGCTAGGTCGTAGGTCGCGCCACTAGCACCAATCGACTCACCGCATCACGTAGATCACGTAGGTGTCCTCGGTGTCACCGGAGTCCTCGCCTTCGGCGAGCTAGACCACCGCCGCGCCATCGAACGCTGCCGTCCCCTGTTTCTTTTCGTTGACAAGTGGGGTCGTCTGACCCGAGGGCCCCGCTCGTCAGTGACCGTTGAGTAGAAGATAGTTCAAAAATTCTAGTTTTTAGTGTTGTTTTGTAAAATTTGTATCTCCTATTTTGTAGATCCAAATTGGGTGGTTCTAATTTTGTTAGACTCATAGTGAAGTGTAGTATTTAGGAAAAATATAATATAAGCACTTGTAGTAGAGTTTATGGAAAAATTAAATTGAAACTTTAAATGTGTTTTTGAATGCATGTAAACTTGTTTAAATTATATCTTGAGTTTCTGTGATCCAAAAATTATGAAATTTTGTGGGTAAGCTAGTCTTGTATAGTAGAAGCTCTGGTTAAAATTTGAGAGTCATTACATGTGTAGTTTTTGAGTTATATATTTTCCTTTTATTATTGGTAGATACTTGTGTGAATTTTTGTAAATTTTCTAGGAATCATATGGCCATAAAACTTGGTAGGTAGTATCTTAGTACCTTAAGGATGCTAGAAAAATATGAAATCTGTTGCTTGACACTTTTCACTAAGGTTTTCTAATTATGCCATTTTAAGCCATTCTGCCTTACCATTTTTGTGTAGATTGTTATACTTACTCAAATGGTGTGAAATTTTTATGGTAGTCTACTTAGGGCATGAAGTGTCTACTGTAATTTTTGTAGAATTAATGGTGTAGTTTTCATATATGTTTACTATTTTCTCTAATTAATTAAATAAATTAAGAAAGGTATTAAAAGAAATGTTTTGGGGATGAACACCCTACTTTCTGATGTTCTTGTGATATGTGTGATATGTCAGTAAGATTGGTTTTATCCAATCATGTGTTTATATCATAAGTAATAATTATTCGTTTGCATTATATCCTTCTGGACAGATCTGGGGACTTTGGAAAGTTCCCCATGATATTTTGATTTGCTGTGAATGTGATGAATACAAAAATTGTAGATAATTTATGTATCTAGCTCCTGTCAAAATTTGAGGGCATTTGGCTCAATAGTTTAGAAACTACAGCTGTTTAAAGTTAGGTTCCAGTTTTGCTTACTCTCTGCCTTATGAGGACAGAGTTCTGTTGATTTATGAATTCGACTTGGTAAATTGTTGAATTATGCTTTGAGGTCTGAAAATGAATTGTATACAATTTCATAAGCTTTCCAGATTATCTTGTTGCAAGTCATTTGGATTTATAAATCTCCAGTTATGGCTAGTTTACTGTACCGCTACATAGTCTTCATTTTGCTGAAATACAAATGCTTGAGTGTATGCTTGATGTAATGTTCTCGTTGATTGTTTAGGGGTTAGCCTAACTTGAGAATATGCTTAGGTGCAGGTACTAGGTCATTAACTGAAGATGAGCAATTATACATTAGGTTGTATAAACTTGGTAAGTAAAGCGATTTGAATAGGGCTTAAGTTGGAATATGCAAACTACAGCGAACATGTGCATTCCCCGAGCATCCCTGACATTCGTTCATGTGCATCCATAATATTTATCTTACGCATTCATGCAATAGGTGTGCCGGAGGGAGTGACATTGCTGGAGTTCGAGGGAGCCAACCAGGAGGAGGAACCCGAGGTGCAGGAAGCCGACGAAGCAGTCGCTGTGGCGGAGTTGCCCGAGTGCCCTGACCACCAGCCTTCCTCGTTCCTGAAAGGCAAGCCCCGGAGCATATTAAGCCTTCCATATTTTTACAAATACTTAAGTATCTTTTATTGTTGATGATGCATTAAGTATAGGAATTGGTTGGAACCAATTGCTGCATTATATATCCTTTCTTGTCCAGATATCGCATTGGAATCCTATTTAAGTTCAGGAACGGGTTAAATGCTTAGCCATGCTTAGTGCGGTAGAAGTCAGGTGATTTCCTATCACCTGTGAGCTTTAGGATGAGGTGGATCACGGTTGGCTATATTTGCTATCGTGGAAAAGAACCATGTGAATAATGAATTAAGACCGGGCGGGGTCTTGTGTAGGTTTGAACATAGTGACTCCGTCTGAGTCGTTTAAGGACCGATACGCTGTACGTCCTCATGTCATGTTGAACGCAGCTTAACACTTAGCTGACCGGATAAGTCGTTCCGACCACGAAGCCTAGTAGCTCGACTCAGGCCGGGGACACGAGCAATGGCGGCATTCTGGAGGTAGTAAGGATGTGCGGAGAGCCATTGCCATAAGTCCAAGGCGGGTTAGAGTCCCGAACAACCTTGGCAGAGTGGTTCTATGAGAATTTCGATCTGATCGGACTCGCGACTCCTAAATCGTACCAAAGGTGACTTGTTTGCGACTCACGGGGAAGCGGGGTTTGTGTTTAGGAATACCCTCCACCGGATAGGAATCGATTCAATCGCCGTCTCTCCCGGATAGTGAGAACTTGACTAAGCGGCCAACAACGTGAATGCAATTAATTTAACGATATGGTTAAATGGAAGATGATGATAAGGTTGCCACAATGAATACCGATATGGTTATTAATGTTTGCACCCTAATAAAATGATTGCTTAGTATAGGTGCTAATATAGATGACGAGTTAATGGCTAAAAAGTCGCTTTGCTAGTTCAAAGCTAAGAGTTGATCATTATTACTTATGCTTTTTCGCAAAAAGAAAGTGTCACCGGATCCACTACATTAAGCTATGCGTAATTCTTGGTGTCATTTATTTTGGTTTTCGCTCGGATAAGTCTAGTGAGTACATTCCCTGCACTCGTGGTTTATTCCCTCTTGTTGCGATGACCTTCTATATCGTGGATTCTATAAGTATTGTCTCCATCCGTGGTGATGAAGACTAGATCATGGGCATGATCTCTCTGTTCTCTTATCTGAATGCTTTTGCGGGCTGTGATCAGCGAACCAGTATGTGTATTTGAACTCGGGTGTGTAAGTTAAACTATTTGCTTCCGCATGTTTTATAAGACTTGTTTTGTAATAACGATGACTCTGTGATGATATAATCTAATTGCGAACGTCTGCGAAATATTGTAACGTACGATATGTTATGTTGAATTACTGTGATCTTGGTTGTATGCAAGTTGGTTTGAAATCCTTTGAGATTTCAGTTGACTACCGGGTTTATATGGGCTCAAGTTCGAGAATTTGATCGTTTCGGTGATTGTTTTTGTACTTGTGCTCTTATAAATTGGTCGGTTCTGTGATATGACATCTCTTTCTTCAACAAGTCTAGTAGGTGTGACCACAAGGAGGATGGCTTTCCTTTCTCCAACAAGTTCAGGTGTGACAACAAGGAGGATGGCATAATCTTACCTGAAGGAATCAACTGTAGGCTTATAATTGAGTAGTTATCTTAGTCTAAGCATGTGTAACTTGGTATGTGTTCTGTTCTAAACCAATGTGTTTTTAACTATGGTGCTATATGTGATCCTAGAGAACCCAGTTAAACATCTAGATGTGAACAATGTTATGTACTACTAAAGTTATGCCATATCTTATTAATATAATATTCTAATGGGTGATGTTGAGTTTATGCTAATTTTTTGAGGTGTTATAGTATGTCACTTTTATATAAGCGTATATATCTCTGTTGGACTCATATATTGTAAGAGATAGGGATATATATATATATATATATTCCTATTAACAAAGACTTCACGAAAATGCTAAGATCTAAAAAGATGCAATCTTTTAATCATAAATAACACAAATTTATTTTTTTAATGGTACATATCTAACGTGCTGTGTTTTAACGGTACAGCCCAGGCCAGATCTTCTCCCCCGATCGCTAGCACCTCCGATGCTCCCGCTTCCTTCGCCTATCCCTTCATAGCCGCGTCGCCACCGCCGCCGCCGCGAGGCGGCCGCTGCCTTTCTCCGCTCCCTTTGTATGGAAACGCGCAGCCGCAAGCGGGCGGAGGCCTCCTCTTCTTCCGCGACTCCCTCCTCCCGCTCCTCCAAGCGCTCGCGGCCCAACCCTAACCCTAACCCTAACCCTCCCGCCGCCCCCTCCCCCGCCCCCAACCCCGTGCCGTTGCCACCGCGCACCCGCCGCTCGGCCGCTGTCAACCCCCTCCCCGCGATGGACTCCTCGGGCGACAACAACTCCAATCCCAACCCGCCGCCGCGGCGTCGTGGCCGCTCCTCCAACGCAGATAAGGGTAAGGAGCAGCAGCAGCCGGAGCCCTCTCACAGCTCCCGAGTGCGCGAGGCCGAGCGCCTGCTGGGCCTAGGTTTCGAGGGCATTGAGGATGACGACGATGCGGGGTTCGGGGCTGGGGCCATCCCCCACAGCCTGACTTCTGCGAGCACCGCGCTCCAGGGGCTGCTTAGGAAGCTTGGTGCTGGCCTGGACGATATACTGCCGTCGTCAGCACTGTCAGCTGCAGCCGCAGCCGCAGCCGCGTCATCGTCATCAGCATCCGGGCAGCTGAGTGGGAGGTTGAAGAAGATTCTTGCCGGGTTGCGTGCTGATGGAGAGGATGGGCGGCAGGTCGAGGCGTTAACACAACTCTGTGAGATGCTGTCCATTGGCACAGAAGAGTCTCTTGGGGCATTCTCGGTGGACTCATTTGTCCCTGTCCTGGTCGGGCTGCTCAATCACGAGAGCAACCCAGACATCATGCTGCTCGCAGCACGAGCCCTAACTCACCTCTGTGATGTGCTGCCGTCTTCTTGCTCTGCAGTTGTGCATTATGGTGCTGTGCCTTGCTTTTGTGCCCGGCTTCTCACCATTGAATACATGGACTTGGCGGAGCAGGTATGCTCTACATTAACACATTGCTTTCAGTATGTTGCTTATTTGTCACTTTGCTGCATCCCTTTCATTGATTTGTGGACATGATTTTATCGTAAACTTCATATGTTGGTGTGTAAACATTGCCTAGCCTTCCATTTGTTCCCTTCATAGTTTGCAATAGTTTGGAATTGCTAATGGCCAGATATTAATGCATGATTTCCTTAATTCCTCATTCTAATTGGACTCTTGGGTGTTGACGTGGTGCATATTGAAAGCTCTTGTTCAGAAATGGTCCATTTAATACAATTGTGTTAAGTTGATTTTTTTGTGCCTGTTTGATGAAGTTACATAACAGGATAGATACCCTTCTATGTTCTGACTAGATAATGAAAAGGTTACGTTGTTTTTCTAAGATATTCCTATGTCCTGATCTGCAGCTTCCACTCTATGGTAGATGTTATTATTCCTGTACCATGATTCTGGCACCTCTCTATCTTGATTATACGGCATGGTCATTCCTTACCTTTTCTCTCTTGGGGTATAATTAAAAGTGGTGAAATTTGAATTGATATAATCTCTTTGAAAATCTTACTCTAAATCATTTTTAATTCCTGTTTGCTGTCAAATTTAGTTGGATTTAGTACAACCGGTCATCAAGAAGTGTCAGCTACAGAAGTTCAAGTGATTATTTCAGTTTATAACTTTATATGGTCTTAATTCTTCTGTGATACTGATACCTTGACAAGGGTAGAGCTTTAGGGCCAACACGGGCCATGCTCTCTCCCCCTTCATTTTAGCAACTCCATAAAAGAACTGGCAGTATTTTGAGCTACATCGCTAATGAAGCATGTAAATACGCTTTTGGAAACATTGAATTCATCTCCAAATCACTGCCCTCTTCCCCTACTAACTTTGGCTGCAAGCTCTGCCACTGGTTTTCAATAGAACATTTTTCTGGTTTCTACTGTTGTTTGGATCTCTAGAAATAATGTCTTCTCGTTTGAAATACTATTGTGTATAGATAATAGATGCATACATGTACAATCTCTTCATATTTGCATGTGTGCTCTTGATGGTGGCCTAACATATATGCTATGTTTTTTTATTTAGTCATTGCAAGCTCTTAAAAAAATATCCCTGGAGCATCCAACCGCCTGCTTGCGGGCTGGTGCACTAATGGCTGTCCTATCATACCTTGACTTTTTCTCCACAGGTGTTCAGGTAATCACTCTGCCTATTCTAGATTTTTGCATCACAAAAAAAACTATGTTTGTTCGCTTGCTTCAGTCCATTTATCTCATAGCTTATTCTTATGCATTACTTGTTTCTATTCTGTGACAGATGAACCGTACTATTTATTCTTGTTATTTTTTATTACTAACTGCTGTTTTTGTTGATGGAATGTTTTCAGAGAGTTGCATTATCTACAGCTGCTAATATGTGTAGGAAACTTCCTTCTGATGCATCAGATTTTGTAATGGAAGCGGTTCCACTTCTTACTAATCTACTGAACTACCATGATTCAAAAGTACAATTGCCATTCCAAATGCTGATTTCCTTCATGACACCATCTATGTTTCAGATGCTGATGTTATGTTTTTCCCTATTCTAGGTACTGGAGCATGCTTCTGTCTGCCTTACCCGTATCGCGGAAGCTTTTTCACCATTTCCAGAAAAATTGGATGAGTTGTGCAATCATGGATTGGTTGCACAAGCTGCTAGCTTAGTATCTGTTAGCAACTTAGCAGGACAGGCATCCTTGAGTACATCGACATATACGGTACACTTCGTTATTTTCTTTTTTTTGTTACAATTATTTATTTTAGAGTTGTGAAATTTGTTCCATGCTTTCTTACAGGGTGTGATTCGTCTGCTCTCAATATGCGCAAGTGGATCACCTCTGGCAGCTAAAACACTTCTCCTTCTTGGAATTAGTGGCACACTTAAAGATATCCTTTCAGGCTCTGGGTTGGTTGCTGGCACAACTGTGTCCCCTGCTTTAACAAGACCAGCTGATCAGGTGATTTTGTCTTTTCATAGGCACACTTTAATGCTCCTTGGGTATCATGTGTGCTTGATATCTACATTTGTTGTTTATCTTAACAAGCTACGTGTAAATTAATGAAGCTATTTGAGTGGTACATTTTTTGTATTTCAGAGTTCAACATACCCTATGCTTCAGATAGCACTTTAACCATTGATTCCAAGCCCAGGATATCATCTCTATTACGGCCCCATTTGGCATGGCTCTGGCTCCGGCTTTTTGCGGCTCCTTGCAAGGAGCCCTGCCAAATGGCCATCTAAAAAACGGCTCCTTGCAAGGAGCCTGGAGGAGCTGGAGCTAGAAAAAGTGCCTTCTCTCGGCTCCTCACAAAATTGATACAAATTATTGCAGTGCCACTGAGCCCATTTTGCCAAACGTTTTCCAAAACGGCTTCAACTGGCCCTAATTATAAAGCCACCCAATTAATCGCACAGTTCCCAACCTTACATGTCCCTCAATACAACAATCTCTGCCCCCATTCTGTACTCCACACATGCCTAAAAATCTTCCTTGTTCTCTCTCTTCTACCACTTCGTGGTGCAGTGAGGGGCTTACTTGTAGGAGTGCCTAATGCATGCCATATAGCATCTTTACGCACAATGACACAGTAACAAGTGTCATCGCAGAAAAAAATAATATTTGTATATTTTCAAACACTGTTTTTGATGAATTTGATGAAATGAAACCGAATAAGTCCCCTAACATGTGTTTCTAATAATGCAATTTGTTTTTTACAACAACAACAACAACGCCTTTAAGTCCCAAACAAGTTGGGGTAGGCTAGAGTTGAAACCCAGCAGAAGCAATCAAGGTTCAGGAACGTGAATAGCTGTTTTCCAAGCACTCCTATCGAAGGCTAAGTCTTAGGGTATATTCCATCCTTTCAAGTCTCCTTTTATTGCCTCTACCCAAGTCAACTTCGGTCTTTCTTTGCCTCTCTTCACGTTACTATCCTGGCTTAGAATTCCACTACGCACCGGTGCCTCTGCAGGTCTCCGTTGGACATGTCCAAATCATCTCAACCAGTGTTGGCAAGCTTTTCTTCAATTGGTGCTACCCCTAATCTATCATGTATATCATCGTTCTGAACTCGATCCCTTCTTGTATGACCGCAAATCCAACGCAACATACGCATTTCCACGACACTTATCTGTTGAACATGTCGTCTTTTCGTAGGCTAACATTCTGCACCATACAACATAGCAGGTCTAATCGCCGTCCTATAAAACTTGCCTTTTAGCTTCTGTGGTACTCTTTTGTCACATATGACACCAGATGCTTGGTGCCACTTCATCCACCCTGTTTTGATTCTATGGCTAATATCTTCATCAATATCCTCGTCTCTCTATAGCATTGATCCTAAATATCGAAAGGTATCCTTCCTAGGCACTACTTGACCTTCCAAACTAATATCTTTCTCCTCCCGAGTAGTAGTGCCGAAGTCACATCTCATATACTCAGTTTTAGTTCTACTGAGTCTAAAACCTTTGGACTCCAAAGTCTCCCGCCATAACTCCAGTTTCTGATTCACTCCTGTCCGGCTTTCATCAACTAGCACTACATTGTCCGCGAAAAGCTTACACCAATGGATGTCCCCTTGTATGTCCCTTGTAACCTCATCCATTACTAAGGCAAACAGATATGGACTCAAAGCTGACCCTTGATGTAGTCCTATCCTAATTGTGAAGTCATCCGTGTCTCCATCACTTGTTCGAACACTAGTCACAACATTGTTGTACATGTCCTAATGAGCCCGACGTACTTCGTTGGGACTTTATATTTGTCCAAAGCCCACCACAAAACATTCCTTGGTATTTTATCATAAGCCTTCTCCAAGTCAATAAAAACCATGTGTAGGTCTTTCTTCTTCTCCCTATACCGCTCCATAACTTGTCTTATTAAGAAAATGGCTTCCATGGTTGACCTTTCGGGCATGAAACCAAATTGGTTCATAGAGACCCGCGTTATTGCTCTCAAGCGATGCTCAGTAACTCTCCCATAGCTTGATTGTATGGCTCATCAACTTGAATATCCACTTTATTCTTGTAGATCGGTACCAATATATTTCTCCACTCGTCAGGCATCTTGTTCGATCGAAAAATATGGTTGAACAACTTGGTTAGCCATACTATAGCTATGTCCCCGAGGCATCTCCACACCTCGATTGGGATACTATCCGGTCCCATCGCCTTACCTCCTTTCATCCTTTTCAACGTCTCTCTGACCTCAGATTCTTGGATTCTCCGCACAAAGCACCTATTGGTGTCATCAAAAGAGTCATCCAACTGAAAGATTGTGTCCGTATTCTCACCATTGAATAATTTGTCAAAATACTCTTGCCATCGATGTCGGATCTCATTCTCCTTCACCAAGAGATGCTCCCTTTCATCTTTAATGCACTTAACTTGGTTGAAGTCCCTTGTCTTTCTCTCACGAACCCTAGCCATCTTATAAATGTCCTTCTCTCCTTCCTTCGTACTCAAATATTGGTAAAGATCCTCGTACGCTCTACCTTTTGCCACATTTACAGCTCGCTTTGCAGTCTTCTTTGCGTCCTTGTACTTCTCTATGTTGTCCACACTCCTGTCATGGTACAAGCGTTTATAGCATTCTTTCTTCTCCTTAATAGCCCTTTGGACTTCCTCGTTCCACCACCAAGTATCTTTAGCCTCGCCTCCACTTCCTTTGGTTACTCCACACACCTCTGAGGCCACCTTCTGAATGTTGGTTGCCATCTTCTCCCACATGTTGTCTATGTCCTCTTCTTCCTTCCAAGAGCCCTCTTTGATAACCCTTTCCCTGAATACCTCTGGCGTCTCCCCTTTCAGTTTCCACCATTTTGTTCTTTCAATCTTAGCTTGTTTATCCCTACGGGCACGCACCTAAAAACGAAAGTCTGCCACCAAAAGCTTATGTTGAGAAACAACACACTCTCCTGGTATCACCTTGCAACCCAAGCATGCTTGTTTGTCCTTTCTTCTTGCGAGGACAAAGTCAATCTGGCTAGAGTGTTGTCCGCTACTGAAGGTCACTAGATGAGATTATCTCTTTCTAATCACAACCAAATATTATACTTTTAGTTTGTAGTCAATGTTCCTCTGTGGCACGTCATTGTCTTTTCTTCAATGCGAGCATACCCATACTAGTTCCCATGTTGAGCATTTGTGAACTTGATGTTATCCTATGTTCTATTCCTGGTACCAAGAATATATTCTGACATTAGCACAGTTTATATTTTTGATAAATTGTCATCTATGTTAAATTTTAATAGGTATTGTAACTTGTAAAGATACCGACTTTCTGGTTGTAGTTATATATTATCACCACATGATCCACTTGCAAATGATGCCATTATGTGTTTTTGGGTATTATGCAGATGAATGAGATTGTGAAGCTTGCAGATGAGTTACTTCCTCCTCTGCCTGTTGGGACCATTTCTTTACCGATGTATTCCGATGTTCACATGAAAGGTTCTTCTGTAAAAAAATCCACTTCTAGTAAGCAGAGTGAACATGGTTCAACAGGAAATGAACTATCAGGTCGGGAGAAGTTATTGCGTGATCAGCCTGAACTTCTGCAGCAATTTGGTATGGACCTGTTACCTACCATGACACAGGTCAGTCTCTTGTCTTATTACTGTTTTCTTTGATGGTGTTAATGGTAATGCTGATGTGGTATTACGGGACATTGTTGCTATCATGTTGATGTGATTCTTAAGGATTTCAATACCTTGAACAGGTGTATGGCTCTAGCGTAAGTGGACCAATACGCCACAAGTGCTTATCTGTCATTGGGAAATTAATGTACTTTAGCTCAGCCGAGATGATCCAGTCTCTCCTTAGCACGACAAACATTTCCAGGTGCTAACACAAAACTTTGGATATCTTCCATTAAGTTATCTCATGTAATTAGAAACTGTCTTATCACATGAATTCCAAATATTTTTCAAGCTATTGACTTTTATATTAACCATTGCAGCTTTTTAGCTGGCATTTTAGCTTGGAAAGATCCACAAGTGCTGATCCCTGCTCTTCAGATAGCTGAAGTTTTAATGGAAAAGCTTCCAGAGATATTTGTGAAGATGTTTGTGAGGGAAGGTGTTGTTCATGCTGTTGAGTCACTTATATGCCCAGAGTTCTCTGGTCAAGTGACTCCTCAAGTGTCACAGCTGGACAATCATGTGGATTCCATTACATCTTCACAAAATAGGCGCAACCGCCGTCGAAATAATGCTGTGAACACTGAAAACAGCTTGCCTGATGGATCAAAAGGTTCCCATTCTGTGATTGCCAATTCACCACCAAGCACAGCTGAAGTTCCAAATAATAGTCTCCGTGCTTTAGTTAGTAATCATGCAAAGTCATTTAAGGATAAGTATTTCCCTTCAGAGCCTGGCTCTAGTGACATTGCAGTTACTGATGACCTCCTTAAACTGAGGGTACTTTGTGCAAAACTGAATACAACCGTTGACACTATCAAAACAAAAGCTAAAGGAAAATCAAAGGCTGTAGTAGGCAATAGCTTTGATGTGTTATGCAATATTGAGGAGCAATTGGATGGTATAATAGCTGAAATGTTGTCTGAGCTTAGCAAGGGGGATGGTGTTTCGACATTTGAGTTCATTGGAAGTGGAGTTGTTACAGCTTTGCTAACCTATCTGTCATGTGGAACATTTGGGAGGGAAAAGGTGTCTGAAGCAAACATACCAAATTTGCGTCATCAAGCAGTCAGACGATACAAGGCATTTATATCTCTTGCCCTTCCAAATGATAAAAATGGGAATAAAACTCCTATGACATTCCTAGTCCATAAACTGCAAAGTGCCCTCTCTTCGTTGGAACGTTTCCCAGTTTTGCTTAGCCATTCTGGAAGAGCGCCGACTTTGGGAGGACCCCGCCTGATGACAGGCTTAGGAGCTCTGTCACAGCCCTTCAAATTGTGTCTTTGTCGAGCGCCTGGTGAAAAGTCACTTAAGGATTATTCATCCAATATTGTTCTTATTGACCCATTAGCAAGTCTGGCAGCTGTTGAAGATTTTCTTTGGCCTAGAGTCCAGCGCACGGAGCCAGTCTCGAAGCCTCCAGTCTCATCTGCAAATAATTCTGAATCCGGAGCAGCAAGTTCCACTGCGCCTTCAATTCCGCCAGGAACTCAATCTGGCCGTCGGGCATCATTAAGATCACAGTCATCAGCTGCCACTAGTGGTGCAATTAAGAAGGATTATCAGGAGGGAAGCATAAACACATCAAAGGGAAAAGGAAAAGCTGTTCTTAAATCGAGGTTGGATGAACCTAAAGGTCCACATACTAGGAATGCTGCACGAAGAAAAGCTGCTTCAGAGAAAGATGTTGAACTGAAACCATCACATGGTCACAGCACTTCAGAGGTTAGATACTCATGCGTTCAATCTTATTTGCTATTTGCATAATATATCAATTGAGCCCCCCTAAGTGACTTCTGTTGCTAAGTTTGGCTTCAATTTCTCTGACTCTGGGACAGCTTGATAGCAAATGTTTTTTAACAATGCCTTTTGTTGTTTACTCAGCTGACAAATGATTTTTGTAGTAATGACATAACAGTAATGCAGCTAATTTGCTTTTCCTTAGTGTTCATAGTGTATTTAGTTTGATCAGTACTTAGTTTTAGTATGTAAGCAGAGGATTTCAAAGGGATATGCTGCAGAGACAAACGATGTTCAGATTATAGAACTATATAAGTATAATATCATAAATGTATAGCAATGAAAATGTACTGAGCTGTGGCATTTCTGTGTACATTGCATTTGTATTATTATAGATGAATAAGATATAAAAACTGAAGCAACAAAGACCAAAGTAGAAATATGCCTGTTTCACTATAATTTAAAGTGATGTTATGTAATGACCTGACTACATTTTTGTATCTTATACTGAACTATATGAAGGATATCCACAAATATGAAATATGAGTTTATTTCTTAACTCTAAATAACAGATATTTTTGTATTTCATTTTTAAATATCTAAGTGAAGTTTTCAGGGCAAACAACTTTATGGATTATTATTTGGACTAGCGCATGCATGCTCCTTTATCTGAATTTTAGAAACTAAACAGATCGAAGGGCCTTCAACATATATTTATATTAAGTATTATACCTGCAGGATGAAGATCTTGATGCTTCTCCAGTTGAGATTGATGATGCTTTAATGCTTGATGACGACGACGACGAGGATGTCTCTGAGGATGAAGATGATGATCATGAGGCGGTAGTATTTTTTTTCCCATTTTGCTTATTACTACAAAGGTTTGTATTGAGTGGACATGGTTTGGAACTCAGTGGATTTTGTTGAAATGTTCAGGTTCTCCGAGGGTCTCTTCCTTCCTGTGTTCCTGAGAGAGTGCATGATGTGAAATTAGGAGATGCTGATGATTCTAGTGTTGCCTCATTGGCAAATGATAACCAGGCACAGCCCTCATCTGGTTCCAGTACAAAAAATACTTCTGGCAGGGGATTGGATGCTGCTGAATTTAGAAGTCCAAGCACATTTGGTTCACGCGGTGCAATGTCGTTTGCTGCAGCTGCAATGGCTGGATTAACTTCAGTAGGTAGTCGTGGTATTAGAGGTAGCCGAGATCGGAATGGCCTTCCATCGGGTGCTCGTACAACCGAGCATCACAACAAATTGATATTTACAGCTGGTGGGAAGCAGCTTAACAAACATTTGACTGTATATCAAGCTGTTCATGATGAGGATGATGAAGATCGGTTAGGTGGATCCGATTTACCTGATGATGGTAACCACTTCTGGGGTGATGTATTCACTATAACATATCAGAAGGCTGATAACACAGCGGAGAAGGGGTCTGTTGGAGGTTCAGCTTCAGTGCCAAAACCTTCCAAATCCGATTCTTGCAGAACTTTGTCTGAAAAATTGTTCACTTCTCTTCTTGATAGTATTTTGCAAGGAGAGCTTCCCTGCGATTTAGAGAAATCAAACCAAACCTACAATATCTTATCACTATTACGTGTGTTGGAGGGCTTGAATCAGTTATCTCCTCGTCTGAAACTGCAGGCAACCTGTGATGATTTTGCTGAAGGAAAAGTTGCTACGTTGGATGGGCTATACGATGTTGGAGCTAAGGTACCCTCAGAGGAGTTTGTCAACAGTAAGATGACCCCAAAACTTGCTCGGCAAATTCAGGATGTTCTTGCACTGTGTAGTGGCAGTTTACCATCTTGGTGTTATCAGCTGACGAAAGCTTGTCCTTTCCTGTTTCCTTTTGAAACACGAAGACAATACTTTTATTCCACAGCTTTTGGGTTGTCTCGTGCACTGCATCGTCTTCAGCAACAACCGGGTGATAATACTAACACTGCTTTTGAAAGAGAAGTCAGGGTTGGTAGACTGCAACGCCAGAAAGTCCGTGTTTCTCGTAACCGTATCTTGGATTCTGCGGCTAAAGTTATGGAGATGTTCTCTAATCAGAAGGCTGTCCTAGAAGTTGAATACTTTGGTGAAGTTGGAACTGGACTTGGTCCAACTTTGGAGTTTTATACTCTCTTGAGCCGTGAGCTGCAAAGGGTTGACTTAGGATTATGGAGATCTCATTCTCCAGATGATTCTGGCATGCAAATTGATCGAAATGCTGATGATTTAACAGGTGAAAAGCGTGAATCAGAATCACTTGTTGAGAGCAGGAACATAGTACAAGCACCTCTTGGTTTATTTCCTCAGCCTTGGCCACCTAGTGCTGCTGCATCAGAAGGTAGCAAATTCTTCAAAGTTGTCGAGTATTTCCGCTTAGTTGGTCGAACGATGGCAAAAGCATTGCAAGATGGAAGGCTTCTCGATTTGCCTTTGTCGACAGCATTTTACAAACTTTTGCTTGGACAAGTAAGCATGAGAGCCCTTGAGCCAGATTCATTTTATATTTTCTTTTAAAACTCCTCTTTTCTATTAGCACTTGACTTTCTGTATATGCCTTTCCCTTAACTTTACCAAATTTGCTTCAATAGGAACTTGATTTGTATGATATATTATCTTTTGATACTGAGTTTGGAAAGACATTGCAAGAACTGCAAATTCTCGTTGCACGTAAACAATTTCTTGAGTCCTGCTCTAGTGAGAGCCAAAAAATAGAAGAATTATGTTTCCGTGGTGCTCCCATTGAAGATTTATGTTTGGACTTTACTCTTCCGGGCTATCCCGATTATGTTCTCAAGGAAGGTGGAGAGAATGCAGTGGTAAGTGATATGGTGGCCTAGGTTTTTTTCCCCCTTAAGTGTTGCTGCAGATTACTCATATTGTTATCCCCTTCTGTAGGTCAACATTTATAACTTAGAAGAGTATATTTCTTTGGTTGTGGATGCTACTGTTAAGACCGGAATAATGCGGCAAGTAGAGGCATTGAAGGCAGGATTCAATCAGGTATTTTTGATTCGTGGTCGATTTCTGTTAATCAATGATCGTAGAACTAACTAGCACATTTATTTATTTTTTCGAAAAAATTATTCATTGTATATTTGTCACTTCAGGTGTTTGACATATCATCACTCCAAATATTTTCTCCTCAAGAACTTGATTATCTGATTTGTGGTCGCCGTGAACTTTGGAAGGTATTGCTTCTGTGCTGTCATTCTTTATGTTGTACTTCCTCTGTCCCAGAATGATAAGTGTATTTTGTACAGGAAAAGTCAAATTTTACAAACTTTGACCAACAATTATATACAAGTTTAGGACATAAAACTCGCATTAATAGATTTATATTCAGAGTGCCTCTGAGATGACATTAATTGTTTAGCAATTGAAAACATATTGCAAGAGAAATTAATGGTCAAAATCTATTTTGTTTGACTTTTCCCTGATCAAAATACACTTAGTATTTCGGGATGAATGGAGTAGTTGTTTTGGCTTATTCTGAACAATTTCACATCATGCAGCCAGAAACACTGCCTGAACATATAAAATTCGACCATGGTTATACCTCTAAGAGTCCTGCAATTGTCAATGTAAGTTTCCCTGCTTCTTTGTATTTCATTTGCAAATTTCATAAGTTTATTTGGATGTTTCTACTGTGCTGTTTTGCAGTTTCTTGAGATCATGGCAGAATTTACTCCTGAGCAGCAACATGCTTTCTGCCAGTTCGTGACTGGTGCTCCTCGGCTTCCACCTGGGGGTTTGGCTGCCCTAAATCCTAAGTTGACTATTGTTAGGAAGGTAAATCGGTTATCTTTGCTAATATTTCTATTCTACTTTATGGTTGACATGCCTGCCCACATATTATTGAACTTTTGAATTTTGTTTGAATTCCAGCACTCATCTGTGGCAAATAATACTTCAAATCCAACTGGAGCGACAGAGTCTGCAGATGATGATTTGCCTAGTGTCATGACTTGTGCCAACTATCTTAAACTGCCACCATACTCCACCAAGGTATGCTTTTTTCTGCTTTTTGGCGAACTGTGGTTATATCACCCGTGTTGTCTTGGAAATCGAGGATTCAGAAACCCAGTCACCAAAGAATTACTTGACCATAGCCTTTATCGTAACTGGTAACTGGGTTCACACTGCGGCCAGCACCTTACTGGCTTGACTGGCTTATAGAAGACCAGCGACTCATAAGTTAGAATCATTATTTCGTTAGTTTATATTCAACATAGCATATTCCACATTGTTTGAACTTTTAAGAACTTTTATTGATGCACGCTGTTTTTCCATAAAGAAAATATTTACAGTGCTACTCGTGCAAGTGTGCCCGTAGGTTTGTTACCTGTACCATCCGTCTGAATTGTGTGCTGTTGTTGGAACTTCTTGCAGGCTATCATGTTAAAGAAACTGCTTTATGCGATCAACGAAGGCCAAGGGTCATTTGATCTTTCGTGAAGCTCAACACTAACATAGATATTGGTCAACCGAGAAATTTGTGTCATTGTTACCCAGAGTTAGTTTCTACCTCGTCCTCATGTATGACATAGGTTAAAGTCAGCTCTGCAGAGTCCCACCGAAGGTTTGGATCCCGTACCTTTGGGTGTGGATGTCTATATTCTCTCTTTTTCATTTGGTTGTATATATTCTTGCGGATCTTTATAGTGAATAATAATAAATTGTTTTGCTCTCCGTACTATGCTCCTTGCAATCATCAGTGTCGGTGACTCCAGTGACCCATCGTGGTTATGGCCTTTGGATGCTGACCGCGTCCGCCCAGTCCCATCTCTCCAGCCAAAGCATCAGGCTGCCAAACTTTGGTCGATGGTTTCGCTGCCCACGAATCGTCTGGATAGGGGCCGATAAACTACTCACGGGAATTCCGGAGCTAGCCAAAATCGTGGCGGGCATCCAAACACACTCGTCAACGGCCAACTTTTGGCCGTACTGACACTATCTAAACGCGACTGTGCTGGATCCTGACTGTCCTTTCCGAGGCATTTGAGGTTGTCAAGTTGTCAACTGAGGCGTGATGAAAACATAGTCCTGGCATATAGCTGAGTTCTCGCAGTGTCGCCTATTTGGCTATGGTGAGCATGGGACTGGTAACTCTCACGGAAGTCACAGGCTCTATTTGGTTGCCTACATAACTTCTTATCCGGGCTCTATTATTCGGGCTTCGCAGCGTATCACTATCCTCAAAGCACCTAGAACCTGCATCCCACTATTTGCTCTCTGTGTCAGCGTGGATGAGTCCTGCTCGCTGGGCCACGTGCTGGCCCGCGTGGGGTTCCACCTTGAGGAGATCCAGGCGACGCTCCCGATCCGCACGCCGTGAGCCAAGCTCACCGTCACCGATAAATGTGTTTGAGGTGGAATCCATCTTTAATACAAGTGGATTGAGATAAATCTGAGAACATCTAAAGCCTTGTTCGTTTATTTTCAAAATCAGAGGGATCGAAGAGGGTTGAGGAGGATTTTGACTTATAGAGGATTTAATCTTCCTCAATCCCTCCCAATCCCCTTCCAACAGGCCCTAAACAAGTCCAAAGTCGGAAAGGGATGCAATTACATTTGGGAAGGGCGGGATCGGATCTGAATAGCCTAGTATCCAATTACACTGTAATGGAATACCAGACTTCTCTCCGCAATGCATTCACACGAGCCATACGCTATTGAATGCGGTACTTAACTTCAACACAAACACAATCCACACTTGAGGTCTTCAGCGCTTCAGCCACAACCCCTTCCCCAAGGATGATGATAGATAAGGCACGAGACACAGCCGTGCCGGCCACGACAGCAGAGCTGGAAAATTGCTAACTTGCTTCCAGGTACCAGGAATGCAGGGAGCGGCAGCGAAATTGCTAACTTGCGATCCGCCGCTGCGTAAAATGACGTATCGCGTATCAGCGGTCGTTGTCATATAGTAGGATCAGTCGGCCGTGCCGTTGTCATATATGACCAGGCGGGAGTCGGCCGGCACTGCACAAGCCAATAAAACTCCGCCAAAACTGAGGAAAGATGGAGCCGTCCAGAGTTGCTAAGCCATCGATTGAATTGCAAGCAGTACATCCAGTAGTCCTTTGGCCGTTTAACCTAACTGTTGTCAGATGTGTCTAGAAATGTAAGCGAGTCTCAGTGGTGATTTTGGATTGGCTAGTTGAGTTCAACTCTCTCTCATAAATTAATTTTTTATAGGCTCTCATAAATTAATTAGGCATACATCCCATGAGGTTTGCTTTTTTTTTTAAAAAAAAAAGAAAAGTTCTTTTTTACTTATATAATCGGGACGACTAGCGCCCAGACGTCCGGCACGAAGGTGGCGACACCAAAGCAAGGCAACCAAAGGCGAGGAGGGAGCAAGATGTAACACATAATCTACTTTTGAAACATCCGCATACAACACTTGCAACAACAGATAAAACACTTGAACCATGCATCTGAATCATTTGCAAAAACACCTCAAAACCATTGTAAATCATACACAATATCCAGATAAAACACTTACAATATTTATGTGAAACATATGCAACATCCAAATAAACTAAGTTGCAACATGTATGAAAAAATAGATGAAACATTGGGAACAGAATCTTGCAACATACGTGTACAATTATTTCAACATATTAAACATCCGATCTACTTTCAACATCATTATGAAACATTTACAACATACCTATGAAACATTTGAAACACCCGAAACATTGGCTAATAACATGCATTTTTCACCCTTGCAAGCAGGGGATGGGCAGGCGGAGGGCAGCGCTGTCACGGCCCCTTCCGGAGGCGAGCGGAGGGGACATGCCACCTGTAGGGTTGAAATGGCAGACTAGAGGGGAGTGAATAGTCCTTTCTAAATATTAAATGCGTCGGCTAACCGAAACAAGTGTGGAATTAAAATTTTCGATCTAACCAAGACTACACCCCTCTATCTAAGTTCACGAGCACCTTATAAAGATCATAATTAGGCAACAAAGGTACCAGGCTAGCTAGAGCTCACCTAATCAATTCTAGTAGTAAGGTCACATAAACCTATGCAACTAGTACTTCAAGCAACGGGGGAGCTCCTACACAATCTAGGAAGCAAAAGCACAAAGCTCCTAAGTTCAATAGTAATGCTCAATAACAAGGCTACACAAGCCAAATTAGAGAGCTCAAATCACTTAGCTACACAAACTAAGCAATGTGACTAACAAGGTTACTCAAACCAAATTAGTCATGTAAGGGAGCTACTTCTATACTACACAAGCAAGAGGGTAACTAGCAAACTACACAAGTCAACTAATTACAAAAGCAACTACACAAACACAATGTACATGAAAGTAAATACAAGCTTGTGTAAGGGGGATACAAACCAATGGAAAGACAAGGAGACACGGTGATTTTTATCCCGAAGTTCACTTGGTTGCCACCAAGCTAGTCCTTGTTGTGTCAATCGTTCACTTGGTGGTTCGGCGGCTAATTAACACCACACAAAGCCCACAAGTCGGGCACCACAAGAACCCCACGGACCAAGTGAGGGTAGCTCAATGACATGCTCTACTAGAATTGCTCTTCGCGGCTCCGTGGGGTGAGCATAATACCCCTCACAATCACTTTTTTGGAGCACCGTACAATCTTCTTTGCGTGCTTCAACGAAGACCACCACCAATCCGTCTAGGAGGTGGCAACCTCCAAGAGTAACAAGCACCACCGGCTTGCAACACAAACATCTAGTGCCACTCAATGCAACATCACAATGCAATCACACTAGAATCACTCATTCGTAATCGGATTACACACTTGTAAGCACAAGTGAGTTAAAGGGCTCCCAAGTACTCTCAAGCATGGACACAAAGTCCCCCAAGGTGCTCAACCTCAGCCAAGCCTGAGCACCCCTTCTATTTATAGCCCAAAGGTCAAATAGAGCCGTTGCTCAAGAGCTGGCTTTGGGGGTTCCGGACCGAGCCTCTAGACCCAGGGTCCGGACCATGAACAGTAGGGTCCAGACCATGGATCCTTGCCACGTGTTCCCCTTTATTCAATGCTGACCATTGGAGATTAACGGTAACTTTACGCACACAACGTCACCTCCGGACTGGACCCTCAGCCATGCGTCCGGACCATCACATAGTGCCACTTTGGAACACAACAAAGAGGTCCAAAATGATGCTTTTGGGTCCGGACTGAGTCCGGTTGCCCTGTCCGGACCATCTCTCCCAATCTGGATTACATAGGTCAAAGCATGCGTGGCCATGAGTCCCCAATTAAACCCTCCATCCTTGGTCCGAACTGCAGGCGCACCTGAGTTCGGAACTGGCTCGCTGTCGCGCCTCTCCGTGCTGAACCAACCGGACCCACACTTTAGAGTCCAGGCCGGCTTGGACAGCCAGGGTCTGGAGCAGTCTATGAACTGCTGCCTACGGTTAGTCTAGCCAGACAAGATCTAGACTGAGCACTCCAACAGGGTCCGGAGCTCCTCTCTCCCATACACCAATCTTCAACAAGAATTTCTTGTACACAAAAGAGAATTTCTTGTTGAGTGCCTTCTCTCTCACTGACACTCTCATTGACATGCATGCAAGCTTGTCTCCTAGCACTATTCCTCAACAAGAATTTCTTGTTGACAAAGGAGAATTGCTTGCTGAGAGAGGCACCATTAAAATCATCATTTTTATGTGCTATCTCTTCTCCATTTTCACCACCTTTGCAAATGTGCCAACACCACCAAGTGTACACCACCAAGTGCAAGTGTGTTAGCATTTTCACAAACATTTTTCAAAGGATTAGTTACTCAATTCACCACGCCACTCGATCCTAGCAACGATGCAAAGTTAGATCACTCGAGTGGCACTAGATGACCGATATGCAAAAAAGTTTGCCCCTCTTGATAGTACAGCCATTTATCATAAACCTAGTCATAAACTTCTCTACACACCTATGACCGGTGAAATAAAATGCCCTACAAATGTATCTTTGCCTTGCGCATTCCATTCCATCTCCTCCAATGTTGATGCAACACATGCACCAACATGATCACAAATGATATGATCCACTTCATATCATTATGTGACCTTGTTGGTTCGATCTTAACCTCACTTGCTCTTCTTCATTGCCGTGGTCCATCGACACCAAGTCCTCACTAGACTTGCCCTTCACACTTGCAACCGGTCCATCAAGCCAAGCATTGTCTTGATCTTCTGCACCTTAGTCACATGATGCAATGAGCTCTTTCATCACATGTGTGAGCTTTGCAACATCTCTAAGCCATTTCACCTCCATGGCATGTGTTGCTCACACAAGTGTATTTGTGGATGAATCACCTATGTATTACACTTAAACAAATATTAGTCCACCTAGGTTGTCGCTCAATTACCAAAACCAAACTAGGGACCTCTCAATCTCCCCCTTTTTGATAATTGATGACAACTCTACAAAGATATGGAAATTAAGCACTTTTGGATTCATGTTGCTTGCCCAAGCAATTTTACCATGTGTAAATGATTTTGGACAAGTACCACAAACCCGAATTGGTAGTATTAGCTCCCCCTACATATGTGCTAGTGTGTTTGGTTTAAAGCTTGCACATATGCATAGATTGAAATTATGGGAGAGTAATAACTACCAAATGATGCTAAGGTGTATAGAATAAACCTTCAAAGCGTGATACCAATTGGAGTTGCACCTTTAAGTTCATCCTTAGCACCATGGTTAGCTAGATACCACTTGGAAACAAAAACACTAGATGCCTCATGAGATCAATATTAGAAGCAAGGTACTAGTATTACTTGAAAAACATACCAAGTGTCTAGCTATGATCCTATGCATGCTAGTTTTTATTTCATCAATCAAATTCTACAACTAGCATACACCACACAAGCATGCATATTAAATTTAAAACTTACACAATACAAGAAAGCACATGAGTATGCACATATCAAATGCAACCAAACAAGTTCATGAGCTTGCCCCCCTACTTGTGTGCTTTTCTTGTCCAAGAATTTTGATCCTTCTTCATTCTTCAATGTTGCTCCCTCTTTGTCCATGTCTAACTTCTACTTCTTCCCATGATGCATTTACATATCTTTGTTCCAACTTCTCCCCCTTTGTCATCAATTTCCATAAAAGGTTTGCTTCTTATTGATACAAAGGATTGCATCGGGGTAGATGGTTGACACTTGAATCTTGCATTTTTTATGGACACTTCTAAGTATTAGAATAACACCACTTGTAGCCCTTAAGATCACTCATGTAGGATCTTTGACCTTGATACCAATTGGTGGGGCACCTCCCCCTATGTCATAGCATGGGTCATCCATTTGATAAACTTGAGCTCTTGTTAGTGAGGGAACTTTCTTCACTTGATGATCACTTAAAGTTGAGGATCACTTGTGGAACCATGATTTGATATGCTAGATTCCACTTGTATGATTGATACCACTTGTAGAAATGTGATACCACTTGCAAGAACTTTTCTAGCATGGAACCACTTGTTGGATTTATCAATTATAACCATTTCTTGAACATCTTCTATCTTCATGAGTACCATTAGTAGGATATCACTTTACTTGATCTAGACACTACTTGTAAATACCACTTGAAGAGATTAATTTAGTTTAGATACCACTTGAAATGAATAAGCTAGATATCCATTTGCATTGCTGTCTTTTTATTGTACTCTTGTCATTGTCATGAGCTTCTAATATAACTTGAACTAAATTGATTTTCCTAAGCTTCCAAGTCTGGTTTGAACCCTCTCTAAGCTTCTTCACACACATTAAGCGGTTATCTTATCGAGGTTGTACTTGTTACTTACTGACAATCCAAAATAAATCAAGTACTTGGGTTCACTAGCTCATGAACAAACTTATATACATACCACTAGATCAATTAATCATTCAAGCAATAGTGGTAGACTATGAATTTAAACATTTCATTTGTCATGCGTGATCCTAATAAGCATGTACTATCTACACTAACCACATACTAGTAAGGGATGAAATGATCATGCACACTATAATGATAGCTTTGCTATCTTGGAGTAGAGGATAGTCATTAAATTCCAATTAAGCTCCGCAATAGCAATGTGAAGTCCAATTATAAGCTTGGTGAAGACCAATCATCAATAATGAAATCCATTCTTCACCCATATGAAATGAGAGCCACTCATGATCAAGTGCACTTTCTTGTTGTGGTTGGCTTGCTTCTTTATTTATCATTGCTTGCTTGAGAGCACCAAATGTGGGAATACCACTTGGATTTGCACAACTAGCTCTCTTTTGGGTGTTGCTTGCTGCCTAGATCAACCCTTTTGATTTTCTCTAACTAATCATCTCAAATGTCCCTTAGATCACCACTTCTATTTTAGCCTTTCAAGCACCATACTTGGTTTACCTACAAAAGGCGGCAAGTCTCTACACATAGAGAGAAGTGACCTCTCTCTAAAGAACCATTCTTGACACTGTCTTGATTGATTGATCCAGGTGATGGACTTAATTTGATGAGAAACCTTGAATCCTTCTTTAAGTTCTTTTCTTTCTACTTGTTAAGTCCTTTTCTTTCTATCAAATGATATCCAATTTTCACTAGAATTTAAACTCCATCTTCATCTTGAGTTTGATCTTGATCTTTAATTTGAGTACCAAATGTGTGCCAAGTACACTCCACAATCAAATGGCCTTGTACTCTTCGTTTGTCATGCTTCTAGATCAATCCAAAACCAAACTTAGGTACCTCAAACATTTATAAACATAATTCCATCTTGAGGACCTTTCAATCAAAGTGGCTCTTGATGAATCCAATAATTGTCACTTTTCTAGCAGATTTTGTACCCTTCAAAGAAATATCTATAACTCCCAATCTACAGATCTAATGACCACGAAATTTGGTGGAGATGTAACTAACTAAGTATTCTAGCAGCTGTAAAAATTTGAGCTTCATTTGACTTCTATATTGCTACCAAATTTTATATCTTCCCACACTGCTACATGCTGAAAACTGCTGCACTATAGCTGACAAGATCTTCTTCAAAACCGAAGCATTTCTTATCCAATTCTCATGAAATTTATACAAAATCTTATACCATAAGTCTAGAGTATGCATGACAAATTTTAAGCCAATCCAAATAGATTTGGTTCATCAAACTCAGACTTGATCTCAGCTTACTTAGATTTTCAATTTTGGACAGATTTTAATTCTTGAGCAATATTTCACCAAATGTGAACCAAACTTGAAATCAACTTGTTTGAATACTTTCACAAGACATATATCCATTCAATCCACTTACTAAGAGTCATCTTATGAATTTATCCATTCAAACCAACTCAAATTTGATTACTAATCATTAAATCCATTCAAACACCTCATAGCAAGCAACATATGCATATATATATATATATATATATATATATATATATATATATATATATATATATATATATATATATCCAATTCAATCAACTCATATGCACCCAAATGAAATAGATCAACTAGAGAAATACCTTGGTTAACTCATGATCATCCAATGGCATGCTTCAACTCAAATGTTTACAAGGCACCAAATAACTCTAATGAATCCTCATAACTTGAATTATAGCACTTAGCTTGTATGTTGTAGCACTTGGACTTCACTTGTTTTGACTTGGCATTGGGTTGAATATATGTAACGACTTTATCTTGACTCAATCATATGATGAATAATATGAAATCAATTGAATCAAGCCTCCAATGTCATGGTACCTACAATCAATCATCCACTTTTTGATGGTACCCAAACTTGTTTGGATCCTCTCAAGTTAGGTGCAACATACTTAGGCATAGCCTTAGTATGAGTAGCGGGATATTTTGCAATAGCTACCAATGAGGTACCATCACCATCCTTTCTAAGCATAATACTATCATCAATTGAAATAGGCTTAGAGTTATTACCTAGGGGACATGAATTAGCCATGTGTCCCCTTTTCCCGTATGAGTAGCACTTTCTCTTTAATTGAGCCTTCTTTTCCTTGCTCATATGGTGCTTCTCATTGCCTTGCTTCTTCTTGTTTGCTTGAGCCTTCTTCTCAAGCTTGTTTGGATAACCCAAAGCTAGGTGGCCCAATATGTCACAACTATAGCACTTGATGTGAGCAATCATCTTTATCTTTTCTTCTTTGTTCTTGCTCACTTTCTTTGCATCTTGATTCATCCTTGGACGCATTGCTCTTTCTCTTGTTTTTCACCCCATCTTGTTTTCTTCCTCTTCATCATCAAATCACCACCATCTTCATGGTTGATCTTGATTTGAACTTGGGGCTTCTCTTCTTGCTCAACTTGTAGCTTTGATTGAGGCTCTTCTTGTTGCTTCACCACTTGCTTGGTTGGGCACATCGAGGTAAGATGACCCTATGTGTGGCACTTGAAGCATTTGACATGGTTTAGCCTCTCTTCTTCTTTCTTTAACTTGAGTTTTTCTTCATTTGGGCAACCATTGGCAAGATGTCTCACTTCATGGCATTTGAAGCACATTAAATGAGATAGCTTCATTTGTTCTTGCTTCTTCATCTCTCTTTTATATCTTCTCTTGCCCCATCTCTTGCCTTTGATCTTGCTCTTGTTGAAGCCAATGCCACTCATGTTACTATAGTTTCTTTGAGTCTTCAACATATGGTCAAAGGTGGCTTGAGAGTTATAGCACCTCTCTAACTTGTTGCTCAAATTCTTTACTTCATTTTTGAGCTCATTGTTCTTCTTCATAAGGTTAGTCTCACAAGACAAGAAAGTAGAACAAGCATCTATAATTGAAGAACATGGCATAGCTTATAATTGATCACAAGAGGTGGATACATGCATCTTGCCTACATCACAAGGGTTAGTGTCGGGGTTATAACCCCGGGGTATCTTAGGGCACTGATTAGATAGCAGGCCGAGCGGCCCACGATATATCAGCCAGCAAGAGCCCAAACGACCGAGACCCAGCCGATCCAAGAAAACCAGGCCAAGCGCTAAGGCAGGGGTCAACCATGACCCCTTCATCAGACTTAGCCACATGATGCGCAAGAGACACATGCCATCCCCATCGCTCCGACCCCTAGGAGGAACGGGGAGAGGTCGAGCTCAGCCAAGCATGCCTGCCATGACAGGAAAAGACACGCCGTACTAACCCCACAAGGACTGAGGGGACAGCGGTCACCTCGGTCTTGATCTTTCTTAGTAATGTTCCTTATGCATAGATGCAGAGTTAATTATGCTATAGATGTGAGTGTATATACTTGGGTGTACAAAAGACTTAGTAAATAAGGAATGACTTAAGAATCTTTTGCTCTTACCGAATCTCCTGCCTAGCCATAATATATTTTATGAGTCTCTATTTCTATCTCTAAAATTATTATCAATGCTTTATACTTATTATTTATTTATCATTTGACTTACCCTTGCCATAGCATGAGAGTGGTTTTACCATAAGTATACATATTTGTCAATATCTCTTTGCCAACAATCCCATAGCTCCTCCCTTTGGATAAAATATAAATAACTAAAGACCCGGAGGTTTGTCCTCACTCCCGCTTACGATCCAACCCTACTACAAGCCACAGTTATGAACACTGAATTTGAACTCATTTTTAAGGTTATAGGATGGGAGGATGTTTGGGAAATTAATGAGCCGGGGTCTAAGCTTTTGACTGCTGAATTTTTATGCACCTTGAAACCCACTGATTTGGATGTATCATTTAGACTTTTTGGAAAAGATTTTTCTATCCCATGGAAACAGTTTAGTGAACTTCTAAGATTTCATGCACAATGTGTGATTGATGTGGACACTGCTATACAAGACTTTGATAGAATGAAATTTTGGTGGGAAATATCTAAAGAACTTACTTGCTACCGTCCCCGTACCAATGAAATTCATGACCCTACTTTACGATTCTTGCATAAATGGCTAGGTTTTTCTCTTTTTCCTAGGAATGATTTTCGCACTATTAGGAATGATGAACTTAAATTGTTCTATACCATGGTCAAAAGAAGAAAGGTTTCACCGGTCCAGTTTATGATAAAACAATGGAAAGAAATTCCTGATCTTAAGGGAGATGTTGGGTGTACTTCTTTGGACACCCACATAGCTAAAAATTTCACGCTGAGAGCTCCTAGCATCAGGGCTCAAGTGAGCAATGGCAGGATGGCAACTTCGACCACTATTAGCAGCATCCATATGATGAAGTCTTGAGTGGCCATCGAGGAAGACATATGTCCTTCTCTACCTATGGCTACCATGTCCAGCCCATGGGCTATCATGAGCAGCAGATGGAGCTCCACGCCTTGACAACAGGCTTACCACCATCGAAGAGAACCAGCATAACATCCAAAACCAACTTCACCAACACACTCAGTGGCAAGCGAAGGCAGGAGAACGCCTCGCCGCCATTCAGCGGCACTAGGAGTAGGAAAACAAGAATTGGCGATACTTATTCCAAGGTCTCCACATCGACCCCCCTTTCTGAGAGACCATAGCAACACCCAACTTGGGGGAGGAGCCCCCGTTTATCAAAGATAAATTTTTCTTCCTAGCATTTTATTATTTTCTTTAGTTTATTTTTCAAGTTATAAAAAAATTAAAAGAGTGTGTATATAGTTTAAGTTTAATTAAGTTTGTTTAAGATGTGTTTTAGTTTTTAAGAGCTAGATAAAAACACTTGAAGATGATTTCACATGATGCAAATGATGAATAATTGTTCTGTTATAATTTCTTTTAAGTACCTAGTTTTTAGCCTTGAATTCTCCCGAGTTTTAGATGAAATTGATTTGACATGAGAATTTGCTCTAAACTTGAAACTCGTGGGTAATATATGCTTGATCTAAGCCTAGGTAATTGATGGATATGATATGAGAAGGTTTGAGTTGCTATTTATCTTGTTCCAAGAGACACTTGAATTCTGAAGATTTATCTTTTGAAAAACATAAAAATGTAACATGATGAGATCCTATACGACAAAGCTTGAATTCCTACCAGAGCCAAATATGATATTTATACTAGGAAAACTTCCACTCATATATGTTGTTTGCATTGCATTGGGTTTAGTCAAGCTTTGTTGATGCCTTATGAGAGTTTTGTCATGCTCTTAAAATCAAGATCACGTACACACCACCCACATATGCACTACTCCTACACTGGGGGTAGGCGCAAAAACATGCATTCCATCTAGATCCACCCAAAAATGTTTTACTCCTACACTGGGAGAAAACGCTAAAAACATGCTTGATGGGTTTTCCACCAAATAAATGCTCCAAGTTCTTGTTGCTATCTCTCAAAGTTTTGTTGGAGAAAAGAAGCATGTGGCTATGCAAAAGTTATTCATAAAAAGATTGTTAAAAAATGGACAAGTGCCTGAGATATTTAAAACAATGGGTACTCAGAAGCTCCCTTGAAAAAGGGGAGAAAAAATTAATAAGATAGCCCATGTTTTCTTGCAAAATTATTTTCTAAGTTTCAAAAGAGAGATATGTTTTCAAGGAGCATAGTAGAATTAGGTTAGCCACCATATATATCCACTATACATCCACACACACATGCACATTTTGATTTGATTGTATGACTCAACTCTCTTTGGATGCATTGTTTGACTTTACAATATATGTATCGCAAGTATGCTCTCTCATACATTTACCACTCCTATGAGCTCCATATAAGCCTTAGTTGTAGCAGTAGAAAAGGCATAACATCACTATTGCCTTGATAAGGATCCACAAATAACACATATATATGAGAGACTTGAGAGTGTCATACAATGTAATCTCTGAGTTTTATTTTGAAAACTTGCAAAAACTCCAGAATAATGGTTGAACAAAGAACTTGAGACGTAGTGCTTGACTTGATCGTTCTATCTTTGAATTGCTCAAGACCCAAGTGAAAGCTCAAAAGCCCCATGGTTGAAGGTAATATGGGTAAGTTTGAAAGTCAGATCAGTGGAGTTTAATCTAGAGAAGAATTCTTTATTGAGTGCATGTGTACTTTTGAGGAGTGAAAACATTGATGCAACTTTTGATCCATTTGCTGAGTTTAATTTTGCTAAGGGTCTAGCAAAGATTAAGCTTGGGGAAGCTTGTTGATGGTAGTTAACAAGCACTATAAACCATCAATAAAACATGTATAAGGGCATAAATATGATCACCAACAAAGTTCTAGGGTTTAAACTAACATATTCCATAAGTTTTGGTGAATCTGTATTTTCTGCAGGGTTTATTCAGAAAACCTGTCAAGGTGGACCTACATGTCACAATTAATTGCGCTTATCCGTAGCAAAACAGACACCAAAAGGATCTAGAAGACTCGAGAGGACTCCACACTGAGGTAGGGCCCGACTGGCTGCCAGGTAGGGCCGGCCGGGCCCACCTGCAGGCCGCCTAGCCCCCTAGGGCCCACATGTCAGCCCCTGTTGCTACATCGGTTCTCCACCGCCTCCTAAATTGCATCTATGCCATTTATTCAAGTCGGTTTGATCCGAGGGCTTAGGATTGATGCTCAGGCCTATATAACCAGCCTCTGCCCCCCCTCTAGAACATGCTACCATAAGTCAAGATCAGACTAGAAATTAGGTTTCTAGAGGAAAGAGAATAGAGCTCCAATTCTTTAAAGTTCTAGTATAGGTTAGCTAGCAAGATTCAACTAGAGTGTGGGCTATTGCTCAGGATTCTGGATCCACCATCTAGAGACTGGTATAGCCATTGTATCTCTTTATTTATGACTTTGTGCTACTTCAATATTATGTTGCTATTTATTATGTTCCAAGTTGCTCTAGTTATATACTTGATATAATTGTGATTGATGATGAGTTTATGCATATGTTCATAAAACGCTTAGCCCAAGACGTGCATGGGTTAAGTGGTCGACATTATGTAAGTATGGTGCTTAGATATTATTTAACTACGGATGCATCTGCACTCTAGGTCATGTGGTATATCACGGATGTGACACTCCCGTTGAGTCCTTTGTAGTCCACTGCCCATTTGTAGAGCAAGTAGAATACGGTTACAAAGGGAGACAAGCTTTGTTCTTGATCTTCCTTAGTAATGTTCCTTATGCATAGATGCAGAGTTAATTATGCTATAGATGAGAGCGTACATACTTGGGTGTACAAAAGACATAGTAAATAAGGAATGACTTAGGAATCTTTTACTCTTACCGAATCTCCTGCCTAGCCATACTACATTTTATGAGTCTCTATTTCTATCTCTAAAATTATTATCAATACTTTATACTTATTATTTATTTATCATTTGACTTACTCTTGCCATAGCATGAGAGTGGTTTTATCATAAGTATACATATTTGTCAATATCTCTTTGCCAACAATCCCATAGCTCCTCTCTATGGATAAAATTATTATCAATGCTTTATACTTATATAGGCTTGGAGGAGGTCGGTTTGCTTGTATTTTAGGAAAGCACCACATGGAAATGCCTCCCCCAGCATTGAATGCACCGCCTGAGCAAGGTAGGACCAGTGGAGCTGGGGGCGATGCTGGACTTTTGAGGCATAAGTTTAAAAGTCAGATTAGTTTATTCTAATCTGGTGGAGAATTTTTTATTAAATGCATGTGTACTTTTGAGGCGTGAAAATATTGTAGCGTGAAAATATTGTAGCAACTCCTGATCCATTGCTGAGTTTAGCCTTGCTCAAGGACTGGCAAAGGTTAAGCTTGGAGAGCTTGTTGATGGTCATTAACAACAATTATAAACCGTCAATATAACCTACATTTATACTTAATTCCATCACCAAAGATAGGTATAGGGGTTTAAACTAATAAATTCTATGAGTTTTGGTGAATCTATGTTTTTAGCAGGGTTTATCTAGAAAACCATCAAGGGAGACCTATTCGTCAAAGGAAATTACGGAATTCCGCTGCGTCAACAGCGTGGGAAGATTCTAAAAGACTCTAGGAGGCTCTCCACCAAAGTAGACCCCGAGGGGTTGCCATGTGGGGCCAGCAGCCCCACCTATAGGTTGGTCGGCCTGTGGGTCCTACTAGTCAGCCTTTGCTTTGAAAGTCGGTTCCCCACCGCCATTGAGATCCAATCTTCATCGTTTATTCAAGTCGGTTTGATCCGAGGGCTCAGGATTGATGCTTTAGGATCGAGTCAGCTATCAAGAGAAGATTAGTCCTCCATAGGATCTAGTCTTATAAATAGAAATAGTGACATTGTATAACACCCTAAAATTTGAATTTGTAAAAATGGACCTAAAAAGATTTAACTTAGAATTTTTGTGCACATGAAATATAGGAAAATAAAAAAATTTATTAAATTAAAATTCATCATAAGGTAGCAACATGTTTGAGCATACATGCCATTGCAATTGATTTATTTGGTTGAGTGGTTTTGATTGAAAATTCAAAATGGTTAAAATTGGTTTTGCAAATGAAATTAAAAATGGCTTTGAAATAAAAGAAAAGAAAAATAGAAAATGAAAGAATTTAAAAAGTTATTCTCGGAAAACTTACCCAAAATTGGTTCATTTATGTTTGAATTAAAAAGTGTATTTTAAATCATATTTATACTCGATTCGGTTCATATTTGAATTTGTTTTGAATTAAGAAAAAAAAAGGATTTGGAAAAAATAAAAAGAAGAAAGATCTCTCTCATTTTGGCCCGAAGGCCCATGCTTCCACTCCCTTGGCTCGCTCAGCTTTTCCTTTCCCAGGCTTTGGCTCCTTTCGGTGGCCAGTCGCCTCCATCCCTTCTCCTCCTCACTTGCGGCCCGCTCACGCTTTTCCTCCGCTTGCCGCTGTGCGTGCTCTGCTGTGCATGCCCTACATGGCCCACTCGGCCTGCAGCCCACATCGGCTCGCCCATTGGCCCTTACGCCGCACGCTGCTCCCCTTCTCCCTCTCGCTGCATCGCTGGCCCCACCCATCACCGGCCACGTCCCCTTCCTTCCCCTTCCTTTCCTTTTCTTCCCCTGCGCGCTCCTTTCCTTCCTTCGCCCCAGTGATGGCGCAAGCCATGCATGGCAAGCCGCCAGGCCACCGTGCCTGCATGGAAGGCATACAAAATCACCGCCTCCCACTCCCCTTCCATCTACCACACCTTGTCCAGCCTATAAAGCACTGAGCCGAGCCCCTCTCCCTCCTTTTCTCCGTTCGCCGCTCAAGCTCGCCACCGCCGCCCCGTAGCCCACTGCTCCGGTGCCCAAACCTCGACGTCGACACCACCCGAAGCTTCATTGTGACCCGATGCAGTCGTAGGAATCTCCAATTTCATGTTTTGGTCATGGATTGCTCGGATTTCCCCTAACCCGCGCCTTGTCTTCTCTCTCCTGCCGCCGTTGACTCATGCCTTCGGAGACTTCCCGGACGCCATGACCACCTTAATCCGACTCGCGGTGAGCTCCTTGTTCTCCCCGTGCCTCCATTTCGGTAGCTGACGCACTGGAGCACCATATTGGCAAGCTCTCGCCCCGCCGGCCATGGCACCGCCACGGATCGGCACCTCGGCGTGTTCCCCACCGTCGGTTTGCGCCCCAATGAGTTCGCAAGCACATGTACTCCCTTCCTGTGTATTTAGTTTTGATCGGGATAGTCTGGAACACCGTACCAGCGTGTGCCATAGTGCATGGCTCGCCGGAGCCATTGTGCAGCCGCCAGAGTTTGTCCCATACTCGCCTGCAGCCGTTGGATTCACGTGGACGGCCACAATAAGCCCGTACCCCTTCGATCCGGTCCACCGTCCACCGTGGACCGTGGACACGGTGCACCGCGCTGATGTCAGCGAGTCCACCGCACCAACCAGCAGGCACCACGTGGCTGCCCAGTCAGCAGCTGGGGTCAACCCGCAGTCAAGCCACACCCATTTTGTAGAATAGCCCCTCTATTTTCGGTATATTAACCCGTTGTCCAACAGTAGTTCAAAATCATTTCTATTCAGTCCTATTTTCTTCTATTTTAACCCCTGTAGTTTTGAGTATTAGTACCCGCAGTCCAGTTAGCATCTAAAATTCAGAATTAATTAGTTTAAATTCAAATTTGAGTTCATTTAATTACAAAAATGCCATCAAACTTGTTTAGGCCATAACTTTATCATTTTAACTCGATTTGACCCATTCGAATTGCGTTAGGACCGTATTTACGTTTTCTACATGTTTATACTATTGTTAGGCATGTTTTCAATATTTAAAATTCATGGGTAGAATTAATCTATTATTTAACTAAAGGAAAACTTGTTTAAATCATGACTTATTCATTTTAACTCCGAAATAGTCCGTTCAAATTGCGTTGGGTTCATAATGACGTGACCTACGCATTAGTATCAATGTTTTCTATGTCAAAATCTCTAGAATTTAATGGTTTAAATCCCAACTTGAATAATGATTATGTCACTAGATTTATAAATAAAATATAATAAATTCTGCTTCGATTTTTAAAACCAAATATAAGTTTGACTTAATTCAACTTAAGTATTTTCTCTGAAATATCATATACATGCTTTTATATAATAAAATAAATAAAGCTTATGGTTTTTCATTTTATAAGCAAAATCTTTCGGTAGATGTATCTTTTCAACCGTAGCTCCGATTAGCGTGCTTCCCGCATCTGTGTGTTCGTAGCAATACGTAGATCTGTTTCAAATCCTTTTTCCACTAGTTGGTGTATTGTTCTAATATGACTTTGTATGTATGTTATGCATCTCTGTTTGGATGCTTGTGTGGTGTTCTGTGGTCAAGTCCAGTCGGTGAGCTATACGTGGTGAGTCCAGAAGCAGTTCTTGGAAGATTGGACCAGAAGAAGATCTGATCTAAGTTTAAGGCAAGTATAGCATGGGACTATCCTTGATACCTATTCACCTTTAATCATTTAATTCATGTTGCATATGTCTACCTTAGCAACTGTAGTAATTTCCCTAGCTAATTGATATCCTGGATTCCTTGATACCTTTGGGTTATTGCATTGGGTAGTTTTTGCTAGTGCACAACCAAAACCATGATCTTGTAACTTGACTAATGGTATATGCAATAAACATTAAAACATGACTTTTTAGCAACATGGAAACAGGGGGCTGGAGTGTTTAGCTACTTTCTAAATGCTCTAGATTCCTCTCCCTAAGGACTTATCTGTAAGTGATCATCCAGGACTTATAGTACAACTATGAGGGCTATATGGCTCTGGCTTTAGCTCAGTATGAGGACCTTTTCTATCTTGTTAGTGGTTACCTTTATGGCGCAAGAGGGGCTTCGATAGGTATGATCTCGGCCTGCCAAGAGGGTGTACTTTGTTAGTCACTCCTTGAAGGGGGGTTCATGCTTATTGATGGGAAAACCTTAGTGGCCCTAACTTGTTAGACGAACCTTCGAAAGGCTTCATAGTGAACCCTGCCGACCTTCTTTGGTAGTGGGTCAAGAGGCTGATCACCTCGGGCGAAAGGGTAAATCATGACTCACAATGAAAGTGTACAACCTCTACAGAGTGAACTATTATAACAGTCGTGCTCACAGACACGAGCGGCCTTGGAACCCTTATGGAATAGAGATGATCACTAATGATTAATTGTTTATGCTATTCATTATTCATGTTTACCTGATCATGTGTTTATGGGCTACAATAAATTTGTTGCTACTCAATTGCTTAAAAAGATGACCTATTAAAAGCTAATCGTAGTAAACCAGTGTCAACCTTTTGAGCCTCATGAACCCCATGTTATATTGCTGAGTACGTATATACTTACGCTTGCTTTACTTTTCTATACTTTGGCTAAAAATCCCGGATGGGTACCAGATTGCTAGTCTGGAGGAGTTAGGCTTGTGGTCAACCAGTCAGTCGTCCCTGTAGATTTGGAGTCTTCACCCAAAGATTGGAGTCGTCTTTTCGCTGCCTATACTCTGAGGTTATATTCCTTACACTAATACGTTATGTAATAAGTAGTCTTTTGATATTACCCTTATTTATGGCTATATGTGAGATTTGACTTCCTAGGCTCACATATAGTGTGTATCTGGTTTTGTCTTTAAAACCGGGTGCAACAGATGGAGAGTGAGGGAAGAGTTTGGAGGAGGTGCCGGCCTATCGGTGCTCTCTCTACGGCTTGTACTTTGGTGGATCTAAGTTCTATCTGAGCTTGCCTGTGAGATATCTCTGGTAATCAACTTCTGATTCAAGTAAGCATCTTGTTTATATTGTTCTTCAGATTCACGACTATCTTGAGTGCTTTATTCCTGTTCTAGGGGGAGTAAAGTATTAATCGTATGTGTAAGCATGATGCTTAGAGTTAGATTAATCATAGATGCACCCTGCATTCCGGATCGGTGGTAGCTCACAAGAGTGACTCTTATAGCCTCGTTGAATCCTTTTAGTCCACCTCATATCTGAAGGACAAGTAGGATCCGGTTGTGAAGGAAAGCATCCTCTGCTGGTGTCTTTCCCTAGTAATATCCCAGTTGAATAGTAGAAGACATAGCTTACCCAAGTCAAAACTAGAGAACCTTAGTAATCCTCTCTATGCTCCTGTTTATTCTAACCTTGTTGCTATCCTTAGTTAAGTTAGACTATAGTTAGTCTCACATGTTTCCCTGTGGATACGATACTTGGAATACTTCTGGGTGAAAGCTACAGCGGTATCCGTGCACATGCGAATTTATCTTGTGCGTTAATAAATACCAATAGTTCCTTAAATGATTCTCTCAGGTCACTCAAATTTGTAGGTGGTTCCTCACCATGGCACATTTGAAAGTTTTGCCTTCTCTTTTGGTCATCCTACTTCTAAAAAGTTTATATGGAGCTTTGGGTAGGGATGAAACTTGTGAGACACACTTACCTTGCATATGTTGTAATGTCAAATCCCGGACCTCACCGGAGGGAAGCATCATACTCTTAGATCAAAATAGTGCAAGTGTGTGGAATTTTTTGGTGGAATTGTACTCCTCTATTTGATATGATCTCTTTTCTATAGCTTTTGTTTTGAGACATGGCTAGCTTTTTCTCATGAGCCTTCATGTGCTCATCATTTTTTTCTATTCTTTTGGGACCTTCATGTGTCCCTATTTTTTCTGTACTTTGGGACCTTCATGTGTCCCATTTTGTTTCTTTTTCTATACTTTTTTGCATAGCCTTGCTGTCTCTTTCTAGAAATATGCTAGGAAGATCATATTTTAGAGCATGAAGTATTTATTTTGCTAGAAATAGAAAAACATGTTTTTTGCATATTCCCAGTGTAGGAATAACTGTTTATTTGTGGCGTGTACATGAGTTTTGATCTTGGGAGCATGAAACATCTCTCAACAGGTGTGTCAAAACTTGACAAAACTCAATTCAAGGTAAGAGGCATATATGGAAGGTTTTGTCATGTATGATCATATTTGGCCTTGGTAGGTATTTGAATGTCATTCAAGGAACATGCTATTAGAATTTTGTTTTGTAAAAATAAATCCCAAGTACTTTGCAGAAAATGAGCAAGTGTCATGTCATCCTACTATATCTCATTCGTCAATTGCTTAGATAAAATGGGTTCCCTAAAATAAGTGTTCATAAGTTTTTAGGAATGTTAGCAAGAAATAAAAAGTATGCAAACTTCCTAATCACAGGAAAACATGGAGATGGAGCATATTCTTTTTACTATATTTTTAGTTTTTAAGCTTCTATTCAAATATGAAATGAGGGAGTGAGAGAGTTGCACAGACCGAAATTTGAATTTGATCGTCTTTTGTGCAGCCGAGTTGGAGGTGAGTGTGGCTCTTCCCCCACACTTTTTTTGTTCCTATTTTTATTATGATAATAAAAAGAACAAGAAAACAAGTGCAACAAAATATTTCTAACAATAAAACTTTATTCAATAATAAATTGATAGGCACATTACATGATTGAAATTCAAATTATTGGAATGAAAAACTTGAAAGGAAATGATAAAGATGTGCCTAGTTTATTGCTGCAGCAAGAGTGACCTAGAAAGGTTGGTTAAGAGCGTGCTCAACTCCCGCCGCCTTAGCAACTCTAGCAGCCTTTTCTCCAAAGCTGTGGCCAAGCTCATTGATCTCATCACCGAGGTCTTTGATTTTCATTAGACTCTCGGCGAGATGATCATTAGCCTTTTTAATGCTTTCGTGCAGACTTCTATTGCTAGCACTAAGGGATGAGAGCATGGGGCTTTTGGGTGACTACTCGCTGTCATTGTCGCTAAAGAATCCAGTGGGCTGCCCTCTAATTTGAGGCTTCACCATCCTCATGAACCTGTGGGGTGCACCCGAGGATTTTGACTCTTTCCCTAATAGAGCCAGCTTGTTTTTTTTGGCTTTTTAGCTAGTTTGCGCATGAGCGCCTTCCCGTACCCTCCTTGGGCTTGCACAAGCCCACCATAGTGTAGGAGAGACTAGACCAAGCGGTATGAAAGGATGAACTACCGTGAGAGACCGTATTGCCCGAAGGCGTTACAACAGAGCGCTTGCTAGGTCCGCTAACATCGTGTCCCTTCCGCTTGAGGCCGATGGCTCCGGTTGTAGGTCATGTTGGCGCCGTCTTCTTCTCCTTGGCGCCACCTTGGAACACGCCATGGTCTTGAGGCTAGAACTGCCACTCATGGCATAGCTAGGTGGTGCCATGATAGCGAGTGGCGCTTCGGTGATGAGCCTTGCTTCTTCCCTCACGAATGAGCTCTTGGGAACAAGATCAATGGACACTGGAATGCCATCAAGGTTGTAGGTGGAGCAAGAACCCTTGTACAAAGTGAGAGCGCGGCTGGCCATTGCTGAGCCTAGAGCTTTGAGTGCTAAATGGTGGGAGAGAAGAAAGCTTGTAGCTTGGTGTGAGGAGAGCAGAGGCTATGGGGTGGTTTATATAGGAGCTTAGGCCTCTATCATAATGGAAACAAACCAAGCACCGCCATGGCAGCGATACACCGAGGATCAGCAAGATGCATGCAAAGATTGGGGGCCAGCGGAGCCAGGGGTGGTGCAGCCGCCCTAGCTCCCCCTCCTGGCCTGTTTTTTCATCTAGTTGCTTGTGCATGCATGTGGATCCTTAGGGTACCGGTGTCGGATTATGATTCAATAGTATCACAGCGTGATAGAGCAAAGATGCACTTGATCAAGTTCAATTAAGAATATTCATGTTGCAAAATTTTCACATGATTTTGTATTAAAGAGTGGATACTCATGTGATCAGCATGAATCAACGAGATTAAGCAAGAATAAACAAGGATCATGGTTTGTCTAGTGAGGGCATAAAGGTCATTTTACCATGATGACTTGCTTAGAAAAGAATAAGCAATATTTTTATATTTTAAGTAAATGAAAGAATATGTTAGCATAATTAATTAATTTTTTTAATTTTTTCATAAGTTTTGAGTGAATTTATCAAAAATAATTAAGTCTATTATATCTATTTCGAAGTTTGTGTTATAAGAAGGCTCTAGGAAGACTTTTAAACGTTGACCATTAACTTTGAAAATGTTACCGTCATTGTCCTAGATGGTGATCGCGTGGTGTGGTTAAGTGTTAATGATGGTGTACGGTCCTTGCCATTTGCTTCTTAGTTTTCCTTCACCGAAGAGTTTGACTCAGTAATTGAACAGAAGAACCTTATCTCCCTCCTTGAACTCTTTGTATTGGATTCGGTGATTGTGCCATCTCTTAGTTCTTTCCTTGTAGAGCTTGGCACTATGGTATGCCTTCTCTCACCATTCTTCTAGCTCGGCAATTTGTTTTTGACGATTTCTATCGGCTAGCTTCACATCCATGTTCCAACACTTTATGGCCCAGTGAGCTCGGTGTTCAAGCTCAACTGGTAGATGGCAGCTTTTTTCATAAACTAGCTAGAATGATGACATGTCAACGGGAGTTTTATAAGCTGTCCTGTATTCCCAAAGTGCATCAGCTAGTTTATGTTTCCATCCTTTTCCCATTTCATTGACCATTTTCTATAGGATATTTTTGATCTGTTTATTTGAAGTTTCTACCTGACCGCTTGTTTGAGGATGGTATAGGGTGGCAATGTTGTGCTTGGTGCCAAGCTCTTGGAGGAAGGCTCTGAAGGTTTTGTCAATGAAGTGGGATCCTCCATCGCTTATCACCATTCCTGGTGTTCCAAAGCGAGGGAAGATTACTTCATGAAACATCTTCTTTGCATGCCTGGCGTCAGCAGCTCTACAGGGTAGAGCTTCCACCCATTTTGACACGTAGTCAACGGCGATGAGGATGTACTCGCTATCATGGGACTTTTGGAATGGCCCCATAAAGTTAATGCCCCAAACATCGAAGATCTCCACTTGTAGGTTGTAGTGGAGGGGCATTGCATTGCGAGATGTAATGCCACCTTACAGCTAGCATTTTCGGCACCTTCGGATGAAATCCTTGGTGTCTTCGTACATTGTCATCCAGAAGAACCCGCATTGCCAGATTTTGGCTTTTGTGCGGAATACTCTGTAGTGATCTCCGTACGGTGCTGCATGGCATTTCTCGATGATTTGCAATCCTTCTGCCATTGGTACACATCTCCTGAATAGGCCATCAGTGCATACCCTATATAGGTATAGGTCATCCTAAAGGTGACATCTACTTTCTGCTTGCAGCTTCCTTTTGTTTTCTCCCGGTGGTACGTATCCTAAAACCATGAAGTTCATGATGTTTGCGTACCATGGGTTTGAGTCCGTCACCTTTAGTAGCATGTCGTCGCATAAGAAGTCATTTATTGGGAGTTCCTGCATGTTAGTGACTTGCAAACACGATAGATGATCAGTGATAGTGTTCTCTACTACATTTTTATCTTTTCTCAAGGTCCAATTCTTGGAGTAAGAGAACCCATCTTATTAATATAAATTTAGCGTCTTTCTTAGTGAGCAAATATTTAAGTGCAGCATGATCGGTAAAAACGATAACTTTTGCGCCCACTCTTGTCGAATAGCAAAAGCGACTGCTAAGAGCTCTTTTTTTGTGGTAGCATAGTTAAGTTGTGCTCCTGTCAGCGTTTTGCTTGCGTATGCGATTGTGTGATGCTTCTTATCTTTGGTTTGGCCAAGGACCACACCAACAACATAGTCACTAGCATCACACATGATCTCGGGTGGTTGGATGATTAGCGCTGAGATGAGTGCTTTCTTGAGAGTGTGGAAAGCGTTTAAGCACTCATCTATGAACTCAAAAGGTGCATCCTTACCTAACAGGTTCATGAGGGGTCTAGCAATTTGTGAAAAATCCTTGATAAACCGCCTATAGGACCCTATAAGACCTAGGAAGCTATGGATCCCTTTTACGTTCATAGGGGATGGTAATTGCTCAATGACTTCTATCTTGGCCTTATCTACCTCAATCCCCCTCTCAGACACAAGGTGCCCAAGAACGAAGCCTTCATAGACCATGAAGTGGCACTTTTCCCAGTTAAGTACCAAGTCCTTCTCTTGGCATCTCTACAAGACTTTGTCTAGATTCTCCAGACAGTGGTCAAAGATTTTGCCATAGACCAAGAAATCATCCATGAAGACCTCCATGATTTCTTTTATCATGCTTGAGAAAATAGACATCATGCACCATTGGAATGAAGCGGGTGCATTACACAACCTGAACGACATTCTACGATAAGTGTATGTTCCATACAGGCATGCAAATGTCATCTTGCTCTGATCATCGAGGTGGATGGGAATGGAATGATACCTCGAATACCCATCGAGGAAATAGAAGAAAGAATGCTTCACCAACCGCTCTAACATTTCATCAATGAAAGGCAGTGGGAAGTGGTCTTTCTTTGTTGCCGCATTGAGTTTCCAGTAATCAATGCACATTCTCCACCCCATGATGGTACGTTGTGGAATTAACTCATTTTTATTGTTTTCAACGACCGTCATTCCTCCTTTCTTTGGAACCACTTGGACGGGACTAACCCAATCGCTATGTGGTATGAGATAAATAATCTTGGCATGAAGAAGTTTGAGGACTTCCTTCTTCATGACTTCCCGCATCTCATTATTGAGCCTATGCTGAGGCTCTCGAGATGGTGTACTCTCAATGTCAATTGGAATGCGATGGGTATAGAGAGTTGGGCTAATCCCCTTGAGGTCTTGTAAGGAATACCTAAAGACTGACCTATGTTTCTCTAGAATGGCGATGAGTTTGGATGACTCCTCATCAGAAAGCTTATCGCTAATGATTATAGGAGTTTCTTTGTTGACATTTAGAAAAGCGTAACGCAGACCAGCAGGTAGGGGTTTTAGCTCAACCAGAGGTCGTGTCGGCACTTCCTCTTGAGGAAGATCTATGGTTTCTCCTAAGTCATCCTCTTCTTCTATGAAGAGTTTTGCATCCATTTCTAAGGATGATTCGGGGGAATCAAAGGGTAAAACCAACATGACTGCCTTGGGTAGGTTAGGATAGGGGGGAGATTTTGTCATCGAGTTTTTAGCTCGAGTGATAGGAATGGTAAAAGTGTCTCTCCCCAGCTTTACATCCAGATCCCCTGTTTTTGGTCGGTCGAAAAGATTTTTGAGGGAATGCCCTATTAAGATATCAAAATCCTGGATGTCAAAGACATGGAAGTCTAGGGGAACTTCATTATCATTGCAATAAAGTGAAATGTTATGAAGTACCCCTAGCCCTTCTAGTCTAACATGTGGCACAAATCTATAGGATTTGATTGTCGGAGTGATGGTGTCATTGCTGAAGTAGGTATGGGCAAAAGACGCAGACATGAGGTTAACTCCGACTATAGGATTGTAGAGGACATCTACCAAGGTTCTGCTGAACAAGCATCGGATGGTGGAGGAAGGGGTGCATATCTGAATTTCTTCAGATCAAAGCTCCACTTCTTCTACCCATTCACTACTCATGATAGCTATCAACTCCTTCATAGATTTTCTAAGAAATTGTTTGTCTAATGGATCCGAAGGAGTGATAGGAACCGGTGGCCTCTTTTGGCAAGAGTATTTCGAGGTATTTCCAAAATCTTCAAAAAATTCGTCCTCGAAATACGGATGGTCCGAAGGTTGGGACCCTTCGTCCGAATTTTCTGGTTTGGGTGAGGGTCTCTCTAAAGATGCTATGGGTTCGGCTTCTGCCAAAGAGACTTCCTTGAGGTTCAGCTCAGGTTCTACACGGAGGGGTTCTAGCAGAGGAGTGTTCTCTAGAATGCGGTCTAGGAGAGCTTCTCCTTCCACCGTGGTTTTATGGGTAAACAAACCTCCGGTAGCTCTCATTAAAATTGAGTTGTGGGGTAGATTCCTTGCTAAGCCCTAACCAGAAATGCTGTAAAAACACATGGTTGGGTATAGATAAGTCTAGGCCAAATCTTGTTAAAATTGAGAATCTGTCCCAACCTGCACCTATGGTTTCCTTCTCTTTTTTTGGAAGTTGAGTATCTCCTGTTGTAGGGTAGCGATTTGGGGTATAGGGAAGAATGCTAGATAGAATCTGTTCCTTAATTCTTCCCAATCACCAGCTACCTTCCCCATGTTGTGGGCGTACCATTGCTTCACCCTCTCATCAAGTGAGAAAGGAAACAACTTCCACCGAAGTATTTCTTGTGACATGCTTGAAATGGTCAGGCAAGTACAGAGCTACTCAAACTCCCTTAGGTGATGGTAGGGGTTTTCATAATCCAACCCCGAGAAGGATTGTTCCCAAACCATGGCTATAAAGCTAGGGCGGACTTCGTAACTAGAAGCTATGATTGGCTTCAAGGATTGTGGTGATTCAATGAACTCGCCCTTGGGAGCAGAAAGGTCAAGAATGGTAGGCTGCTCCATTGGAAAAGAGTAAAAAGAAAAGAAAGGTAAAAACAATGGATACATGGGCAAACTAGGTTCAGAGACTAAAACGATGACCGTTCCCCGCCACCAGCACCAGAAATGCTTGTTGGTGCTTCTCAGCATAAGTAGAAAAGTCTGCAAGCGCATGGAAGTACTACTGTAGCACTTCACCTAGTGGTATTTAGGGTATCGTATTTCCATGAGGAACGGAGGTGTAAGTAGTCTCTTGGCTAGTTTACCTAGGAGAACAAGGGGAAGGATAACTTCAGGTAGCGAGGTTCTTCTAATGGTTTGAGATCTTAAGAAATGATAACTTTGCTACTATAGACTTGCTTTAGGCACCGGTGAACACTGGTCTGCCAAGCATTGCTGGCCTACAGCTCTATGATGTATTTGAACATGGGGGATTACAAGGGATGGACAGGGTTGTCACCACCTACCGCCTACCCCTCAACTATGGGATACGAGGCAAACAAAGGTGACTTCTAGCTTAGACACCACATCTATGCTATTGGTCACTACTCTAGCGTTGGCCAGGAAATTCCATCTTTATCAGGAGTCCTCTACTAGAGTATTCATCCTAGGGACGAACAACGAACCCACAAGTTTGTAAGAACAAAGATAACATACTTAAGAACTCAATACCAAAAGATGAACACGAACTTCTTACTCCAAGTAGTAAGACGAACGTAGAGGTACAAGTGTAAAGGGGGCTAACAAGTCCAGCACTCCGTCCACCCAATGTACTAAGCTCACCGAGTACAAAAAGTAAAGGAAGCCGCTACTTCACTATCCCTCACTCTTTCCATCTCTCACTCCCGCACTAGTCTGGCTAGAAGCTATTAGAAATGTGTGTAGCCCTCTTCTTCTCCTCCAATGTGTATGATCCTCTTGAATGTGGAGAGGGGGTCCTCTTATATAGGCTTGGAGGAGGTCAGTTTGCTTGTATTTTAGGAAAGCACCACATGCAACTGCCTACCCCAACAATGAATGCACTGTCTAAGCAAGGTGGGACCGGGCAAAACTAGGGGCGGTGCGCCCGCACCATGGGCCAGCCCAGTCGCCACTGCCATGCTCTGGTGGGTTTCTAGTTAGGCCCGGATGGCTCCCATGCTGGTGTTCTGGCCCAATTCTGAAGTTTAGTTGGGCTTTGCTTCTGTTTTGCTTGAATACGCCTTCTCGATTGCGCATTTTGGTGCATTTTCACATATTGCCCTGCAAAACATGTATATACCAAAACTCATGGAAAATATGAGTTGTAAACCCTAATTCTAAGTTTTGGCATTCATTTTTGTTTATTTTGTTTAAATGTTGGCGGTAGAAATGTGAGTTAAGCACCGCCAACACTCTCTCAGCAGGGAGACAGGAACAATTTGTAGTCACAGCCATGAGCGCTTCAAATGGTAGGAAGACCTATATTTATAGGCCTAAGGATGAACCGAATAGCCTAAGATCCCCACGCCGTGTGGCGAACCATGGGAGATCACGGCCAATGTCAGATGCTAGCATGAGGTTAGGGAAATCGAGACCTTTCGAAAGGCAGGGCCAGAATAGTGTCAAGGAGACCACTCGGTCCCACCTATGTCACGAACCCTGATACGCAACACATGGACACGGCAGGGCTTAGCGGTCACATACCACATTGTCAGGGTGTCCTGATGGGGCGAAGCACAAGGGCCACCTACCGCATTGAACGCACCAGCCCACAAGGGGTCGAGCGATGAAGCTCGACCAAGCCATAGACTACGAACCCGCATTTGATATGCACGCAACACAGCGCTTTCGCGATCACTTTGAGATTGCAAAAATGCTCAGGGGCTACTATTAGGGTTGTAACCCTGGGGTGTCTCAGGGCACCGATTAGATAGCAGGTCGAAACGGGTCATGATACATCAACCAGCAAGAGCCCGAATGACCGAGGCCTAACTCATCTAAGAAAACCAGGCCAAGCGCTAAGGCAGGGGTTAGCCACGACCCCTTCATCAGACTTAGCCACACAACATGTAAGAGACTCATGACCTCCCCACCACTCTGACCCCTAGGAGGAACAGGGAGAGAACGAGCCTAGCCAAGCATGCCTACCCTGACAAGAATAGACATGCCGCACTGACCCCGCAAGGACCAAGGGGATAGCGGTCACCTCGGTCTAGTCCAACGCCACCCCTACACCACGTAGCTCAGACAATACAACATCGCCTAAGGCAGTGATGGTCGGAACAGTGCCCACCGGCCAGATATGGCCCGACAAGACGCATGTACGATTCTACCCACTATGGGATGGGATTCATGATGAAGGCCTTAACTTAGAGGCCATCTAGAATGATGGGAGCCACGACCCCAATGATCAGGATCGTGGCCCTCAGCTCCTTAAGCCAATAGGGCGATCGACAACCCAGGGGCAGCTACCAACTCCTATACGATGCCCCAAGAAACCAGGAGGCGATGATGAAGACCACATCGCATAGGACGGCTCATGAACTACCATTGTGCCTACAACGCTGCCATGACTAGCACAGTAGCACCACGTCACACCATGCCATGATGTGGCCATAAGACAGTGTTGACAACCATGCTTAGACGTGCACCACAAGACGGTGTAGCTTGCAAGCCAAGTTAGCTAGGTCCTCCCTCAGGCACACAACCCTTCAGAAGGGAGAACCTTCATCTTTGTACACCCCCTATGATGAGGACATCACTTGATCACATACAAGCCAAGGAGAGGAGGAGGTTCAGCATGGGCATCCAATTCATCTTTCTCAAGGTGGAGGCCCAGTCCAACTGAAGTTGGAGCCCATCTCGAGTTCAAGACCAGTCTATCATAAAACTGGTCACACGGGTGTGTTCGGGCTCCGTTTTTGGCGATTCATATATGGATGGAAAGCTAATTAGATAAGGAAGCCAATGCAAGTGGTCTCACATCAAAATTCCTTTAGAATCAACAAGAATCATCAAAACAAGTCAGCGTCCATAATCTGCCAGGGTGCTGCGACACCGTCTTTTGGTCCGTTGGACCGTGTATCGTGTTTGGACCCATTAGGGGCGCGTCTAGGGGGGTGACACCCAAGACTCTATATTATACCACCGTCACTCTTGTTAGGGTTTTGGGTTTTATTTAGTTCTTGATTTCCTCGTGAAACAGACGTTGTTTTGCTGCAACTGTACCGCCAAGGCCGCTTGCTATGAACCAGGGCCCCTGTTCTTGATCTTGTTCGCTTGTGGCGATTAGTCCTTTCGAATAAAGACTTGAACTCCTTCTCATTATCACAAGCCTCATATTTATATGCAATTTCAGATTGCGTTCATCCTGTTCTTGCTTGTGTTCTCGATTCACTTGCAGGAAAGCCTTCTCGGCTAGGTCAATCGCGTTCGCGTGGTTGATAACCAACGGAGCAGTGGTGTAACGGTTGCGGGGGTCCGAATCAGCCTTGGTTCGAAGTCTAGATCATGAACATCGAGTCTCCACCAATCGACGCTATCGTACCTATCAGAAGATCGGGCGTTGCCTACATCAAGTGGTATCAGAGACCTTGTTGCCCGTTAGGTATACTTTTTATTTTCCCTTTTAGATTGTTACAGTTTTTATATTACCTATAGTCCACAAAAAGCCAAAAATATACACCACCTCATATTCCCCGTCCTATAGCCTTGTTGTGCCATGCAATTTCATTTCTGTTTTGTGTTGTTGAGTTTATGTCCTAGGGCAAGTTCTGGTTGCTGGTTTTAGATCATTTTTTAGTCCAATTTGTGTCTTTCCCTTTGTTTTTCATCATAATCCGTGAACACCTTCAAGTATTGTTGTGTTTCCTTTGTATCCATCAAACCCTAGTCCACACCATCTAATTTGTTACACTTATATTCACTATTTGCATCTCTCCATAGCCGCCACAACAATTTTTGCGCGCATTGTTCCTGTTTTGTCCTCTAATTCGGAGTCAGTTCTCAAAACTAGTCTAGTTTTTGCATACGAACTCCGATTTCGATGTTCCATATATCAAAATAGATTAGAAAAAAATTCGGATCCGTTCATCCCCCACTTCACCGGGTTTAGAAAATTTTATTTTGGCCAAAAACTAGTCACAATATCCTCTTTTCGTGGTCACAAGCTTTTTGTCAATTTTGAGCACGTCTTCTGAATTTTCCGCAAGCCACGCCTTTCACTTGTTTAAGCTCATATTTTCTATGGTTACTTATTTTGTGCTCTGAGTGAAGAAAAAATATCAAAAAAATAAAAATAAAAAGTCAAAGAATCCCAAAAAACAACGACAGCCCAAAAATAAAGAAAAAAGAGAGGGGCAAAAGTGGAACAATATCTAGAGGAGCACATAGAGAGCGCCATTTGAGCTGTGTTTGCGTATGTTGATTTCCGCCTTGTTCCTAGTCATATTCCTGCTGTTCACATCACTTGATACATCTGGTACTTGGAACCTGAATAGGCCAGCAACTAAGACAAGTACTCGGGATACTTTTTCAGCTTTGCTATTCAGTTGTGAATATTGCTATTTCTTGCTACTATATTGTGTCTGTCCAAGCTCCACTTTCTTCTAACCAAGTACAAGTTTGCCTTGCAACTGTTACACTCAATCTACAACGGTATCACAGTCACCGACCGATTGCACCACCTATTGCTTTGGTAAGAACACTTGTAAGACCATGGTAAAACGCTTAAGAGTGGAGTGCCTTGTTTTTCCTTGTCCACAACCTAAGTAGTTGGTAGGGATAATACTATTTGTGTTGTCTTCTCCTTTCTACTAACCATGTCAGGAAAAGCCAGAGGCAGCGGCAAAGGAAATGAGGACACACCAACAGATTTCAATGATTGTGTTTCCAAGAATGAGCTTCGTGTCATTCTTGATGACAAGCTTAATGAGATCCTTCAACAAATCACCAACTTGGCCAAGAGGATTGAAGATGTTGAACAACGACATCCTAAACCACATCCTAAAGATGCTGATGATGATGATCTCAAAGGTGAGGATGCTGAGGAGGATGATGGCGACGCAGAGGCTAAAGCTAAAGCCGAAGCTCGACGTGCAAAGGATGCACATAACTATAATCGGTTGAACTTTAACCGACGCGGTATGGGAGGTAATAACCAAGGTAATAATGATCCTTTCTCTAAAACCAAGTTTAAGATACCTCCTTTTTCTGGTTCTGCTAATCTTGAAACATATTTAGATTGGGAGATAGCTGTAGATAAAAAATTTAGCTCCCATCAAGTACCTGAAGAATATAGAGTTAGACTTTCTACTAGTGAGTTTACTAGTTTTGCTCTTTTTTGGTGGAATGGTATTTGCAATAATGTTAATGCTAATGCTCAAATACCTCAAACTTGGACTGTACTTAAACGACGAATGAAATCAGATTTATTCCTCCATATTATCAGCGTGATCTGCGATTAAAACTGCAACGTTTAAATCAAGGTAGTAACAGTGTTGAGGAATATTATCGGGGCTTTTAATCGGTCTAGCACATAGTAACATACAAGAGGATGAAATGGATAAGTGTTCTAGATTTTTTGGAGGTTTACGTCATGAAATACAGGATATTCTTGACTATAAAGAATGGACTAGATTTTCCCAATTATATCATTATGCTTTGAAAGCTGAAAGGGAAGTACAGGGATGACAACCTATGCGTTCCACGACTCCGTCCACTCCTTCACGTCCAACCGAGGTGAGTAAATTTTCTAATGTGCAGACACCACCAGCGCCTATAAAGAAGAGTTCTCCTATCACACCTTCTTCCAGTGGATCTGCTACACCTTCCTCTAGTAGCTCTTCTAAAGTTGTTTGCCACCGCTGCAAGGGCATGGGACATATTGCTAAAGAATGCCCTAGCAAACGTGCATATATTGCTACTGATGATGGTGGGTATGCTAGTGCTAGTGATAAAGGGAATGAATTTGCACTTGCAACTGATCTTTATGTAGATAAATTTGCGGATAGTGCTGAAGATCCTAATGAGGTAATTGATAGTGTGGCATGCACATCAAACTACAAATCAGTCATTGTTCAACGTGTTTTGAGTACACAAGTTGAGCCAGTAGACAAGCTACAACGCCATAATTTGTTTTAAATGTTCCTCATCGTCAATAATTTCCATGTTCGTGCTATAATTGATGGAGGGAGCAGCAATAACTTGGTAAGTTCTGAGCTTGTCAAGACCCTTGGTTTATCTACACGTGCTCTTCCACATTCATACCATGTTCAGTGGTTCAACAATAGTGATAAGGCAAAGGTAACACAATCTGCTCGTTTGCATTTTTCTATCGAATCATACCATGATTATGCTGATTTTGATGTCGTGCCCATGCAAGCTTGTTCACATTTGTTAGGCTGCCCTTGGTAATATGATAATAATGCTGTACATCATGGCAGGCAAAATAGATGTACTTTTATGTTTAAAGGAAAGACCATTGCTTTACTTCCTTTAACTCCTGCTAAAATTGTGCAATATGAAAATGAACTTGCTGAAAAGAAAAAGAAAGGTCATGATAAAGACTCTAGCAAACCAGCAAATGAACCATCAAGTAACATGAAAGAAGTTTTATTTACTCTTAAATCTGCTCTTGCTGATCATAATGAACCATGTTATGCTTTAACTTGTACATCGCCTATATATCCACTTGGTCCTGCTTCTAGTGCTATGCCTCTTGTTGGTACTAACCTTTTGCAAGAGAAGGAGGATGAATTCCCAGCAGGGAGGCCACCATGGCAGCCACCTTTGCGAAGGATTGGGCACCAAGATGAACGTCTTCTTCCGGAGCCATCGTTGCTGTCATCCAATGGAGAAGACGATCTACTTCAGTCGAGGACGACTTTAATTCAAGAAAGGGAGGATGATGTGGATATCACTCCGTCACATACAAGCCAAGTAGAGGAGGAGGTCTAGCATGGGCATCCAATTCATCTTTCTCATGGTGGAGGCCCAGTCCAACTGAAGTTGGAGCCCATCTTGGGTTCTAGGACCAGTCTGTCATAAAACTGGTCACACGGGCGCGTCCGGGCTCCAGTTTCAATGATCCACATATGGATGGAAAGCTAATTAGATAAGGAAGCCAATGCAAGTGGTCTCACCTCAAAAGCCCTTCGGAATCAACGGGAATCGTCGAAACAAGTCAGTGTCCAAAATCTGCCAGGCTGCTGCGACACCGTCTTTTGGTCCGTTGGACCGTGTATCGTGTTTGGGCCTATTAGGGGCGTGTCCAGGGGGGTGATGCCCAAGACTCTATATTATACCGCCGTCACTCTCATTAGGGTTTTGGGTTTTATTTAGTTCTTGATTTCCTCGTGAAACATACATCGTTTTGCTGCAACTGTGCCGCCAAGGACGCTTGCTGTGAACTAGGGCCCCAAATCTTGATCTTGTTCGCCTTTGGCGATTAGTCCTTTCGAATAAAGACTTGAACTCCTTCTCGTTATCATAAGCCTCATATTTTTTTGCAATTTTAGATTGCGTTCATCCCGTTCTTGCTTGTGTTCTCGATTCACTTGCAGGAAAGCCTTCTCGGCGAGGTCAATCGCGTTCGCGTGGTTGATAACCAATGGAGCAGTGGTGTAACGGTTGCGGGGGTCTGAATCAGTCTTGGTTCGAAGCCTAGATCATGAACGTTGAGTCTCCGCCAATCGATGCTATCATATCTATCGGAAGATTGAGCCTTGCCTACATCACCCTGGCCCTGAACTCTGTATAAGGGCAGCCGGGGCACCCATCTTGGGGATTCGAACTCATTCACTTATTCTTACACCGTAGAAGGGCTCCTGAAGCTTCCCTTCAGGCAGCCCGTCTCCTAGCTCTAGCTCTCATACCTCTTCCACCATTCTTGCACCCCCCCATTGTAAGAACTTCAGAGCATTCAAGTGAGGAACACACACTCGATCATCTCTAAGACTGGACATAGGGCTCCGTCCTAAATCAGTATAAATCCTTGTGTCTTTTGGATGCTACCATCGTCTTCCTAGAGCAGCGCGGCAATCGTATAAATTTACTAGTCCAGTTTCCAAAACACCGATTGTTAGTAACAACATGTGATTGATCAATTGACCCATGTGATTAGCTCTCACTAGTTTTAGATTTTTCATTTGAAAGCTCTTTAGTGAGAAAAGCATGGTCTTGTATCAAGTTATCATGAGCAACACTAAGTTCCTCATGAGCCAATTTTAACTCCTCATGTGAACAAGTAGTAACATAAAGTAGATGCTTTTGTTGTTCATATGTTTTCTTTAGAAAAGAGTTTTTATTTTTCAATTTCCTAGTTTTAGCCATCTCTTTTTCTAAAGCTTTGATAATTCTACCAAATTTATCTAGAAGCTCCTCATATGAATCAAGATCAATCACATTTGTATTAGATACCTTGGCGTCACCTTGTGACATGAAGCAATGTGATGTAGTGGATGAGCTTGTAGAGACATCACTCTCATATCCATCATCATCATCAACAACAAGTGTGCATAGAGTAGCATTATCATTTGCATCACTTGTGGCATCATCATCAATCTTATCAAGTGATCTTGTGGTATGATCATCATCATCATCAATTGAGCATAAGATGGAGCAATCTTCCACAATCCACGAATTGTGGCTATGCTCAACATCCTCATGTGCCTCCTTCTTGGGCTCATCATCATCATTGGAGACTGTCATGTACTTCTTGTTGAGATGAATCCAAATCTCATGGGCGGTCTTCATGTTAATGATCTCTCTAAATAAGCAATCATCTAAAGATCTATACATGATGTTAGTAGCTTGGATATCGAGATCTAGGCATTTCTCTTGTGCTTGAGCTAGATTCTCTTCATCCAACACATGAGAAAAGCCTACATCTACCATCCACCATATTTGAGGGCAAATAAACTTAAAATTGCATATCATCCAATTTTTCCACCGTGCAAAGTGTGTGTGTTGGCGGTCACTAACGACAACATTCGACCGCCAATTATAGTCCAAAACAGGAGAAATAAACATATTTTGACACATGCATGTATTATTGACATAGTTCCACTTGTATTGGAGAAAACATGTTTTGTAAGACATACATTTGAATACAAGTGGGAAATAAACAAAACCAAGCAAAAGGCGCAAAGAAGAAAGCATAAAGCAGAAATGCATAAAGGAAATACATGAAGAAGTCTATCTACACAATGAATCTAGGCCGAGCACCAACATGGAAGGGGCCTAGGCCCACCTAGGAACCGACCACATGAAGGCGGTCGTGAGGTGGGCCCGCCAGGGTGCGGGCACACCAGGTGTGCGGCCATACCCCAGTGGCTACCATCTGGGCTTAGCTTCCACCGACTGATGCATGGTGGCATGCTATGGCAGTTCATGGATGCTTCCTAATTTTCCAATGCCAAACCATCCTCACTCCACTCTAAATTAAAGGCCAGAGCTCATTCTCAACACACACCAACATTTGGAGCTACACCTCACTACCACATCTTGTACTTTTACTTTCTTAGTAGTATTTGGAGCTAGAAAAGCTATCAAGGAGGGCTTGGCTCCTTGGCAGAAGAGTGACATCTTGGTATGAATAATACAATGAAGAGTTCTTACATAGTTATGCTCTCTTATAACTTATATAGTAGTGCATATGAACTAGAGTATAGTTGTCTTGTTATAATCATGATATATGAACTAGCATATAGTTTGTGTGTTATGATCTTAACATGTTCAACTTTATGCTTAATCATTCATATGGTTTGTATGAGTCAAAGTAGGGTTAAGTCGAGGTGGCGGTTCGTCGTTCCTTCGGGTTTGCCCATATCATTTACCTATCGATCCATAGTGTCAGGGACCCAAGGGGAAATGGGTAGTTTCTTTATACACGTGGAGCTCGGGTGCGGAGCTCGGGTGCATGGGAACATTTGGATATGATGGTGCCCCACGATTGAGGGGTAGGCGGCAGGTGATGATAGCCCTATCCATCCCTTGTAATCCCCCATGTTTGGGTACTATGTAGGAGTCTTAAATCTCCCTAGCTTGCTGGCAGACCAGTGCTCAAAGATCTCCTCATCCATCTTACACCTAGCTCTAGCTCTAATCATATAATTTGTATGATCATCACTTGTTCTTTGCACGGCTATATTAGAACATGTTGGCTCCATGTAGGAACATTCTTTTATTCTTTGTTTTCCTTTTATCCTTGAGGTTAGCCTAGATGTGTGTTCACTATCCTTGATATACCATTGTTACCCCCATCATGCACTATGGTCCACTATGCAAGTATGTAATCTTGTTCATGCTCATGCTAGACTCTTATACCTTGCCCACCTTTGGGAAAATATAAATAACGATACCCTGAATACTTCCTGGTGAAATGCTACAACGATAGATTCGTGTGCTTGCGAATGAATTCTATAATCGTTAAGAACTATCATAGTTGGTGTTTCTTAGCAGCGTTGCTAAGGTTAACCCAATCTTAGTGATGGTGTTAAGAAATACCAACAGTCATTTCTAGCGCCATTGCCGGTGATGGACTTAAAACCTCCTCACTTGGTGATTACACTAAGAAATGCCAATAGTGTGCCATAAAAAATGTGTGGACAATCAATATCTAGCCCATAAGTTGTCATCCTCTCAGGTCGGTGCAGACCACAAATGAGAAACCTAGCTCCGATATCACGTGTAGGGTTGAGATGGCGGACTAGAGGGGGGAGAATAGTCCTTTCTAAAAAAATAAATGCATCGGCTAACCAAAACAAATGTGGAATTAAAACTATTGGTCTAGCCAAGACTACACCCCTCTATCTAAATTCACAAGCACCTTATAAAGATCCTAATTAGGCAACAAAGGTGTCAGGCTAGCAAGAGCTCACCGAATCAATTCTAGTAGCTAGGTCACACAAACCTATGTAACTAGTACTTTAAGCAACAAGGGAGCTTCTATATAATCTAGTAAGCAAAAGCACAAAGCTCCTAAGCTCATTAGTAATGCTCAATGACAAGGCTACACAAGCCAAATTAGAGAGCTCAAATCACTTAGCTACACAAACTAAGCAATGTGACTAACAAGGTTACTCAAACCAAATTAGTCACGCAAGGGAGCTACTTCTATGCTACAAAAGCAAGAGGATAACTAGCAAACTACACAAGTCAACTAATTACAAGAGCATCTACACAAGCACAATGTAAATGAAAGTAAATACAAGCTTGTGCAAAGGGATGCAAACCAATGGGAAGACAAGGAGACACGGTGATTTTTATCCCAAGGTTCACTTGGTTGCCACCAAACTAGTCCCGTTGTGTCGACCATCACTTGCTAGTTTGGCAGCTAATTGGCACCACACCAAGCCCACAAGTTGGGCACCACAAGAACCCCATGGATCCAGGTGAGGGTGCCTCAATGACACGCTCTACTAGAGTTGCTCTTTGTGACTCCCATAGGGTGAGCATAGTACCCCTCACAATCACTTCTCTAGAGCACCGCACAATCTTCTTTGCATGCTTGAACGGAGACCACCACCAAGCCGTCTAGGAGGTGGCAACCTCCAAGAGTAACAAGCACCACTGGCTTGCAACACAAACACCTAGTGCCACTTGATGCAATCTCACAATGCAATCACACTAGAATCACTCACTCATAATCGGATCGCACACTTGCAAGCAAAGTGAGTTAGAGGGCCCCAACCACTCTCAAGCATGGACACAAAGTCCCCCAAGGTGCTCAACCTCAGCCAAGCCCAATCAACCCTTCTATTTATAGCCCAAAGACCAAATAGAGTTGTTGCTCAAGAGTTGACTTCGGGGGTTCTGTATCGAGCCTCCGGACCCAGGGTTCGGACCATGAATAGTATGGTCCGGACCATGAATCCTTGCCATGTGTCCCCTTTATTTAATGCTAACCATTGGAGATTAACGGTAACTTTATGGGCACAATGTCACCTCCAAACTAGACCCTCAGCCATGCGTCTAGACCATCACATAGTGCCAGTCCAGAACACAACAGAGAGGTCCAGAATGATGCTTTTGGGTCCAGACCGAGTCTGGTTGCCCTATCCAAACCATCTCTCCCAAGTCTGGATTACACAGGTCAAAGCACGCATGGTCACAAGTCCCCAACCAGACCATCCATCCTTGGTCCAAACTATAGGCACACCTAGGTCCAAGCTGGCTCGCTGTCATGCCCCTCCGTGCTAAATGAATTGGTTCTGTGCTTTAGAGTCCGGACTGGCTTAGACATCTAGGGTCTTGAGTAGCCTGCGAGCTACTACCTATGGTCGATCCAACTAGACAAGATCTAGACCGAGCACTCTAACTGGGTCCGGAGCACCTCTCTCCCATACACCAATCCTCAACAAGAATTTCTTGTACACAAAAGAGAATTGCTTCTTGAGCGCCTTCTCTCTCACTAACACTCTCATTGACACGCATGCAAGATTGTCTCTTAGCACTATTCCTCAACAAGAATTTCTTGTTGACAAAGGAGAAATGCTTGCTGAGAGAGGCACCATTAAAATCATCATTTTTATGTACTATCTCTTCTCCAGTTTCACCACCTTTTCAAATGTGCCAACACCACCAAGTGTACACCACCAAGTGCAAGTGTGTTAGCATTTTCACAAATATTTTTCAAAGGATTAGTCATTCAATTCACCATGCCACTCAATCCTAGCAATGATGCAAAGTTAGATCACTTGAGTGGCACTAGATGACCGATATGCAAACAAGTTTGCCCCTCTTGATAGTACGGCCATATATCCTAAACCCAGTCATAAAATTCTCTACACACCTATGATTGGTGAAATGAAATGCCCTATAAATATACCTTTGCCTTGCGCATTCTATTCCATCTCCTCCAATGTCGATGCAACACAAGCACCAACATGATCACAAATGATATGATCCACTTCATATCATCATGTGACCTTGTTGGTTCGATCTTGACCTCACTTGCTCTTCTTCGTTGCCTTGGTCTATCGGCACCAAGTCCTCACTAGACTTGCCCTTCACACTTGCAATCGGTCCATCAAGCCAAGCCTTCTCTTGATCTTCTCCACCTTAGTCACATGACTTAATGTCATGTCTTATATGCAATGAGCTCCTTCATCACATGAGTGAACTTTGCAATATCTTCAAGCCATTTCACCTCCATGGCATGTGTTGCTCACACAAGTGTACTTGTGGACTAATCACCTGTGTATTACACTTAAACACATATTAGTCCACCTAGGTTGTCATTCAATTACCAAAACCAAACTAGGGACATTTCACTACCAACCAGCTTTGGTCGGGATACGAGCTGCCGCCGTCATAGATGAATGGAGGGGAAGGCAGGGACATGCAGTGATGGTGCTAGCCGCTAGCGAGCTTTGGTTGAGCGAGCCCTAGCTGGGTTGGGGCGGGAAGAAGGGGTCAAGGGGAGCTTTGGCTAGATGGGGGACGGGAAGAAGGGGCCGATGGCAGGCGAAGGCGCAGCGACCGGTGGCGACAGAGGCGCCATGGAGGATGCGCTGGATGGAGGCGCCATGGGGAGATAATGAGGGAACAAGGATTTTTCTTTTTTTTTTTTTGTGGGAGCATGTCCGGACAGGAGTCACATGACAGATGTCCTTATGGTATCATTATGGGCATGGCTAGCGCCTAGACGTCCAGATGGACGCGCAAGTCTAGATGTCTACGCAGCTCGTCCTCGTCCACCTTCACCCCACAGTTGGTATTTATTTACTTGTCACTTGTTTAAGTGCCACCTAATGTTGTTGACATTTCTTAACATCAATTTTGCTAAGTTGTCATCCCTAGCTATGATGCCATAAATTCTTGTTGGTACTACCTAGTGCCACTTCGAGAATGACACTAAGAAGTACTTTAGTATTTTATGTGACTAGAAAGAATATAAATATGAATATGAAGGGATCTGCAAGCGCACAGATAATTTACCATTGTAGCACTTCACCCAGGAGTATTCCAAGCATCATTATTTACATTTTTACCACAGGGAAAGACAGGCAGTTGAAATATATTGATAACTTATATGTATGATGGAGGAGTAAACCATAACCAAACTTCTACTCACAGCAGGGGTAAGTCAAGACATAAATATGATAAGTAATAATAAATGATAAATGATCACTCAGAGTACTCCTTTCTATGGTATTAGCATTGCTAAGTAGAAATTAGAGGAATAATTCCTAAGCCTTCTTAATTACAAGTCAAAGCATACGTTGATTAGTGCAATTACACTTAGTAGTCATGGCTAAGATCAACTCCATATCTACACATAAGGGATATTACTAAGGAAGATTAAGAACAGAGTTTGTCTTCCTTCGTAACTAGATCCTACTTGTCTTATATTTGGGGAGTGGACCACAAAGGACTCAATGGGAGTGTCACATCCACAATCTACCACATGGCCTAGAATATAGGGTGTATCCGTAGGTAAACAACGTATAAGCACCATGCTTACACAATGTCGACCAACTCACCCCTTGTACTTTGGAGCGAGCGCTATACGAACTTATGCTTGAATATAATAATAATCTAGCTATACTAAGTATATAATCAAAGTAGACGATGAACATGATAACTAGGAACATGAATAATATTAAGAACAATGTCGATTCAATTATAGCAAACATATGAATAATGAAAGATACAAAAGAGGATACAAGGTGCTATACCGAGTCACTCTTCTTGACAAGATGAGGAATCCAAGCGAAGCTTGCCTCCCTCTAGATCTAGCCTAGCTAGCTATGCCCTAGAATATGTTGGAGAACTGAGGATGATTAGGGTTTCTGCCTTCTTGACTGAATGACTTTTGCTTGAGGGAGGGGGTTAGGGGCTGGTATATATAGGGCGGAGCGTCAATTCTGAGCCCTCGGATCAAACCGACTTGAAAGAATGGTGTAGATGCAAACCCCAAGGTGGTGGAGAACCGACATCGCAATGCGGAGGCTAATAGGTGGGCCCAGGGGCCGGCCAGCCTGCAGGTGGGGCCAGTCGGCCCCACCTAGTAGCCACCTACCCTTAGCTTTGGTGGTTTGCCTCCTGGAGTCTTCTAGAACCTTCTAGAGTTGTTTTCGTTGCGGATAAGCGTGATTAATTCTGACATTTGGGTCCACCTTGATGGTTTTCTTGATAAACCCTGCTGAAGACGTAGATTCACCAAAACTTGTGGAATTTATTAGTTTAAACCCCTAAACCTATGTTGGTGATCATATTCATGCATTATGTTGACGGTTTATAATGGTTGTTAACTACCGTCAACAAACTCCCCCAAGCTTAACCTTTGCTCGTTCTTGAGCAATGCTAAACTCAGCAATGGATCAGTAGTTTCTTCAATGTTTTCACTTCTCAAAAGTACACATGCGTTCAAACAGAAATTCTCCTCTAGATTAGAATAAACTATTCTGACTTTCAAACTTACCCATATTACCTTCAACTATGGGGATTCTTAGCCTTCACTTGGGTCTTAAGCAATTGAAAGACAGAACGATCAAGTCAAGCACTATGTCTCAAGTTCTTTGCTCAACCATTATTCCAGAGTTATTATTGGTTTTCAAAATAAAACTCAAAACTTCCATTGTATGACACTCTCAAGTCTCTCAATATATGTGGTATTTATGGATCCTCACTAAGGTAATAATGATGTCATGCCTTTCTCTTCTTAAAATTAAGGCTTATGTGGAGCTCATAGGAGTGGAAATAACATGAAAGAGCATACTTTCAATGCATATATTGTAAAGTCAAACCTCAGATCCAAAGAGAGTTAAGTCATACAATCAAATCAAGATGTGCATGAGTATGGATATGTGGTGGATATTTATGGTGGCTAACCTAATTCTATTATGCTCCTTGAAAACATGTCTCTTTTAAAACTTGGAAATCTTTTTGCAAGGAAACATGTGCTATCTCATTCATCTCTTTTCTTTTTTTTAGCAGGCGGGCATCTAAGTACCCATTGTTTTAGATATCTCGGACACTTGTCCAAATTTTCAACTCTTTTTTTTTTTTTTTCATGAATAACTTTTGCATAGCCCCATGCTTCTTTTCTACAACAAAACTTTTTGAGAGATAGCAACAAGAACTTGGAGCATTTATTTGATGGATGAAAAACCTATCAAGCATGTTTTTGTGTTCACTCCTAGTGTAAGAGTGAAACATTTTTTAGTGGATCTAAATGAAATGACATGTTTTTGCAACTAACCCTAGTGTAGGAGTAGTGCAAATGTGGGTGGTGTGTACGTGATCTTGATTTTAAGAGCATGACAAACCTCTCATAAGGGTCAACAAAGCTTGACTAAACTTAATGCAAGACAAGCAGCATATAAGTGAAAGTTTTCCTAGTCTAAATATCATATTTGGCTCTGGTAGAATTCAAGCTTTGTCATACAGGAACTCATCATATAGTATTTTTATGTTTTTCAAAAGATAAATCTCCAAAACTTTAGTGTCACTTGGAACAAGATAAATAGCAGCTCAGACCTTTTCATATCATATCCGTTAATTACATAGACTTAGATCAAGCATATGCTACCCATGAGTTTCAAGTTTAAAGTCAATTCTTATATCAAAACAGTCTTATCCAAAACTCGGGAGAATTCAAGGCTGAAAACTAGGTACTTAAAAGGAATTACAATAAAGCAACTATTCATCATTTCCATTCAAGAGATTACCTTCAGAGTCCTTTTATTTTATTTAGCTCTTAAAAATCAAACTCAATGAAAACTAGACACACATTTTTTATTTTATTTTTATTTTTTAGATCACATTTTACTAATATATATATATATATATCTAAAAATAAATTTTTATTTTGTTTTTTAGTTATGCATCTTTTTATGACTTATAAATAGTAAAATAGAAGAAAAGAAAAACTTATCTAGATACACATGGGGGATGCCCTTCCCCTAAGCTGGTTGTTGACGTGATTGCTCAACTTGTACTTCTCAGAGCGGGTTCACCAGCAGATGTCCTTCTCATCCATCAGAAAATTGGGTTCTTGATAAGGATGCACTCCTAGTGGAGTGAGATGAAGACGACCGGGTGAACATGCTCATGACCATCCTGCAAAAAACTTCAACAAGAACAAAACTCGTGGAACTGATTAGAATAAAAGGGTTAGCGATCAGCCGTCCAGGGGTTAGTCATTCTTGGAGGTAGAAAGATTTTTTATTTGGTAGAATTTTAGCAGGATGTCTATCTAATATATTATTTTTTTGGAGTTTATAATATAATGGAATATAACTAAATGCATGCATGGTATTTTAATTTATTATTTTTATGCCACCACGGTGAATATTCTTACGGTTTTTACATACCGTAGAATTATTCACATGAGGCTTAGGATTTCATAATGCAACAATGAAATTTTCATTTTATTTTCTAAGTGCAAAGCAAATGCAACAAAGTAAATATACTAAAGTAAAAATAATTCATGCAATGCTAAAAAGTAAATATAGATAACTACCGATTTACCTCCCGGCGAGGGTTTGGATTTTTAAGTCCTTCGGACAGGACTTTTCTCTAGTCTTGTTCATTCTTTGGGTGCATCTATCGGTCTCAGAGATAGAGACCTTGATGGTTGCACCTATTATGATGGTGACTCTAATGATGATGTCACATTTTCCTTCCACACCCGCTTGGTCTACGAACTTGATTTTTACAGAGTAGATTCATCCATCATAACTTCTACTTCTTCCTCATTCTTGGGGAGTTGATTCTTCCAGCATTGAGAGGCTCGACGTCTCCTCTTGGAGCGGGACTTCTTTGGCTATTCATAAGTGGTATAACTATTGAAATAACACCGTACCTTTTGTCCTAGAAATTGAAAGTGGACTTGTCCAGATCCGATGTAGATGATCGTGTTGGTTATGTTGAGGAACGGTCTTCTAAGGATGATAGGTACGTCTTCTTCTTCTCCTCCCATGTCAAGAATCATGGAGTCGGCAGGGACATAGTGATCTTGTATTCTTACCATGATGTCTTTTGCTATTCCCTCCGAAAATCGGATTGATTAGTCCGCCATCTGCAATTGTATATATGTAGGGAACAAAGGTTCATCACCAAATAAGTAGTCATACATTACTTCGGACATTATGTTGACACCCAATCTGATGTCACAGAAGGTGTTGTAGAAAATTCTTTGTCTAATGGTACACTTGATCGTCGGTACTCCTGAATCTTTCTTCTTGGTAAGGAATGGTGAAGTGAGGAGGTGGTCGTATTCTGATCGGAGTGTATTGATCATCTTGACTGATTCTTCTTGTGGCTGCCTAGCCTGGTTCTTCCTTCTTCTCCAATTACTGCTCTTCTTGGTTACTATTGTCTCTTTGGGCAGGTACGCCATTTGTGGATGACTAGGAGAGTGATGTATATGATTCTTGAAGGTGAACTTCTCCTTTCTATCCTTGATGGTGAAGCAGATCTTAGCACTGTCTGCGTAGATGATGGCTTTTGCGGTGCTTAGGAAAGGTCAGCCTAAGATAATGGGTGCCCTTACATCTCCACCTATTTCCAAAACCAAAAAGTATATGGGTACATATGATTCTCCCACTCGAATAATGGCGTCTTCAAGAATTTCCTTGGGGTAGCAGAGAGACTGATCTGCAAGCTGCAAACGCATGTTTGTGTACAACAAAGTATCTCTATTAATCTTATCGTAAAGTACCTTTGGCATGATGTTCATGCTTGCTCTGAAGTCACAAATAGCTTCTTGGAATATGTGAGGTCCAATGGCTATAGGGATAACAGGTCTTCCTGTATCTCCTTTCTTTTTAGGCAAGGAATAATCTATCCACCTTCCTGTCAATTGTTCTATGTAGCATCCTACAACATTGTGAATATCGATAAGATTTGTAGTTTCAAGATCTTCCGGTTGCCCCAGAATCTTACCTTTGTCGATCGGAGTAACAATAGCTGCTAGCTGAGCTATTTATGATTCTATCATTTTATTAAAGCGATGTTAGTTTTTAATGGCTGAGGAGAAGCTATCTATTCTATTATTTATATTTTCTAAAATTTTATCATTAGAAGCTAGTTTTTCTAGATAAGCCCTCCATAATTTTAGCTTGGCCAGAAACTAAATCTCTCAAAGATGGTTGGTTATTGAAATTATTATAATTATTACCTAGATAGTTACCTTGGTAGTTTGGCCTTTGTTGTTGATTCCATCCTTGATTCTGTTGAGGACGGTAGTTGTTGTTGATGAAGTTCAAATCCTCTTGGGATTCAGGACAGTTGTTACTTGAATGCCCAGTGTTGCCACATTCTTCACACGTCATGTGAGAATCATGAATGTTCATGACTTCTTGCTTCTTATTGGCTCAGTCTTCAAGCTTTTTCATCAGCAGGTCCATCTTGGCAAATAGCATGTCTACCCCTTGAGTTGATGTATTGGTCTTGCCTATGGGAAAAAACTTTGCTAGGAAGATAGTAGAGCAGTTATCCCATGTAGTATTTCTATCTTTGTTGGCATAGGACCATTGCTTCGCCTTTCCCAATAGTGAAAATATGAAGAGGCGAAGTAATATGGCATCTCTGGTAACTCCCTTGATGGTGAAAGTGCTGCAGATCTCTAGGAAGTGTTGGAGATGAGCACTCGTATCTTCATGTGCCTTTCCACAAAAATGGCTAGCATGCACCATGTTGATGAGAGCTGGCTTGAGCTCAAAAGCATTGTCTCCGATGTTGATCGCCGATCTAGTACGGATGTTGGTCGTAGTTGGAGCTGAGAATTCACGAAGAGTCTTGTTGGCCATGGCTTCAAAAACTGGTGTTAAGCTTTGCCTTGTCTGGTTGTCTTTTGATTCTAAAGCTAGAACTTTCTTGAGTTTAGCTCTAGTCCTCCTAATTAATGCTTCTAGATCTTTAACATAGTTTATTGGAAGGTCAAAACCGGTCATACATTACCCTGCATAAGATATGAAAGTAGACAGAACAAGGGTAAGCCTGTTTGAGCAGAGGTAAATGGTTCCCTCGATCACATCAATAAGTAAAAGTTTATCAATATTCCTTTTTGCCTAGCTACCTTCTCCGGCAACGGCGCCAGAAATGCTTGTTGGTATTTATTAACTTGTCACTTGTTTAAGTAGCCACCTAATGTTGTTAACATTTTTTAACATCACTTTTGCTAAGTTGTCATCCCAGGCTATGATGCCAGAAATTCTTGTTGGTACTACCTAGTGGACTTCGAGAATGACACTAAGAAGTACTTTAGTATTTTATGTGACTAGAAAGAATATAAATATGAATATGAAGGGATCTGCAAGTGCACAGATAATTTACAATTATAGAACTTCACCCGGGAGTATTCCAGGTATCGTTATTTATATTGTTACCACATAGAAGGACAAGTTGTTGGAATATATTGATAACTTATACGTATGATGGAGGAGTAAACCATAATCAAACTTCTACTCACAACAGGGGTAAGCTAAGAGATAAATATGATAAGTAATGATAAATGATAAATGAACACTTAGAGTACTCTTTTTTATGGCATTAGCATTGCTAAGTAGAAATTAGAGGAATAATTCCTAAGTCATTCTTAATTATAAGTCAAAGCATGTGTTGATTAGTGCAATTACACTAGGTAGTCATGGCTAAGATCAACTCCATATTTACACAAAAGGATATTACTAAGGAAGATTAAGAACAGAGCTTGTCTTCCTTCGTAACTAGATCCTACTTGTCCTATATTCGGGGAGTAGACTACAAAGGACTCAACAGGAGCATCACATCCATGATCTACCATATGGTCCGGAATATAGGGTGCATCCACAAGTAAACAATGTATAAGCACCACGCTTACACAATGTCGACCACTTACCCCTTGTACTTTGGAACGAGCGCTATACGAACTTATGCTTGAATATAATGATAATCTGGCTATACTAAGTATATAATCAAAGTAGACGATGAACATGAAACTAGAAACATGAATAATATTAAGAACAATGTTGAATCAATTATAGCAAACATATAAATAATGAAAGATACAAAAGAGGATACAAGGGGCTATACCAAGTCATGCTTCTTGACAAGATGAGGAATCCAAGCGAAGCTTTCCTCCATCTAGATCTAGCCTAGCTAGCTATGCCCTATAATATGGTGGAGCTTTGAGGATGATTAGGGTTTCTGCCTTCTTAACTGAATGACTTCTGCCTGAGGGAGGGGATAGGGGCTGGTATATATAGGGCAGAGCGCAATTCTGAGCCCTCAAATTAAACCGACTTGAAAGAGCGGCGTAGATGCAAACCCTAAGGCGGTGGAGAACCGATATTGCAACACGGAGGCTGATAGGTGGGCCCATGGGGCGGCCAGCCTACAGGTGGACCCAGGGGCCGGCTAGCCCCACCTGGCAACCACCTGCCCTCCGCTTCGGTGGTTTGCCTCCTGTAGTCTTCTGAAACCTTCTGGAGTTATTTTCGTTGCGGATAAGCGTGATTAATTCTGATATTTGGGTCCACCTTGACGGTTTTCTGGATAAACCCTGCTGAAAACGCAGATTGACCAAAACTTGTGGAATTTATTAGTTTAAACCCCTAAACCTATGTTGATGATCATATTCATGCATTATGTTGACGGTTTATAATGGTTGTTAACTACCGTGAACACCCACCCATAAGTGTGTTCCGCCCTCGTCAATGCGCTCGTCGGTCCTTCCCTAACCCCTCCTCTCTCTCCGACACTCTGCGCGCATGACACACGGGAGCCGGGATGAGCGGTTGAGGACGAGCACGCCCCAGCGCGTCCCGACCTACAGCACCCCATCCGTCGGCCCCCTAGCACCTCCGTCCGCGCCCCTAGCGCCCCTATCCATTGCCCCCTTGGCGCGCCGCTTGCCCTGTCGCCGGCCTTCGGCCGAACAACATAAAACACTTGCAACATGAATGCACACATAAGACTAAAAACAGATAAAATATTTGAAACATGCTCTTGCAACATGTGTGTGAAGTATGTGAAACATCCAAAATAAAACACTTGCAACTTACAACATGAAACCACTTGATGCAACATAAGACCGAAACAACTGAAATATTTAGAACATACTGTTGCAACATATGCAACATCCAGATAAAAATACTTACAACATACATCTAGAAACAAATAAATATTTTGAAAAAGGGTTTGCAACATACCTAATATTTTGAAGCATGGGGGCATGTAGGACAACCGAAAACGAAGGATCATGCTTCAACGAAGCAGCAGGCAGCAGCTCGTGACCCGTGACGTGGCCATCCCGCGTCCCGACTGCCACATGCGCATCCGCGGAAGGGAACGTGACGGGCCCAAGTCCTTGGCGGGAGGACCGTACCACTACCACGCCACCCAGGAAAATTATGAGGCTCCGTCCAGTCCACGACCCGATGTCAGCTTCGTTCATCGTCCCAGGAAGGATGGGTCCGTGACTGTCACAACTGTAGCATTATACTCCGTATGTACTGTACGTTAGTGAGCGTGCCAGCGCCAGTGCCTGCCAAGTTAACAGCTCGACATGTCAAAAAACTTTCTAAGTTGCTCACCTCTATCTTGAGAAATGTAGATCTTTTCAAGTTGCTCACTTGTAACTTCAGAAATTTAGTGCTCCTCATCCAAGCATACCGTACCCAGGCCATGTAATATGTTGCTGCGGTTCATCTAGGTGCGCGCACACTCTCTAAGTACAAAAAAAACTTCAGAAAATTTAATTTAATTTTAAAAACTTTAGTGAGCTATTCAGTACAATTTTTTATAAAAATAAAATGCTTGCAAAGCACCACAAACTGGTACGTAATTGTACGTGAATCTCGGAGCCGCAGCAAATTGCTCACGGCTCGCTCTTGCCAGTTTTGAGGTTATATTAAATCGGTTCCAGTACATAGGCCTTGTTCGTAAGTTTTTTTACTTTTTCTCCATCACATCAAATCTTTGATATTAAATGTAGATAAAAAAATAATTAATTATATAGTTTGATTGTAAATTACGAGACGAATCTTTTGAGCCTAGTTAGACCATAATTGAACAATAATTATCAAATACAAATAAAAATATTACCATATTAAATACTGATTTTTAACCTCAATCTAAACAAGGCCATACTCCCAGTACACCAGTAAGTTCTCTAGTTCAGGGTCAAGTAGGACACCAGTACACCTCGTAAACGGTGGCTGGGCGGTGCCGTGTCTGTCTGGCCCTGACCCCGACCCATGACCATGACAGTAGCCAAACAACTACTAGTACCTGTCGCCGTGTTTAGTTGGACCCCAAAGTTTAGCCCTGACGTCGTGTTTAGTTGGACCCAAAGTTCAAAAAGTTGCTACAGTACCTGTCACATCGAATGTTTGCGGCCCGTGCATGGAGTATTAAATGTAGACGAAAACAAAAACTAATTGCACAGTTTAGCGGGAAATTGCGCGACGAACGTTTTGAGCCTAACTAGTCCATGTTTGAACACTATTTGCCAAATAAAAACGAACGTGCTACAGTAGCCCCAAAATCCAAATTCACCCAACTAAACAAGGGCTAGGTTTAGTTGGGCAAAGGCAAACTTTACATAATGAAAATTCTCTACTGTAACATTTTGTTTATATTTATAAATTATTATCTAAACATTGACTAATTAGACTTAAAAAATTCGTCTCGTAAAGCTAAAGCAAACTGTACAATTAGTTTTTTATTTCGCCTACATTTAGTATTCTACGTATATACACCATAAATTTGATGTGACGGAAAATCTTCTTTTACATAGTGCATTTTTTAAAAGTTCGGGCCGGTTGGCAGCTTCCTCGCAGCAGCTCTACTGTACCCAAGCTTGACCTGACCGCCATAACATCGGCGTCACCAATCACCACCGCCTGTCCACGCGCCCGCCCCCACGTGGCCCGCCCTGCCTCACATGGCGTGTGGGGCCCACATCACATCAAAGCTACCGGAACCACCACCGTTTCCTTCCTCCCATCATCATCCGCGCAGCCTGCAGAGGCTCCGGCCTCCGTCCGTTCACACCAGACCCCCGGGGCGAGGCGTCTTTAAAAAATTTGAAAACTCTTCGAGGCCCCGCGCCGCACCCCACGTGTCAGGACGGCACTGGATGCGGGCGGTGGCCAAGATGCCTATATTTAGCAACCATCTGGAGTCGAGACTCCTAGTGCGCTTTGTAGAACGCAGAGCAGAGCAGCAGAGCCTCTTGTGTTTGGTTTCCTTGTTTCTTCAATCACAGGTAGAAAGGCAAGGTCTGCGAGCGATGGGCATCGTCGACGTCGTCTCCCAGTACTGCTCCTTGCCGAGGACTCGCCGGCATCTCAAGAAGAGGAAGCAGTTCGAGGTACCTATCTTTCCCATCTTGTTCTGTCTCTGTTCGGGATCTTGTGCCCAAATCCCAACAACTCAACTGACCCCAACTCCACTTCATGCAGACGGTGGAGATGAAGGTGCGGATCGACTGCGAAGGCTGCGAGCGGAAGGTGAAGAAAGCGCTTGAGGACATGAAGGGCGTGAGCTCCGTGGAGGTGACGGCGAAGCAGAACAAGGTGACGGTGACGGGGTACGTGGACGCCGCCAAGGTGATGCGCCGCGTCGCCTACAAGACGGGCAAGCGGGTGGAGCCGTGGCCCTACGTGCCCTACGAGACGGTGGCGCACCCTTACGCGCCGGGGGCCTACGACAAGAAGGCTCCCGCCGGGTACGTCCGCAACGTCGTCGCCGACCCCTCCGCCGCGCCGCTCGCCAGGGCGTCGTCCACCGAGGTCAGGTACACCGCCGCGTTCAGCGACGAGAACCCAAACGCCTGCTCCGTCATGTAGACGTTGGACCTCAAGAGGTGGTGGTGGCAGCTTTCGTTCCAGTTGCTTTGTTGCTGTTGGAGCTTTTGCTCTTTTTATTTTTCTCCTTTCCGGTTTGATGTACTAGACTAGAAGATGTAGTGTTATGTGTTTTGATTTTGTGAAAAAAGAACGAATTTGTAATGGTAGTAGTGTTGTGGAAACGGAATCGGCAAAATCAGTCGTCCTTGCTCATTGCTACTGCTAGCAATGAAAGCAATGATTGGTTCCAAAGGGACGTGCAAATATCCTGGCAGCAGCGTAGTAGTGGTTTGGGTATGGATTTGAGCACTGATGAGACGCGCCACGGTGCATTATTTCGGTGGTTGCAAGCGCCAAACGGTAGGTACCCTTTGGCCTTTGGGCGGCCACTTTCATTTGGGTTGGTGAGCAGTCAGGTATTAGTTGCAAACTTGGAATTGACACCACGGGCTTCATAAATTCGGATAAACTAATAATTTAGTTTTAAGTTGAAAATCAAAGTTGTTATGCTGGTTGGCGTTCATCGCTGATCCTCGAGCAAGGTCATTTGCTCCTACTATTCTCCCCCCTCCGTCCTCGGTTCCTTCCCCTGTCTTTTCTGCTCTGAGAATTGCAGGCTCTAAGGCCTTGAGCAAGTTATTTCTGTTTAAGAAACAAACAGATAAAAATAGTACTAAATCCATTTCAGGTTATAATTTGTTTGACTTTTTTTTTTTTACCTTAAGTTGAATCACTCGTGTTATTCAAAAATTTGTGTTAAATATCACTTTTTTTGTTGTGGCTTTTATTAATAAAAGTTCTTCAAAAATGACTTAAATTTGGCTATGTTTGCATAAATTTTTTGAATAAGACGAACGGTCAAACTTAGGGTCAAAAAAGTCAAACAAATTATAATTTGGAATGGAGGGAGTACGATACTATACTACTCCCTTCATCCCTAAATAACTATTGTTTTTTTATTTTCGTGCCAAAAGTTTAACCAGATTTCCCTAAATAACTATCATTTTTTATTTTCGTGCCAAAAGTTTAACCAGATTTGTAGAAAATACGTACAACATTTGTATCTCGAAATAAATTTATTATGAAAATAAATTCAACGAACTATCTAATAATATTAATTATGTACTATAAATATTAATATTTTTAATATAAAATTAGTCAAAATTATTTTTTGAGAAACAAGAACGACAGTTATTTAAGAACGGAGGGAGTAGACAATTTGGAGGCCCATCAGGAGCCATGTGTCATGGTCATACAATCTAAGGGCCCCCTCAGAAGCCTTGTGTCATGGTAGTACGATCTAAGGGCAAGTGCATTAGTATTGTCTCAGAGGTAGTCTCATACAGTGTCATGTAATTATGAAACAACTTAAGAGGTAACAAGTGCAATGGATTATCTTTTAAGTTGTCTCGTAGTAATTCTAAAGTCCTTAATTTGTAGATACAACAATAAAATGTTTATGAGTTGCATGGCAACCACTTATACAATGATATGTAAATTGTCTCGTAGTCTTAAATTTGAGATCATGCGAAACAACCACCTTTCTCTCTCCCCTCTTTCCTCCATGTCGGAAAAAAAAATCTTACATGGCACTGCACGAGGCGGTGTATGAGACCGACAGCTAGGCCTTGTTTCGATTGCAAAAATTTGCAATCTGAATACTGTAGTACGTTTTATTTGTATTTGACAAACTTTGTCCAATCATGGACTAACTAGGCTCAAAAGATTCGTCTCGTGATTTACAACCAAACTGTGTAATTAGTTATTTTTTTAGCTATATTTAATGCTCCATGCATGCGTCCAAAAATTAATATGATGGAGAGAGAATGAAAAAACTTGGAATTTGAAGGTAATCTAAAGAAGGCCCTAATGTGTAATGTGTAGTTGCCCTAACGGCCATTCCTGGTACATGTCCAGTCAATAAATGCCACGTGAGGTTGCCATCAATTAATGAAACAATAATTAATCTGTCAGTTTGGCAGATCCAGCATTCTCCGTACTTGTATGCAAGGCACAGCAGGATTGCTGATGCTGAATCTTCAAAATCACATCACATAGACGTGATCAGCTAGGAGAGCAAAACCTTACACAGTAAACACAACCAAGCTCCCAAGTCAAAACACTGTTCCTCGGTGCTTAGTACTTAATATCTGGCAGAGCATTATTGCATACAACTTAGTTCTGGCAAAATTCCGATTAGCCTCCATGTATAGGCACAGATTCCACTAAATTCTTTAAAAGAATGTTGTCAAGATTCTAGTTTCCTTCTGCATCCTGTATTCTTGATGGTTCTCCAACTGCAACTTCCATGCGTTGGTACCAATCACCGATTTCAGTATTCTCAACCATGTCGTTTCCTGCTCTCAAGTACCGGATAGGCCTCAGAACACCGAAGACGGCAAGATCTGCCAAGTTAGGCTTGGAGCCACCTGGACGAACAACCACAGTTAGTATTGCTTCAAGAAATAAAATTATCTCTACTGTTTCCCTATTCTTATGCCCTTGTTTTTAGCTAATGAATAAATATGATACCCAGGAAATCTCTTCCATTCAGGGCTTCGATCCATGTATTGGCAGCATCATACAACGAAGCACGCTCATCAGTTATGTTGTATTTCTTTTTCAGCTTCTTAGATACCATGTACATGGCCGCAGCACCAGCATACTTCACGGCAAACCTCTCTGTAAAACTGAAATTACCTGCATAACAAAGGTTTGGAAAAGAGCATTTATTGTCGTATGTGAAAATAAGTAATAAAATCACGAGACACAACTCAAGTAAATTTGTGCAATCATCCATATCAAAAAAATGATAACTCTCACATCTGTTGGTACAGTATAAAATAGATGTTAGTCCAATGTCAAATGTCATTGGAAGATAAGTCAGAGAACCAAAATTGCAAGCATTCCACAGCTCTACATGTTGCTGGACAGATCAATGAAAACATAGATTTGTACAAAAGCACACCGTGTACAACCTTCTTAGTGTCTTATTAGCGTGGTGTCTAGTGCCGTGTGGTTATTCCAGCCAGCGTCCTGTACATAAAGCTCTTTCTCCTTAATCGAAAAGCAGAGCTCCTGCCATTTGCGTTAAAAAAAGAACCAAAATTGCATTCATTTTTCTGGACAGCCATCAGGAAAGGAAACAACCCTATTATGTATGAGACCGCATTGACAGTGTGTATTAGAAAATGTTTGTTTGCAGAGTTCACAAGATTCATCAATGATCAAGACGAGACTATGTTGTTTGTTTGAAGGGTTCACAAGATCAAGATTTTTTTGTCAGGTACTGTGTACAGAGCAAAAAGGCAAAAATTTGATGTATTTTCTGGTATATAAACATCCAAAAACAATTTGATGTATGTACTGTCTCTGAGCTGATACAAAATCCCAAGAAAAAGATGGGTCCGGTGTGCTTGTATCTCTGAGCTGATGAAAAATCACCAGCAAAAAGGCAATCTAAGCAACTGAATGTGTCCGCAAAATGAAAATGATGAAAAAAGGATGAAACTTTAACTGCACATCTCTGAAAACTTATGAATAATCACCAGCTTTTTGACAGAATCACCAAAGAGAAAAATCATGCATTCGACATTCTAGCTATATGTGTTCATGGTGTTGCCATGGTTCACACATTATCTGAATGCAACTCCCAAAATGGGTTTCATAGGTCATCAACACTCAAAACTAACAAACCTAAGAAAAGATGATGGGGCCCTTGCTCTTTATTTTCGTCAAGGTATAGAAGAAGACCTGACAACCATATGGGTGCCATAGCAATCAACAAAATCAAGTTCTGAATATTACATGATACATTTCTTTTTTTTTTCTCGAGTGAATTCCATGATACATTTCATGTTCCATCCCATCCCAAATCCACAAAGGATCCTACTTTCTGAGAAAGCCATAATTGTCTTCTGTGAGGACCCTGAGCTCTGATAATATCTAGGGCATAAAAGTGTTAAATACTCCTTTATATATTGTCACTAGATGGATTTTTACCCCCAAGACCAAAACTGCATCTTTCTCATGATTCATGACACCGCTTGTTTAGGGGAATGACATGTACAAAAGATGGGTAACTATTTCAATCATATCTGGAGAAGAAAAAATGGGTGATGGCACAAGAACCCACACAAGATAGTGTTGGGCTATTGTCACAAAAACTTAAAATCGATAGTGTTTGGCTATTGTCACAAAAACTTAAAATCAATCTGGTAGCCAAATTTCCAATAGCAGCAGCCAAGTAGTGCCAAATGATGGTTGTTGAAATAACAACCCCCCCCCTCAGTCCCAAATTATAAGCCATTTTGGCTCTTCTTGATACATAGCTTTTAATATGCACCTAGATATACATTATATCTTGGTACATAGTAAAAATTATGTATCTGAAAAAGCCATAAACAACCTACAATTTGGAACCGAGGTAATAAAATGCAATGGAACAAAATTTGGGAGTGGTAAGAAGAAATAAGTATGTTTAACAATGACAACCAATAATAAACATATCTGGTTTGCTGAAATAATCATAATAGATTATAACCAGATTTGTCTGCAACACCTCAGTAAGGAGCAACTAAAATTATAGTATGATTTGACACAGATACGCTTCACGCCATTGTTCATTATGGAATTCAGAATTTTACAACATCATGTCAGCTTGATTTGAAAGCAGCTATGACCCAAATACCACACATTAGTCCATGAATCCATATTCTATGTAACAATTTACGATTGTGTGCCTTATGTAATTCTCAATAAGTAGAGTGTGAGCTTAAATTTGCACAGGTGTTCAGTGATAGTGGGCAATGCTCACCTCAATAAATTAAATTTTGCAGGAGAGGAAAGATACTGAAAGTGCATCTCTAAAGTTCAAAATATGAAAAAGAAAGGAATTATAGGAGGATATGTACAACAGATTGAGGATATATCGAGTTACCATGTTTTGCAATGTAGTCAAAAGATTCTAGAGCTTCTGAAGTTGTCCGATATATGTTAGGAGACAAGACATGCACAAGGTGTTCATCGACCCACCTAGATCAAGGGAAAAATGTTAGAAGGAAGAAAATAAAATAGCAATGTTTCAAAGAGCACAAGGCCCTAGAGTGGTGGTCGAGCTCAAAAATTCTAGAGCATTTGAAGTTATCCGATATATGTTAGGAGGCAAGATATGCACAAGGTGCTCATCAACCCACCTAGATCAAGGAAAAGTATCATAAAGAAAAAATAAAATAGCAATGTTTCAAAGAGCACAAGGCCCTACAGTGGTAGTCAGGCTCCAAAGTGCTCAGGCGTCTTCTGGCATATATTAATAAAATGAACATGTAAAAATAGAGAAAAACACCTAGACAAAATGACTAGCAGTAAACAATGTGTTAGCATGCCTAGAGCATAGGCAATGCCTTTTTAAGCATTGGTTTAGGCATAACTATTCAGATAGTGGTGGCAAAAGCAGGATTCTAACTGTTACCAATATAATACCAGTTCACCCCAAACGGGCAGTACTGATCATGAATGGCATAGTGATAAGATCAGGAAAGGCAACTGGGTTCGCACAAGTTTCTTGGAACATGTGTGGAAGCGTAGTTATAAAAGAAAAGTAATTCACAAATATTTTAAGGAACTAGAAGAACCTGAAATTCAAGGACAAATTTAATTTGCTGTTTGTTTTTGTGTACTTTATGGTTGTTAAGTCATTTTCATCTCACTACGTAAAGCCTGCACCTGTTCACATAGAAAAGTACAAAAGGACTTATGCATGAAGATTAAGAACAATGTGAGGCCACGCTACCACTACTAAAAGTGAAATCACAAAAAAACTTCATTACTTTCAACCTCCAAACCATGGGGTTCAAAGAAATTTTGAAATGATAAGCCATAACTTAAATAGTAATTAAGGAGAGTAATAGATAAGATACCTTCGCCATTTTGCTTCCTCATCATTAGTGAGTTCATCAGGGTTGATCCTGCGCTGTAGTATATTGATTATATCTGCCAATAAGATCGAAAAATGCCAAAGGACTTCATTGTTTAGCCCATATGAAAAAAAAGAGCATGTAATTTGTGATTATCACAATGTAAAAGGAGACAAAAACTATGTAACAGCAAAGAGTAACCTGATGAATCAACAAGCTCTTCACCATCTACTGTCAATATTGGGACTTTCTTGTAATCAGACCACTTGATTTCCTTTTTGCTCAATGGATTAACTTCCACAACTTTATATGGTATATCATGATAGTCTAAAAAGGCTGAGATGAAGGCAATGGAGAAAAAGTTAATGTCATGGCAGTGGGAACATGTATATTCAAGAACAGAAAAGTATATTGTTCTCAAGCAGACAATTTCTATAGTTCTCCTGCTGTTATGAAATGTTCACCAACATTTTTACAAAATGTATTCCATTTCATTACCCTCAAATTTAGGAAAACAGTTTGGTATCTAACTATTATTTACTGTACTATAGAGAACAAAGACAAATCACATTCCAAATTCCAAATTTAAACATGGAGCAAATTGCTATCATATCATACTTCAGAAACATAGCAGTTTTTATATTTATACTAATATAAAAAGAGAGTATAACTCTTTGCTGCATATGGTTTACCAAGAACGTTCATATCCCTTGGATGAAGGGCGGGCCTGGTGCAAGCGGTAGAGTCTTACCGCCTGTGACCAGAAGGTCCCGGGTTTGAGTCGCGGTCTCCTCACATTGCACAGGCGAGGGTAAGGCTTGCCACTGACACCCTTCCCCAGACCCCGCACAGAGCAGGAGCTCTCTGCACTGGGTACGCCCTTTTATTCATATCCCTTGGATCATCTCTCAATATAATAGCTCATTCATTGTGAACCCTGCCAACCATGACACGTTTAAACAATTTTATAATTTGTCTGTTTCCTCGCCACCAATTAATACATTAACCACAGCACAATCCCACTAATAAAATTATTAATATGATAGCAATGGGCCAATCCAGATAAATGACCCCTTCCACGAGTAGCCCTCGTGCAATCAACTTATTGGTCATGTATCCAACTTATTCGTCATGTATCATCCTCATCTTCAGCAATCTAGCACTCTTCTCAGTAGTGATGCACTGTTTTGTGATGAATGATTGCTTCTTGAATTTACTAGATTAAGTTCATCTATTGTGTTTGTTCTATTCATCTATAGGCAAACAGAGCAAAGCATACATTTTATTATAAAAGATGATGTACCCCTACCCTACCATTTTTTTAAAAAAATCATATATTCCTACTCGAAATGAGTGGGAAAAAAAATCTCCTGATCCCAGAAGTAAATGGAAAACTGATTTCAAACGTAACATACACTGGAAGGTGTCTCACCTCTGACCTTGTTGCAGAAGGGGCAGGCCTGGTACTGGTACAGCACCACGTTCTGCGGCAACAGATCCGGCTGCGGCCGCTCCTTGGCCTTGGCCTCCGCCGCCGCTACAGTAGCGAAGGTAAGGGAGAAGGATACTGCGCCGGCAACCCCAGCAGGCATCACCCTCGAGGACGGAAGCGGCGAACGGGGCGGCGGCGCGGCGCACCACCGCGCGCCCGCGGCGGCGGCGGCCGTGGACGGGGAGGCTGCGCCGTTTAGATGGCGCGCGGAGAAGAGGGAACGGGAGACTAGGGTCTGCGCCGCTCGCAGCGACCTCATCTTGGCAAGGTTCTAGGGTTTGGCCTGGTCGGCGGCGCCGGGGAACGACCAATAGATCCGATGGTTTAGCGGCAGCGTACAAGCTCTAAAACCCACTGCCCTGTTTCTCTGATCCAAGGCTCGTCGTCCACATTTCAGCGTATACACCTGTTTGGTTGGTTCGCGGCCTGCCAGCCAAACACGTATGAAAACATTGACCAATAGGCAGAGCTATCTGGTTATGAAACCAGACACGTTCATAAGGTCCTGCCACTCAATCGAGAAGCTAAACAAAGATTTTTCTAAAAAATTCCTCACAACAGATAGTACATGATTTTTTTAAATCATCAGAAATAATAGTACATGTTGCAATATCTGAGCTCACACCCAAATAAATACCACCCTACACAATCCTTATATATACTGACACACGCACATATCTACAAGAAATTCACGAAGACAAGCTCCACGGAGCTAAGACGCCCCGTTTCTCATTGTGATATCTTAGTTGGGGAAAAACTTCGGCTGAGACACAACACTTCCACCATCCGCGCTATGCACGGTTCTAAGCTAAAGATCTGAACCTAAGCCAATGAATTTTAAATCTAGGAGCTAGATTATGACAATTTTTAGTCCTCCAAGCAAATAGCTCATGGGTTGCCTAGCCTGAACAAACAAAATATTGGATGGGCTCATATTTTTTTATTGAGTATACTTGAGTGGATTATATATTTTTATCGGGACTTATAAAGCATATAAATTTAAACTAAATTTCTTCAAATTTTAATCAATCACTATCTCCTTTTTTATTTATTTGCTGGTTTTCTTCATATTTTCTCTATTATTTTTCTTCCCTTTCTGCTTGGATTGGATCCACCTTCCACTATAGCCACGATAGTTGTGGTCTCCATACCTGATATCTCATAGTTTAACTATCATTGTTACATCATTAGCTCTATTTGGAATTGCTTATTAGTCAACTTCTCATCGGAAAAACAGAAGTTATTCTAACTTATGACTAGTTTCTCCAAACGTGCATGTACCTCGATAACATAAAAACTGAGAAGCCCATCGGGAGGTGTTTTTTTTTATCATGGCCCCTTGGTTCTCGTCTCCCATTCACACTCGTGCCATCACTGAGCTCGCCTCCTCCATCGCTCCACAGGCTCATTGCCACCTCTTCTATGGTCGACGCAAGCTTCGTGCGCCTTCTCCACCGATGACACCGGTTCCTCTTCTTTTACTATGCCTCCTTTTCCTGTCTCCTCCACCTGTTGGGTCCTCTGCCCTCCTTCACCGCCGCGTGGGCTCCTCTTACATCTGCAGCGCTGACAACTCCTCAGCGCTTAAATGGTCGAACAGTTGAGAACCATGTGCTACTCGACCCCATCGATGAGCTCACGCCTAAGGACAAGGACAGGGCGCGCAAGCTGCTTAGGTCCAAGCACATCTTCTTCCACAAGATGTGTGCCTACCACAATGGCGGCAGCTGAGGACATGGAGGACAAGGCGGAGGATGGTGGGAAACACGCGACTGCTAATGGCTAATTTGGAAACTCCAATCTCTCCGGGATCCCGAACTTTTCCCGGGGTGAGAAATCCATGAAGATATCATTCTAGTTATTATCTTAGTTCTTGGTGGAGAGTTTTTATCCATGGATTTTGCTCCCCTAGCTTCCAAAAGGAACCTAAGTGGTGCAAGAGGACGCGGCCACGGTGTTTGTGCTGATGGGTTGCTGGAACGGGAGAGGAAAGGGGCAGCGTAAAATAAGTCAGGCATGTCAAATACTTTTCCTTGGCTTTTCTAAAAAAAAACCCTACTGTGAGTAGTTGGTAAAAAAGTCAACTTAAGAAAAACTCCTTTAAAAATTAAGAGCATCCAGATAGGCCATTGTCTACCGAGACTCCTCGTCTTTCCCTGTCAACTCGCTCAGGCTAGGGCATGATATACTACCAACAATGACTTGATCTCAACTAGCTTTGCAATGGTGGCGTACTGGCATGGTGGTATGTTTCATCATGTGCATATATTCCTCATAGATACATATAACAATTGAATATTCCACGATACGGATCCGAAGTCAAATAGATTCATTTTAGCATCCATATCAAAAAATAATAGGATATTCATATTCAAGTTGCAACGCATATGGAGTTCCCACATATAATGGATAACTAGACATTCATTTCCACAACCAGACATATAAACCTGCACAGCTCTCCTGCACGTCGGAGGAAAAAGAAAAAAAAAAGCAGGCATGAAAGGCAGGGTTCTATATAGTAGTGAAATAACATCATAGCTAATTGTTCTACATAGCAACTGTTAGTACTAGATCACAAGCACAGAGTAATCTTATCTTACACTGTTAAAGATGGGTCTACCAAAATACGGAGTACATACACAACTGGAGTATTTGCCATATCAAAACAAGCATAATAGCTAATTGTTCTACTGTTTACACCTGAATTTGGAAGAAGGATCTTAGAAACTCGAGAGCTCTCAAAATCATGTTAGCAAGGGATCAATTGCGTACAGATCGAAACCAGCTGATTCGGATGCAGCACTAAAATCGGCTTTCTTAGCAGATAACGACAGAGGCTATGATCGGCGCTGGGACGAGACATACTGGACTCTACAAAAAGGAAAAGATTAGAGTCCAAGTTATCTTAAATTAGGAATGTTTTTATTTTATGCCAAAAGTTGTAACAAATCGTGCTCGAGTAGGACTCATGTTTAGACTCCGGGTATAAATATCAAACCCCGGCTATTGTAAAGACAACAATCAATCAAATACAAGTCAATTACTTTTTTCGGCTCCGGCCACCCCTTAGGAGTAGGAGTAGAGTAGATCTTGGCGAGTTCTTCAGCTAGTATGGCTGCATCGATCCGGTCGACCTCCACTGCTTGCCTGTAAGTACCGTCATAGTTTATACCTTTGTTCGTATGGCTGCATAGATCCGGCCGACCCCCACTGCGACTCTGGTATAGGCTAGTTATCGACTCTTGTCTAATTCAAGTGTGGCCTGTGTGATTCTGTCTCACATCCCACTGCTTGAATTAGATCAAGGTCAAGTTATCGGCTCTACCTTAGTATGACAGTCTTTGGTAGATTCATTAAGTTACCGATATTGCTTATTGCTTTCATTGTTTATCTAATTACAGCAATATCACTCTGCCTGATTGAGATTGATCTGGATCGGCCTTATATCTTGTTTAACTCATCGTTTGCTAATCTAAAATTGATCTAATCTACATCTTAAGTGATGAGTTATGTTTTTATCGACTGTTTTGCGTCAATCTTAATCGTGCATAGCGTGCGGTTAAGGCATGTTCGATCTTGAGTAGATCTATTAGTTAATGAAAACCGTTCCATGGCCCGTCATCATGGCCTGTGGGATTCTACCTCTCACCCCATTGTTAGCACCGTGGAGTGGGGATCGTTAGTTGGTAGACCCGTTCCTAAGAAGGCATGACCTTAACTGTGCGCTATGCCTGAATCGGCTGTTTAGCCGATATCAAATGCTTTCACGAACAGTTCACATTACGAGATCATTGAAGTAGAGATGAGTTGAAAGATATGTTAGCCCCATGATCTTATTATTGTATTACGGCTTGCATGATTCTGCCTCATGCCCCACTGATATTAGTAATGAGTTAGGGTCGTCGAGTCTATTGTTGTTTCTACGACCTGCATGATTCTGCCTTATGTCCCACTGGTCATGGCAATAGATGAGATCTAACATGTTCATTAGATTTATCTTTATTAAATCATCAAGTGGCGTTGAATTGTTTCTTTATATAAAAAGGAGTTCGGTTATTTATAATCATTGGCTCAGTATAAACCAATCATCATTGATATCTTATTGCCATTTATTAATATTTGCTTAAATAATATTTATCCTGAATGATAACCGATTCTTCTTATACAACCCCATGAGCTTTAATTGATTTATTCTTATGAATATGCTAGAATCGACTATTTAGTCGATCTCCTCTCATATCGGCTCTCAGAGCCGCATATTCGGGACTGTCTGGCAACACCGGCACGTTCCGCCCTTAATTACTGATGAGCTTTCTCTCCTTGTCAATTGCAGGGTCAAATTGACTGGCACGTCTCGGGAGGATTGCGCAGGATCGACCACCCTTGCGCTGAAGCTAGGTGGATCTGCTCCATCGAGCGGACCCTTCCGGCTTGCTGCGTGTGTCCTCGGCACGGAGACGAAAATTCTGTGTCGACACACGTTTCTGGCACGCTCAGTGGGACCCCACAATCGTCATGGCGGCTCACAACAACGACAACATCCTTATGGTACATTATGAAGACCTACTTGATGAAGATAAAGATACCATCAGCAAAGCTACAGAAAAATTTCAGAAGAAGTGTTTGTTGTCCTACACTAAAACACGTGACAGCACAATTATTCAGAAATTTCCACTACTAAGAGTTCTACTACACGGGCAGACAGATACAGTCGAAGCTGAAGACAGACATTTCTTTACGGAAGCCATAGACAAATCTGTTTGTGATGCCATATCAAGCCGCAATGAAGCTTTCGTTGATGCATTTCACAACGCCATGAAAGAGGTGATTCATGGAATTCCAGTTGGTCAGGTTGGATCGACTTGTTATAATATTCCAGATCCGTCGATCCAAGGGACTAATCAAGTCAGTACCAGCCATCAAGAAACAACACCAGCTGGTAATGGTGACGTCCAGACACTTCAAGGTTCATCTGAACAAACTCCAGGTACTACTACGAATCAGATACAGTATAATTCTGGACCGTCAATACAGCATGTGCAACAGCCGGCGGGGTAAGGTTAGAATCAGGTGATCAATTTTGGCACATCGGGCCACATACCGTCGTTGGCTCAAAAAATAGCACCATCGATTCAAAGGATCCGTAGAGATGTAGATCCTTATGTCTACAATCAGAGACTTTAGGCAGCAAGTCAGCAGAGGACCCAGCAGATTGAGATTCCATAAGGGTATCACTATGGCACAGATTATAACACTCTCTACATGATGCCAAATCCAGGATATCAAGGCACACGAGATTTCAATCCACAGATGGGTTAGCAAGTACCGAGAAATCCAAATCCGCAAGCTGACGAGTTGCTGCTCAAGGTGACCGAGATGATGAAGAATCAGTTCGGTCTAAAGCCAAAAGGGCTAACCTTTTCGTACAAACGCCCATATCTAGAATGGTATGATTTGGTCGCTCTTTCTACAAATTACAGGCTCCCAGAGTTCGCCAAGTTCACTAGTCAAGACGGTACAAGCACAATAGAACATGTCAGTCGGTATCTTACACAATTGGGCGAAGCATCAGTTGAGGATGCCCATCGAGTTCGTTTCTTCTCCTTATCCCTGTCAGGGCCAGCCTTCACTTGGTTTTTGTCACTACCAGTCAACTCCATTGCCAATTAGGCTGACCTGGAGAAGAAGTTTCATACATATTTTTACACTAGGACTAGAGAAAAGAAGATAACCGATTTGACAACCATGAGATAGAGGACTAATGAGTTGGGCACTGAGTTTCTTCAGAGATTCTGAGAGACTAGGAATTTGTGCTTCTCATTGAGCTTGGCTGATGATCAGCTAGTTGCTTTAGCTGTCCAAGGAATGCTGTCAATGTGGAAAGAAAAGCTGCTAGGACAAGAATTTGACAACTTGGGTCAATTGGCTCAACGAGTAGCTGCGCTCAATAGCCAATTCCAGAGTATACGCAGGGATATCCGATTCTAGAAGAGTACCACCGTAGCCGAAGCTTACGATCCATATTCAGTAGATGACGGCTATGAAGATAAAGAAGAAGAGGTTGCTGCAGCTGAATGGAATTGGGGCAAGAAGACAGTAATGGTGCCAAATCCTTGGGGAAGAGGAATCGAGGAGAGCTATGACTTCGACGTCACAAAATCGGACAAGCTCTTTGACTTCTTACTTGAGAAGTGCCAGATCAAATTATCGAACAATCATGTTATGTTGCCCCCTGAGCAGTTGAAGAATAAGAAGTTCTGCAAGTTCCATAATGCTACTTCTCATTCCACTAATGAGTGCAGAATTTTTCGGCAGCATATACAGAAGGCCATTCAGCAAGGGAGGCTCAGGTTCGATACGCCTCGGAAGATGAAAGTTGATGATAATCCTTTCCCAGGAGATCAAAATATGGTTGATGTTGGGCTATTCAAAGGAAAGACTAAGGTCCTAACATTGGCCAAATCAAGAGAAGCTGGAACAGTTGATCCCAAGATGTAAATATCGGCTGATGAATACAGAGAGATCAGAAAACGTCGTGATCAGTAGAGAAGCCGATATGAGTAGGGGGAAACGTCAAAGGATGGAGCGACGAAGCCGCGAGTCACATCTTGGATCCTGTTGAATAAGTGGCGGCGGTAGAAGGAAAAAGATTATTAGCGATGGTTAGAGGATCAAGAATACCAATGTCAACTGGAAGAAGAAAGGTATGAAAGGAAGCAAGCTGAATCACACTGGAATTGTCCTTTCTTCAGATACTGCTGGAATGAAGGTTTGAAATTGCCTACCAGACATAACTGTTCAGAATGCAGCAATCAATATTGGGAGTTTAGGCAATCTCAAATCAATCGCCGGTCTATCCATGCCCATGATGCATATCACCATAATAACATGGATCGGTGCTTAAAAAATAAAAGTATTCATGATCGGCTAGGAAAAAAAGTTGTTGACCAAGGCTGGGCTGATCATGAAGAAGGAAGCAACCAGAGGGAACATGTTTGACAGGAAGGCCAATTGTGCCCCGGAGGTTTAACAAGAAGCTAGAAGAAAAGAGTGCAACGCCTAAGGAATAAAGAGATAGAATAGGCTCAGCCATCCGGTAAAACTCAAGTGTGGCATACCAAGCAAATAGCTGATAAGAAGCAACCATCGGCTAATATCCAAATGACTTTTTTGTTACCATCAGAATTCAGAACTCCGACAGATCAGAAAGTTTACTCAGACTTCGATGGATCAAAGTATGAAGAGATAGTTGCCAAGTTGACGGTTACACAATAAGCAATATTTGATAAGCCCATCAAACATCGGCACTTGAAGGCTTTATACATGAAAGGTTTTGTTGATGGGAAGCCGATGAACAAAATGTTAGTGGACGAAGGTGCTTCTGTCAATCTCATGCCTTACACTACTTTTCGTAAGCTTGGCAAGGGACCAGGAGATTTGCTTGAGACCGACATGATGCTTAGAGACTTCAGAGGGAATACATCCAAGACCCGTGGGGCAATAAACATCGAGTTGACAATCGGAAGTAAAACTCTGCTCACCACGTTCTTTGTCATCGATGGAAAAGGCTCATACAGTTTACTCCTCGGTCATGACTGGATTCACGCAAACTATTGCGTGCCATCAACCATGCATCAATGTTTGATTCAATGGCATGGGGATGATGTCGAGGTGGTTCGCGCTGATGAGTCTGTGAGCATCGCAATAGTCGATCCAGTGTTTTGGGAATTAGGAGACTTCGAATGCCTTTCTGGCAAAACATGGGAAGGAGGCTTCATTAGGATTAATAATGAAGGCCAACAGCCAGTTCAAGCAATCGACTCTAAGAGTTTGTTTTGATCAACAATCGTGGCTTCGCGTCGGCCATTAAATTAAGGAAAAATAAGTATTGATTTTAAGGATGGGTTTGGGCCGACGTATGTGAGTTCTAAGTCGAAATATAGGCGCAGTTCGGAGTTAATAAATCTGTTGGAGAAAGTTCTGTTTAGCTTAGCAAGATGCTTGACCTAGGATGATCGATTGTTTGGCCTTTGGAATGAAAAGTTCTGCAGCAAGAAATATCTGAAGAGATGCCATCTTAACGTCCGATTCGTTTAGTCATCGGCTCTAATAGCCAGTACCAGAAAGGTATCGCTTCTAGTTCAAAATAAAAAATCTTCAAAGACAATAAAAGCCGATACGATATGTATCGTCTATAGAGCAAAAACAAAGGATAAGAACAATCATACACAAGAGCATTGTACTAAGGTACATTCATGAAAGAACATGAGTCTTTGTTCATCAGGTTACCCTAAGTACAAACTAATCAAAGACCTTGTTCACCACATCCTGAGCGGACGTGATGTCTACTATGGCCTCCGTCGCCATGGTGAATTCTGCAAGCAAGTCCTCGTGCTCCTCAGGGCCATCGCCCATTGGGAAACCTGTCTCCATGGCATGAAGCTCATACCCGGTTTGGACTTGTGCCACGGTCAGCGCCACCGCCGCACCATGACGAACACCATGGAGGGTGATCTCCTAAATGCGGACCGGGACATCTTGGAGATGAGCATCGATAGAGGAACCCCGGGCATTGACGACGTTCACGGCCGCGTTCGCTGCCAGTTGGAGAGACTCCAACTGCGCTGTCAGGGCTGATGATCACAGAAGAGGAAGAGTTATCAAGATAAAAACAACCGAAATCAGAATAAAAGGCGTCCCTGAGGCTCATTTTACCTGCCACTGCGGCATCCAATTCAGTTAGCCGCACTCGAGCGGCGTTAGCCTCTTCCTCGGTCGCATGAAGAGCAGCCTAGGAAACCCTGAGGCGAATCTCCAATTGCCCAGTCTCCTAGGTCACCTCGGAGTAACGGTTCTAAGCCATCCTCCACTCATGAAGATAGCGCCGGGTGTCATCGCCATTGTAGGAGTCGGAAGAGTCCGACGACGAGGCCGACATAGAAGATGCGACGTCAGAAGGCTCGCCGGCCCTAGGAAGAGGACGGAGACTGTCATTCACAACAAACCTGTAGGCGAGTCAGAACTATTCATCATCATAAACAAGAATTGTCAATCTCACCTCATGCGCCGGAGACGCTGGTTCATCGGTATATTCTCTTCTGGGATCTCCTCCGCCGTGCGCTTGCCTCGATTGTCTTCACCGGCCATGAAGAATTATTGGATCTACGAAAGGGAGAAGAAAAAACCGCTATAGGGTTTTTGGCAGGTGGAGAAGGGCAAAGGAACAGTTGCGAGTGGAGATGGGTTGGAGGCCAAAACCACCGGTTGGTATTTGAAGACCTGAAGTGAAGAGGCAGACGCCTCGAAACGTGTAAAAGGCAACCGCAATTAATAGAAGGCGAAGCGCCACTTCACTGATGCCAATGGAAGTACGGTGTTGAGCAACTGAAGGCAGAAAATCGAAGGGTTCTCTCAATAAAAGTCGTGTTTTTAGACTTAATTGGATTAGAAGTCTAGGATCGGCTGTATCAAATCGGCTCTTTAGCCAAAAAATGGAAGCGCAATTAAATAATAGAGAGTATGATCAATTCTACACAGGATACGCGTTGACATGCTGATTTCAGGTCTAGAGCATCATGGATCGCTCTCAATATTGCCATTGACCGCCATAAGCACAGCACGTCTTTGAAATCATCCTCAGATAAACCGAAGAGGCCGAAAACTGGAAATGGATTGCCCTTGACAACCAGAAGTGAGATGACTGGTATGGTCACCTAATCGGAGAAACCTTATCGGATCAAGCGTTGTGCGCCTGGTGATGTTTACACTTTGGAAACACTAAAAGAAAAAGGATTCGATAGAGCAATCGAATGGGGAATATTTGAAGGAATATTACCCTAATGTTTGGATTAATACTTGACAATCAATTTGCTCGGTTGACAGCTATAATAGCCGATACCAGAAGGGTATCACTTCTGGTGCGAAAATAAGCCCAGAAGGGTAAAAGCCAGTACAGTGTGTATATCCCGTAGGAGCCAAGCAAACATGGACAGAGTGATGCATATAGTATGAAGTACGAGACAAAAGGAAAAATCACCCAAGATAGAGGAATTGTTTGCCAATATTACCTACTACAAACTAAGGGCCAGAAAACACCTTGGCTAATATATCATCGACCTGGGAGATGAAAATTATAGAGTTGGCGGTGTCGGAGAAATCCTCGACCAGTCGCTCATAATCTCCAGGGTATCCGGTGGTTGTTGCTCCACAGGGAAGAAACCAAAGATCATGGCTAGAATGGGCTTGTGCAACAGCCAACACCATAGCAGCACCATGACGAACGACATGTAGAGCGACCTCCCTGACATGGTTCAGGATGTCGTACGGGTGAACCACTGGGGCGGGGCCTCTAGCGTTGATGAATCCCGCTGCATAATCCGTGATCGATCGAAGGCTCTCCAATTGGACAGACAAATCTAAAGATTAAAAGGAGAGACGATCAGAGTCTTAAGGATGAAATTGAAAGGAAGCAAAGGTTATGACAGATATCTCACCCGTGATTCTGGCCTTGGCTTTGGCCATCCTGTCCTCCACTGAATCGGCCTTGGGAGGTGAACGACATCGAACCATGGCCAGAGCCGATTCTACAAGGGAGAGACATTCGGGGAGACCCTGGCCATGTCGATCGATGGAGGTAAGCAGATCGTCATTGTCCATCCGCCTCCTTTGATAACAAGGAAGCTGGCGACGAGCCGTTAACAAGAGGACCCTAAAGGCCAAACGGAGTCGGCCCTGTTCCCCGAGGCAGTGGGGGTGTCACAAGTTATACCCTCCCGATGATGAAAGCACTAACGCGACGATGCAGATCTGCTGATGGCCTCCTCAGCAAACCCCTTGCTGTTCTCCATGACCTCAAACCTACAGAAAAGCAGGGACTATACTGAGGATGCAGAGGGATTGAGGCAAAACGGGTTGTTTCTCGGTCCTCAGCCGTGGCCCGTATATATATATAGCCCGGGAAGGCAAAATCGGCTTCGCCGGAGGGTATCGTGGTATGGATACGAAGAGCTTACATTGACCAGAAATCGATCCACCAAAGCTTCTTTGGATTGAAGGGAGTCCGGATCCTCACAAGGCCGAGGGTCATCGTGAACCAAGTCACATCGGCCCATTGATAAAATGTGCCAGAGAAGGGGAGAAACCGCCTGCCTAGATGTCCAGCTGACTTCTCGGTGACTAAGAAGCCACTGGAAAGAAGCTTGTGACTTTTCTAATGGGCATTTAGAGGACCAAACAGGGGGAGGGTATTCGCACATTCTAGCCCCTACAGCTTTGCGAGCATGGAGAAAAGACTTATATGATATCACAAGAATTCTTCTAACCGCCATAGCTGGTCTTCTTGCTCAACGAAGCGCTAGAATAAGCGACACAGTCACCCTATGCACAAGAATTCTTCTAACCGCTCAAGATCTTTATCGCAAAGAGATAGGCCATGTGGGGTCCAGCGGAGTTGGGAGCACTCGAAAAGACGGATGGAAGAAAAACATGGCTGAAGTGTTGAGTTGCTCTCGCCGGGGTCAGACGAGCGTTTTATAGCCAGCCCGGGAAGATGAATCCAAATGCCCGTGAAACAGTGATGCTCTTGTAAAAAGTTTTGAGGCATAGGCTCGTGAATGGATGCAAGCGGCGACAAACAGTGGACTCCAGATCAAGATTCTCTACCCATGACTGTGGACCAATCAGGGATGCAGACAGGATAATTTTGAAATAAAATTACTTTTATCCCAAAATTGGGGGGCATGTGTTTACACCAGAATTTGGAAGAAGGATCTCAGAAGCTCGAGAGCTCTCAAAATTATATAAACAAGGGATCAATTGCATGCAGATCGAAACCAGCTGATTCGGATGCAGCACTAGAATCGGCTTTCTTCAGATAGCGCCAGCAGATAACGACAGAGGCTATGATCGGCGCTGGGATGAGACATGTTGGACTCTACAAAAAGGGAAATATTAGAGTCCAAGTTATCTTAAATTAGGAATATTTTCATTTTATGTCAAAAGTTGTAACAAATCGTGCTCGAGTAGGACTCATGTTTAGACTCCGGGTATAAATATCAAACCCCGGCTATTGTAAAGACAACAATCAATCAAATACAAGTCAATTACTTTTTTCGGCTCCGGCCACCCCTTAGGAGTAGGAGTAGAGTAGATCTCGACGAGTTCTTCAGCGAGTACGGCTGCATCGATCCGGTCGACCTCCACTGCTTGTCTGTAAGTACCGTCATGGTTTATACCTCTGTTCGTATGGCTGTATCGATCCGGTCGACCCCCACTGCGACTCTGGTATAGGCTAGTTATCGACTCTTGTCTAATTCAAGTATGGCCTGTGTGATTCTGCCTCACACCCCACTGTTTGAATTAGATCAAGGTCAAGTTATCGGTTCTACCTTAGTATGACAATCTTTGGTAGATTCATTAAGTTACCGATATTGCTTATTGTTTTCATTGGTTATCTAATTACAACAATATTATTTTGCCCGATTGAGATTGATCTGGATCGGCCTTATATCTTGTTTAACTCATCGTTTGCTAATCTAAAATTGATCTAATCTACATCTTAAGCGATGCGTTATGTTTTTTATCGGTTGTTTTGCGTCAATCTTAATCGTGCATAGCGTGCGGTTAAGGCATGTTCGATCTTAAGTAGATCTATTAGTTAATGAAAACCGTTCCATGGCCCGTCATCACGGCCTGTGGGATTCTACCTCTCACCCCACTGTTGGCACCGTGGAGTGGGGATCCTTAGTTGGTAGACCCGTTCCTGAGAAGACATGACCTTAACTGTGCGTTATGCATGAATCGGCTGTTTAGCCGATATCGAATGCTTTCACGAACAGTTCACATTACGAGATTATTGAAGTAGAGATGAGTTGAAAGATATGTTAGCCCCATGATCTTATTATTGTATTACGACCTACATGATTCTGCCTTATGCCATACTGATATTAGTAATGAGTTAGGACCGTCGAGTCTGTTGTTGTTTTTACGGCCTACATGATTCTGCTTCATGTCCCACTGATCATGGCAATAGATGAGATCTAACATGTTCATTAGATTTATCTTTATTAAATCATCAAGTGGTATTGAATTGTTTCTTTATATAAAAAGGAGTTTAGTTACTTGTAATTATTGGCTCAGTATAAACCGATCATCATTGATATCTTATTGTCATTGATTAATATTTGCTTAAATAATATTTATCCTGAATGACAACCAATTCTTCTTATACAACCCCATGAGTTTTAATCGATTTATTCTTATGAATATGCTGGAATCGACTATTTAGTCGATCTCCTCTCATATCGGCTCTCAGAGCCGCATATTCGGGGCTGTCTGGCAACACCGGCACGTTCCGCCCTTAATTACTGATGAGCTTTCTCTCCTTGTCAATTGCAGGGTCAAATTGACTGGCACGTCTCGGGAGGATTGCGCAGGATCGACCACCTTTGCGCTGAAGCTAGGCGGATCTGCTCCATCGAGCGGACCCTTCCGGCTTGCTGCGTGTGTCCTCGGCACGGAGACAAAAATTCTGTGTCGACGTCTACCTAGCAACATAATCAATTCCCTTCGGATTTATAACCTTAAATCGGCCCTTATTGGTTTATTGCCTAATCCGATTGCAGTGCAATGCTTTCGGTAATCACTTGCGAGTGTTTCCTTGTACAGTGCTGGGTTCTCATGGGACCGTAGCTCCTTGATGGGGCCATAGATCCTGGTTGAACCAGCGGGTGGGATAGCTTCCAATTGACACTCTTGGTCCGACACTTGTGGCAAGAACTCTGTGCTCACAACTTTTAAATCTGTCGTCTGAGAGCATCTGGGCACATATGCACAATGATATCAGTTCAGAAATGTGCATCACTAACTTTTACCAGAATCTTTTTTTAACTGTTAACAATAACACCTGTTGTATTGAGATGATGAGAAACAGGAATGAAAAGAAACAGACTCTACCAAGGGTATGGACTGTTAATTACCTGTAAGAGGTCACCGAGGTTTACGATGAATGCTCCAGGAATCGGTACAACATTGACCCACTCTTCATTATGCAGGACTTGCAGGCCATCAACCTCGTTCTGCAGAAGTATAGTTAGGAATCCCCAATCCGAATGGGGAACCATCCCGATGGCAAGCTCAGGCTGGGGGCATGGCGGATAGTAGTGGCAGTATACCATCTGGCCTTGGTTGTAGCCAATGTCTGACAAGTAGCTCTGATTAAGCCCAAGAGCCTCTGAGAGCAATCCAAACAAAGTTTCCTGTAAGCGCTTCAAATGTTTGCCATAGTCAAAAAACACGTCCCTGAAAATATAGTTAAGTATAGTTAACTTGATGCAAGTTAAGCATTGTATATTAAAAATTCAGATCTGCATAAATTAGTAATTCAAAATTCAGATCTTCATAAATTAGTCAGTATTGTCCTGTGAATAAGCAAAACTTGGATTCATATCTTGATGACATTCAGAAGCTGCTACAGCTCTGTCTTTAATGAGATCCGTGCTTAGTTTTCTGAAAAGAATTCAAAGTAACTAGATGATGTGGAAAATCAACAAGGTTTTGATACTTGTCGAGGTGTACTGGAATTCTTGCATGCATGAACCGCTTTACCTTTGACAAACCAACTTATTATGAATATATACTCATGCATATGCACGAACACTTTGACAAATTAAAACCGGTTAAAAGTAGAGAGTTTTCAGGGGGTGAAGAAAGCACTCACCGGCAGTTCTCCGGCAGCTCGGCAGGGTCCGGCGGGTTGGGGTCCATGTTGATGTAGAGGCTGTCACGCCAATTGGCCACCGGAGAGTCATAGAAGTCAAAATTGGTGTTGTACCACACACTCTTTCCCGGCTCGCGCGAGAAGAGCCGCGCTTTCTCGCTGCCCTCGCCGCCGTCGGCGTCGTGGAACGCCCTCGCGGCGCGCAGGGTCGCGGATGTCACCTCCTGCGGCACGCCGTGCCCCGTGACGAGGAACGCCCCCCACTCCTCCGCTGCGCGCCGGACGGCCGCGACCACTGCTCCGTGGTCAGTACCCCCGACGTCGATGACGGGCACGGATGGCGCCGCCGCTCCTTGGTCGAGCTTCACTGCGGCATGGTCGGTCGGTCGTCGTCGTGGGGATGGAGTCGGGGACCCGGAAGATGCGCGGCACGGTGGTGGCACCAGACGCGACGACGCCGCGGACGCCAGCCTTGGTGGCGTCCAGTGCCCGGACCTCGGCCTGGCGGTCGTATGGAGCGCGGCTGAACCATTGGCAGCAGAGGACGACGGTGTAGACATTGGCAACCAGGCGATCGACGACAAGTCTATAAGCTGCCGCTCGTTGGGCACGGGCGCACGGCGTGGTATCGAGTGCTGGAGACTGCAGTGGAGTGAGCGGGGTGGATGGCCAGAGCTATATTATACATGCCCGTTCGTTTCCCTGAAAAAATAAGATGAAATATTATTTCGGCTGATTTATTATGAGAAAAAAATACTGTTACAATTAAAAAAATAAGCTAAAAAATACGGATTATAAGATAAGTGAACGTAGCCTGACTGCTACCAAGTGCTAAGCAACTGCTGCCAAAGCTCATGTGTTTCTCTGTTGTGATTCTTATCTCACGGCTCAACTCAGAGACCATCATGACCTTTTAAAGAGCCTAGCCTAAAGTTGGCCATGCAGCCTGAGCCTCTTGGCCTGGCCCAAGGCCTATTTTTTTGGCCCCGCCCAAGCACGACCTGGCCCGGCGGATAGCGGGCCCGGGCTGGCCCCGCCCGAAGGAGCAGGCTGTGTCTGGGCCTTACCCTAGGCACGTGGGCCGGCACGGCACGACCTGCTACCGTACAGGAGGCCCGCTAGCGGCCCGGCTTGCCACCTCCCCGCGCCCCCCCGCACCCCGCATATATAAGCGGGGACTCCCCGCTCGGCCGCCTCCCCCCGCGGCGCCTCACCCCAAACCCTAATCCTACCCCTCAGCTCTCGCTTCCTCTCCCTCTTGCGCCATGGTGGCGCCTCCTCATGTGTGGCCGTCTCCCTCCCTTTGATCATCTACCTCTGGCCAGTGTCTGTCTGCGGCCGATTCGAAAGCAAATGACGGTCGGATTCAAGCGTGCCGGCGACCGCCTCCTCCATGCCTCCTCGCTGCCCCACCTCCGTGGCGAAGCGCTACCGGCAACCGGATCTGCCTGGGCGAAGCGCCCTTGCCGTCTCTCTCCATGTGCAACGTCTTCCTCCAGCAGCGGCGTCCATGCGCCAGATTCGAAAGCAAAGGACGGCCGGATTCATGCGCACCGGCGACCGCCTCCTCCGTGCCTCCCCGTGCGGCCCCACCTCCAGGGCGAGCGTGTTGGCGGCCGGATCTGCCTCTGGGGCGAGCGCGCCAACGGCGGCGGCCGCCTCCCGTGGCTGCCCTGCCTCCTGCTCTCCCCTTCCCTCTCTCGTGGGCGTCGGGCTGGCCCGACACGCTGGATTGGTCGTGCTTTTCGGGCCGGCCCAGCCCGAAAAACGGACTAGCAGGCCGTGTCTGGGCCATCGGCTAGGCCCGTGGCCCTTTTAGGCATGGCCCGGTGGCCCGGCGTGCCGTGCCTGGCCCGTTAGCACCGGGCCGTGCTTTTGACGGGCCCATGCCGTGCCGTGCCGGGCCGGCCCGTTGGCCATCTATGGCCTAGCCCATAACAATCATGCTTAACAACTTTTTTGAGGGTTTTTTTCTATAAATTTCTTCTGCTGGCATTTTTTACTTACTTTAATTGTGCATTGAGGAAAATAATTTTCTGGTGCTTTCGGAAAATAAATGAAATGCGCTATTCTCCACAGATAGCATTAAGCCCCAAGATTTACCGATGAGTTATCCCAACTCGAAATGGACAGCAAAGAGGTGCTGCACTTAGACAGAGGCTTCAATAAAGGAAGGTTCGTCTATTAGCTGAGGACCTGTCGTTACTAATCCGGAAGCCCGACTGCAACTACACGCAGATAGTACAATTATTGAACAAGTAGGTAGTAGCAATGAACAGTGAAGCCTATATGACTTTTGGAACATATATGGGCCGTTTTTTTTTGCTTATTGTGTTTTTAAAGGACTTGTTAACGGGAAGCAGGCCTGATGAATCAACAGAATAAACTATTCAGCTAACATGGTTTTCAACTAGTCTACTTTCATGAGTTGTTTTGGTATATACTTTAGGTTCACCTTTCCTTTCATCATTGTAAAAAAGTAGTTAGTAGTGAGAGAGAATATTATCGTATTGTCAACTTTGAGCCCCAAACGTGGAGGATGGGGTTCCCGATCTTCCGTCAGGTAGAGGTAACAATCGTTGTGGCGGAGAATGACACACCGATCCGGCTTTGGATCAAAAGATCGAACCCTGCAATCTTAGCACCATAACTCCTCTGGTTATCAACCGAGACACGGTTCCGGTTGACCTCGCCAAGAAGGCTAACCCCTGCCTGCGCAACGAAGAACACAAGCAAGAGCAAGAAAGAAAACAACCAAATTACAGATGAATGATTAATCTTACGATGTTGGGGTCGCACAAACCGATGAACGGCGAAACTATTCTTAACAGATTATTCTAAACAAAACCCAAACCCTAATGAAGGGGTGGCGGCTGTTTATGAAGACTCTAGGGTCGTGCAAAGACCCCTGGACGCGCCTCATAATGGCTCACAGATGATACACGGCCCAACAGACCAAAAACAGTGACGCAGCACCTGACAGATTCTGGACTCTGACTTGTTTCGATGATTCCTGTTGATTCCCGTGGAATTTGTTCCTCAAACCAAAGCCATTAGTTAGCTTATGGAATTAGCTTTCCAACCATATGTGGATCATCAAAAACGGAGTCCGGATGCGTCCTGGGCGTCCGTTTTACTACTGACTGGTCCTGAAGGCCGAGGCAGAGTCGAAGTCGAGTTGGGTTGGGCCTCCAGCTTGTGTTGGTCGTCCTTGCTGGTCTTCTCCACCTCTATACCTTTCTCTAAGCTCCTCATAACTCTCTCCTATGTTCCTAAGCAAGATAACATCATTAGGTAGTAGTCTATTTTCAAAAGTATGAAAAAGATCGTTTAAGAACGAGCTCGCCTCTAAATTGAGTTGACGCATTTGAGCTCGGGTCATTGGACCTTGCATAACGGTTGGAGGATCAGCGGGTACATCCGAAGGAGTGATGTCCTCATCATCCTCCCCCTCTTGAAACTGAGTCGTCCTCGACTCAAGCTCGTCTTCTTCTCTCAAATAAGGTTTTAAATCTGCAATGTTAAAGGTGGGGACTAACCCTAAACTCAGGTGGCAACTCAAGTTTGTAGGCATTATCATTTATTTTCTCAATTTTCTTATAAGGACCAGCTGCTCTTTGCATTAATTTAGACTTACACAGCTTAGGAAATCTATCTTTTCTCAAAGGTAACCAAACCAAATCACCCGATTCAAGTTTAATTTCTTTTCTATCTTTACTACCAGCAATTCTATATTTTTCATTCATTCTTTTAATATTTACTCTAGTTGTTTCGTGCAACTTATGAATAAAATCAGCACGCTCTCTAGCATCACTATGTGTTCTCTCAGTGGTAGGTAAAGGCAAAAGATCAATAGGAGCGCGGGGGTTAAAACCATACACTACCTGAAAGGGACTTATCTTGGTGGTGGAATGTTTCGCTCTGTTATATGCAAACTTCACATGCGGCAAACACTCTTTCAACATCTTCAAATTGCGCTTCAAAATTGCTCTCAACATGGTGGACAATGTTCGATTCACTACCTCAGTTTGCCCATCAATTTAGGGATGACAGGTTGTAGAAAACAATAGCTTGGTCCCTAATTTATTCCACAAAGTGCGTCAAAAATGACTCAAGAATTTTGCATCGCGATCTGAAACAATAGTAGAAGGCATACCATGCAAGCGAACGATTTCTTCAAAGAAAAGGTCAGCAATATGAACAACATCGTCTCTCTTATGATAGGGAATAAAATGTGCCATCTTAGAAAAATGATCAACTACCACAAAAATACTATCCCTCCCCCTCTTAGTCCTTGGCAAACCTAACACAAAATCCATAGATATATCAGCCCAAGGAATAGAAGGAACTGGAAGAGGCATATACAAACTATGTGGGTTCAACCGCGACATAGCTTTTTGACATGTGGCGCACCGAGCCATGTACCGTTCTACATCTCACCTCATCCTTGGCCAAAAGAAATGTGTGGACAGCACCTCCTCCATCTTCTTGGCACCAAAATGTCCCATCAATCCGCCTCCATGTGCCTCCAGCAATAACAAAAAACGAACGGAGCCAAATGGAATGCAGAGACGGTTAGCTCTAAACAAAAACCCATCATTGATCATAAACTTATTCCATGTACGTCCCTCTCTACAATTCAGCAACACGTCCTTAAAATCATGATCAAACACATATTGTTCTTTTATTGATTCAAGCCCAAAAATCTGACAATCAAGTTGGGACAGCAAGGTATATCGTCTAGACAAAGCATCAATAATCACATTATCCTTCCCTTTCTTGTGTTTGATAATATAAGAAAAAGATTCAATAAATTCAACCCATTTAGCATGTCTACGATTCAGATTATGTTGAGAGCGAAGATACTTAAGCGATTCATGATCAGAATGAATAACAAATTCTTTAGACAACAAATAATGATGCCACGTCTCTAAAGAACGGACAAGTGCATACAATTCCTTATCATACGTGGAATAATTCAGAACAGGGCCATGCAATTTTTCACTAAAGTAAGCAATGGGTTTACCATCTTGCATCAAAACACCCCCAATGCCAACTCCACTAGCATCACATTCTAGCTCAAAAGTCTTACCAAAGTTTGGAAGTTGCAGCAATGGTGCGTGTGTGAGCTTGTCCTTCAAAGTGTCAAAGGACTCGTCATGTGTCTTTCCCCAATGAAACACCACCCCTTTCTTTGTCAACTCATGCAATAGGGCAGCAATGGTGCTAAAATCTTTGATGAAGCAGCGGTAGAATCCTACAAGACCAAGAAAACTCTTCACCTATGTGATGGTTTGGGGAACCGGCCAGCTCTTTATGGCTTCAATTTTCATCTCGTCCACCTCAATTCCCTAGAGTTACAACATAGCCAAGAAAAGAAACTCGATCCGTGCAAAAGATGCATTTCTCAAGGTTACCAAATAATCATGCATCACGTAAAGCATTAAAAATAGCATGTAAGTGATCCATATGTTCAACAAAAGACTTGCTGTAAATCAATATATCATCAAAGTAAACTACCACAAAACAACAAATAAAACCTCTTAGAACCTCATTCATTAAGAGCATGAAAATGCTAGGTGCATTTGTCAAACCAAAAGGCATTACTAACCACTCATACAACCCGAATTTGGTTTTAAACGCGGTTTTCCATTCATCTCCAAGTTTTATTCTAATTTGGTGGTAGCCACTTCGTAAGTCAATCTTGGTGAAAATTATAGAGCCACAGAACTCATCAAGCATGTCATCTAGCCTAGGAATAGGATGATGATACATAATAGTAATATTATTGATGGCTCTACAATCAACACACATACGCCAAGTTCCATCTTTCTTAGGAACCAAAAGTACAGGAATGGTATAAGGACTAAGGCTTTCACGTACATACCCGCGGTCCAAAAGGTCTTGGACTTGCCGCTGAATTTCCTTAGTCTCCTTAGGATTGGTTCGATAGGCAGCACGGTTGGGCAAGGTTGCTCCCGGAATCAAATTGATTTGATGCTCTATCCCTCTCATAGGTGGCAGCCCCGGGGGTATCTCAGCTAGAAAAATTTCCTCATACTCCTGCAAAAGGTTAGTGACAGCAGGAGGCACCGAACTAAAAATATCATCAAGCAAAAACATAGCTTGTTTGCATACCAAAGCATAGCAAATATCATCATTAGAAATTTCAGCAAAGTCATATTTTGTTGCAAGCATAACACCACCCTTCAATTTAATCCCCTCGGTCTTAGAAATAGTTGTAGACTTATCCTTTTTAGGTGAGAGAATAGAATTAGCAACTTGTTGATTTTTAGATTCAACATCATTCAAACTAGTAGCGCGTTCTCTATTAGCTTGTATAATTTGAGCAGGGGTCAAAGGTACCAAAGTAATTTTCTTTCCTTTATGCACAAAAGTGTATTTATTACTTCTACCATGGTGTGTAGCATCATTATCATGTTCCCAAGGACGACCCAATAAGAGTGAACATGCTTGCATAGGTACCACATCACAATCAACAGAATCAGCATAAGAACCAATGAAAAATGAAACTCTACAAGTTTGTGTTACCTTTGCTTTTCCAGAATCATTTAGCCACTGAATATGGTATGGATGTGGGTGCGGGCGTGTGGTCAAGCCAAGCTTCTTGCCAAATCAGAACTCACCAAATTATTGCAGCTACCTCCATCAATAATGACACGTGCTCGACGGTTGCTGATGACGAAGAAAATCTAGAACAAGTTATGGCGTTGTAGCTTCTTAGGTTGCTGTACTTGTGTGCTGAGCACCCGCTGTACAATGATGCTCCTATAGGCCACCGTGTCCTCGTCACCAAGGACTTCTTCGCCCTCCTCATCTGTATCTTCGTATTCTTCATTTTCAATGCCAGAGGTGCTGAGTAACCATCTTCTGTAGCAATGTATACCCGCTGACTTGGGCAGTCCTTCTGCACATCGCCAATTCCATGGTAGCGGTGGCACTGAATGCCCGAAGTGCGCCCCGTCGATGCAACGGATGAGGCACTCTTGGCAGGCACCTGCAAAGAATTTTTATCTGAATCTGAAGGTCGTGCAGGAGGTGCCTTAGGTGTAGCGGTAACTTCAGAGGCTCGCTGGTGGAGGTGCCCAAAAAGTGGTTGGCTTGGTCAGCCCCGAAGATGGTTGAAAGTGCATTTGCCCCCTATGTGAGTTTTGGTGTATTGATGACATCCAAATTAGGGACTAATGTGATCTTAATGAGATATGTCACAGCTATTAGTCCCATGAAAGATTCAAAGAGTTGATAAAGATAAAATGATATCCCTCAATTCTTGAAGTTGTAAAGGCGGATGAACTCAAAACGCACTCTAAAGGTTTTATTTTTGTTTTTGAGTTTAGGATCCGCTGCACTATTAAGAGGGAAGCAAACTTAGTTGGTCTGAGGAAGATAGAGTGCTCAAGCATTAAAATAGAATCAAAAGAGAGACACTCTTGCACTCCACGAGCACGTAGAATATTTTTTAGTGACTGTTGGTGTCGAAGTCCCGACACAAGCCGGAACTCTCGATCGTCGGAAGTCATGACTCATGTCGGAAGTCCTGACACCCAGTCACTTAGCTTGTGCGGTGACCGTGGCCGTTGGAAGTCCCGACGCGAGTCGGAACTCCCGACAGTTGGAAGTCCTAACCCAAGTCAGAAGTCCCGATACCTAGGTTCACTGGCTAGCTGTCTGTGCTCGTCGGAAGTCCCGACCCATGTCGAGAGTCCTGACACCTAGGGCATTGCTGGTTGGTTGGCTATCTGCGCACGTTGGAAGTCCCGACGTACGTCGGGAGTCCTGACCGTTGGAAGTCCCGACGTTTGCCGGGAGTTCCGACACTGACTTGCGCGTGCAGACTTCTGACCCTGTGTGTACAGTGTTTTCTGTTAAGGTCGGAAGTTTCGAGATCTATGTTGGAACTTCCAACGTAGATCTGAACGGTTAGATTTCTACTAAGAGTATAAATAGCCCTCTCTTCACTTCTAACCAGTACGGACTCATTCATAGCTGACCCAACTTTGTCCCAATAGCTCCCAAGAAACAAAGGCACCCCTCTCATCCCTCCTTTGCTCCAATCTTCGATTCCCTTAGGGTTTTGAGTGAAAGGAGAGTGGATTAAGTGAGAAAATCACTTTGGCAAGCTTGAGCACTTGATTTCTTCGTCAAGCCAGTTGGTTTTGCGTCTATTACTCTTGGGGCTTTGCCCCTAGCTGGCTAGGCGTTGCCCAAGAGCTTCCATCTTATGGAAGAGCCTCGGGAAGTTTATATTACCCTTTGATTTCTTAGTGGAAAGCTCAAGTGACCTTTGTGGTCGCTTTGAGAGAGGCAAGGAGGTGGAATAGACTCTGACCTTTGTGGTCACCTCAACAACAAGGATGTAGGAGCTCCTTTGTGGGGTTGCCGAACCTCAGGATAAATCCTTGTGTCCCATGTGCTTGTTGTTGTGATTGCTAGAGATTACTTGTATTTGTTTCTCTGTCTCTCTCTCTCTCTCTTGAGCTTCATTTTAGGGTTTGGACTTGATCTACGGTTTGGAGGCATTACGGCGTCAAGGGAGTGACCCAACCTCTTCACCAAACCACAAGGAAGTGAGGTTGTAAGATTATTTATCCGCAAAGTTAAATTGGCATTGCTTTTGTAGTTCACATAGGCGTCGGGACTGCTGACGTTTATGCCGGAACTTCTGACGACGTCGGGAGTTCCGACCCAAACGCTGGGACTTCCGACATTGACTAACAAATTTGAACTTAGCATTTGCAGTTAACTTTTAAGTAAGCCTATTCATCCCCCCTCTAGGCATTGTTAGATCCTTTCAATTGGTATAAGAGCAAGGTCTTCTTTTAGTGCTTCACCGCATAAGAAGAAACAATATCGGAGTCCGACAAGATACAAGCCGTTGCCGCCGAGATAGCCAAGAAAATAGCTAAAGAGTTGATGGCTGCTCAAGTCAAGTTCTTCCAAGATGAAATGAAGAAGATGCAAGATGAGATGAGCAAGATGAAGGAAGAATTGAGCAAGAAGGTTGATGATGCAATAAGTGGCAAAAATGATACAACAAGTGACAAGAATGAAGCAAACAAAGATGTCACTAGTGACATTGGAGCCGGTGAGCATGCTCATGGAAAGGGAATATATTCAAACATGAGCTTTGACTATGGACAACTCATAAAAGGTTCAACACTACATACTCCATCCGTCAACATTGGCAAGCCACCTCACTTTGATGGAACAAGATACACTGATTGGTCTTATAAGATGAAGATGCATCTTATTGCCGCAAGACTTTGGGAAGTTGTGGATGTTGGTGTGATGATTCCTACCGATGAAGATAGAGAGATAACTCCAAAAGAAGTGCACAATCTCCATCAAAATGCACAAGCCGTAGCATTGCTTGTGTCAAGCCTAGCTCCGGATGAGTTTAGAAAAGTAAATGGAATGGATAGTGCAAAACAAATTTGGGATACTTTGAAATTGTCATTTGAAGGAGATAGAAGTGTGAGAAAAGGAAACAATGAGTTACTTCATGGTGAATTAGAAAGATTTGTGTTCTTGCAAAATGAAACAACACAATCCATGTTTGATAGGCTCATGGCATTGGTCAATCGCATAAGAGCTCTTTTAAGCACCGAATGGGATGACAACAAGGTTGCTAGAAAGATGTTGAGAACCTATAGAGCCAAGAACAACATGCTAGCATCCGTGATCATGGAAAGGCCTGGTTATGATGAGATGACACCCCAAGAAGTTCTTTCAAAACTAAAGCATCATAAGTGTCTAGATGAAGATGCAATCAATGCTCACAATCAAAATCCTAATGCAATGGGATACAACAAGAGTGCAGCCCTTAAAGCAACTCAACAACATGAAGGTCAAGGTTTAAGTCAAGAGAAGAAGAAGAAAGTGAAGGATGATTCCTCAAGTGAAGAAGAAGATTCTGATGCGGAGGTTGCATTTGTGATTAGAAATCTTAGAAAGTTTATGAAGAAGAAGAGCAACCGCAAGACCTATGGTGATGGAAAGAGAAGGTTCAAAAAGAGATTTTGCTATAGATGTGGTCAAACCGGTCGCTTCATAGCCAATTGTCCTAATGAGAAGAAGAAGCACAAGCATGACAAGGATGAAGACAAGAAGAACAAAGGCAAGAAGAGAGGTGAAGCTCATCTTGGGGAAGAATGGGAGTCAAATGATAGTGACTCAAGTGATGATGAGAAGAAGAAGGGAGCTGCAAACATCGCCATCCACCACTCTTCTTCACCGACCATGATCTTCCCCGACTCAACTTCACCACCAAAACTCTTTCCCAACCTATCTTCACCACCGAAGCTCTTCTCCAACCTCATCGACAATGACTACTACACTCCAACTTGCCTCATGGCAAAAGGGGAGAAGGCACATGTTACACCCGATCCCTCTAGTGATGAGTATGATAGTTGTGATGAGAACATAGAAGAAATTGAAGCAACCATGATAAATAAATTTGATAAAAAGGCCTTCACTAAAATAAAAATGCTAATGAAGAAATTAGAGAAGAGGGATAGATGCTTAGAGTTGCAAGGAGATATAATCACTCAAGAGAGAGAGAAAAACCTTGCACTTGAAGCATCTATCGCCGAGGAAAAGATGAAGGTTGAGAAGTTAACCATAGAATTATCTTTAGCCAATGACTCAATTGGGAAAACTAAGGAACATTCCTTGGTTAATGATCAAGTAGCTAGCCTCAAGAATGAGAAGAGTATAGATCAAGAAAGCCTCACAAGCTTCGAAGAAAAATACCGAAATCTTGAGCTAAACTATAGTACTCTTTGGGCTAGCACTTCAACTTCTCTTAAGGCAACCGAAGACTCTAATGTATCCACTAGTAATGGTTGTGAAAGATGCTATAAAATTGATGTGGATGCATATACAACTAATCTTGTTGAGTTAGAGAAGAAAGACAAGGAGATTCATAGGTTGAAGATGATATTGAAGAATGGGTACAAGTGTCAAGAGCAATCCAACAAGACTATATACAAGTCATCAAGGCACCCATCAATCAAGGAAGGCATTAGCTACAATAGGTATGATGGAAAGGCCAATGGAAGGAACATGAACAATGGTGTGCCTTGTGTGAAGTTCAACAAGGGTGTTGCTCTTGATGAGCTAATATGCAAGGCCAACAACAATGTCTACATTCCAAAGATCCAACCTACAAGTGACAAGACAATCAAGACGAAGCAATCCGATGTCCCCAAGCCACAAGCACCACTTTCACAGTGCTATGCTAGTGACTATATGTGTTGTTGGGGTAAGGATGGCAAGATTTATGTTGGTGCCCAAAAGAGGAAGAAAATTATGGAGAGTGTTTGGGTGCCCAAGTTTTATGTGACTACCCCCTAGGACCCAAATCTTTTTGGGTACCTAAAACAAAAACTTGATTTGTCTTTGTAGGAATATTCCTCTGGTGGAACAAGTTGGGTGTTGGATAGTGGTTGCACCAATCATATGACCAGAGAGAAGGACATGTTCACGTCATTCCAACCAAGTCATGATCAAAGTGGGAATATTGTGTTTGGTGACAATGGAAAAGGAGAAGTTCTCGGAATGGATAAAATTGCTATATCAAATGATAATTCCATTTCAAATGTTTTACTTGTGAATTCATTGAGATATAATTTGTTGTCCATCTCACAACTTTGTGAGATGGGTTACAATTGTCTTTTTATGAATAAGGGTGTGCAAGTCTATAGAAATGAGGATCCCTCTATTGCATTTATGGGTCATTTAAAAGGGAAACTCTATCTAGTTGATTTCACATCAAATAGAGTAAATCCCAAGACTTGTTTAATGGCAAAATCTAGCATGGGTTGGTTATGGCATCACCGACTTGCCCATGTTGGGACGAGGAACTTGGCCAAACTTCAAAAAGGCAAACACATCATTGGACTAACAAATGTTTCTTTTGAGAAAAATAGGATTTGTAGGGCATGCCAAGTGGGAAAATAAGTTAGAGCTAAACATCCTGTCAAGAATGTTGTGACAACCGAAAGGCTATTGGAGTTGCTTCATATGGACATATTTGGACCCATCGCTTATATAAGCATTGGTGGTAACAAATTTAGTTTCGTAATTATTGATGATTATTCTCGTTTCACTTAGGTATTCTTTTTGCGTGAAAAGAGTGAAGTCCAAGGTATCTTCAAGAAGATTGCAAGAAGAGCCCAAAATGAGTTTAATGTCAAAATCAAGAGAGTTAGAAGTGATAATGGGACGGAGTTCAAGAACACCAACATTGAAGAGTTTCTTGATGAAGAAGGAATCAAGCATGAGTTTTTGGTTCCATACACTCCACAACAAAATGATGTTGTGGAGAGTAAGAACCGAACGCTCATAGAAGCCACAAGAGCAATGTTGGATGAGTACAAGACTCCAACCAATTATTGGGCGGAAGCAGTCAACACGGCATGCCATGCCATCAACCGCTTATATCTTCACAAGAAAAGAGAAAAGACCGCCTACGAACTTCTAACCGGTAAAAAGCCTAAGGTGCACTATTTTAGAGTTTTTGGATCCAAGTGTTTCATACTTAACAAGAAATCCAAAAGCTCAAAGTTTGCACCAAAGGTTGATGAAGGTTTCATGCTTGGTTATGGTACTAACGAATATGGATATCGTGTTTTCAATAAAACCACCGGTTTGATTGAAATCGCGGTAGACGTGACTTTTGATGAAACCGATGGCTCTCAAAAGGAGCAAGTCAATGTTGAGATTGTAGGTAATGAAGAAGGTCCACACAAAGCAATCAAGAAGCTTGCCATTGGTGAAGTAAAGCCCATCGAAGACCAAGATGAAGACCATGGTGTGCATGATGATCTTGATCCAACTATTCATCATGTTTCATCAAATGAACATGGTGAAGCATCCGCAACAAGAAATAATCAAGTTGGGAGATCAAATGAAGCACAGGGTCATTCTCATGAAGATGGTGTCAACAATGAGCAAGCTCAACCTCAACTCAACAATGAAGAAAGAAGTGAAGTCAACTCTCCACAAGCTCATGGTTGTGATCCTCCAATCGATCATGACCATAATGATGACGATGATGGCCACATCCAAAGATCAACTCAAGTGCCACATCCTAGAGTGCATCAATCCATTCAACGAGATCATCCCGTTGATAACATATTGGGGAGCATTCAACAAGGGGTAACTACACGTTCCCGTTTAACAAGTTTTTATGAACATTACTCATTTGTTTTTCCTTTGGAACCTCGTAGGGTGGAAGAGGCACTCGATGATCCGGATTGGATGATAGCCATGCAAGAGGAGTTGAACAACTTCACTCGGAATGAAGTCTGGTCCTTGGTGGAAAGGCCCAAGCAAAATGTGATTGGAACCAAGTGGGTCTTCTGCAACAAGCAAGATGAGCATGGCGTGGTAACAAGGAACAAGACAAGGTTGGTGGCTCAAGGATTCACTCAAATTGAAGGCTTGGATTTTGGGGAGACCTATGCACTGGTGGCTAGGCTAGAATCAATTCACATTCTACTTGCCTATGCCGCTCATCATGATTTCTAGCTATATCAAATGGACATGAAGAGTGCATTTCTCAACGCCCCCCTATCCGAGTTGGTGTATGTAGAGCAACCACCGGGCTTTGAAGACCCCAAGTATCCAAACCACATCTACAAGCTTGACAAGGCGCTCTATGGGCTCAAACAAGCCCCTATAGCTTGGTATGATTGCTTGAAAGATTTCCTACTCAAACAAGGTTTTGAGATAGGAAAGGCCGATGCTACTTTGTTTACTCACAAAGTCAATAATGATATCTTTGTTTGCCAAATATATGTCGATGACATAATATTTGGTAGTACTAATGTGGCTTTTTGTAAGGAATTTAGTAGGATTATGACAAATAGGTTCGAGATGTCCATGATGGGAGAGTTGAAGTTCTTCCTTGGATTTCAAATCAAGCAACTCAAGGATGGCACGTTCATAAGTCAAACCAAGTACACCAACGACATGTTGAAGAAGTTTAACATGGACAAGGCCAAGCCCATCAAGACACCCATGCCAACGAATGGACATCTTGACCTTGATCAAGGAGAAAAGGACGTCGATCAAAAGGTATATCGCTCCATGATTAGATCCCTTCTTTACCTTTGTGCATCTAGGCCCGATATTATGCTTAGCGTGTGAATGTGTGCAAGATTTCAAGCTAATCCAAAAGAATGTCATTTGATGGCCGTTAAGAGAATTTTTTGGTATTTAGTACACACTCCTAATCTTGGCTTGTGGTATCCTCAGGGCTCCACTTTTGAGTTATTTGGCTATTCCGATTCGGATTATGCCTGTTGCAAAGTAACCCGAAAGAGTACTACCAGGACTTGTCAATTTATTGGCCGATCCTTGGTGTCTTGGAGCTCTAAGAAGCAAAACTCCATTGCTTTGTCCACCGCCGAAGCCGAGTATGTGGCGGCCGGTGCATGCTGTGCCCAACTACTTTGGATGAAGCAAACTCTCGAAGACTTTGGATGTGAGTTAACCAAGATTCCCCTTTTGTGTGACAACAAGAGTGCCATTAAGTTGACAAACAACCCTGTAAACCACTCTCGAACAAAGCACATAGACATCCGGCATCACTTTTTGAGAGACCACAAAGCCAAAGGAGATATCGCCATTCACCATATGAGCATCGAAAAGCAACTAGCTGATATCTTCACAAAGCCCCTAGATGAGTCAAGATTTTGTGCTTTGAGGAGTGAACTAAATATCATTGATTCTCATAACGTGGTTTGATGTCTTGCACACACATTTTGTTTGATCTAGTTAGGAGAAAAGAATTAAGAAAACATTGTGTGACACTTCCAAAATCTATTTTATAATTTTCATGAGTGACTATTGCTTTGTGTTGGTTGAATGAAATCTAGTCACTTGTGAAAATGTTAGTGTCCATCATATTTTTGCCCCACATGGTAGAGTGAGTTCAGGTTGAGGTGTTTTTCAGTTTCCCTGCGTCGGAAGTCCCGACGTTGGTCGGAACTCCTGATGGCCGGAAGTCATGGCTCGCACCGAGACTCCCGACCGTCGGAAGTCCCGACGTACTCTAGGAGTCCCGACGTAGATCTAGGTTTTGACCACACCACATTGTTTCACCGCATCATTTATACTCAACCCGACTCATTTTACTATGGTTATTCTCTCCATCCCCGCACTCCCGTCGCCATCCCTCTCCTTGCGCCGCTCTCGCCCTTCCTCGCGCCGCCGCCTCCCTTCCTCGCACCGCCCTCACTCCTCCTCGCGCCGTCACGCCCTACCCATGGCTCTGGCCTACCGGATGCTCCGGCCCCCATCCCTTTCAGTTGAGCTGTCGGGAGTCCTGCCGGCTCTTCCGACCACCACCCGTGCTTCGATCTTCTTCCTCGGCTCGATGGTGTGGTGGGGATTCCCTTCATGGTGGTGCTAGGGCTCGTCGATTCATTCATGGTCTGTGGATTTTGTCTTTCTCCGTCTCCTCTTTCCTCGATTCAAGGTACTACCGTGGTGCCCTAACCCTAATGCAATGCACCTTGCAATTTGCTTCCATTCTTTCTCCCTCTCTACTCCTCTATCCTCCTTATATGAATGTGTGTCATGATTTGAAGCCCCATGAATGGGATGATCACCATGTGTGTCGAAAGTCCCGGCGACCGTCGAAGGTTTCGACCGTCGAAACTCCCAACATCGGCTAGAATTCCCGGCTGTCGGAACTCCCGGCAATGGTCGGGACTCCCGATCCAATGGTGAACACTCCATTCATGTTTCTTCACTTCTCGATGTTCGTTCGCTTCTCCTTGTCTTGTTCCTCAGTTCCCCTTCATGTTTTCCGCAACCATGGACGGTGGCAGTCCATCGTGTCATAAGGAGAAGAGGTCCAAGAAGAATCAAGACCGTGCCGCTGTCCCCAAGTCGTCTGGCCACACTAAAGCGGCATATCCCCGTGCTGGTGCTGGTGGTCCCCATGCTGCTGGTGGTGGTTCCCGTGCCCGTCGCTATGACGATCAAGGATCATCTGCTGCCGCTCCTCCTCCTGCTCTGGCCTCTATTGGGGATGTTTCGATTGTTGATGTAGAAGAAGAAGCTCTTGAGTGTGCCGGCCGCACCATTGCTGCTCCACCTGTTCGCACTCCGACTCGCAGCCTGGGCTTCATCACTGAGCTTGTTCCCTTCCTAGGTATTTTGCCAATCATGCAGGAGCCCGCCATGGCTCCTAATCCTGCTGGTGGCTGGACTCCTCCTCTACCAGTTGACTATCGTCATCGGGTTAGGGACATCAGGTCCATGAGGGGAAGAAATCTTTATGCCGAGGATGAGAAGGATCTCTGGCTTGAGTATCGCTTCTGGCACCCATTCCATTATGACTTTTATGATTCCATCATCTATCTGAAGTTTTTGAAGAAGAGGGAGCCACCGGTCCTTTAGATGAAATGCATTGATGCCTACTCTCTTGGTTTGTTCACAGAGCCCGAGCTGGAGCAGATGGTTCGTGATATACGCTCAATGAGGCTATCCTTCTTGCTGGAATTTAGGAAGCATTGGAACAATGAGCTCATCTGTCAGTTTTATGCTTCCTACCACCATGAGAGAGACCCTACCGGTGCTATTGACTTTATCCATTAGACCACTGAAGGCAAGCACTATAAGGTGGATTTCATTACTTTCTCTCGCCTTCTTGGTTTAAGTCAAGCCGACCGCACTATGCCTGAACTGACTGAGTATGAGGTGTCGCTTTTTAGGAGTACCAGCATATGTATCTTGATGGACATACAGCTGATGGACAGACAGTGTATCTGAAGCCCTACTACTATGTCCTCAATAACATTCTGAGACAGATCTTGTATCCGAAGTGAGGTGACTCCACCTTCCTTCGTGATGATTCTCAGAAGGTGCTTTAGCTATTTGGAGATGATTTTCAGAAATTTTCCATCAACCGATACATTTGGAACAAGATACATGATGCTACTGAGGATCCGGTGAAGCATCTTCCCTATGCCCCATACATTATGCATGTGATTGAGCAAGTGTCCAGCATCCGGTTCCCCATAGACACTCAGCACAATCTCCTCAAGATCTCCAACAAGACATCCATCATAGCTGCAAAAGAACTAAAGATGAAGGGTGATGCAGCCAAAGGCAAAGGCAAAGGTGTTTTGGGTTCTCGCTCTCATCATGGTGCTTCACCACCTGCTATTGCTGCCCGCTCTTCTAGTGACGAGCCACTCTCTTCTTCCTCCTCTGGTAAGAAGCCCAACAAGTTCAATTTCCTCATGACCTACATGTTTGGACAATGTTGTGCTAGTGCTCAACGTGAGCATGATATGCAAGAGAGGTTCTATCGCTTGGAACAGCAGGCAGGCATTGTGTCTTCTCCTCCACCATCGTTTGTGCCTCCATGTGATCCTTTGGCTCTCTATGATGAGGCCTGTGCGGCATATGAAGATGATGCAGCTTCTCGCCCTCATGGCAAGGGCAAGGCTACTGAAGAAGATGAGGAATACTTGGAGGAGGATGATGATGAAGACGACGATGATGGTGATGATGGTGACCACGAAGATGATGATGACTATGAGGATGAGTAGTCGGTTCTTCACGTGGCCTACCCCTTCTGGCACTTGTTGACAAAGGGGGAGTGTTAGGCTTTGATCACTCTTGTAATAACTTAGTTGGTTATTTAGTTTCAAGTCTTTAAAACCTTTAGCGTGTATGCACTATGTCGTGTGGTGGCTAGCTTGTCATGGACAACTATTTATATGTGTTTGTGATGAATGATTGTAGGACAAGTAATGATTTTCTATCTATCTTATTAGCTTGTGCTTGTCTCTACTTGTGATGGTGGATGTATTTTGGATGGCCATGTGATGATTCGAGTTTTTACCTAGAAATCTTGACCATCATATTCTCTTTTACTTGTTGTGTGAAGTAACATGTCATATTGCATTCCTTTTCAAGGATATATATTTGTTCACACACACTTGTTGCAACCCACGGATTGCAAAATTTAGGGGGAGCTTTTGTCTTGATGTATGCAAATCATGTATAGATGATTATAATTGAAATTTAAATTCATGCATACATCAAGGGGGAGTTCTTTATAAATTTTGGGTTTCAAAAGCTTTAAATTCTTTCATTCCTATAAAACCCTAAGTTGGTTGTCATCAATTACCAAAAAGGGGGAGATTGAAAGTGCATTTGCCCCCTATGTGGGTTTTGGTGTATTGATGACATCCAAATTAGGGACTAATGCGATCTTAATGAGATATGTCGTAGCTATTAGTCCCATGAAAGATTCAAAGAGTTGATAAAGATAAAATAGTATCCCTCAATTCTTGAAGTTGTAAAGGTGGACAAACTCAAAACGCACTCCAAAGGTTTTATTTTTGTTTTTGAGTTTAGGATCCATCTCACTATTAAGAGGGATGCAAACTTAGTTGGTCTGAGGAAGATAGAGTGCTCAAGCATTAAAATAGAATCAAAAGAGAGACACTCTTGCACTCCACGAGCACATAAAATATTTTTCAGTGACTGTTGGTGTCGGAAGTCCCGACGTAAGTCGGAACTCTCGACCGTCGGAAGTCATGACTTTTGCTGGAAGTCCTGACGCCCAGTCACTTAGCCTACGCAGTGACTGTGGCCGTCAGAAGTCCCGACGTGAGTCAGAACTCCCGACAGTCGGAAGTCCCAATACCTAGGTTCACTGGCCGGCTGTCTGTGCCCGTCGGAAGTCCCGACGTATGTCGGAACTTTCGATAGTCGGAAGTCCCGACCCATGTCGGGAGTCCCGACACCTGGGGCGTTGCTGGTTGGTTGGCTGTCTACGCACGTCGAAAGTCCCGAGATCTGTGTCGGAACTTCCGACATAGATCTGAACGGTTAGATTTCTACTAAGAGTATAAATAGCCCTCTCTTCACTTCTAACCGTTACGGACTCATTCACAGCTGACCCAACTTTGTCCCAACAGCTCCCAAGCAACAAAGGCACCCCTCTCCTCCCTCCTTTGCTCCAATCTTCGATTGCCTTAGGGTTTTGAGTGAAAGGAGAGTGGATTAAGTGAGAGAATCACTTTGGCAAGCTTGAACACTTGATTTCTTCGTCAAGTCGGTTGGTTTTGCGTCTATTACTCTTGGGGCTTTGCCCCTAGATGGCTAGGCGTTGCCCAAGAGCTTCCATCTTGTGGAAGAGCCTTGGAAAGTTTGTATTACCCTTTGATTTCTTAGTGGAAAGCTCAAGTGACCTTTGTGGTTGCTTTGAGAGAGGCAAGGAGGTGGAATAGACTCTGACCTTTGTGGTCACCTCAACAACGAGGACGTAGGAGCTCCTTTGTGGGGTTGCCAAACCTCGAGATAAATTCTTGTGTCCCGTGTGCTTGTTGTTGTGATTGTTAGAGATTACTTGTATTTGTTTGTCTCTCTCTCTCTCTCTTGAACTTCATTTTGGGGTTTGGACTCGATCTACGGTTTGGAGGCATTACGGCGTTAAGGGAGTGACCCAACCTCTTCACCAAACCACAAGGAAGTGGGGTTGTAAGATTATTTATCCGCAAAGTTAAATTTGGCGCTACTTTTGTAGTTCACGTAGGCGTCGGGACTACTGACGTTTGTGCCGGAACTTCTGACGACGTCGGGAGTTCCGACCCAAACGCCAGGACTTCCGACATTGACTAACAAATTTAAACTTAGCATTTACAGTTAACTTTTAGATACGCCTATTCACCCCCCTCTAGGCATTGTTAGATCCTTTCAATGGTGTCGAGTGTGGCATGTATGTGGTGCTGACCTTGCTCTTGCTCTGCTGTTCACGCCCCTGCAATTCCTTTTCTGCAAGCATAGCGAACGGAAACAACTGGTTAATAGTGTGAAATTCTTTATAATCAACAATGTCTTGAATCTCACGCCTCAAACCCGAATAAAAATGACAAATGGAATCTTCGTTCCCCTCCACAACACTACAACGCATCAATCTCTTTTGGAGCTCACCATATTAATCATGTACATATTTCTCTCCTTGTTCTAAACGCATCAATTTCTTACGCAAGTCTCTATGATAAGAAGGAGGAACAAAACGATCATGCATAGCTATCTTAAGTTCTTCCCACATACCAGGTAAAGCATCCTGTGCAACTAGCCCATTCCACCAAATAATGGCAAAGTCCTTAAACTCACTAGTAGCTTGTCGAACTCTATGTTCCTCAGGCACAAGGTGGGCACTAAACTTTTGTTCTACCATCATCTCCCAATCAAGATATTCCTCAGCATCATAATGACCCAAAAAAGATGGTATTGTGAACTTAATCTTAGCATAAGGATCATTGGACACACGATGATTATCGCCTTGATGGTGGTGGACACCACCCATACCTGTCGTGTTGTGGCAAAGACGTCATCGTAATCTTGCTTGTCGGGAGGCTGCTCGATCTATGTTCCCATTGGCATCATACACCGTGTCTTATGGTAAGAGACCATCGGTGTTGCTGTCGAAGACGTTGTTGTTGACCGCCACAAAGGTTTTCAACTCAGTAACCATGTCAGTTAGTGTGGAAATTCATTTTTCCAATCTCTCCATGATGTTGCCAATGTTGAGTTCAATGAGTGCGTCAGTGATGGCCTCATTCATCCTTTTTTGGGCATTCTCTATGGTAGCTTGTAGTTGCTCTTGGCTGACACACTCGTTAAAATCCTTGGGATTGTTATCTCTAGTCTGATCATCTCCTGCCATTGTAAACACAAAAATAGGAACAAACGGTGAATGTTATCCCTACCAAATGACTACGTGGTTGCAGTGGTGTCACTTTTCACAGCAAGTGGAAGCATCTTACCAAGCTCTTACAAAGTTCTTACCAACGCAAGCAGTGGGTGGTACAACCGGTGGCTGGTTCGTGATACCTGTGAGGCAGTGGCACAGAGATTGCAAGGGCCTTTTTCTGTACTGATCTGAAGAGTTTGTGGAGCTTGGAAGGCACACAAAGAATAATATGTATATTTGGCACACAAGTCAGTAACAGAAAGTAACACTGAATTATAGTCTAAAGTACTTGTTCTCGTTGCTGGTCTAAAATGTTCTAAGTGCCAGGTGTGTGACAAACAAGTATGGTGGATAGCAAGAGCAACACGAACAAGACACCAGACAACACACGCTAACACAGCTCACTTTGGCCTTCTCTATGTGCTCCTTTAGATATTGTTCCTCTTTTGCCCCTCTCTCTTTTCTATTTTTTGGGGCTGTCGTTGTTTTTTTGGGAAACTTCGCCTTTTTCTTTTAATTTATTTGATATTTTTTCACTTAGGAGCACACAAGAAGTAACTACCAAAAATTTGAGCTTAAATAAGTGAAAGATGTGGCATATGGAGAATTCAGAAGATGTGCTCAAAATTTAGAAAAAGCTTCCGGACTCGGAAAGACGGTCTTTCGAGCTATTTTTCAAAAAACTAATTTCGCCAAACCTGGCAATGCCGGGGACACACGGTTCCAAATTTTTTTATGATCGATTTTGGTATACGGAACATTTCAATCGGAGTTCGTATGCGAAAGTTATGACTGTTTTAGAAAACTGGCTCTGAAATAGAGGACAAAACGGGAACAATACGCGCAAAATTGGTCACAACAACAAGGATTTGATGGAAACATTAGGGAAAGACACACGAACTGGACTCTAACACGACCTAACTAGTAACAAGACCTCGACCAGGACACAAACTCAACACGACGGACTCTAAAACTGAAATATACAAAAGCTATGGCGCGGAAGGTTCTATGACAGAAAAAAATGAGTATGGCACTGGACTATGGGACAAATACGAAACACTCAAAACTAGCGGATAAATGTGAACCTAACGGTATACCTTATCTCTGATACCACTTAATGAGGACGGGGTTCTCGATCTTCCATCAGGTAGAGGTAACTATCATTTTGGCGGAGAATGACACACCGATCCAGCTTCAGATCGAAAGATCAAACCCTACAATCTTAGCACCACAACTCCTCTAGTTTTCAACCGATACATGATTCTAGTTGACCTCGCCAAGAAGGCTAACCCCAGCCTATGCAACGAAGAACACAAGCAAGAGCAAGAAAGAAAACAACTAAATTGCAGATAAATGATTAATCTCACGATGTTGGGGTCTCACAAACCGATGAACGGCGAAACTATTCTTGACAGATTATTCTAAGCAAAACCCAAACCCTAATGGAGGGGTGGCAGCTGTTTATGAAGACTCTAGGGTCATGCAAAGACCCCTGGACGCGCCCACTAATGGCTCACAGACGATACACGGCCCAACGGACAAAAACGGTGACGCGGCACCCTTACATATTCTGGACTCTGACTTGTTTTGACAATTCCTATTGATTCCCATGGAATTTGTTCCTCAAACCAAAGCCATTAGTTAGCTTATGGAATTAGCTTTCCAACCATATGTGGATCCTCGAAAATAGAGTCCGGATGCGTCCTGGGCGTTCGTTTTACTGCTGACTGGTCCTAAAGGCCGAGGCAGAGTCGAAGTCGAGTTGGGCTAGGCCTCCAGCTTGTGTTGGTCGTCCTTGCTGGTCTTCTCCACCTCTATACCTTTCTCCAAGTTCCTCATAACCCTCTCCTATGTTCCTAAGCAAGATAACATCATTAGGTAGTAGTCTATTCTCAAAAGTATGAAAAGGATCGCTTAAGAACGAGCTCACCTCTAAATTGAGTTGATGCATTCGAGCTCGGGTCATTGGACCTTGCATAATGGTTGGAGGATCAGCGGGTACATCTGAATGAGTGATGTCCTCATCACTTGTACTAGGAGCAAAATATTGGACAAAATGTTCCAGCACTAGCCTCCAAAACAAGGCCCCTACTTATCATTTAAGGGCCCCAACTTTTGAGGGCCCTATTTTCTAGGTTGCTCTTTAGCAAGAGCCTCAAAACAGGGTCCTCAAATTCATTCTGATAGAGAAATGACACTTATGACCCACTTGTCATCGTCTTTCCATCCTTTTCCCCTTATTGGTCATGCCAGCAGCTGGTGAGCCCAGCAGAGAGAGGCGTCCGAGGAATCACTTCGGTCGGGGAGGGGCTTCCGAGCCGATCCAGGAAGGGCATGGCCAAGGGGCGGATGGGAGGGGTGCGACTGCCACACAGGGAGGCTACTGTATTAGGGAGGGACGCATGCCTGTCTTGCGCACTTAAGCGGATGGTCGTGGGAGGGGCATGACCGCCGCATTGGGAAGGGGCGTGTGGCTGGTGTGCCCACTTGAGTGGATGGGTATGACCATCATGCCAACGAGGGTGTCCGCACTATGGAGGTCGCTGCACCTAGGAGTCATCTGGGGCCAGGGGAGTTACGATGGTGTGTAGGGAGTTGTAGGGAGAAGACGCGATAGCTTGCGGGGAGAAGTCACGTGCGCGGGAGAAAAATAGACTGAAACCGTTGTTTCTGGGTTTGTCCTAGAGCCCCAGGAATGAGGGTCATTCGGAGGATTTGGGTGCCCACCCAAATTTGAGGGCACTATTAGGGGGCCCTACACCCATATTTATTATAGAGGCTCAAGTAGGGGCCCTGCGAGAGTTGCTCTTAATCCAATGCCTCTAATCAGTGTAATAAATGGCTATGGACATTTAGCGTTAGGGTTCTACTGAGACTAAGGTCTGACTATAGTGGGCTAAAAGCACAAATAACAACGTAACGCCTAAAAACAGCTATAGCTGGTGTCGCACCTGGTTTTCCGAAGAATACCAAGCGCTAACTATATGTGTGCCCAGGATGTCCACACGACACATATAGCGACAAATATGGAGAATATCAAGAACAATGCTTTATTATATATCGAACATAATTACAACAGAACTTACAACTATTATAGAAGCATAGCGGAAACTATTCTTAATCTTCTGTTTGGGACTCCATACTCCACAGGGACGATTGACTGGGGGAAACACACGCCTGGTACTCATCGACTCCACAAGAAACTCTTCACTTGATCCACCATCTGGTACCTATCCGGGTTTTTTATTGATTGAAGCAAGTGTGAGCGCACTATACTCAACAAGTATAACATGAGGGGATGCAAGGCTCAAAAGGCGCCGTCTATGGATGACAAATGCAGTCCTCTCTTCCCTGCCCACTTTTTTCATGTGTACCCTAATTCTTCCAAAGGCTGTTATCAAGCAAATTGACAAATACAGGAAGCATTGCTTATGGAGGGGATCAGATATAAATGCAAGAAAACCACCAAAGGCAGCTTGGAAGATGGTATGCAAACCCAAAGAAGAAGGTGGCCTGGGAATTATTGACATTGAGAAGCAAAACAAGGCGCTCCTCATTAAAAACTTTCATAGTTCTTTATCAAAAATGACCTCCCATAGGTCAATCTGATCTGGGAGAAGCATTACAGAAATGGGAAGCTGCCAAACCATGTCAAAAAGGCTCCTTTTGGTGGAGGGATACCCTGAAATTTCTTCCAGACTTTAAACTTATTGCTAGTCCTCATGTGGAGAATGGAGAGAGTGCACTATTTTGGTATGACACTTGGAATAATCAGTCCCTGGCTACTTCAGCTCCTGAACTTTTCTCCTTTGCAAAGAACAAACTGATTTCAGTTCAGAAAGCTTTCAGTCAGGAGGCATTTTCAGATTTGTTTCAGTTACCACTGTCTCAACCTGCTTTTCTGCAATTGCAAGACATTCAGCACTTGATTGAAAGTATGCCCCTTAGTGACAATAATGACAGTTGGTTGTATTCCTGGGGATCCAACATCTTTGCCTCGGCCAAAGTCTATAAAATTCTAGTTGGACATACAGAGATTCACCCCACCTTCAAATGGCTATGGAAGAGCAGATGTCAGCCTAAACATAAAGTCTTCTTTTGGCTTCTACTCAATGACTTAGCACCAGAAACATTCTGAGAAGAAGGAACATGCATCTGGATTCCTATAATTGTGTCTTGTGCAATCATCTGGTGGAAGAATCAGTTGAACATCTCTTTGTGGATGGACTATCTGGACAGCAAGAAATGACCTTATCTTCAAAGGTGTCAGTTTAGATCTGCATGGATGCAGACGTGTTTTCTTCAGAGAACTCTTGCTTCTTCAGCATCGAGTGAAGACAGGACAGGAAGAGCAGCTGATCACATGGATCCAGAGCCTAGAATAGATTGTCTCCTGTTGTTGATTTTCTTTTTGAGTTTTTTTGTCTCTTAGTTTGCTCCCTGCTCTGTGATGTTGTTCTCCCTTTCTTTTTTCGTTAACCTATACTGTTGCTTAAACTCTTTTGGTTCCTTTTTCAATAAATTACTGGCCCCTCTAGATTCTTCAAAAAAAAACGTCGGCTTCCCTCTGCACTAGTCAGTTTTGTCCCTCTGCTTTTAATAATCAGTGAGGAACAAGCATCTAGGATCACAAAGACGATAGACATGTTTGAGGGACTCGCCACCATCTCCTGTGATTCCTTTGGAGGATGCTTCCCATTCTACTTTAGCTGCTCAAGCCTAACAGCGCGGATGCTATAATGTTTCATTTTTATCTCTCCCTGTTTTTCTTTTTCAAACTGATTTTATCCGAGCAATCTTCCTTCCCAATAAGGCCATATATTTTAGCGAGCGATATCCTTTCGGAGCTTTGGGTTCTCGAAGATCCCCAGTTTGAACCTTCACAACTCCATTGCCAGATACATGGTGCCAAGTGTTAGCATATCCTCGCCAAATGGAGGTTGCAACGTTTCTCAATGATGCGTAAGATTATGTTGTGATTCTCACTCCTGTGCCAAATGGTAGAGAACTTTTCATTTATGTGTGAATGGTGTACAAAACATGTGTATGTATCTCAGTTCGCAAACGTGCGTCATTAATTAGCTAGTAACTAGTAATGCCTTTTCATATGTAGAAAATGCGTATACGCCATAGCATATTTGCATATACGAAAATTTGATACACCTGCTAACTTTTATTTATCTTGTTTCTTGTCAGCACATAGCTAGATAAATACACATTCACATGTGAGAAAATTTTTGACAAAATATCATCAAACAACAAGGAGTCATTGAGCTATGGGAAGCGCCTGCTCTACCAAAGGTAAAGCCTTTTGTGTTGTTTGCTTTGCAAGATTGCTGATGGACAGCTCAGTGGAAACGGTGCCACAATCTCTAGGACAACAATACGTGTGGTCTGTGTGATGTGGATGTGGAATCAATCAACCACAATCTGCAGGACTTAGCTCTAGAATAGCATCATTTTTGTTCATTGGTGGCTTGGGGCAATGAAAAGAATCAGCTAGATATCTTGAGAAAGTGATTCGATTCATTGATGTTGTTGACGTTCTAGAAACTTTGGAATATATGATGGCATCTTCCATCAGCCGCAGCGCACCTGTTCTATGCTTGTCATGGAATTGGCTATCGTCCAGTGTCTTCGGTGTGGGTAGCTTCTCTTTGGACCTGGGTCGTCTGCGTCGCAATAACTAATTTTTGGACTGGGAGTGTTTGTTAAACCTAGGTTTACCTTCTATTTGTAACTTATCTTCTCTCTTGCTATTAAGGCAATTTGATCAAAGAAGTAGCCAATACTTATTCAATAATTGTCTAGTGTGAAATCTGAATTTTTATTTGAATTCCAGTCTTTCTTGATACGATAGACTTATTTAATCACCTTGCTCTTCTTTTCCTTCATAGACCAATTTCTTTGATCAAAACGATAATTTGTTGAAGGTGAAGTCGTAATAAAGTGTGGACAAAAAATATATAGGAGATAACATCCAAGGATTGTAACAGTACCAAATGGAATAAGAAAAGGGCATGCCAAAATATGATTTAGACAAGACAAAAAGGTTGTGGAGAAAAGATGTGGACCAAACAACTAGACATGATTCAGACCAATCAAGGTGGGAGAGACCAATCAAGGTGGGAGTCTTTGGATTTGTTGCATTTCTAGAGTAGGCTTTTGGTACATGAGACTAAGAACGGGCAGTCGGGCACACCTAGAATATGTGTGGAACTTGAATGATGTATGATTATGCTCGCTTTCCACTATTTTGCTTGCAACGCTGCTGAGGCCTCTCTAGAAAAAGAAGAAGATATTGGACAGGTACATCAATAATATGCTCGTTTGGTGCCATAAACCTTATTGATGACATATAATCTGACTGCTCATTTCTATGTCAATTTGGGCCTCCATATCTCGCCACAATAATTCACAGGGACGATGTTTTGTCTGGTTGTGATTCGTTATATTTTTAGTACACTGGAATCTGTGAACTTGATCGATCATATTTGGTTTTGCACTGTTCAGAAAGAAGAAACTAGTAACAGAAAATATTTCTAGTAGCATTACCAATCTTTCTGGATGAGTCCTATTAATGTGATTGTTGGAAAGTCCTTGTAGCTTATCCGGCGTGGGCCCTGTGCCCTACTGGTTTGTCAGGCTTGAGCCTTCTGCTCGCCTGGCACGTATGAGTAGCATGCAAAACCATGCTCTCTCACATGACTCTGTTTCTATAATTAAGTCTTAAGATCATTGTACAGGTTGTCTCCACCGCGTACATATGTACTCCCATTGATTCAACAAACTGATGACTTGGTTATTTCGCTGTTAGGTCAGTGATGTGAATGATGCGTCCATCAGCATCAAACTTTCTTAGGCGTTGTCATGTCTTGTTCATTCGGACTGGGCAATCGGTTTAAACCGACATTTCAGTTCGGTTTGTTTGGTTTCGCAAAATTTCGGTTCTCAAGAATCCAAAACTGATCCGTTTCTGTAAGAATTGAAAACCGACCAATTCAGTTTCAGTTTTGTACATCGGTTTTTCGGTTTAAACCGTACTAACCGAATCCTCGCTGGTTGGAGTCGCAGATGCAGAGACGCTGCCTCGCTGCTGCCACCCGCGTGCCTGCTCGGGCTCGCCGATGCCGCCCCCGCGCGTGGCTCCCTGTCCGCTTCGCTCGTAGCTCGTAGCCGCCGCCGCCGCTCCTTCCTCGCGGCCATGCGCACGCGCTCCCTGCTCGCCGTTGCTGCACGCCGTCTGCCGCCCTGCTTGCGTCGCCGCGTGCGCCCTGCCGCCCTCCTCGCATAGTCGCACGGTCGTGGCCGTGTCGCGCCACCGCCAAGAGGCTAGGAAGGGCTGCCTACTACGGTTTGGGACTTCGACCGGACAAGACCAAGTGGGAGTGAGGGAATCGGCCTGTGGAGGACGGGATTGTTCTCAGCGACGCATGCGCTCAACTGGGCTGGGCTGGGATACGTGGGAGGGGGTGGCGTGTGCGCGATTCATGTCTAGGACGGCTGTACGGGGTTGACATTTTGTTTTCTCGGTGTTACGGTTCTGTTCGACATGGGAACCGAAGCCATAACCGACGACCGAAGTTCTCAAATACACAAAAACCGAAAGCGAACCTAAGAACCAAAAAACCAACATTTCGGTTCGGTTTCGTTTTGGTTTGGTTCGGTTTTGGGTTTTCGGGTGAAATGTGCCCAGCCTGACTGTTCATTCAGTGCTAGTATGCATACGTCTGTGTCATTATGCTTTCAGCATATGATATGTACATGTAACATGCTCTCTATGCTCAGCATTCAGGCTGGGCACATTTCACCCGAAAACCAAAAACCGAACCGAACCGAAATGTTGGTTTTTCGGTTCTTCAGTTCGGTTTCGGTGTTTGTATTTGAGAACTTCGCTCATCGGTTACGGCTTCGGTTCCCACATCGAACAGAACCGTAACACCGAGAAACTGAAATGTCAACCCCGTACAGCCGTCCTAGACACGAATCGCGCACATGCCACCCTCTCCCACGTATCCTAGCCCAGCCCATGGCCCAGTTGAGCGCATGCGTCGCTAAGAACAATCCCATCCTCCACAGGCCGATTCCCTCACTCCCACTTGGTCTTCTCTAATCGAAGTCCCAAACCCTAGCAGGCAGCCCATCCTAGCCTCTTGGCGGCGGCGCGATGCGGCCGTGACCGCGTGACTACACGAGGACGGTGGCAGGGCGCGCGTGGCGAGTGATGCGGATAGGGAGCCGCTGGGGGCAGCGGCAAGCCGGAGCGGGGTGCGCGGGTGGCAGCGGCTAACGGCTGCAGGCAGCACCGAGCAGGTAGCGGCGAGGCATCGAGCAGCTCCGACAGCGTCTCTGTGTCTACGACTCCAACTAGCGAGGATTCGGTTAGTACGGTTTAAACCAAAAACCGATGTACAAAACCAGCGCACCTCGCTGCTCTCTTCATCGGTGAAGAATAGGCATCCTGGATTAATAGGCGGATAGAGACATGTCTGAGAAACTAGCCACTGTCTCGTGTATCCAGCGCACCTCGCTGCTCTCTACTTTACTTCGTTATCTTAGCTAGTTAGCTTTGCTTAATCTCATGGAGGATGCAGCCCCATCCGGCCATGCTGCTGACTATTCGCTATCTTTAAACAACACCAAAAAATTTGACGAATCATGGCACTAATGATGTTCTTGTTTTAGGCACTTAATTAGATACAAGCTTGATTTTTTCGAGAGCGCTGTCAAAGAGAACATTGCACTATCATCGTGTACCTTTGCACGAGTTTCCCATATATCACCTTGGCCAACTTATCTGGAAACTAAACATGTATGAGGACATTTAACTATTAATTTCGCACAATTATGGAGAAAACGATGTGGGAATTTGAGTTGAGGTATCCTCTTCTCTGAAAACTGTTTGCTAGTGTACCAGCCACAATGACCACTGATAACAGTTTCAAAATTTTCAAACAATTAGCATAGACTAATTTAAGCTTCTTGTACCCTCAGAAGTTTAAATAAGAACTTTGAGCCAAATATTTCAGTTTCAACAATAAACTCTTCTTCCTCTGACTGATTATTAACAAGAAAACAACAGATATATCAACCTCCACAATTCTGAGAATAAAACCATTTCAGATAATTCTTTGTTCCACACCATGTCTCCGTGCATACGTTTTCTGCCTTGTGTTTCCTTGTCAATCATTTTAGGTCCATTTTTTTCACAACATGTGTTCGTCCCATTTATTTATTATTCTGATAAACTTTGATAAGATCTGATGCCCTACCGGCGTTGCTGCATAGGTTATAAGGGTGAAAGAGGGGAGGACGTGGTCTGTACTCTCGACGTCGGCGAGGGGCCGTGGCGGCGAGAGCAGCGGCTGCTGCTGCAGCTCTAGAGTTCACGTAGCACTACAGTAACACAGGTACTATTCACGCGAGGAAGAGAGGGCAGGGACGGCTGGCTCCCAAGGGAAGCCAACAACTTAATTGTTGCTTTCTACTTAATTCCAATCATCCCCGATTACAAGTATTTATCCTTCCCTATAGATGCTATAATTAAGGAACTATATCTATCTCTAAGAAAATACAAAATAAGCGATAAATTGGGCATCTAAGCCCCTTAGCAGACCCGCCCCCTAGCCACTATTGGGCCTGCGCCTGGCATAGGGGATGCCGGTCATAACATCTCTCCCCGCCTGCGCAAACAACTTGTCCTCGAGTTGGAAGTCGGGGAAGTGCTCGCGGAACTCGTCGAGAGGCTCCCAGGTAGCATCCTCGTCTGGAAGGCCGCGCCACTTAATCAGCACGCGCCAGACATGGCCGGTCGTGGCGATGTTGTCGGGGTGCATCCGCACCTGGTGGTTGCCCGAACGCAGGTCGAGCTTGGTGAAGAAGCGATCCCCATGGAGCTCATCGAGAAGCTCATCCTCGACCGGTATGGGGAACTTGTCCTTGGACGTCTTGGCGTTGAGGGCGTGGTAGTCGATGCAGAAGCACCAAGACTTGTCCGCTTTGCGGACAAGGAGCACGGGCGCCGAGAACGGCGAAGTGTTAGGCCGGATGATGCCCTGGGTGAGCATGTCCTCGCACTGCCGTTCCAGCTCATCCTTTTGCAGCTGGGGGTAGCGGTACGGGCGCACGACGACGGGAGCGGTGTCCGGCAGGAGGTGGATGTGGTGGTCGTACGGATGGGCTAGTGGAAGGCCCTACGGCTCCTCGAAGATGGCGCCGTGCTGCTGCAATAGGCGGTCCAGCAAGGGCTGCTGAGAGTCGACGGAGGTCGCCGCCACATGCTGCTGGGGTGCGGCCGAGTCAGAGCCGCCCACGCCCTTCCAGAGGACGCGGCGACCCTCGCCCCAGAAGGTCAACATCATAGCCTCGAAGTCCCAGAGAATGGGGCCCAAGGTCCACAGGAAGTCGATGCCGAGGATGAAGTCGAAGCAGCCCAAGTCGAGGCCGACACATGTGATGGAGGAGTCCTCGGCCCCGATGCTGATGGGGATGTGACGGGCGATGCCCTCGCAACGTAGGCGATCGCCGTTGGCCACGGTGACATGGAGCTGCGCCCCCCCGATGGGCGGAAGCACTAGGCGGCGCATGGTTGAGCCCTGGAGGAAGTTGTGGGTGGAGCCAGTATCGAGAAGGCCCAAGAGGCGCTCCCCCTTGACCATCACCGGCAGCAGCATCGTGTTCTCCGTCCAGATACCTACAAGTGCATGGAGGGACACGACGAGAGCGTTAGCGGCCGCATGCCCCTGGGCGGCCGGCTCCTCTGGTGGTATGGCCGCGTCCCCATCCTCGGCGGGCGCGGCGTCCTCCGCAATGTAGTCCCCGGACTCTAGGTAGAAGAGCCGCTGACACACATGTCCAGGGACGTAGGGCTCATCGCAGTTGTAGCATAGTCCTTGGCGACGATGTTCCAGCTGCTCCGCCGGTGTAAGGTGGCGAAACGGGCGCACCGCGGGGGCCGCATTGGCCGTAGTGGGGGCCTGTCCCGCCTGGGCCGCCCCGGGTGCGCGCGCCGGAGGAGGCTGACCCTGACGCGGAGCCGGAAGAGTGGCTCAAGGAGGCGGCGCCGGCTGCATGGCAGTCGCTCGATGCTCGAACGTCCGGGCGTAGTACATGGCCGTCTGGAGGTCCGGGGGGTCGTGCATCTCCACGTCCACCCGGATATGATCCAGAAGGCCACCAACGAAGAGCTCGGCCTGCTGACGCGTGGAGACATCCCGGGCATGACATGCCACCGCCTGGAAGCGATCGGCGAACTCCTGCACAGTGGAAACAAACGGCAGCTGGCCTAGCTCAGCCAGCCAACTCCCGCGGATCGAAGGGCCGAAGCACAGACAACACAGCTCCTTGAAGCACTTCCACGGTGGCATGCCCTCGTCCTGCACTAGGGCGTAGTACTGAGTCTGGGCCGCCCCTCGGAGATGATAAGAGGCGAGCCAGGTACGGTCGGAGGCGAGCGTGCGCTGACCCCGAAAGAATTGCTCACACTGGTTGAGCCAATTCAGGGGATCAACGGAGCCGTCGTATATGGCAAACTCCAACTTGTAAAACTTGGGCGGTGGCGGGTCCTGTGCGGCAACCGAGGGCGCCGCGCCTGTGCTGTCCAGCGAGGGCGATGTGGTGGAGAGCGTCGGCATCAGGCTGCCGCCATGGAACAGGGGGCCGTCCACCCCGCCGTAGAGGACGCCCGGAGTCGGGGCGCCGCCAGGCGCCATGGCAGCCCCGATGGTCGGGAGCGGCAGTAGGTGCGGCTAGGTACTAGGCGCCGTGTAGATGGGTTTCGACGAACCAGCGATCCAAGCCGGAAGCGGTGACGGCGACGACGGGAACCTGATCTGCTGGATGGGGATGCCCTTGGATGGCGGCGGCGCGGCTGGGAACGAGGTTGTCACAGTCCCGTCGTAGGGCATCCCATATTGGTACGAGATGACTGGCGCCGTGGTCATGGCCGAGGGCAACGACGGCGGGGGTAGCTGCTGTTGGTGTGGCGGCGGAGGAGGTGGCAGCTGGGGCTGCGGCTAGGGCGCATAGGGGCCGACGAGGAAGGCCCTGATGCCCGCCACGGCCTGCCCTAATTCTAGGATTGCGGCCGTCATTTGCTCCGGGGTGAGGACGAGGGCGGACGGCGTCGGGGCAGAGGGCGTGAGTGCCCCTGAGGATGCCAGCGCGCCCAATGTCGACGTGCTAGCTGTGTGGGGCAGCAGCGCCAACGAAGACGCTGGTGGCGGTGGGTGGGTGTGCGGCGGCGGCGGGTGGGAAGAACTCGATGGAGGGCTGGACATGCTCGAACTAGAGATCTCTGATACCAGATTGATAAGACCTGATGCCCTACCAGCATTGCTGCATAGGTTATAAGGGTGGAAGAGGGGAGGACGTGGTCTATACTCTCGACATCGGTGAGGGGCCGTGGCGGCTGCTGCTGCAGCCCTAGAGTTCACGTAGCACTACAGTAACACGGGTACTGTTCACGCGAGGAAGAGAGGGCAGGGACGGCTGGCTCCCAAGGGAAGCCAGCAACTTAATTGTTGCTTTCTACTTAATTCCAATCATCCCCAATTACAAGTATTTATCCTTCCCTATAGATGCTATAATTGAGAAACTATATCTATCTCTAAGAAAATACCAAATAAGCGATAAATTGGGCCTCTAAGCCCCTTAACAGACTGGCCCCCTAGCCACTATTGGGCCTGCACCTGGCATAGGGGATGCCTATCATAACAACTTACTACTTGCACATCTTAGGATGCTCCATGCTCTTTTTGACAGAATTTCATTCCAGTGAACTGCAAAAAGAAAAGAAGAAAAAGCTACCGAAGAGTAGGTTCCCTAGTCCATTGAAAACTTTATGCATTTTCAAATAGAGTAAATTGCACATTGAGTCCTTAAACTTTTGGGGTAATAACATCTATCTAGGTCCTTGATCTACCGCCACCGCGAACAAATGGTCCAAAACCTGCCATGCCGGTGCCAGTATTAGACATGGCTATGCCACAGCGGCAGCTGGGCACTGTGGCCGTACCAACTTCTCAAAAAAACCATGTCCCCTTTCTCTTTCTCACTCCCAAGTCTTTGAGCTTGCCCTCCTCGGCTAGGTGTTGTTGCAGGGCGAGGAGAGGTGGCGCCTAGGGGAACGCGCCACATGGTGGCGTGCCTGGTAGGTGGTGGGTCTGCAGCGTGTTGCCGTGGTCTGGGCACATGACAGCGGTGACGAGCGCCCACGCGGTGAGGTGTTGCACGCAGCCTATGGAGTACACGGGATGCTGAGGCCCACCTCATGCACGTGTTGCACGGTGAGGCTGGCCCCTATGGCCTGCAGCTGGCGCTATACTTGGCCATCTAGGCCAGGCCCGCTGGGCCGAGCCGGGCATGGCACTGAAAAAGCATGGCCCGGCCCGGCCCGGCCCCCTTCGTGCTCATGCCTGGCATGGCCCGGTCGTAGTGTCGTGCCTGGGCCGCCATATCGACCCATAGTGCCGGCCCAGGCACAACACGGCTAACAGGCTGGCATGATGACAGCCCAGTTGTTCTCAGTCATTGGATCAACTTCACACATTTCTGACCATTGAATGTATCTCTTGATAGAAAACCTAGGTATAAAAGCTACCTCCATCCTAATTCTCTCTCATTTTCCTCCCTCCCAGCTACAGTTCTATCTTGCTCACTCCTTCTTCGAGTCCGACCGAATCCTCTCCGCCTCTCACTCGCTACTTCACTAGGCCAGCGGCCGCAGGTCCTAGGCCACTCCCTCCCCTGCTCCCTACGTCTTCTCCCCTCCAGATGTGGCTACGGCGATGGCGTGGCAAGGCGTTGTGGCAGCGTTCTTCGGAGTCACTGCTACGGCGGCGCGACGTCCACATGCAAAGCATGACTGTTGTGGTGGCAGCGCGGCGGCCACGAGCACAAGACATGGCGGCGTCGCGACAGCCTCGAGCCCGGGGCTCAGCTGCGGGCCGGCATGGGCACGCGTGCGGCTATCGTGCCTAGGAACACGACACGGCACGGCTAACCTTCCATAGTGCCATGCCTGGGCCACGACCTTGGTATGGCGGCACTAACAGGCACGGCATGACTAAGCTATCGTGCCGCATAGTGCCGTGCCTACCCGTGCCGTGCTTGACCGTGGGCGTGCCCGTGCCATGCCGTGCAGCCCGGTTGGCCATGTATAGCTGGCGCACAGTGGACCAGGTACATCAGAGGGAGCAGGAGTGGGATGAGGAGGCAAAGGCGGTGGCATCGATGATGGCAGTTGTGGTGGGCAGGAGAGGAAGGAGGCAATGCCACCGGCGCCGGACGTGGCGGCGTCATCGACGAGGAGCTAGGACGGAGAGGTCAGTGAGCGTCTTTGCGCGTGCGGCGGAGTAGGCCCTTGGGGACCTCCCTGGGCGCCCGCAGCGTGGAGGCGGCAATGTCGTCAAGGCAATCTCAGCGGCGCACCTGGTCCATGCTGTCACGCGCGGCGTTCTAGACATCGAGCGCTTTGACGGCGCGGTCAACGACCATCTTCTCCGTAGAACTCCTCCTACGCTCTTGGGCGATGATGACGTGAAACTCCTCCTGCAAAGCACAAAGGTCTTGAGCAGACGATGGCCCACGACAGAGGGACGTAAATCAGACTAGTTGAAAGTTCAGGAGATAAAAATTGGTGTTCAAGAGATAAAAATTGTACTAGAAATATTTTTTAAAGAATATCCATAAAATTATAAAAACTAAATTTTCAAAAATTTATCCAAATAATTTTACATGAAAAATATTGCAATTAAAAATCATAAAATTTGGCTTGCTCTTATAAAATTCATAGAAATTTTGTTTTCTAAAATCATTATCTATCTTATGGTGCCTAGCTTGAAATCATTTAAATCTTGGTGGACTCATTTTAGTGTATATTTGCTAGTAGAAGCTATCGTTATTTATTATATTAGACGACGTTGATCGTCCGGACTACGTAGAAGCACCAGTTAAGCGTGGTTACGACCGTAGTGGGTGCTAGTTCTCTGCCCTAGATAAGTCTAAAATAGTTGTGTTAGCTTGCGTTGCTGCATGCACCCTGCCATAGATATGCTTGCATGCGCCCTTTGTTTAATGAATTTAATTAAGTTTTACAAACTATTCAATTTAATTAAGTTTCACAGGTACTTCCACCGATCGATTAACATCGTCTAGTAATAATAGATAACACGAGCTTCTACTAATAAATAAGCACTAAAATAAGTCCATCAAGATTCAAACAATTTCAAGCTAGTAGCCACAATAGAGCATGATTTTTTTAAAAACTGAAATCAGTTTCATTATATTTCTAAATAAAACAAAATATCTATGAATTCGCTTCCTATTGATAGTGCCAAGCCCGTAGAGAAAAAGTTCTGATCTGTCTATCCAGATGAAAACCTACAATTGCTGGAACCGGGGCCTCGTATGTTCTATTCCAGTGGTGTAAGCGGGTGAGCAAGCAAGTGAAAGAAAAAGCAAATTCCACTATTGTAGACTCAGCAAGGGAGGTAGGCTACTATTGACTTTAACTAAAGGAATGGCTCTAGTACTTGGGAAGATGGGGTTGTTTGTTGCTTTGGTAGAATCAACCCTTCACTCGTATACTCCTGTGTGTGCCGAATTTTTTCGTGTGTTTTTTCGGTACACACAGAAAAACTAATAATTATTTTGTGGGTTCCAAAAATATCGACAGAAAAATATAAAAACCGACAGAAAACGCACAGGAAAAAGTAAACACACACAGAAAAATTATAATTTTTTCGTGGGTTTCTACAAAACGCACAGGAAAAAGACAATTATTCCGTGGGTTTCTATAAAACACACAGAAAAATAGAACAAGCGCCCTCATACTAACTTCATATGAACGAGCATAGTTTTCCTTTTTAATCTCTATCTAAAACTTATAACTAGTTTTTCGTCCTCATACTAACTTCAAATTTAATGATTTTTTCCTAAAATTTTCTAATATCATGCTCTATCAATTTATTGTGTTCTTATAGCTATTATTTTGGTCATCTTTTCATGTGACTTTGTCTTATCAATTCAAAATTTGAATTTAAAAAATGACAACTTCAAACAATATTTTGAAACAGTAAATGATTTTAGCTAAAAAAATTATGAACATAAAAATTGTTGAACTCATCAAGATATACAACTTTTATTTTGGTCATTTTTCATCCGATAAAGTGGTAGTATACATTGTTCACAATTCTTGTCAATTTGTGAACAATGTTACTACCACTTTGTCGGATGAAGCAATGAACAAAATAAAAGTTGTAGACCTTGATGAGTCATACAACTTTGTTGGTGATGACTTTTTTAGCTCGAATCATTTGCTATTTCAAAATCTTGTTTGAAGTCTATGACTTTTTCATTTGAAGTTCAAATTTGGAATTGTTCATATTTTGAAAAGAAAAAAAAGAGAAATAGTCTTGGGCAGCCCATTATTTACTTTTGCTAAGCCGTGAAGGACAGTAGGGCCCTAACCTGGGCCTGGGCCAGAAATTGGCCTTCGGGCCACTTCCTCCCCCACCGACCCAGCTAAAGGCACGAATCCTTCTGAGCCGTCCATCGCGATCGGACGGTGGAGATTCTTTCTCGTGGGATCAAAACCAGCATCCAGCCGGCAGCCCCCTCAAACCATAACCATTTCATTTCTCCTTGCCCGTGTTTCTCGCACGCACAGGCAGCCCCCGCAGCATGGAAGTACCGACGAGAGATGATGGCGCCGCCGTGGGGACCTTCGCCGGAGCACGCGTGCAGCTACGCGCGGCGGCGGCGAATGGCCTCCCGACCGGCGCCCTTTGGTTGGAGTCCGCACACGAACAAGCACATGGCGGCGGCACGGCTCCCTGATTTCGACCAGCGGCAAGCTCGCACAGGATCCGATGGCCCTCCCTCTCAGCTCTCTCCCTCCCCTCGCAGATCCGGCAGGCGCAGGCGATGCGGTCCCTGCGGCGGTGCTCCTCCTCCTCCACCTGTAGGTCAACTCTAGCGGCAGTGTGGGCCTCCTCCCCTTAACTCTGGCTGTAGTGTGGAGGCCGGATCTAGTGGTGTGGAGGCTGGATCCGGTGACATGGCGGCCGGATCTGGCCTCCCTGCGGCGGCGCTCCTCCTCCTCCACCTCTAGGTCAACTCCAGTGGCGGCATGGGCCTCCCCATGGTAACGCTCCTCCTCTCCCACAACTCCAGCTGCAGCGGTGGCGTGGAGGCCAGATCTGGCCTCCCCGCAGCGGCGCTCCTCCTCCATGTCTAGGTCAACTACAGCAGTGGCGTGGGCCTCCCCACCGCGGCGCTCCTCCTCCTCCACCTCTACGTCAACTCCGGCTACGGGGAGGCCGGATCCGGCTCGACGGTGGAGGACGCGCCCCGGCGGCGGATCTAGCGAGCGACGGTGGCGGCGATATGTGGATGGGCTCAGCGGGCCTATCCATGGATTTTTTTTTGTTTTTTTATTTGATTTTTCTGTGAGTGCACCTCTACAATTCGGACAGGATAACACTAACAGAAAAATGATTTTTCTGTCAGGTTTTCTTTTTTTCTATAAAGTTAACGCACTGTAATGTTACTTTTAATCTGGGCGAACGCAATTTTTCTATGCGTGCAAGACCCACAGAAAAATTGTTTCTGACGGCGAACCGATAGAAAAATTCATTATATTTCCGTGGGTATTTTTCTATCGGTATTCGTAGTTTTCTATGGGTTTTCGTACACACACAATAGTATTCGAGTTTCCAGTAGTGTTTGAGAGCGGACATGGGGTTCTTATTAAAGCACTAGCCCGGCTTGATTGACGATGCCATGTAGCAGCAACTAATTCTAAAATAGTTTTCTAAGAGTAAGCCAAATCTTATGATTTTAATTGTATTATTTTTCAATGTAAAATATTTAGTTAATTTTTTATTTTTTTATAATTTTTGGATATTTTTCAAAAAGATATTTCTCGTTTGATTTACCTCCCTAAAGTTTTAACTAGCCTATCTAGTAATCACTAGTAGTTGGATTAGCGTGCATGCATTTATAGGGCTAAGTGTGCGTGCGTTGTGAGTATCTGTCTTGTACCATTTAATCAAAAAAATAATCATGTAGTAGTTTATGTAGCAGATATGCGATAATGATTAATGATTTCTAGACACCCTTGAGTAAGGACTGATGGAAGAATAGTAGGTCCCGTTTACGTGTCCTTAAACCCAGCTTGATCCGCTTCTTTTTTCATCTGGAACAGTGTTTTTCTCTTACAAATTCCTCCAGCGTTCCTTAAAACCATCCAAATTTCTCTAGAATTCCTCCAAGCAAACAGGCCGTAGTGTCAGTTTGCTAAATGTTGTTGTGTTGCGTGCTTGCTTGAGGTTTAGATTTCAACTATGTTGAGAACAAGACTAAAGTTTTTATTTTTAAAACTAAAAAGTTCTATAGTTAAGCCTTAGATTAATAGTAATATTTTTGTGGCCGTGTCTGCGAATGTGTGCTTGTTTGATTTATTGAAAGGAGAGTTTGCATTTGGAATTAATCGAAATGAAAAATATATTTGATTTTAAACTCTCTTCCAACCCTACTTTTGCAACCTATTTTGTTTAAGCTAAAGCCCACTACGTGAAAAAAAATTGTAGCAACGGAGCTTTTTTTAAGGGGCGGTTGGCATTGGAGCAGCCCCTACAGTGACGTGCTCGGGCTCCAGCATAGCAAATTACCTACAAATGACATAGTAGAGATGGCTGGTAATACGAGCTGTCCCTATAAATACATCAATTTATAGGGGCGGCTGGTATGTAGAGACGACTATTACCAGCCACCCCTGCTATGTCCATTTGTAGGGGGGTTGAATCACCAGCCGCCCTACAAATGCCTGCTGTATATATAGCAGCCACCTTCTTTCACCTCAGGCCACTCTCTCCAACCCGAGTAAAAAAGGTTGGGAGCTTTGGGCTCCTCTCAAAAATTGCTCTACTAAGGGGGAGGTTTTGATCTCAAATATTTTGGTGGAGAGGTTGTACAAGGTAAAAAAAATGCTATTTTAAGCCTTTATTTGAAGTTTTAATGGTTAGTTAGTGATTATAATTAGAGTTTTGCTTTTCTCTCTTCTATGGTGCTTGAGCTTTGTATGAAGCAAAATAGACTCTAGTTTTGAAGCTATTAGTGTAAATTAGTTAGATAAATGAGATTACACCATTTATTAGTCGATCTTGCTTGATTTTAGTTGAGATTACACCCTAGTTTGATGTATGTTTCATGTACATGTAGATTTAGATCTAGATCTAGGGTTTGTTTTTTTTTATTTTAATTTTGTAAATTTATGTTTTATGAAATTAGAATAGGGTTTGCATGAAAGGTAGTGGGTAAAATATTAATTGTTGTAAATTGTTGTCTTTGAAATTATTTATTTTAATTAATAAATATATATTTTTAATTATTTATTAATAAATAGCCATTAATTAATTACCCTCTACCATGGTGTGTGTTTGATATGCTTCATGTAATTTTATTTTATATTTATAGTTATATATATCTAAATTATATAGAATTATTGTCAAGTAATTAATTATTAATTTGATCGCTTTACATATATATCTGAATTAGTAGTCCTTTAATGTATTTTCTTTGATTGTTGTGTTTTAAAAGATGGAGTATAGGAAGTCTTGGATGTATGGTTCATTAAAGTTCATGGTAGGTTTTCGTGAAGAGGTGGACAAATTTATTGAAGCTGCAGAGAAGCATACAGCGACGTTGACAGAGAATAAGGATATAATTATTTATCCCTGCAAAGATTGCAAGAACCTTATAGCATGGACAGATGTGAGTATCATGAGAGAACATTTGATTGTGCGAGGATTTGTTGAGGACTACACAGTGTGGATTCATCATGGTGAAACAATGGTTGTTGATAATGGCGACGATGATGAAGAAGACAACACCAAAACCCTAGAATACCTATCCCAATACTCAGAAGAGCTTGATGTACAAATGGATCTTGAGTTTGGCAATGAACAAGGTGGTGATGCTAGTGGTTGGGATGGTAACGACGAAGGTGGTGCCAATAATGATGGAGGAGCACGTGTTGGTGATGAAGATGATTTTGATGATTTGGAGAAAATGATTCAGGTCCTTGGACCAGAGATTTTACTAAAGAGCCCGAAAGGCCTAGAAAATTTGGAAAGAGTGACAAAAGCATCGAAGGAGACTGCGTATGGTGTTGAAAAGGGCTATCCGACACATTGGACATTGCTACGTTTTGTGCTTGAGCTACTCATCCTAAAGGCTAAGTACGGTTGGTCAGACTGTAGTTTCAATGATCTATTGTGTCTTCTATCATGGGTGCTGCCACAACCAAACTTAGTTCCCGTCAACACATACCAAGCGAAGAAGGTCATAAGTCCATTGACAATGGGGTTGAAAAAAAATCCTTGCATGCCCCAACCACTATATCATTTTTATGGCAAAACGTTCAAGTCACTGGATAAATGTCTCCGGTGTGGGGCCAGCCGGTACATGAACAATTGAAAGCTCTAGTTTCATTTTGGTGAATTGATGAAACCCTAAGTGCTAACCTAGTTAATCAAAGTGATTATGAGATAGGTAGCACTACTCCAAGTGGTGAATCAAATGAAGATCATGACATGACAATGGTGTTGCCATGGTGATGATCAAGTGCTTGGACTTGGAAAAGAAGAAAGAAAAACAAAAGGCTCAAGGCAAAGGTATAAATGGTAGGAGCCATTTCGTTTCGGTGATCAAGACACTTAGTGAGTGTGATCACATTTAGGTTCGGTAGCCATACTATTAAGAGGGGTGAAACTCGTATTGAAATATGGATATCAAAGTGCCACTAGATGCTCTAACTCATTACATATGCATTTAGGATCTAGTGGAGTGCTAACACCCTTGAAAATGTTTGTGAAAATATGCTAACACTTTGCATAAGGTGATACACTTGGTGGTTGGCACATTTGAGCAAGGGTGAAGAAGATAGAGTTGAAGAGGAGTTAGTCACGTTGGTCACAGAGTGACCGAACACGTTCAGTATGGCGACCAGACGCGTCTGGTATGTGGCTCGGTACTGAATTGCAGAGAGCGACCGGACGCATCTGGTTGCCACACCGGACGCATCCGGTGTGAATCAGCGAAGTCGATGTTCAGTATAACAGTTGATCGGACGCTGGGAGCGTTCGGTCTGGAGTGACCGGATGCATCTGGTCGGGCCTAGGAGCTTACTGGACTCGATCGGACGCTGAGGCTCAGCGTCCGGTCATTTTCTAACAGCGCACCTAGTCGGCCCTGGGAACTCTCTGGACTCGACCGGACGCTGTGGCTCCGCGTCCGATCGTTTATAACAGAGTGTCTGGTCGCATGGGACTCATGGCAGCAGTGGCTACATCTGTTTGAATTGGACACATGGCGATCAGGTAGCGACCGGACATGTCCAGTCGCCATACCAGACGCGTCTGGTATACACGACCGATGTGTTCGGTGCATACGACCTGCGTGTCTGGTCGACGCGCATTCAGCCCAATAATTGAGCCAACAGCTCTATTGATTGGGGGTGTCTATAAATACAGTTTGGCCGGCTCTAGCTCACTCTCTTGGCCATTTGCATTGACATAGCAACCTAGTGAGCTTAGTCAAAGCCCTTCCACTCATCTCCATCATAGATTCATCATCTTTGTGAGATTGGGAGTGAATCCAAGTGGATTGCTTGAGTGTTTGCTTCTAGAGGCACTCGGTGTTTGTGTTTTGCTGTGGGATTCGCTAGTTACTCTTGGTGGTTGCCATCACCTAGATGACTTGCAGCAGTGAGGATCATCGAGTGGAGGTTGGTGATTGTCTCCAGCTCCGATCGTGGTGATTGTGAGGGGTTCTTGACCTTTCCTCAGTGAAGAGCCAAATGGTACTCTAGTGAATTGCTCATGGCTTGAGTGATCCTCATCTTGTGTTGGTTGTGCGGCACCCTATTGAGGGTTTGGCGTGTGATGCCAATTAGCGTGTGAACCTTCAAGTGAGTGAATCACCACAACGAGGACTAGCTTACCAGCAAGCAAGTGAACCTCGGTAAAAAATCATTGTGTCATCATTTGATTCAGAGGTGATTGGGCTTCATTGGTATTCATTCTTGTGATTGATTGGTTCACTCATCGACTCGGCGGTATAACCATCTTGCTCACTCTCTCTACATTATCGCAAACTAGTTGTCAAGCTCTTTAGTGTAGCTAGTTGTGAGAGCTTGTTAGTTAGGTTAGTGTGGCTCTTTAGTTAGCCTTTGAGAGCACACTAACTGTGGCAGAACCTCCTAAGAAATCAGGCCCATGTGCACATATCGATGTCTCAACAGACCTCAGATAGCGTACACAAGTTCCCAACAACTTAACAGATCTGTCGGGTGTCCTCGGGAGACCCGAATCATCCACGAATCTTTTCCAAACAGGATCCCAATCACAGTCATTGCAGATTACAACAGTTTTCAATATACATACCAGAGATTATAAAGCGGAAGACTTAAGTTTTGATATTACAAACCAGTGGTTTCAAACTTACAAAACCATAAGTGTCATACAACCATAGTAGCGGGATAATATTACATTAACATTATTTATTTCACACAAACTAGTGCCTTGTCCAAAGGTCATTCATCATTCCTCATCGTCATCGACTTCAAACACTGACATGCAGCAGGGACCAAAACAAGCATGTGCATGCGACTCACCTGCAACAAGGGTTAACAAACCCTGAGTACAAAAGTACTCAACAAGACTGACCTGACCAAAAAGGGTAAAGGTCTTAGGGATGCAGGTGTTGGGTCAAGGTAAGGATGTAGAAAGATTCAAAAGTTATTTGCCAAAAGCTTACTATTCTTGATCCTAATTGCAAGTTTTACCCCTAAGTACTTTAGTTCAATATCTCAAATTAAGTGTTCATATCCCATGTTCTAATCCTTCTCATTCCATTCCTTTTCTCAAGTTTTATTAATTCACTAGTCCTACATTGCTTCTGTAATGAACCGAGTCTCCATATCCGCGGAGCACCGGCAATTCGAATTGATTCAAGTCCTAGCTGGGGATTCCTTATCACACGACATATGTAGAACTTAATCTTGCATATATCAACCTCGCTACCAGATCCTCTCGTACTAAGCCGTCTCCACGCCACCCGAGAGCACAGCACGCCTCAAATCCGGCCACATTCAAGCCACGAGGGTACACGCTACTCCCGCCATCTCACCACTCCCAGTGCGTGGGCATTTGTCTTAGTATTGGTTTAGCCGAAGTAGGCTTACCGGAGTATGTGACCAGTACTACAAAGTGTCTTGTTCAGAAGATCTACAATGAGTGGCCTTTAAGCGACATAGTCGGCAACATTACCCAACATTCAAGATAGGCCACCCGACTAGTCTCTAGTTCATTCTATCTTCTTTCTTTCTTTCTTTCTTTTTGGCCAGTATGCCATCTTTGATTGTATCGAAACTTTTACTTTGAAAGCCTACCATAAAGCATACTAAGCATTCTATGCCTTTGTAAAATGAAATCATCTTCAAGGATGGTAAACAATGAACAAGGTAGGCAATGCATCAAGTAGGTAACATTTGAATTAATCAACTTAATGCAATAGGTAACATAGGTGATAAACTTTTCAAAGTAAACAAGGTAATGGTTTAATGCATAAACCGGGGCTTGCCTTCGTTGACGATCTCAGGTTCCGGATCAGTACCACAATTATCAAATCCCGTGACAACCGGGGATGCTTCTAGAACTTGCTCAACTAGAATCGGTTCACTCTCGGATTCTACATGAAATAACAGCATATGCTTCAACATGATGACAATGTAAACATGATGCTTTCATGGTGCATGAAATATAACAACACCTTGAATACAACTTTCCTTCATGGTACAGTTACAAGCCAAACTAACCAAACCATATTCGTAACGGATGTGACCACGTCAGCACCGACCACTTCGGCGAGCTCTCCGACCACTTCGGCGAGCTCTCCGACCACTACGGTGAACTCTCCGACCACTACGATGAATTCTTAGTGTAGTGACTTAGCTATTGTGTGGATAGAAACTATATAAACTAGAATTGTGGTAGGTGGCTTGCAATTTTAGTAGGCTAGCGCAACACTTGCTTCGTCTCATAATTATCTAACCGGTTTGCTAAGTGTTGTTGTAGAAATTTTTAATAGGCTATTCACCCCCCCTCTAGCCATTAGGTCCTTTCAACAATGACCTTTACGGTGGGGACGAAGCCTCCATGGGGAAAAAGAGGAATAAGAAGGGTACAAAAAAGGTGGAACAAGAATCTCAGCCCCTAGAGGACACTCCATTAGGCAACGATGCAAAGTAGAGAAGAATTCCTGCCTTGGTAATGTGGTACCTGCTAGTGACCGACCGCTTGAGACGTATCTTCCTAAACCCTAAAGAAGCCATACTCATGACATGGTGGGATGATGTGCGCAAGGTGAATGATGATAAGATTGCACACCCGATTGATTGTAGTCAGTGGCAAAGGATCGATGAGAAGCACAAAGAATTCAGCGATGACCCAAGGAATGTACGGTTTGGCTTGAGCACCGATGGAATGAATCCCTTCAAAGAGAGGATGAGCAACCATAGCACTTGGCCAGTGATCTTGGCCATGTACAACATCCCAATGTGGTTGTGTCAGAAGAGAAAGTATCTTCTCCTCACTATTCTTATTTCTGGCCCTAAACAACCAGACATTGATATAGACATGTTTCTCGAGCCTTTGATGCAAGAAATGGAGAGGCTATGGAGGCATGGGGAGCCGATGTATGATGTGTTTTGAAAGGAGGACTTCATATGTAGAGCAATAATATTTGTTACTACCGATGATTACCCCACGTTGTTTGCTTTGTCTAGACAGATCAAAGGGAAGATGGGATGCTTAGTTTGCTTGGATGGTACTACATGGGTGTTCCTGGATGCATCCAAGGAGATAGTTTACCTAAGGAACCGGCGCATCTTAAAGACAAGTCACAAGTACCGCAGCAAATTGTTCTTTAGATTTTATGACAACACCCCAGAGATTGAACCCCCTCCGGAGAGACGTCATAACGGAGAACACGTGTACAGAATGGTTAAAAACATACGCGTCGTCTATGGAAAGAAGAATCCGGATGGGACGAATAGAGATAGAAGCACACCTCCTATTGAATGTGTACCTTTCAAGAAACAATCGATCTTCTTTCAGTATTTGCCTTATTGGCCAGGCTTGGAGGTCCCCCATGCCATTGATGCTATGCATGTGTAGAAGAATGTCTTTGAGGGTCTCATTGCTACCTTGATGGACACACATAGGTCAAAGGATGGTATGAAATCATAGAAAGACATGGTGCAGCTAAACGTGATGCCACAGCTTCACCCGGTGCCTGAGGCTAATGGAAAATACACTCTGCCCACGGCGTGCTTCAACCTAACACTAGAAGAGAAGAGAGCTATATGCACTTTCCTGAGGGGGGTCAAAGTCCTGACTGGGTTTTTAGCGAATGTGAAGAAGCTAGTGTCGATGAAGGACTCGTCAATAACACACTGCAAGGCTCATGATTGTCATGTGATGCTGACAGTGTTTCTACCTATTGCAATCAGGGCTATAAAGCTAGAGTTCTTGAAAATGGCCATCACCCGCATGTGCTACTTCTTTTAGAAGATCTCATAGAAGACGATTGGCAAGAAAGAGCTGAGTGACCTACATGAATTTGTGGTGGAGACACAAAACCAACTAGAGATGTGTTTACATCCAGCTTTTTTTATATAATGCCACATCTCATGATTCACATGGTTCATCAGATACAGGTGCTGGTCCCTTGCTACTTGCATGAAATGTGGTCCTATGAGCGGTTCATGTTGGTTCTAAGACGATATGTGCATAATCGAGCATATCCAGAGGACTCCATGATAGAGGGTTACAGTACTAAAAAAGTTGTCGAGTGCTGTCAAGAGTACCTAAAAGTATAGAAAGGGATTGGTAAACCCGATTCTCATCACAAGGGTAGGCTGGCTAGGAAGGGCACCAGTGGTAGAAAAGTGTCCATCGACCATAATTACAAAGAAGTGAGTCAGGCGCATTACAGTGTCTTGTAGAGTACACAACTGATGCAACCATATATTGATGAACACTTGGCTATCATTATGGCGGAGAGAAATGGTCGTTCAGATGATTGGGTCATGAAACAACACAAGCAATGACTAACTACATGGTTGAAGGACCAAAACATACTGCCTAGAGAAACGATAGACTCTATTACCATCAGTAGGTTGGCGGAGGGGCCATCGAGACAAGTGACATCTTGGAAAGCTTATGACATCAATGGGTACATGTACTATACCCATGCAAAGGATAGTAAATATGTGAACCAAAATAGCGGCGTTCGAATAGAAGCTCTTGATGGAGTGGCATGAAAGATCCAATACTTTGGCATCATTGAAGAGATATGGGAACTTGACTATGAAAGGGATATAACGGTGGCCCTGTTTTGATGTCGCTGGATCAAACAACACCAACTGAATGAGATCGGATCGAGAGTCCTAGACCTCGAGAATCTAGGCTACCAAGATGACCATTGGGTGCTCGCTTCACGTGTCGCACAAGTTTTCTATATGCCTGACCCACAAAGTAACCTCCCCTCGAAGAATAAGACAAAGCACGTGGTTGTCTCCGGGAAACAGCACATTATCGGAGTTGATGGCGTGGACAATGTTGAAGCTTACAATAAATATGATGAGAAGCCGCTATTCACAGACTTTTCTAAGAAGATCAGTGTTGTGGAAAAGAACCTACCCAAAGACATATTGCCATGGGAACGAAAAGGTGTCAAGGGAAAAGTCGTTACAGCGGGCTAGCTAGTTGTTGAACGTGGAGTGTTTGTGTAAGTGTGTGTGTTTGTAAGACTTTATTTATGCATGTGTGTGAGACTATATATTTATGTATGTATGTGAGACTACCCTTTGCAACATCCAGATGAACCTATTGCAACATCCACTCTATTACTACTAAAATAGCTGTAACACACAGACACTTGAAACATGCACTTGTTACTACTGTAACATGTTCAGACTACTATTGAAATGCTTAAAACAAGCACTTAACACTTTATAAAATAAAGAAATGACCAAAATAAAAGTTGGAGATCTTGATGAGTTATACAACTTTTATATTCATCACCTTTGCAGCTGAAATAATTTAGTGGTTGAAAATCAGGTTTAAAGTTGTCATTTTCTAAAATTTAAAATTTAAATTGTCTAAAATTAGTGACAAAGATAGATGATCAGACTAAAATGATAGAGCGTGATTTTATAAAAATTTAGGAAAAAACCCATCACATTTGGAGTTAGTATGAGGAAGAAAAACTAGTTACAAGTTTCAGCCACAGATTAAAAAGATAAATCACACTTGTTCATCATTGATCATCATGAACAGTTGTAATTTTTCTTTTTAATCTCTGGGTAAAATTTGTAACTAGTCTTTCTCCCTCATACTAACTCCAAATGTAATGATTTTTTTTCTAAAATTTTCTAAAATCATGCCCTATCAAGTTACTGTGTTGATTTGATCATTCTTTTCGTTTGACAAAGTTTGAGCAATTCAAATTTTCAAATTCAAAAAAAATGATAAGTTCTAACAAGATTTTTGAAACACCAAATGATTTCAGATGAAAAAAGTGATGAATACCAAAGATGTATAACTCATCAAGATGTATAACTTTTATTTTGGTTATTTCTTCATTTGACAAAGTAATAGTAAACATTGTTCACAAATCAACATGTCTCTCATATAGTTCATGAAACTATGAGTGATATGTGAATTTATAATCAATGTTTACTAATACTTTGTTAAATGAAGAAGTGACCAAAATAAAAGTTGTAGATAGTGATGAGTTCAACAACTTTTATGTTCACGACTTTTGTAGTTGAAATCATTTAAGGTTTCAAAATCTTGTTTGAAGTTACCATTTATTAAAATTCAAAATTTGAACTGTTCAAATTTTGTCAAATGAAAAGATGACCAAAATAAAAGTTGTAGATAGTGATGTGTTCAACAACTTTTATGTTCATGACTTTTGGCAGGCAACAAATGATTTGTTTGGCCTAGTCCTACTACTTCTACTACTCTTCTCCTCTCCTCTCCTACTACTTCTATGTTTGCCAGTAGTTGCTCTTTTTTTTGGGTAGGCAGCATTTTGACTATTTTTGCCCAACTCTCCTCTCCTCTCCTCTCTTTGGCCAATGATGAAATTCTCCAACTCTAGAAATTATCTTTGATATGAAGATGTGATGATCAAGAATTTATGAGAAACTTAGCATCATTACCAGCCGCCCCTACATTACCTTCTCCTCTCTTCTCTGTTATGGTGCCTTGATGCTCCAAGTTCATGATCAAATGATGATTGACATGTTTTTGAGGCCTCTACTACTGCTACTACTCATTTTTTTATATATTGTTGTTTTATAGGACTACTTTGGTTTATAGACCTTTTTGATTTCTTATACCTTCTCGCATACCTAAAGCACACTTTCTTGCATCTATTAGAACAAAGCACGAAATAATGTCGTGGATACTAGATAGTGTAGCCCGATGCCCCGAGCATGATGAGCAGCCAACCTATGAGGAGTAAGCACTAGAGGACCAGCTTACTCAGGAGCAGTTCGATAACAAGTTAGAAAAAGATCTAGAAGTGATGCTTACTCAGGAGCAGTGTGACGAGGAGGAAGAGGGCCGAAGGAAGAGCAGGAGAGGCTGCTGAAGGCGAAGAAGAAGAGGATGATGATGATGTGGACTCAGAAGAGGGATATGTAAGTCCCGAGGATCCTTTCCCACGTGAAGCCAGAAGGAGGCCAACGGAGGAAGATTTGGACAAGAATTTTGACCCAAACGAGGAGGTAGGGATAAAGCCTTAGCTTGTAAATTTTACTAAAGCTTTGGCTGTGTTACCTCTGCTAACACTTTGACCTATCGTATATACAAGCCCCTCCTAAAACTCAGAAAAGACAACGTCGACGTCCGCGACATCTCGCCGAACAAGACGAAGTAGAGGAAAGGAGAGCAGAGGCAACAACCATAGAGACGAACATTGAGGCCTCTGCTCCACAACCTCAAGACACAACCACGAACACGACTACCAAGCCAAAGAGGAAACAAGGGGATAGAAAAGCAAACCAATATCTAGATAAGGCATGCTATGTGATAACGGAGGTCGGGCCAGTAGGGGAGATCCTTGAGCCGAAGGAATTCAGAGGATGATTCCATAATGCAATCGGGGCCCTAGTAAGAGATAAATTGAACCCAACAATCCCTAACTAGAAAGAGGTACCAGAGAAGAAAAAGGATGAACTATGGGACAAGCAGCTGAAGCTCAATTTTAGATTTTCGGAGGGTAAGCAAGAACTGGTAAAAATGCTTTCAAGATCATGGGAGAGTCATTTCAACATTGGAGGTCGGAGCTCAACAAGAAGTATATCCAAAAGGGCTTAACTCCCTTCAATGAGTTCGGCAACATAACTCCTAGTCAATGGGAGGAGCTCGTGGCTCAGAAGACTTCACCGGAGGCATTAGAGCTTAGTTCCCGTAACACCGAGCTGGCAAAGAGGAACAAACACCACCATCATCTAGGCCCCGATGGCTACTATGCCAAGGAAGAGCAGTTTAGGAAAATGGACGAAGAGGCCGCCACTTTTGGGAATATCAATGTGAAGAATTTGAAGGTACGTTCAAGGAATTGGATATATGTGAGGAGTACAGAATCATCCGGCGGTAATCTTAAGTTTGATAAGCCAGAGACCCAAGAGGTAGTATCAAGGATACTAAAATATGCTGAAGACAAGGAGAATGGCTCATTTAATCCTTCCAGAGAGAGGGACAAGCTTAGCCTTGGCTTGGCAAACAATGAGCACACAGGCCGCACTAGGGGGCTAGGGAAAAGGATGACCTTGAAGCATGGATTCGAAGAGGACAGGCACATGTACAAGAAACATGGCAGAGACTGGGAGGCTAATGTTGAGCTCCAAGTGAAGGCTCTAGTTGTGAAGGCGCTGGAGGAGCAAGGACTGTCTATGGAGCCACGGACATTAATGGTGCTGCTAAGAGAACTGGCATTAGTTGGCAGCCCTCCGGAAGTTTCTAGTAGCCACTGTAGCCACAAGCCCCATCGATCGCATATGGAAACCAACTAGTTGCACCTTGGTGTTTTTCAGCGGCCACAGAACATTGTGACGGAGGTGGCAACGAGTGTGGCACATCCTCTCGGTGGCTTACACCACAATAATAAGATACCGCCAGACTATACTAGGGTCGAGGTGCATACCATGAAGCCCGAGTTCATGCAGTGGAGGATAGACTACGCAACTCCTGAGGGGCTGGTGTTACTCAGAGATGTAATAGGGTAGTTCATCCTCTGGCACAAATAGGACATTATATTGACCGCTTCTTCACCGCCTCCCCCTCTCTCAAATTTGGAACGAGTTGTTGAGGACAGGGAGATATTTTCACCGTCTCATGACCACCACATTCCTGAGATGCCACATTCTTCCCTGCCTCCTAGCGAGCATGTGCCTGATAAGCCACAACCTTCTCCAGCTCGTACCAAGTAAGTGCATGATGAGATGCCACAGTCTTGTCAACAAGCACAGCCGATACATGAACAACGAGTACCTCCTGAAGAAGGTGATGCACAAGAAGATGAGGACGTGCCTGAATGGGAACTTCAAAAGAAGCATCCAATCACCATAAGGCCAATTTATGTTCCGATGAAAGACGTCTTGTCGGTGCACAAGTGGTATGCCCATGACCAGTTCAACCCTGAGAACCAAGTTAAAAAAGTCCCAACATGGGCTTCTGAGGAGGTCGTCACTAGCAAAGTCCACCAAACAGTAAAGAAGAATCTAAATGTTGATGCCATCAAATGGTCAAAGGATTGCCCGAAAATATATGAAAGAGGCAAGCCCTTCCTACCAAACCGGGACATCCAGCGCCTATCACTTGGAATGAGAAGGTTCCATGATTGGTACTTGCGTGTTCTCCTAACGAGTACAGACCTCGTACAAGCATGCTTCCTAGCCGGCACATTTGGAAGCCCAGCCGGGAAAATTGTCTGTGACTTCAATGACATGCAGACATGCTTTCACCTCAGAGCAATAGAAATGAATCTAATTCGCACGTGGTGCCTATAAGTCCTTGCCCTCCCAATATGATATGAATGTAATCTTTGGATTTTGTTGTAACTAACCCACGCCGTGATTTGTAGAATATATGTGCACATTGTAAAACAATGCCAAGTGTGAAAGCCGGATATATAGACCCTCAAGCTATAGCACAAATAAATTTTAATTACCATAGACAGTGGAAACTGGATGCCAAAGAGCTAGCTGCTGGAAAGATCCTTCGGAAGAAAGATGACATCCGTGCAAAGAAACTAAGGCAAGAGTCCCTTAAGGTTTCGGCATATATTGCCCTGGCTTTTAAAATCTTCAATAGCAGTCTACTATATGGCTATCATACAACTTCGAGTAAGTTCAACTCTATACTTAAAGTTTTGTTCGATATATTTTATTCGATGAAAAAGAGCTTATCTAGTTCTATGATTAAATTCGTACAGCAACCACTGAATTTATATAGGCGTTGATGTCGGGAGGAACATGGCATGGGTCTTTGATTCAATAGATAGGGACCCAGTGATATACAAAGACTTCATATCGATTCTCAAGACGTATACATATCGACAATCCTCATTAGCTTATATGTTTGTATACATACTCGTAACGTTCACTTTTGGATACTAACAAGTTGCATTTGCTAAAATAATTCGAACAGGGCATTCAGGTTCTATGTCAATGAACATCACGGAAGTCATGATCCAGTAAGAAAGAAAAGGTTGGCTTTAAAAACACTATGTGCGGTAAGTGTAACTTACTTTAGTACTCCATTACATGGTTGTCAAAAGTATTACTTAACATTTTCATATGCAAAACACACAGTGCCCCAAGCAGAAGCCTAAGAGTGTGCATTGTGGATACTATGTATGTTCTATGATGAGTAACACCGGTGCCTACAGAACACACCCCTTAAGGATAAGTTTGAACCTCTTCACCCGTAGTATAAAAACTTCACACATGATATGAAATACTAAACCGAAACTTGTTCTCTTGTAGTGGAAAGAAGAGAAAGAAATAAAAAGAGACCCATACAAGGATGACCAACTCTTAGAGCTCGTCGGCGACCTTTGTAACTTCATATTGGACCAGATTGTATACGTCAAAGGCACCTACCATGACTGAGATTCTGACTTAGGTAGAAATCCTCAGTACTAACACCTTCGTGAGACTGAAAGGCTAGCTCTAGGCCGTTGATAACAATGTGTATGAAATTTAACATTGGTCTTACCTTGTGGAACGGTTTGGACTTGTGGAACGAATTAGACTTGTGAATTATGTCTATTTAATGATGGATTGTATATATTCAGTGAATTGGACTTGTAATTGTAGTTTATATAATGTTCTTTTGCTTGTGGTCAGATTTGAATTATATATGGTCTCGTTAGATTTAAATTATATATGTTCGGGTCAAATTTGAATTGTAAATTTGAATTTTTTTATCGGACTAGACTGAACCGTCCCAACAAAAAGGTATTATAAGGACGGCTGGTACTACAGCCACCCCTACAAATCGATTTTATAGATTTGTAGGGGAACCGTCCCAACAAATATATAATTTATAGAGACGATATGGTAGAGGCGGCTAGCCGAGCCTCCTCTACAAAGTCTCACCAGCCGTCTCTAGAAACTATTCCTGTAGCAGTGGCCTACAGTTATTTTGGATCCTATCGAAAATCCTAAAGAACAGATATATGGTTGTATTTTGCCAAATAATGTTTTCACGTGCGTGCATGTCCATGTGTGCTTGACAGTATAATTAAGATTTGATCTTGGATTTGTAACCAAACCCAAGTCTATCAGTAAAAATATTCTCAACCTATTTTAAACTTAGTCTCACTCCTAAACCTTCAAGCACCTAATCCATGTCCTGGCCGGATATATGTCCTGATTGTGGTAGCGAATATATATGTGCTGGCCGGCTGGCTTGATCCATATCACACAAAAATGATTGGATATGTTCTCTCGTGTGGAATAAGATCGATATGTTTCTGTTGTGACTTTGAGGATCGAACATGCTGTTTCCGGGTCTTGATTCCTGGCACTGCTTTGCTTGCACGTACGTAACTGATTCCTGATCCTCGGCGTTGATCGCAAATCGGACTCCCAGCTCGATCGTGTTTCCCTCAGCAGTGCCGCCAGCCCGCCACCGTACCACAGCTATCTCCCCAAATTAAAACCCCATCCCCTTCCAAGTCCAGAATCATCTTCGTCTCGTGAGCTCGAGAGCGGTGAGGACGAGCGAACCTTCGCTACTGCTACTATCTTCCACCTTCTACCTCGCCCATATGGTAAGCCCCCCGTCAGTTTGCTCATGATGTTCCTCATAGTTGTTGTATGTGTGCCGAGCGAGGGATGATGAACACCGCAACTTTGTGAGTTGTGAACCCCATGCATGCGTCCCTCGTCCTGAAGCTAGCCCTGAACCCGTGAGACTGGTCATGGCGGGTGGCCTGTTTTTATTCTGCACATGCAGGCCGACCTTGTTCATTACACATCACATATAAATGGTTATATGTAATCATTAGAAAGGACTGTCACCGTGCCACAATCCTCACATCAAAGCAGTTTTATGCCCATTAATTAGCCTTATGCATATATTTTCCCCCACTGTATTATCTGCATATTCATTGCCACTGTATCATCTACATATTCAACGTGTGATAGCCCCTCTATGATAAAATCATCCATAACAACCTTGATATGATTCTTGGCAACTGCTTAATTCATCATTTACTATCAGAATTGAACATCAGCTACAAGGTTGAAGAAAAGGGGATAAGGAATCACGCTGTCTGAAACCTTAGTTAAGTACGTTCTGAAAGAATTACCATGATATCAGTTTACACTTACACATACTTTGCCACCTTGTACTGTTTGCATCAACCAATTGGTCTAGTAGCTAGGACGACAAGCCATTCTGAAGAAGTATCTAATCATTCATCGCTTGACACACACCAGGCCCTTTGTTTGGGGGTGAAATATCAGGGAATATTCTTTGGGCAACTTCTTGTGGTTGTGTTGTGCGCACATTAAGTTGAATATGTTTGCCCCGACCAATTAAGGGTCATCATTAGTACAAACAATGATTCTGGGAACTGTGTCAAACGCGTAAAACATGATGCTCAGAGATATGGACATGGCTTGATTGAGAGTAGCTAGAATTGACACCAGGACTGGAGACATATATAATCAGACCAAAATATCCGAATCAAAATTACATACACATAATCAACGGATTTAATGTTCAAGATGCCTCCTACTTCGTCATTGCCACCGTCGTCTTATCACAAATCAAGTAAGAAAGAAGCCATATTTCTCATCTAGTCACATAATTTTTTTTATAAAGTTGCAAAAAATTGATTTTCTACAGAAGTAGCCAAAAGTTTTTGGAAGGAATCTGAAGGTTTCTCTTCATTTTGTTTTTGTTGAAGAACGAAAGTGTCGGCCAGATTATGAACAGAAAGGGCAACCAACTTGCATTGCATGCCCTAGCTGCATCTCAAATTCAGATGAACCTTGTAGTATAGAAAAGAATGAAAAGTGCAAATACTTGTATGCTGCAGTAACATATCCTATATATATTTATTTTAACAAACGGTGAGTTTTATTCGATGTCGAAACTGTAAAGTTACTATGTTCTGTTCATGCTGGTCTTCAATAATTTGTGTTATTCTCTATATGAGTGATATGCATGAGTTCTTTCAATTGGAACATCTCATCTCCTCTGGACCTTAGCACTGTAACACCATTGGACATCTAGTTGTGATATCCAACGATCAGACAATTTGACTGATTGCTACAAATATTATTCTCTCTTGTATTCTGTTAGTCTATTTTCCTTGCAGTAGTGTAGTTTGTCTATCTAGATATAAATTACTAACACCACCCTACTTTTTCTCATGCTAGAGTGATTTACCAAGATAAAAGACAAGAGTTGATGAAGACATTGAATAGATGTTAACGTGCATTAAAGACAAGGTAATGCAAACCTTCGTGCAGTGTCTTAGTATTTGCGCTTGATTTTGGTCGGACCAATCGGCTTGGAATGATACTGTTTACCAACTTAGCATGATCTAAAATATAAACGTTGTGATATCTGACATATGACCTTGCATTTTCAGCAATGGTCCCCAAGGGTTACTACGCACTAGAAGTTTATGATTCCATTGATGCATATGTAGAAGGCATTGTATACATTCTTCAGTATTATAACATTTTCCAATGAATCTTTATTTGCCACACCATTGTTAGTATGATCGGTGCACAAGCTTTCTGTTTTGCACAAAAGATCTTTTTGGGGGTTTAGTTTCCAAAAAGATGTCTATGCAAAACAAAAGCTTGCACACCGATTATACCATCAATGGAGTGAGAAATAAATACTGATTAGGAATTTTTTTGGTACCGAAGAGTATATACGATGCCTTTTACGTATGCATCAATGGAATCATAAACTTCTAGTTGGTAGTAACACTTGGGGGACATTGCCGAAAATGCAAGGTCATATATATGTTAAGGTACCACAATGTCGGTATTTTGGATCATGATGAAGGTGGAAGTATCTTGCTAAGCTGATTGGTCAGATTCAAGACCATGCACAAGTACTAACACGGGAAGGTTTGACCTTGTGTGTAATGCACGTTTAACATCTGTTTTTTTAATAAGGGAATAAAGTTCCAGCGTCTACCATCCGGAGACGGTACACAACTGAGAGTCACAACAAACCAGAGCCCCAAGGCTCAAACTCTTACATCCAAGACAGGCACAACATCGCAACAGGCACGAGAGAACAGTCCACCCATACGAAGACGAACAACTTGGAAAAGAACCAAAACTACGCTTCAATTCGATTCTAGAAAATCCAACCAAACTTTGCGAAGACCGCCATAATGTTGTCTCCTAGTTTCTGCATCCCTGTGAGAAAGGCGGTCTCTCCTTCTTCTTATGCAGCAGGGACCACTGTCAAATTCAGTATGTCACCCTGAAGATTACCAACAAATAAGTATTAGATTTTGTCTTGTTAAACACCACGTCATTTCTATTCAACTATAATGCACGTTTAACATATGCATAACATCAATTCTTCTCTTTTCTCTTTATATCACTCTAGCATCAGAAAAAGTAGTGCAATGTCAGTAATTTATAACTAGATAGAGAAACTACACCTACTGCAGGGAAAATAGACTATCACAATATAGGAGAGAATAATATTAGTAGCAAATATTATTGTCTGATTGGTGGATATCACAGCTAGAAGTCAATGATGTTATTGTGTTGAGGTCCAGAGGTGGTGAGCTATTCCAATTGAAAGAACTCATGCATATCACTTATATGGGATGGATGCTAGAAGGCAGAAGGCACTTATAGAGAATAACACGAATTATTGAAGACCACCATGGATATTGTTTCTTAGAAAAAGATAAACATAGTAGGTGTGTTGCATCAATTATCTTTTACAGTATCAACATCAAATAAAACTCACTATTTGTTAAAATAAATACATAGGATATGTTACTGCAGAATACAAGTATTTGCATTTTTCATTCCTTTTTTATATACTATAAGGTTCATCGGAATTCATGTCTTTTTTTATCGTACAAATACCCACTTGTGGTATCCATAATTGTATCTGCATATTTGGGAGTCCCTCTCTCTCCATTAAGAAACTGACAAATGCGCAATTTCAGTATTTTATTCATCAGATTGTGGTATGCTTGAAAAGCTGACCTCTTAACCAAGGAAGGGCGCAGGATTTAAGTTCTGATTGTGCTCACCACATTGTTGGTATATTTGGATATGGCCATGGATCTTCCACTGGGAGCCATCAAATATATTGATAAAATTAGGAGAGGCTTCTTGTGGAGATGGAGGATGGATGCAAAGGGAGGACATTCACCCTGTTCGTTTGGGCTTGTTTGGCTTATAAGCTGTACTTTTTTAGCCATATTTTTTTCTCACACCAAATCAACCAACAGTACTTTCAGCCATGGCTTATCAGGCCCAAGCGAACAGGGCGATTGTCTAGTGGGGTGGACCAAAGTTTGTCTCCCATGGGAACTTGGCGAGCTTGGTTCCAATCTTCAAACTCTTGGCTGGGCTCTCCAGATGAGGTAGTTGTGGCTTAAGAACACCAACCCTGGGGCCTTTTTTTTCCATTTCTATTGTCTCTGAGGTGGGAGATAGGACCAACACTTTTTTCTGGACTGATCATTAGATTCAGGGGCAGAGAGGCATTAATCTTGCACCTCAAGTATTTACTTTAGTGCCCAAGATAAGAGTGATCAAGAGGACAGTGGCTGATGCTCTAAGTGCACAATCCTGGGTATCCGACGTTCAGGGGGCGCTCACGGTGGCAGTACTAGCAGAGTTTTTGTCCTATGGAATATGGTTTCAGAAGTAGTTCTCCATGAAGGTGGAGATGCCTGTTAGACGAAGTCGGCTAGGCCATGTGCCTTGGACTCCAAGTCCGGCGTGTATTATAGATTAACTTGTACTACTTGGTAACGATATTGATTTATCGAAGGACGGCTCCGTTTCTACAAGCCACCCCTATGCCTACCTATATATACATGTACGATGTATCTCTATAATCAATCTACTATTACCCGCGGCATACCTTTGCTTTCATGGTATCACGAGACTCGCATCCGCCTGGTGCACCCTGTCTGCGCACGACGGTCTGTCCGGCGACCTCACAGCCACGGCCTCCGCTGCTGAGGCGCCCCGCGAAGGCCAAGGCTGCTGCCTCCGACTCCGAGATAGCCAAATCTGTCCAACTCACGACTGACGTGAAAAAAGCCAAGGCGGACCGGGAAGCCGCCCTCGCCCGTGCCGCTGATGCTGAGTGGGAAGCCAATGCCACCGTCCAGGAGTGAGATGCTGCCAACGCTCACGCCCACGCTGCCCTTGAATGCGCCCGTCGTGAACACAAAAGCTGCCAATCCGCGTCTGCCTGAAGATGAGAGGGACGACATCCACTCCAACGCTACACTTCAGCATGCTCTGCTTTTGCACGAAGCTGCTGTGGTACACGCCAAGGCTGTTGGCGTGCAGAATATCCGCACCCTCGTGCCCCCAGTCCTCGGCGTGCATAATATCTGCATCCTCATGCCCACAGTCCTCGACGTTGACTCCACTACTCCTGTTGGCGCGGCCAACTCCTACTCGTCATTAGCAAGTACTCCCTCCAGAGCCACGTCCTCACCGAGCCGCTGCTCCTGATCATCCAGATTGGGTGCACATGGACTATGTAGTCCTGTCCTGGCTCTACGGGACACTCTCCAACGACCTTGAGGAGACTCTCCACGAGTCCGGCGTCACTGCTCGCGCGATTTTGTAACAACTCGGATTATGCTGCTACGGATAGTGTCTGGATTACGATATCAGGTAGCAATAGAGCGCTTACAAGTAACGATAAATGGAATCGGACACCGCCGGTGAACTCGAGCCGCAGCTCGCCACCATCAAAGCCGGCGTGTTCCAAGATGAGTTCTACTTGGCTACCTCTCCCCCTCTTAAACGATGTTTGTTACAGCTGTCTAGCAACAATAGTCCAGACGCAGCTGGCAATGTTGGGCTTGGCCTACTTCTTCCAGCTTGGGCCACTGTACTTCGGATTGGGCTTCCTGGACCTTTTGCTCTTCTTGCTTCCTGGGCCGTCTGGCATCTTACGCACCATGACATTTCCCCCTCCATTAGCAACGGCTTGTCCCCAAGCCGTGAACTCCAGGTATCTCCAAAGAATGTCATCTTTATCCTCCCAAGTTGCCAATTCTGGTGGATAACCTTGCCACTTGATCAGCAACTGGTAACTGGTACAATGAGCCTTGTTGTGGACACGGCGATCCAGCACCAACTCTGGACTCTGCATAACAGATGGTTCTTCTGGCAGAGGAGAAAATGGAACAGGAACAGCACCAGTTACCTTTTTCAGAAAAGAAACATGTAAAACTGGGTGAACCTTGGACTGTGGAGGTAACTTGAGCCTGTAAGCCGCCTAACCAACTTTGGACTCAACTTCATAAGGACCAAAATAACGGTAAGCCAACTTGGTGCACAGCCTAGGAGTCACAAAATTCTGAGCATAAGGCTGAAGCTTAAGCCACACAAGATCACCCACAGCAAACTGTCTATCTATTCTCTTCTTATTAGCTTGCAACTTCATTCGCTATTGAGCCCTGAGGAGCTGCTGTTGAAGCAGAGTAGTGACAGTCTGTCTCTGTGTAATCATCAAGTTCAGCAATAACACAATCTTGTTCAGGGTTGATGCCAAAGTGGCGTGGGGCATGACCATAAAGACTGTTGAAGCAGAGTAGATACATTCTGTCTCTGTGTAAGCCAATCATCAAGTTCAGCAATAACACAATCTTGTTCAGGGTTGATGCCAAAGTGGCGTGGGGCATGACCATAAAGAATTTCAAAAGGAGTATGATTGGTTGCAGTATGGTAACAAGTGTTGTACCAAAATTCAGCCAGATGGAGCCACTGTGACCATTTACTAGATGTAGACTGAATGAAACATCTAAGATAAGCTTCAATGCACTGATTTACTCTTTCAGTTTGGCCATCACTTTGTGGATGATAAGCTGTGCTCATGCATAATTCAGTTCCAGACAGTTTGAACAATTCCTTCCAAAGTATACTAGTGAAAACTTTATCCCTGTCAGAAATAATGGCTAAAGGCATGCCATGTAACTTGTAAACATGTTCCATGTACAGTTTAGCAACTTGCATTGCAGAAAATTGGTGTCTCAACTTAATGAAGTGTGAATACTTTGAAAATTTATCCACAACAACCAAGATAGAAGTATAGTGATCAGAGACACGCAAACCCTCAATAAAGTCCATTGTTACCACCTTCCATGCCTGATCAGGAACTGGCGAAGGCTGAAGGAGGCCAGGGTAAGGAACGTGTTCAGCTTTTGCTTGCTAACAGATAGAACAAGCAGCCACAAACTTTTGGATTGTACCTTTCATGTGAGGCCAATAGAAAAGAGCTTTAATCCAAGTAACTAAGAACCCTGAATGTCCACCAATAGGACTTGCATGAAGCTGAGCAGTCACTGTTTCCTGAATTTCAACAGAGTGACCGAGCCAAATGACATTTTTATATTTGATAATACCTAGGTCCAGTGAGTAATGGCCTTGAGGAGATTGAACTGCAAGAGATGCCAGTAACTTTTGAGCCTCAGGATGATCATTATAACTGGATTGAACAGACTGCAACCAAGTTGGAAGAGCTACTGACAAAGCCGATAATACTGGTGTATCACTAGGCTTCCTTGAAAGAGCATCTGCTGCACAATTACTTGAGCCCTTTTTATATAAAATTCTATATTGAAAGCCCATTAACTTGGTCATGGCCTTTTGCTGCCAGTAAGTATTTAACCTCTGGTCTTGAAGATGAGTTAAACTTCTTTGGTCAGTGAGAATTATGAACTCAGCGGGTAACAGATAAGCCTTCCAGTGTTCAACAGCTAACAATATGGCTAAGCTTTCTTTTTTCATAAGTTGATAATCCTTGAGTCCTGGGTCCCAAAGCTTTGCTTACAAAAGCAATTGGATGTCCATCCTATTGTAAGACTGCCCCAATGCCATGATCTGATGCATCTATCTCAATGACAAAGGGTTTCTTGAAATTTGGAATGGCTAGGACAGGTGCTGTGATAAGTGACTGCTTGAGGAGTTGAAAATCTTGGTCAGTTTCTGCAGTCCAAACAAAGACAACACCCTTCTTCAACAAATTGGTCAGAGGCTTTGCTATCATGCCAAAAATTTTAACAAATCTTCTATAGTAGCCTGCTAACCCTAGGAACCCCCTCGAGTCCTTCACTGATGTTGGTGTAGGCCAATTCTCAACATCAATCACTTTGGAAGGGCCAGTAGAAACTCCTTGTGGGCTCAGCACATGTCCCAAATAATGAAGTCTCTGTTGGGCAAATGTACACTTGGACAGCTTGACTTTGAATTGATTTTCTTGAAGGAGTTGAAATACCATCATCACATGTTGGACATGTTCTTGAAAGGCCTTGCTATAGACGAGGATATCATCAATAAACACAAGCACACACTTTCTCAGCAGTGTTGCAAGAATGTGATTCATAACAGACTGGAATGTGGCTGGAGCACCAGTAAGGCCATAAGGCATAACCTTATATTGATAGTGTCCATGATGAGTTTGAAACGCAGTTTTATACTGATCTGCTTCTTTGACCATAATCTGATGAAACCCAGATCTAAGATCCAAGGTAGTAAACCATTTTGCTCCTTGGAGTTCCTCAAAAAACTCCTCTATGACAGGCAAGGGAAATTTGTTCTTGACTGTATAAGCATTGAGTCTTCTATAATCTACACACAGTCGCCAATCTCCAGTCTTGTTTTTGACAAGCAAGGCAGGGGAAGCAAAAGGACTAGAACTCTCTTGAATCATGTTGGTTTTGAGAAGATGAGTGACTTGTCTCTCTATTTCATCCTTTTGAAAAGGTGTATATCTGTAAGGCTTTAACCTAAAGGGTTGAGCACCTGGCATGAGTGGAATTGTATGAGTATGGGACCTGGTTGGAGGAGTTCCAGTTGGTTCAGAAAAAAATATCTGAAAATTGTTCCACTAACTCTGTGATTTCAGGTGGAATGGCTGTAGGAGTCAGATTCTCAGGCTCAACTGCATAGACTTGTATAATGCCCAAAAGTGCATCTACCTTCGTCATAGCTATCAACTGATGTAATGTAATGTCAGGACCAGCTTGAGGTTCATCAGGTATTCCATGAAGTTTAACTATTTTGCCTTGATGGCTGAAACTTAACCATTTCTGCTTCCACTGGATTTGCATAGGACTGTAAGCTTCAATCCATTCCATTCCCAAAATTGCATCATAACAAGTCAATGGCAGGACCTTGAAAGTAGTAGTGAACAACTGTCCATGTACTGACCAAGAGCAATTCACAGCCTCATGGGTGCAGAAAAGTTGAGCTCCATCAGCTACCTTAACGGTCATTGGTTTAGCTAACCTTGTCAATGGTGAAAACTATGAAGCCAGAGACTCACTGATAAAATTGTGGGAACTTCCAGAGTATACCAAAATAACAGAAGGTTGATGCTGAACAAAGGCAGCAAACTTTAAGGTGTGAGGAGCTGTAGTGCCATTAACAGCATGTTTAGACAGAGCCATTAATTCATCATCATCATCATCAGACTCTGATTGCACAGAAGGAATAGGAGAGTAATCTGCTAATAATTGCCATACCTCCTCAACCAATTGCAATGGAACATTAGTCTGACATTTGTGTTGAGGCCCCCACTTGGCACCACATTTGAAACAGAGACCTCTAGCCTTGCGATAAGACATAAGAGATGCCAACTTCTCATCCATTGGTGGTTTGGAACCAGCAGAATGAGTTGTAGGTACAGTAAAAGTAGACTGAGGAACTGACTTGACAGTAGAGCCAGTTGAAGAATAAGACTATCTACTAGAACTCTTGCTCTGCACACTGGGAGAATCAAGCTTCTTATAAGGCAATGAAGAATTTCCCAGCAGCAATTCCTCCTGCAAAAAGGCGAGAGAACTAGTAGTGTCTAGATCTTTGGGCCTTATTTAATATCATCAGATAAGCCATCGATGAATTTGTTGGTAAGAAACGCATGATTGACAAGGGGATCATGTGCTAGCAACTGGTGCATCAGTTCATCAAACAAGGTAATATACTCAGGAACAAATGCAGTTTGTTTGACATGGAAAAACTGGCGAATGAAATGATTGAACTGATCTCTATCAAAACGGGCAACTACATGCTCACAGAGAGTTTCCCAAGGTAACTGTCTAAGGTTAATTTCAATGGTTTGCATCCAGAAAGCAGCAGTGCCAGTGAAATTGATTGTTGCTAGCTTCACCCAATTGTCAAGAGGAATATTATAGAGATCAAAATAGGAATCACAATGTTTAATCCATAATTTGGGGTTTGTTCCATCAAACTTTGGGGAATTCAATTTGAGGCACAGCATGGGGAAAATTGAAATGAGCAGGACATGTATTGCAAGAGTGATGAATGCATCCAGTATGAGGGGTGGGAGATCCAGTTGGCTCACCTTTGACCGGAGGTGGTTCGAGGGTGCCATCACCCTAGAACCAGACCATCGGTGACAGTTGTGTACGCCGCGGCCTAACTGCCGGTGCACCGCCTGCAAATAGGACGGACCCAGAGGAGCGGATCCCAGCGACTTAATGGAGATGGTGTTAGAGGAGTCTAAGGGTGTACTGGGCCTTAGCCCATTAGGGTTAATTAGTCGCTTGCTTAGGGGCCAAGTCAGACCTCTCTATATAATGAGAGTAGATGTATCAATCTAAAATCAAGAAAGAGATTAGAAGAAAATCCCTTTGGCCGGCCTCCCCCAGCGCCCTGGCAGCCCTAGCCGCCGCCGCCGCCGTGAACAGTACCCGCGGACACTGTAGCTCCACGGCACTGTAGCACGCCCTCTCATCTCCATCCCAACTGGCCACATAACAATCTGCTATTAGCGTTCTCGGTTCCGATGTCGACCTCGCTGGCCACCTCCACCACGCCGCCGCCGGCCACCAACGCCTCCGCGCAGCTGCCTGTCTCGCAGACGTCTCAGCCGGTTCTGCCCGCAGGAACCCTGCCGCTTGTTCCCGAGACCTCGCTGCCGATGGCCGCGGGGGCGTCTCCCTCCGCCATGGGTGTCATGTCGAACGCAGAATTGACGGTCGCGGTGCTTGACCTTGGCAAGATGGTGGCCGGTATTCATTCGTTTCTTTTGGGACCGCAAGGACCGCAGGTCCTGCATGCGAGTTCGGCGCCCGGCCCTTTCCCGCAGCCGGTCAGCTGGCCGCCGCAACCGTCCAATGGACTCTTGACCGCCGAGGAGAGCAGCAGTCCCGCGCTGCTTTCCACCTCTCCTTCACTGATCCCGTCGTTCACCACCCCCAGCCCCATGCCGCCACAGCAGGACAGCGATGGCGTCTTCTACGGGGGCGTGGATGGCATCCAGGCATCGGCGGCGCAGCTGCAGGCGGTGGCGCGTGGCCTCCTAGCGCGCCGGCGGCTGCAGAAGATGCGCTCACCTATGCACGAGGCGACCTTGGCGGCGGTCGACCTCAGCATAGGGGAGCGTAACCTAGCATGGTCAGTCGACCTCGCCTGGTCGGACGGCCACTAGCAACCACGCCGACCTGCTGTTGTCTTCAGGCGTAAGCATGGTGTTTTTTTTCCGTGGGCGGCGAACTCCAACTCTGCGGCACCGGTGATATGGGAGCAGCTTTCCTCCTTGTCACCGACGGGGACGCACTGCCTAGCCCCATCGCATTCCGCCACCGTCCACCACGAGCACGTCTCTGCTGGTTACTGTTGCCACTAATTCTAGGTGGCCATACCCGTGCACCCCTCTCGTTCCGATGGTCTCCATGGGATCTAGGTGGCTACACATGTGCTGGTCCAGCAAGCGGAGGGTGCCCGTTGTATCTTCAGGAGTAAAAAATAAAGAGTCGTAGTCTTCTTCAGGTCAATAAAATAAGTCGAGATATAAAAGGCTTATTTTTAGGTGTTAGGTTTGTGTCTAGTGGAGGCATCGTTAGTGTCATCGTTAGATTGCAGCTCGAGGACGAGCTACATGTCCAGGTGGGGTGTAGTGTTAGAGGAGTCAAGGGCCTATTGGGCCTTAGCCCATTAGAGTTAATTAGTCGCTTGCTTAGGGGCCAAGTCAGACCTCTCTATATAATGAGAGGAGATGTATCAATTTAGAATCAAGGAAGAGATTAGAAGGAAATCCCTTCTCTCTTGCCGGCCGTGAGCGAAGCCCCGCGGCCGGCCTCCCCCAGCGCCCTTGCAGCCCTAGCCGCCGCCGCTGTGAACAGTACCCGCAGACACTGTAGATCCACGGCACTGTAGCACGCCCTCTCATCTCCATCCCAACTGGCCACATAACAGATGGATCCTTCGCCAAGCGCGGGTTGCAGCTTCGGTGTAGCGGATTTGAGTGCGTCGACTTGAACATGAAGAGAATCCAAGCCAAAACTCAGATCCGCCACCTTGGAATCAACGTAAGGACGGCAACGCTCGAAATCATCCTTGGCAGCTCGAAGGTCATCGATGGAGACCTGGACGTCATTGATGCGGCGATTGCTTTCATTGATGCCTTTGGTTTGCTCATCAAGCTTGCCGATGATGAGGGCGAGTTGATCTTCAACCTTCATGGTGACTTGGAGGCGGGTACAGTATTCGTGAGCCAGAACTTCAATTCAACGTGTGACTGCCGACCCAACAGACCTCGGATCGGACCTACGAACTTGCGAAATCAACACCGAAGTGGATCTAGGAGTTCTGCCGACGGGGATTACAGTTGTGACCAAGGCAACAACAGCGCCAAATCGAAGCACGGCGCGGATGGATCGAGCGAGAAAACCGATACCAATTGTAACAACACGGATTATGCTGCTACGGATAGTGTCTGGATTACGATATCAGGTACCAACAGTGTGCTTACAAGTAACGATAAATGGAATCGGACACCGCCGGTGAACTCGAGCCATAGCTCGCCACCATCAAAGCCGGCGTGTTCTAAAATGAGTTCTACTTGGCTACTTCTCCCCCTCTTAAACGATGTATGTTACAACTGTCTAGCAGCAATAGTCCAGACGCAGCTGGCAATGTTGGGCTTGGCCTACTTCTTCTAGCTTGGGCCACTGTACTTCGGATTGGGCTTCCTAGACCTTTTGCTCTTCTTGCTTCCTGGGCCGTCTGGCGTCTTACGCACCATGATAGATTTGGCTTGCCCTGGAGTCCCAGTTCCTTGGTAATTGAGAGACCCACGCCATCTACCTTGATGTCACCTTCCAAAACTTTGTCCAAGGTGACCTCTCGATCACCAACTATTGCAGGAAGCTCAAGATCACGGCTGATGCTCTCGGTGCCTTGGGCGAATACGTCACCAATAGCAACCTCGTCCTCAACGTCATCCGCGGCCTCAATGAAAAGTTCGCTTCCCTGGGCCACTCAACCCCTTCTCCATGCCAAAAGCTACTACTTCCCTCCTCGCCGCCCCGTCCATGACGATTTGGCATTGCCGACTTTGACATCTCATGAGGCTTTGGCTAAGCTTTTGCTCCTGTCCAGTCCCAAGGAAGATGTCTCTTTAGTGTGTCATGCTTGTCAACTCGGTCGTCATGTTCATTTACCTTTTCTTGTATCCATTTCGCGTGCATCACACACCTTTGACCTCATACATTGTGATCTTTTGGACACCTCTTGTCCCTAGTGTTTCAGGATATAAATTTTACTTGGTGGAACACCACTATGGAAGAACACGCAATCACTGCCGAAGCATCACTATCGATTCGGCTGGAGCCGGCAGTGACTATTTATCATTGCCAGGTGGTAAGCCTACGATCCAAAAAATTGGAGGGAAGCTAATCACCTGGCAATGATGACACCTATCACTGCCGGCTAAAACCACCATTCGGTAGTGATATATCAGTGTCGGTTCAAGGTACAAACCGACAATGATAGCTAAGATATCACTGCTGGCTCATGCTATGACCCAGTAGCGATATATCCCTGTTAGGTCAAACCACTACCCGATAGTGACATTTTGCATATCACTACCTGTTTTTGTTCTGGCCCGTGAATATTCTTTCCCGTTGCTTGATCCACCTAACTATCACAACATTGATTCTCCCTAGTTGATCCCTCTTTAATCCTGGTTGGAGCCACCAACCGAGGCTAAAAGTCTCTAAAATTTTGCAAAAGCTTGCTGCGCTAGCCATTGGGCCGGTGATTTTAGTCCCGGGTGGTGGCTCCCATTAGTCCGTGGCCCAACTATTACCGGGACTAAAGGTAAAAACCAAAGGTCTGTACTATACTAGTGTACTATTCTATAGCTCTTTTGTTTCTTAATAATTAATTGATAGTTAATAATGTTGAGTAGGGGCAGGGCCCCCTGGTGCTTAAAAAGGAAAAATATAGAACGAAACTAGGGGAAGAAAGCATATATATATATATATATATATATATATATATATATATATATATATATATATATATATATATATATATATATCCTGGACCGCGGCAGGGTGGGGCATGTGAAGGAAAGCAGGTAAACTTTACATGGTATTGATCGGGCCGAGTCGAGGCATATATTGTATATTGTATATAATAAAAGACGAGCGAGAGAGGCGCAAATTAAAACAAAAATGTCCACTAAATAACTAAGAGAACTGCTGCGAGGTCGCGAACGTTTGGCCGAACCCCCAGCCGGCGGGCGCGACGTTGAGGAAGGTCTTGGTCTGGCCGTCGCTGCTGGTGACCTGGAACGACAGGCTCTGCCCGTTGAGGTAGGCGTTGGACTGCCAGTTGACGCCCCAGTTCCTGGACATGGCCATCCACCCGGTCCGCGATCCCTTGATCGACGCCGACTGCATGGAGCCGCAGCCGCCGACGTTGGAGATGAGCACCAGCTCGAAGTAGTCGCGCCCGTTGATGGTGAACCTCACCCCGCCTTGCTTCACACACGGCACCCTACACAATGTCGTCGGAGTCCCTTCAGATCATGCGAAGGACTTGTACGTGAAATATATAAAGCGGCCCGTGGATTGACCAGCAGGAGAGAGCAACCTTTGGTAGTTGACGGGCACGATGCCGCCGCGGTAGATGCCGATCTTGAGCCATGCGGGCTCGGTCATGTCGAAGTGCTGCCGTGGCGGGTTGCACCAGCCGCCATCGTCGTTGGGCAGCGCGTAGTTGGGAGGGCACAGGTTGGTGGCCGTGATGGTCACGGACGTGCCGCGGATGCAGAACCGCGGGTCCGCCTGGTAGTCGCACCAGATCCGGTAGCACTGCCCGCACGAGGCGCCGTCGTTGAACAGCGCCGTGCTCAGCGCCGCCGTGTTCGTGCCGTACCCCGTCGAGTACAGGTTCCCGTACCCACAAGCCCCACCTGCAGGATGTATGTGCATCAGCTATAGCTAGTTTTGGACTGTTGTTATCGGCGTCAGGATCGATCTTCTTACCCATCGTTCCTGAAGCGTCGCTACCGCCATAGAAAGTGGCGAACGCCTTGTTCATGCCGGACGCCGAGAAGCACGCGGCTTCTTTCCAGAGGAGGCATGCCGTCGCGAGCAACACGAGAACGCGAGCGACTGGTGAGCCAGTTGCCTTCATTGTTGTTATTGTCAGCGAGCGAGCGAGTTAGGAGACGAACCACCACTAATGGCCAAACGTCTGAGCGGGCTGTGTCATTTAAATAGGAACCGGAGCTGATGAGAGGACGCTGCCAATCGTCCTTTCTGGACTGGATCAGATCAGGCCATGTACGCATGCATGCACGCGGTGATCGTCACCCAGTGGCCGGCAGAGGCCGTGCATGCATGTGGGCGCGCATGCTGCTATTCGGGAGCTGACGCTGACACGAGCTGCATGCATTATTGGCCTGATGGATCCATGCATCGGCCGCATGGGAGCGAGGATTCGGCCGGGCAAGGCCTCGAGACCCCATGTTCGCGATCAATAAACTGTTGGCGGTGTCTCTGACGTCTGTCGTCGGGTCCCGACGCCAGATGTTGCAACACCCATGTGTCGGCGCGCCGCTAGTACAGTGTAGATCTGGGCCTCCTGCGTTTCTCTCCCTGTGCACAGTGAACCTGGTTACTGGTTTTGTCGGTGCTCACGCTAAAAGCACTTTTTTGGAATGTAACAGCGTGTTGAGGCCGATAATTGGCCGGCCGGTGTGCACTGTCAAAGCTGTTCTCGAACAGCAGCCTTGCTTCGCGGACGACCTGTGCAGGTCGTCGGTGCCATTCACTACTGGTACTCAAAATCTCCAATCCAGGGAATCGCGCGTAGGTCGCAATGATTTTTTTTTTCTATGCTACTCCAATCACAGATATTTCACAGATATAATAAAGTCATCTAAGTTCTCCTAAGTTAAATCTTTTTAACTTTGGATTAGCAATATATCTATTAAATGGTGGTGTCTTCAATGAAAAACATTTATATATTATGAAAATATTTTTCGTAATAATGAATCTTATACCGGCAAATATTATTGTGTTATCAATGCAATTTATATAGAAGTAGTTTTTTTTGGTCTATTATCATATTATTAGGAGTCATCCGCCACGGCCGCTCCTCTGTTCTTCGCTACCACCTTTGCTGCCATCTAGGCCCCTATCTTTCTTCTCCTTCTCCAGAAGGTCTATCCCATTGCCAGTGCTAAGGAGAGAAGACTCATCTCTCTTTCACAACAATTTTTAAATCAAGTTTAGTTATGGTTTAGCCTAAATATAAATAAATCTATCGACGAAATGAGATGATTTTCGGTTGATGTTGTACCTGCGATAACTTTGGTGATTATCACGACGAGGTGGACGTTGCAGTCGTTGACTTCATCGGTAGAAGGACAATTTGTGGCCATTATCCGCGAGGGGAGATATTCTTCTTGGCACTACCCACAAGGAAAGTAATAACTTCGCGTCATCGATCTCATCGTAGATGGTCGCGAAGAGGATATCAAGCATACATAACGAATCAAGAGTGGGATGGGATAGATATATATATGCATCCTATGCTATACTGATGATGCAACTACCAATGTTCTTTTATCATTTCAAATGTGTTTTGGACTGGTTGCAGAATGTCCAATGTTTTAGGGTTGATTGGTTAAAACTGGTTGACTTAGGACAATCCAAATTGTATGGACTTTACATTTATGAGGCATGCAAGTACATCTAGTATGGTCATGAAAAAGGTAGCATCTGCCGTGCCCATATTTTGTAAAGGCGTTTCTATAGATTCCCTCTATAGTAAAATGAACAAAGAATATCTCAAGAAAAAAAATCATTTTTTAGTTGTGAAATAAACACTGTGCCAGCCTTTAGCCCAGATTGGCATACCTAATCTTCTGTGGTGTGGGGCTCAGACGACAAGGCGAGCATGGATAATCTTTATTTTTATAAGTGATGGGGCTTAGAGAGCAACTCCAGCGTAGTTCTAAAGTCAGGGTTCCAAATTTTCATTATTAGACCCTTGTTTCGATGCAGTTGGATTCGTATTAATTCACATGCGTCGGGGTAGATTGGAGTGAAACTTGAACTAAATTACACCCCAACCCACCCTAACACATGTGGATTGAGGTGAATCCGACAAACTCCAAACAAGGCCTTAAGGGTTCCACTATCTTTAAGGGTTTGGTTTATTCTTTCATCTACTCTAGCGGAGCTCTTAAATCAGAACTCTCAAATTCATCCTAACAAATAATGATACACGAGACTCACTCACCATTCCCTCTTCTTCCTTATTTCCAGAGTGGATTTTTTTTTAATTTTCAGATGCAGACAATAAGCCAACCGCGTCTAATACAATCGTCTCGGTAAATCGATTAACAAAGACGAGCAACTTAAGATGCCCGTCTACTCACATAACACCTTCACACCACTGCAATACACATTTATTTGTGAGTATATATAGTATATTGCCTTTATCAGTACCACATAAAACATTTACAAAAGACGGTTGAAATGGTTTTGCAAAGGCGGGCCAGACGCCCATCTCCATCACAAGGTCACTGTATCACTTAGATGTATAAATTGACAAACTTTGTTTATCAATTATAATTGATGGTTCCGGGGAGAGGAGTATGATTAGTTAGAAGCCTTATTAGTCTCCAATTTGAGCATCTCATAGCCACACTTCCGGAGGAAACTGTATGTGCATGCCTAGTCGAATGCTTAGCCCATGCCCATCACAATATCCATTTAGTCTGTTTGAAATTTTGTCCAGTTCAGTAGTTCAAATGTTAGACAGCACAAAGAATTTTGTTATTGTATCATGTTTTTTGGGTTAAACTTAATTACTACATTGCATTGTTCTTTGTTTCTTAGGTTTTATGCATTTATTGAGTTTCTAAGGCACATTCTATTTTTTAAAGAAAATAGTCAGCCCAACACATTGAAAGTATAATCTTGGTGAAACTGTTGTTTGCCAATGTTTGTCCAAAGAGTTCTCAAGATTTTTTGTTGTTTGAATTTTTCTGGAGGATTGCAGGTTTGCATAATCTTCCCTTGTAAAAACTCATTTAGTATTTTGTTGTTGATTTTTTGTTGTTAATATAATTTGCACCTGTCAAAGGATTTTTGGGAATCAAGTATGCAGGAATTCATCAATTTTTTATTGTAAATGTTCCGTATGTTTGTTGACATGTAGAATCTAATTTCCATGTCTTGCTGTTTTTCATGCAGAAGAGTGACCTCTATATATGTAGGGGGAGAGATCATTGCTTCTGTTGCAGATCAAAGGGCTCACCTTATCAGTGATCTGGTTGTCGCTTACGTCTACATCCTTGCTTCTAAATTTTGAATCTCCAATGTCCTCTAGTTGTTGTCCATCTTCCATGTTGTTTATTTCGTTTAGGGTTTGCTTGCCTCAGAGGTTGTCTTCTGATTTTTATGACGTGCAGCCATCCTATCGGAGCTGCTGATGTTTTTCTTTCAGGGGCCTTTTCTATCCTTCTTATGTGGGCTTTATTTTTGGTTTGGGCCTTTTTTATGTTTGTTCTTTTTTTAATTGGTCATCTGTTATGTTTTATAGGCCTTGGCTCTTTTTACTTTTTTTTTCTCTTTTTACAACCGTTGCCAGCTCCTCTATTTGGGATGGGGGTGGTTCTCTCTCTCTCAGTGGCGGAGCTAGGCATACCCTGCAATTCCAGCGTGTGAGCATGTATACATACGTATTTCGGATTAAAAAAAAGAAAAACAACACTTACCTAACTAAGTGAACGTGGAGAGGCAGCCCGTGAACCAGCGTCAGAGCAAGGCTCACGCGGCCCATGGGGCCAGCGACGGGAGATGGGACGGCTGTTAAGCTTGCATTTAGCCTTGGTATTGCATGAGCACAACATCACTGATCATTCATGAGCATGAGTATCTCAAATATTATCTCTATGTTTGCTTATGTTGCATGTGTTGTCACTAAAATGCTTTACATATACTAGGGTTTACATGTAACCAATGTATAAAATGTTTGTGAAACCTTAGGAGTACCTTTAACATGTTTAGAATATCACATGGAACAACTTTGGTATTCATGATTAAGGCTAGTTTGGTCTCTAAGTCATGGTTATAGTGTAGGCTTTCATTTTCAAGTTGTATGTTTGACCTAAGTTGAACTATAGCATAGAGTGTTTGTATGGCAGTGCACCTTTAAGCAAAGTTGTAGTACTTAAGTAGATCAACAACTTTTATTTTTGGGTCAAGGTCTAATTTGGTGCATAGCATGCTAAAAAACAGCTCCCAAGTAGCAAGAAAATACTGCTTTGGATTTGAAAATTGTCTTAAGTCAAAAACGAGGATTTCAGTTTGAAGTACAACACTTTAGGGCATTGTAGATCTTAAACTATTGAGAATTTGGGAAATCTTTCTAATGCAAATCTGTAGATCACACGTAGCTCTACAACTTTCACTAATATGGTTTTCACTAACTTGCCATGGATTAGGAGTAACGATTGCTCAATGTTGCTCTGCCAGTCGCATTCATTTGGGCATGATGCCGAACTGAGCCGGTGTAAGTGGCAGACCGGGGGTAGGCCAGGCGCGCCGCGTGGCTGCCGTACGCCTCGCGCTAGAGCAGCGGGTTAAGGCGCGCAACCCCAGTGCTCGCCTCACTTCACTCTCGCACTTCACCCTCTCTCGCGCATGCTAGGATAGAGCGAAGCGCCGCACTGCCGTCGCCATTACCGAGCACCGCCGCGTTCTCTCACGCTCCACCACCGCACCTTCGGCCACCACCGCACACCCACCGCTCTGCCTTTGTCTTCTCCACCTTTGTGACCCACTCGCACCAGCATTCGTGCTGTGGTAAGCCTCGCGCCGTGTTCGCCATTGCCGCGACCGTCACCGGAGCGCCTCCATGCTCGCGCTCACCGTGACCATGCTCCACCGAGCCATCTCGCTCGCTCCTTTCTCGTGTTAAGGCTAGCCTAGAGTCGCGTCTAGCTCACGTCACTGACCGCTGGCCAATGCCGACACACTGGCGCCAGAACGTGGCTTTCCGCCGTCGTGCTGTCGCCGCCATGGCACCATGCGCGTGGTCAAGCTCACCAGTGCCACCCCCGTACCCTAACCAACATCCGTTAGCTTTGCTAGGTCACCACGTAGATGTAGCAAGCCTCACCTGAGCTTATCGTGGCCGGAGCTCATCGGAGTGCCGCCGCGTAGCTCTGCCATCCGCCATGGCCGCCATCGAGCCTACTCCGGCAAGCCTCCGAGCCAGCCTTGTGTACCCATCGATGCGGGACGTCAAGGTGAAGCCGTCGGTGGTGACCTCACTGTCGGTGACCTCGCCGGCGATGAGATACGGCCGGTCAGTGCCGCGCTCTATTTTTGTGTGTCTAACGGGTGGGCCCCGTTGACCGCAGGCCCCGGATGTCAGTGTGTATACGTTTTGTTTTTCTGAAATGTTTTCACAGATTTGAATACCAAGTTCCAAAATTCATATCTCGAGCTAGGAGTATCCAATTTTGGTGAAGAAAATTTTGTTGGATTCCTCATAAAGTGTAGTATTTTATAAAAATATGAAATGCACCGTTTCTAGTATTTTTCTAAGAGAATAAAATGTAGCTAGATAAGTGCTTTTTGAACGTTTGCAATATTGTAAAATGTATAACTTGAGCTAGAAAAGTGATAAAATTATGATTTCAATTTTGTTGATCTTTTGTTGACATGCTATAGCTAGGAAAAATACTAAACTTGCAGTAAACTTGATTGGATTAGGGTCTTTCTATTTATCTATTAATAAATGGTGTTTTTTGAGGAAATTTATAGGGATAAAAATAAGTAACATATGGCCATGTAAATTTTTGTACATTATTATGGCACTAGGATAAAGCTAAAAAAATATAGAATCTGTTGTTTGACACTTTTCTATAGGGTGAACTATTTTTACTAAAATAAACCTTGCTAGATTGTCATTTTTGTAGAGGTTGTTATACATGTTTAAATGGTATGCCATTTTTATAGTAGTTTATTGGGAGCACTTGGAAGCTACTGTAATTTTCTGAGAATTTATTGTGCACATTTGGTATATGTTTGTTATTTCACCTAATTATCTAATTAAATTAATAAAAGCATTTAAATAAATAAATTGGGCTTGACCATGATGTTTTCTATAGTACTTGTGATACATATGAACTGTTGATGTTAGTAGTAAGGCTTAAAAGCAATTGGTTGTAAGCAACTAATTAATTATTGCTTTATAATTCAACTAGATGGCTGCATGTATAGTTTTGGTTGAGTTGATAAGTTCATGATGATAATGGTCTTTTCTGTAAAACTTGTTAATAACAAAATTGTAGATAACTTACTTGTCTACCTTGTGTTCAATTTTTATAGTCATAGGCCTTATGGTTTAAGAATTATGGCTGTTAGAATTCTGCTGTCAGAAATGCTTGCTCTCTGGATAGATTTGAATAATTGAATTGTTTGACCTAGATAACTATTGAATCACATTAAGGGTATTAAAATAAAGTTGTAGACAATTTCATAAGCTTTCTATAATGTCCACAACCATATTATTTTGATGTATATAACTCTAGTTATGATCAAAATAAGTAGCTATTGTCTTGTAGTCTAGAAAATAATAGAGAAGAGATATACACCTACTCAGTAGAATAGGATGCATTGTTATTACTTTAATACCATGCTGTTGAAAACACTTATGAGGATGCATTCATCACTTTATATCATATTATACGTGTCATCATATATGAATTCGTGATATCTTATTCCATGCTCATGCATATAGGATCGTCCTAAGAGATAACGTTGTTGTAGTTCAACGAAGAAGAGGAGGAGGGTCAGCAGGAGACTCCTCAAGCTATAGCTCCAGGAGAAGAGGTGTAGACTCACAAGAGTGCCCGATCATCGGCCAACCTCTTTCCTCAAAGGCAAGCCCCGGAGCATTCTAAGTCTCTCATGTTTACAAAAATACTACTTGAGTCCTTTATGTTTGATGCATTAGGTTATAAGAGTTGATTAGAAACACTTGATGCATAGAACTACCTTGTCCAGTTACATATATCTTTAACCCTATGTAGGTGCAGGATCAAATATATGCTTAGCAATGCATAGACCGGTAGAAGTCGAGTGATTTTTTGTCACCTACGAGATATAAGTGGATATCGAAGCATGGTTGGCTATATTTGCTATCGTGGAAAAGAACCATGGGGTAATATACATGGAGGCCAGGCGGAGCCTATGTGTAGGTGGATGTCGCAGAACCGACCAATTTATAAGAGCTCAAGTACAATGGCAGCCCGTAAGTGGTTGCACTGTCATACTTGAGCCCATATAAACCCGATAGTCCATCGAGTATCATGACGGGTCTCGATAAACGATCCACATACAACCAAGATCGTACATGATTCAACATACATATCACATATTACATAAAGTTCACAGATACATTTCATTCATTAGAGTACAAAATAGAGTTATTACAAACCAAGTTTGATAGGTAGTAGCGGAAGCAGATTAAAGTTCGAAAGTAGCATTTGCCAACAAAATTCAAATACAGTGTCAACATATGATCACAATCCACAAAAGCATAATGGAGGGATTATTTAAGATGCCTGCCCAAGGCTCACTCCTCATCCACGGCGGGATAGAAGCAATTCTTGCAATACCCATGATATACTGTGCCATCTGCAACAATAGGAATAAAACTCTAAGTACGAGAATGTACTCAGCTAGACTTACCCGTCATAAACTAGAAATAAATTGACTCCAAGGATTACGCAAGGCTGTATAAGTGGAGGTAGCTTGACAACTTTTTTACATAAAAAGGCGATTAACTTAATTATACAATTATACTTCGGTCATCAAGTTAATTATAGCTATTCATCTCTAGATTAGCAACTATCTTGTGCCAAACATGTGGTATATCATTTTAAGAGCATACAATAGTAACCATAGCTAGTATAGTAATTCCATGTTTATCCGAACCATCACATTCCATAATACAATTACTATGATGTTGGAACTAGCCAAGTTTCTCACTATCTGGGAGAGACGGCGATTCGAATCGATTTCAACCAGCTGGAAATTTATTTCTAACACAAACCCAGGCAGACCAGATCAATGGTCACCTTAGGTCACCTTTGGTATAACTCAAGTCCACATTTTATGGGTTTGCCCAGCGCCGCACAATTAGGGACAACCAGCTGCCAGGACATTCAGGACCGGCCTGCACTTGGGCTCACATCTGGCTCCCCGCACATCCTTACTACCATCTAGAGTGTGCACTTTGACAGAGCAGGGCCCACCTTGAGTTGAGCTACTTGGCTTCGCGGTCGGAATGAGTTATCCTGTCAGCTAAGTGATAGGTATGCGTTCAATCTTGTCAGAAGCGCCAACAATGGTACGGTCCTTAATCAGCACAGACAGAATCACATGAGTCCACCTACACATAGACTGCGTCCGGCCTCCATTTACATTACCCCATGGTTCTTTTCCACGATAGTAAATATAGCCAACCGTGCTTCGATATCCACCTATATCTCACAGGTGATAGGAAATCACCCGACTTCTACCGGTCTAAGCATGGCTGAGCATATATTCGATCTTGGACCTACATAGGGTTCAAGGTGTATATATCTGGACAAGGTAGTTCCATGCATCAAGTGTTTCTAGTCAACTCTTACAACCTAATGCATCAATCATAAATGACTCAAGTAATATTTTGTAAAACACTGGGAGACTTAAAATGCTTCGAGGCTTGCCATTGAGAAAGGAGGTGGGGCGGTGATCAGGGCACTCAGGAAGCTCTTCTAGAGTCTGCTCCTCTTTTTCAGGAGCTGCGGCTTGAGAATTCTCCTGCTGATCCCCTTCCCCTTCTTCGTTGAATTCCTGCAACGTTATCTCCAGTCGATCCTATATACATGAATATGGCATAAGATATCGCGAATGCATGTACGATGACATGTATAATATGATAAAACATGATGAATGCATCCTCGTAAGTATTTTCAATAGTATGGTATTAAAGTAATAACAAGTGCATCCTATTTTACTGAGTAGGTGCATATCTCTTCTCTATTATTTAAGCAAACACTTCTGCAATTTATTTACCAAACTAGAAAACAGCAGCTACTTATTTTAACCATAACTAGAGTTATATACATCAAAATAATATGATTATGGACATTCTAGAAAGCTTATGAAATTGTATACAACTTATTTTTAATACTCTTACTGTGATTCAATAGTTATCTAGATCAAACAATTCAGTCAACCAAATCTATCAGAGAACAAACAATTAGGGCAGTACACTTCTAATAGCCAAAACTCCTAAACCCTAAGGCCTATGACTGTGAAAATTTAACACAAGGTAGATTAGTAAGTTATATACAACTTTGTTATTAATAAGTTTTACATAAAAGATCATTATCCACATGAAATCATCCACACAATCAAAACTATACATGCAACCATCTATTTGAATTACAAAGCAACAATTAATTAGTTGCATACAACCAATTGCTTCTATGCCTTACAATTGACATCAACAGTTACTATGCATCATAAGAACCATATAAAACATCATGGTCAATCAATATTTAATTACTTAAATGTCCTTATTAATTTAATTAAATAATTAGGGGAAATAACAAACATACACCAAATTTGCACAATAAATTCTCATAAAATTACAGTGGCTTTCTAGTGCTCACAATAGACTACTATAAAAATTTCATACAATTTTGACATGTATAACATCCAATGTAAAAATGACAAGCTTGCAAGGGTTATTTTAGCAAAAATAGTTAACCCTATTGAAAAGTGTCAAACAACAGATTCTATATTTTTCCTAACTCCATGTTAGTGCCATACTACTGTACAAAAATTTGCATAGCAATATGTTACATATTTTTATCCCTATAATTTTCTTCAGAAAATGCCATTTATTAATAGATAAATAGAAAGATCATATTTCGATCAAGTTTACTGCAAATTTAATATTTTTCCTAGCTAGAGCATGTCAACACAAGACCAACAAAATTGGAATCACAATTTTATCATTTTTTTAGCTCAAGATATCTAATTTACAAGTTTACTAGTATTCAAAAAGCACTTATTTAAATACATTTTAATCACAAAGAAAAATATCAGAAACTGTACATTTCATATTTTTACATAGCACTACACTTCATGAGGATTACAACAAAATTTGGTTCACAAGAATTGGACCTCTAGAACTCCACTCATGATTTTTTCAAAATTGCATGCAAATCTGGAAATAAATAACACTAGACCCTAACAGCAGTCGCTGACAGAGGGGTCCCACTGGTCAGCGGGGTCCACCTGTTAGTGAGCTGAAAGCAAGGCCTGGTGGTCCACTAGCGTTATGTCGCCAACAGCGAGATCTCTGGCGAAACTAACTGCACCAACATGATCTGCACATCAAACCGCATCGAGTGACCTTGGTAGTGGAGGCGTGGATGCACAGGAGCCACCTCGTCACCGCCCATGGCGGCACGGTGGCACTGCACTGTAGTGCGCTGACCGTTATGGGCCACGGCGAGGCCAGGCGAGGAGCGCACAAGCTCCACGGTGACGATGCGGATCTAACGAAGCTACCTAGGTGACGCGAGGTGCTCCGACGAGCTCTGCCCGCGTGCGTGGTGGCGCGGCGGTGAGAGCGCGGCGGCGCTGCGCGTCGTGTTCCACACCGGCAAGACATCCATTCACGGTATGGTCATGCCACTAGCTAGTATACACTCTGACAAAAGCTCTAACACTAAGAATCTAAAGCAATGCACAAGCGAGCCAAGCAGTGGCGAGCTCACCATGGAGGCGGCCATGGAGGCTGAGATCTCCGACGAGGACAGGAACGGCGATTTCGCCCTCACCGTAGCTCGTCTGGCGCAGCAACCAAGTCGAGGAGGTAGAGGGGAATGTGGCATAGCTGTGGGCTAGACAGTGTCGGCAATGGTGCGGCGGAGTAAGCGCTAGGCGATGGCGGAGCTATGGGTTGCTCAGCGGTGCTTGGCTTTTTCGCGGCAAGAGCGAGAGAGAGCGCTGGAGAGTGAGGAAGTGAGTGCGTGAGTGCGAGAGAGGGCGTGCGGCTTCGCAGATAATGGGCGCTAGCGCACCACGACGAGGGCTCGTCGTCGGCCAGCGGCGGCCACGCGGTGGCTAGCTTCTGCGCTCGGTCGGCCACCTCGGCGCGCGACGCTACGTTCGTCAGGGTTCGATCAAGTGACTGACAGAGCAAATTCCAGGCGCTAATTCTCTTGATCCACGACGAATTATTGCATGGTGTTAAAACCAAACTTGTAGAACTATGTACCAGCTACAAAACTTCTTTAGAAATCAAAGTCTAATTCTCAACGGTTAGGGAGTTAGATCATCACAAAGTCGAGCCTGTCAAATGGTAAATTCCAAAGACTTGGCAAAATTTTCCAAAGTGCTGAAAATAGTGAAATGTTGATTCTTGTGAGCCAAATTCAAGCATGTTAGGAGCTGAACTAGCCTATGACCCAAAAATAAAAGTTGTTCCTCTCATCAAATACTACAACTTTGCTTTAGTGAACACATCCATGCAAAGTCTCTATGATATAGTTCAAACTAGGTCAAACATGTCACTTTCAAATGATGACTTACACTATATCTATGGCTTAGTGACCAAACTAGCCCTAGTCATGAATACCAAAGTTGTTCATAATGACATTCTAAATATGTTTAATGTATTTCTAAGGTCACACAAGCATTTCATACATTGGTTACACATAAAACTCCCCAGGTCAACATGCATATCATCACTTAGGAGCTTAATTAGACAAAGTGGTCTACATGAACAATGTTCCATTAGTCATCCTAAGTGTAGCTAAGGTGTTTTAGTAATTAACATCAACCACTTACACTTATTCACTCATGATCATAAGCATACACAAAGGAAACATGAAATAACAAGGCATGTTTCATATGTTTCAATCATATGTTTCACCTGTAAAAGCTTATATATGAATGCTTGATGCTTATGCTCATGCTCATGCAATGCAAGTCAAATTATGCAAGCCTAACACCTAGGGTGTTACAGCCCCTCCCCCTTATAAAAATCTCATCCTGAAATTTGCAGGACCTACCATTCTTGGAAAAAGGCGGGATAAACCTCACATAAATAATCCTCCCGTTCCCACGTGGCATCTTGTTCACTGAGATTATTCCACACCACCTTATAAAACTTAATAATCTTACTCCGTGTTACTCTTTCCATTTCTTCAAACACTCGGTTTGGTTTCTCTTCATAGGTCAAATCCGATTGGAGCTTAATGTTGGTGGGTGCAATGGCTTCCTCAGGTATACGAAGACATCTCTTCAACTGAGAAACATGGAAGACATCAAATATGGCACTCATCTCTGGTGGAAGTTGTAACTTGTAAGCGACATTCCCTTTTCATTCAGTAATCTTGTATGGCCCTACAAATCTAGGCGCAAGCTTTCTTTTCACTCCAAATCTCTGTACTCCTTTCATGGGAGACACTCTCAAATATACATAACCTCCCACTTCAAAAGTCAGTGGTCTTCTTTTTTTATCAGCATAACTCTTCTATCTTGACTGGACTGCTTTCATATGCTGTTGGATAATGCACACCTACTCTTCAGCTTTAGTGACAAAGTCAATACCAAAGTATCTTCTCTCGTCAGGCTCAACCCAATTCAACGGAGTTCTACATTTTCTGCCATACAAGGCTTCAAAAGGAGCCATCTTGATGCTTGCATGATAACTATTGTTGTAGGAGAACTCAGCTAAAGGTAGCCATTTCTCCCATGAACCCTTGGAAGATATAACACAAGCTCTTAGCAAATCTTCTAAGATTTGGTTCACTCGCTCTGTCTATCCAGAAGTTTGTGGATGGTATGTTGAACTTCTGATTAGTTTAGTCCCCAAAGCTTGGTGCAAGTGTTCCCAGAAATGAGCTATAAACTGTGGTCCCCGATCTGAGATTATAGTTCTAGGTACCCCATGTAGTCTCACGATCTAAGAAATGTACAACTCAGCGTACTTCCTAGCTAGATACCTTGTGTTCACCAGTATAAAATGTGCTAACTTGGTGAGACGATCTACAATGACCCATATTGAATTGTGACCTTGCTGTGTCTTTGGAAGGCCTGTGATAAAGTCCATACTAATTTCTTCCCATTTCCACCCTGGAATAGGCAATGGCTGAAGTAATCCGGTAGATTTCATATGAACAACTTTTACTCTACTGCAGTTATCGCACCTAGTGACATAGGCGGCAATTTCCTTCTTCATCTTGGTCCACCAAAAACGGGTTTTCAAATCTTGATACATTTTGCTACTACCTGGATGGATAGATAACTTGGACGAATGTGCTTCATCTAAAATTTAATTTCTAAGCTCACGGTCTTTCGATACCACAAGTCGGTCCTCAAACCATAGCACACCTCTTTCATCTAATCTGAAATGCTTGGTTTCTTGTTCTTGCATCTTTCTCTTGATGTGAAATATACCTACATCTATCTTCTGCAGTTCTATGATTTTGCTCTCAAGTGAACAATTGATAGTGATATTGTGCAGTACAACAGGATGTAACAAATTAAATCCATCTTCCAACAATGCTTCCATAGTGTTGCAATGAGCTTTCCGACTAAGTGCATCGGCTACAACATTGGCTTTCCCGGGATGGTAGTGAACTTCTAAATTGTAGTCCTTAATCAGTTCTAACCATCTTCGCTATCTCATGTTCAACTCAGGTTGAGTGAAGATATATTTAAGACTTTTGTGGTCCGTATATATATGACATACATTGCCCAACAAATAATGTCTCCAGATCTTTAATGCATGAACAACTGCTGTAAGTTATAAGTCATGAGTAGGGTAATTGACTTCATGTTTTCTCAACTGCCGAGAAGCATAGGCAATAACTCTTCCTTCTTGCATGAGCACACACCCCAAACCTATACCCAATGCATCACAGAACACATCGAAAGGCTTTTCAATGTCGGGTTGTGCTAAAACAGGAGTTGTAGTTAACAGGGTCCTTAGGGTGTGAAAAGCTGCTTCACACTCTGGTGTCCACCTGAACTTTTTATCTTTCTAAAGGAGTCTAGTCATGGGCTTAGCTATCTTGGAGAAATCTAGAATGAAACGACGATAATAACCTGCTAACCCTAGAAAACTCTGAACTTCATGAACCGAAGTCGGGGCCTTTCAATCCATGACCTCTTGTACTTTAGATGGGTCTACAGAAATTCCATCTCTCGATAAGATGTGACCCAAGAAAGGTACTTTACTCAACCAAAATTCACACTTGCTAAACTTTGCATATAACTTATGTTCCCTCAATCTGGACAGAACAATTCTCAGATGCTCTGCTTGATCTGCCTCGTTCTCCAAATAAATCAAGATATCATCGATAAACACAACCACGAACTTATTGAGCTCAGGCATGAATACCAAATTCATCAAGTACATGAAGTAGGCTGGAGCATTCATCAGTCCAAAAGACATGACCAAATACTCATACAAGCCGTACCTAGTGGAGAAAGCTATTTTAGGTATATCCTCTGGCCTAATCTTTATCTAATGATAGCCTGACCTCAAGTCAATCTTAGAAAATACTTTCACTTTTGCCATCTGATCGAATAAGATATCGATACGAGGCAAGGAATACTTGTGTTTTGATGGTCACAACATTTAGTGGTCTATAATCCACACACATTCTCAAGGACTTGTCCTTCTTCTTCACAAACAAAGCTAGACATCCCCATGGAGATGAACTAGGTTGAATGAGACCTTTGTCCAATAGTTCTTATAACTAAATTTTAAGTACAGCTAGCTCATTTGGTGGCATCCTATAGGGTCTTCTTGAGATAGGTGCCATACCTGGCACTAACTCTATCTTAAATTCCACATCTCTATCAGGTGGTAAACCTGGTAACTCATCTAGGAATACATCAGGAAACTCACAAACCACTGGGATATCACAAAGGGTAGTGGCTTGGATAGCACAAGACAAGTTCTAGAGTTCAAAGCTGTGGAAAAGTGGTACTAGGAAAGCATTACATCCCTTTGGCTCTCTCAACATAATAGTACGAGTGCTAGTGTCAATGAAAACCCCATGATCGCTCATCCACTTCATGCCTAAGATCACATCTATAGATAATCCAGGCAATACTATCAGATCCATCGTATACTCCCTCTCTTGTATAGAGATGAGCACATTTTTAACCATCTTATTTGTAGAGATAGTAGCCCCAGCTAAACTTATACTATAACCATCCTTGCTTACCTCAATTACTTTCTGATCAAGTCTAGATGCAAATGTTTGACTCATAAATGAATGAGAAGCTCCCGAATCAAATAAAATAATAGCGGGATGCTTGTTGACAAGAAACATACCAGCGGTGACTATGGCAGAACCACCCAAAATAATGCACTTACGGAGGCGCTCGTCTTCCACCAAACACTAAGCACCCCGAAAGCAAGCTACATCGGGCGGGTTCCGTCGGGCACACCCCAAGGGAGAGCCTGAAAGATCCACATTTTTCCCCAAGGATCCAATAATGAGAACGAGTTACAATACTTAATACATTTCATACATCCAGAGTTCTTAAAAATATATTATTACAGTACCAAATTCAGAGTGCGGAATATTAAACAGTGGAATGATAATAAACATCTATCAGTAATGAATAAGGATCCGTCTGTGCCCACCAGAAGAATCCATCACACAACGGGTACTCCTCAAGTTTAACCTGCAACAGGGGTAAATAAACCCTGAGTACACAATATACTCGTAAGACTTATCTGACTAGTGGGAACAATTTCTCGACTACAAGGGATATGCAAAGCTTTATAGTTTTCTGGGTTTCTTTTTGCAGAAAGTAATGCTAATAGTGGATCCTTATTTATGTTATTATTAGCAGCCATGATTAATTCTTTATCAAGCCATTCGATGTAAGCATATGTTCTACTTTCAAGCAAGAGTTGAGCAATCAGTTCCATTTCATCACCTTTCATCTTTTAGTTCTTACTATGGTGCTAGACCGTAGACAAGCCATACCAAATCGCTCGGTGATTCATGAATCAATGCCCCCAGCTGGGTACCCCAAAAACACATGCCCCGCTTGTACCCCAGGCACAAGCAGGACCAACCCATCACCCTACTGTCATGGGGTCCAGGTCCTCGTCCAAACTTGGACTCCAAGCCCCCGCTCCTGAGTCCTGGACTCAGTGCGATGTAGGGACCTCCACCATCCCCACCTCTAATCATTGGTCCAGAAAGAGCTGGAACCCATGACAAGAGAGCAACAAGTCTTCCCTGCACCCATACCAATGTATGTGCTCGGGATAATAAATCTGTGACTTGCCTAGAGCCCAATGCAATGGCCGGTCCTTAACTGACATAGATAGGGAAAAAGTGTAACCAAGCTATGCCCTGTTGGCTGTAGAACACAACCTCTTACACCCACCAATACCCAAACCATATCCCTGCCCGGTCACCATTTTTCCTTTCCACCATTTTATCAGGAGTGATCATAATTTTCACCTGTTGTGAGTAACGGTAGGTTACTCACGCTACCAAAATCCTGAGCATAGCAGCTACTCAGTCTATATTAGTAGGACTCATAGGTAGATATATCTATGCGTGTAGTTTCCATAAAATGCCTGTAACAGAAATGCACATCATATATATATTCCATAATCATTCAAAAATAGGGGTTATGCACCGAGGCTTGCCTTGGACAGGCGGTGTGTCAACAAAGTCAGCAACGAATGGCTTTGGGGCTCCCTCCTATACAAGAACCTCCTCCTCGTACTCCTCAATAATCTCCTCGTAGTCCTATTCGTCCGTAGGCACGAACTATACCAACTCGTAATCTACATGCATAAAATGATGATGCAACACTTAGTAATACGGCAACAGCAACTCTTAAAATACGAATACACCTATCAATCTACTAAGCTAGTTCCACTGGCTAAGGTGCTAAGTTACCTACTGTTACCACTAACAAGTATGAAGCATGACATATACTATCTTAGCAACTAAAGGTATTCTTACTCTTAATACCGATTTACTCTATATATGATAAAACAAGGAGTACTAGCTACTCTATTTATCCACCTACTATAGGGCTACAAAAATTACAGTGAGTATATAATAATCTAATGAACCTACTGTAAAAATTTCATGGCTAAAGCTATCATCAATTTGCCACAAAAATTCCTTCAAATATTAAGCTACATAATATTAAGCTTTATAAATGAAATTTATGAACCTATCATTATCACAGCTAACTATAAACTGACTACACCAACAGATAGATAGCATTTTTGTGAACCTAACAAATTTTGTTTCACTATTTTTGGACATCTATAGAATTTACTATTTTTTCTCAAAGTTCAGCTCAAAACTAAATTGAATAAACATTCATAATTTCACTGGAAATTGAAAAACTGAATTCCACCCGCGTGGCCCGCGAGCGAGCAGCTCGGCCCACTCCGGTGCCCCACGCGCGCATGCGCAGCACACCGGCGCGGCCCGCGCGGCTCGGCCCACGCGCGACAGTGGGCCAACACGGGGAGACCCATGCGCGCTCCGACGATTATGCAAAAGAGACCCCGGCATTCAACCAAATGAACCCGCAGTCCTTTCTACTATTTCACTCTCTCTCTAACGCTCGCATTTAACCCCCCGGTTCACTTCGAATTCCCATTTCAAGGTCCCTGGCCGAAACTTAACAGAGGTCACGGCATGTCTGACCAAATGCTGACGAGCACGAACCTCCTCGGTAGCAATCCTCACCACCGCGACAGTCCTCATGACAAGCGCATTCGATAGAGGTAATAAACACCACGATTGGTGCCGCAAAGAGGCATGGCCACGCACCATGGCGGGGTTTGGCCGTGGTGACACCAGAGCTGGTGAATTAACCTAACCCAACGCCTCTACCGCTACCCTAGGAGCGAAGGTGGCTCACCAGATACATGAAGGATGGCCTGGACGAAGTTGTGGGGCTCGGCAGTGTGGTTGGCCATGAGCGCAGGGTTGCTCTGGTTCATGGCAAGCATGGCAACGGCATCCCTGGTGACCTATTGCTCCACCAGTGAAACTGCTACACGGGCGAGGCAACCAAGTCAACATGACGCAAAAGCACCGCTCAATTGAAACAATGGAGCACGGAGCGACGCCCTGGCCGAGCACCCGCCTCGACGGTCATGTTGGGCCACCACGAGGAAAATGCCCCACATTACCTCATTGGAGGACGAAAGCTCATCGGGTCGACTCCAAATGCGAGCTAACTACCAGAGCTAGTTGGGTGTACAGTTAATTGGAAGGTGGTGGACTACGCAAGGCTAATTAGATGGATGACTCAGCTCGGTCTTATGGTGGCTGGCGATGGGGAAAACTCAAATTGATGCCCCAACATCGTACGACCGCAACAGTAGCAGGCTTGGCATGATGCTAGACTCGAAATCAAGCTCCAGACGCGCGCAATTATGAGGATAGGGCCAGGCTCTGCGGGTTTTGCCTTGGCACGGCTCGACCAGCCGACACGACGCCATTCAAGGCGACATGATGGGGAGCGTGGTGTGGCGCAGCAACTAAAGGGGAGAGGACGACCATGCAATGGGGGATGGCTCCATGCGCATACAAGGCTAACACGATGACGTGCGACTGCAACACCATGACTCGCAAGACGATGGCGGCCAGGCCACGTGATGGCGCAGCGAGCGCGCGCAGCAGCGGCAATGACGACGTGATGCAAGTGATGCGATCGTACACGAGGTGACAGCGCGATGCAGAGGCACAAGCGCATGCTGGTGAGGACGGGTGTGGCCCTACGATGCCACGCACCTGAGCGGACAGCGACGGTGACCGGCAGAGCAGGACTGGCATGGGGTGATGCGGGAGGATCTAGAGCACCGACAGTGGCGGCAGCATGCATCGCGGCGGTGAGGCAGGCCCACCGCCAGCCAAGGCTGCCGGCCACCGTAGCCAGCTAAGCACAACCGGCATGCGCTCTTGCGGCCGGCGCGCTGACGATGGCACCAGAGCACGGTGACCGTGTCCAGAAGTTGGCACCGGCCAGAAACGTGCCAAGCACGCATTTTAAAGCGTTCCAAAAATCAAACTCGATGATTCAAATGCCAAACCAGTTTTTCTATACTCAAAAGGGTAGGTTAAACTATTGAAACAAGTCCTAATACCGCACCATTACTTAACCCAATTCTTCTACAAAAATTGTCGAACTTAGCCTCGTCGAACCATCTTCCGACTTAAGAAAATTGACTAAGTTTTTGCTCGGATTCGCGTCAACCTCGATTTCCAAGCTACCAACCATGCTAGCTAGGGAATTCATTTCTCGATTGCAAGTATTTCATCGTCACCTACAAAGTTTGTACTACAAACTTTATTAAAGTGTCGTATATGCATTCTATAGTATTCTTACTCAATAAAAATTAGTTTAGAACCCTAAGTGATATAACGCAACATGAAATATAACATTTGTTCCGCGTTTCTGATGAACCTTTCAAGTTACGTAGATTGCTTTATGCCCTATATTATACACATTTACACATAAATATGATGTTCATGCAGTGTTTTAGCAAAAGACTGTACAGTGTAACACTGAGGGTGTTACAAATCTACCCCCCTAAAACAAAATCTTGACTCGAGATTTCATGTTCCTAGTGTGGGAAAGGAGATAGGAATTACATTTCAACGTAACAACTACCTATCTGAACCAGAGAGAAGGTGGGGGTAATGCTTCAATATGTAGCTCTCTTGTTCCCACGTGGCTTCATCCTCTGAGCGGTTTTGCCACTACACCTTGTAGAACTTCACCACATTGTTCCTTGTCACTCTTTCCTTTTCATCCAGGATTTTGATAGGGTGCTCAATATAAGTCAAATCAGGCTAGAGGGGAAGCCCTTCAATTTCCATAGCTTTATCAGGGATCCACAAACATTTCTTCAATTACGATACATGAAACACATCATGTACCGCAGATAAAATATTGAGAAGCTAGAGACGATAAGCAACTAGGCCACACTGCTCCAACACCTTGTAAGGACCCACATATCGAGGGGCTAGCTTGCCATGGACACCAAACCGATGCACCCCTCTCATAGGAGACACCTTGAGGTACACATAATCCCCAACTGTGAACTGCAAGGGCCTTCTTCGCTTGTCTGTATAAGCTTTCTATCGGCTCTGAGCTGCCTTTAAGTGACTCTAAATAATGCTTACTTGCTCTCGAGCCTCTGTGATGAAATCAAGCCCAAAGTACCCACGGTCTACCACTTCAACGTAGTTGAGTGGTGTCCTACATTTCTTTCCATATAGAGCTTCAAATGGTGCCATACGAATGCTCTCCTGATAGCTATTGTTGTAAGAAAACTCAGCTAACTTCAGGCATTCATCCCACTTTTTAGGGAAAGAAATGGCACAAGCTCTCAACATGTCCTCGAGCACCTAGTTCACCCTTTCAGTTTGGCCATCAGTTTGTGGGTGATATGCTGAGCTTCTAAGGAGAGGAGTACCAAGACATTCCTATAGTCGCTCCTAGAAATGAGAGACAAAAACTAACCCTCTATCAGAGATGATAGTATGGGGAACTCCGTGTTGGGTCACAATCTGATCAAAATATATCTGAGCATACTTCTTGGCTATATATCTAGTGTCCATCGGGATAAAATGAGCTAATTTAGAGAGATGGTCCACAATGACCCAAATAGAATCATGGCCCTTGGATGTGTGGGGCAAACTCACCACAAAGTCCATGGAGATATCTTCCCATTTCCAAACAGGAATGGACAAGGGCTGCAAATATCCCAGAGTATGCATATGATCTGCTTTAACTCTCCCACAAGTGTCGCACTCTGTGACGTACTAGGTGATATCCTGCTTCATGTTGGACCACCAGTATAAGTGGCACAAATCATGGTACATCTTGTTGCTTCCAGGATGGATAGACAATTTTGAATGATGAGCTTCATTCAAAATCTTCCTTTTTTGCTCATCATTTGATGGAACCACCAATCCATCCTTGTACCTCACTACACCTTGCTCATCAATACTCAACTGAGGGCCACGCCCTTCGGCAATTAGTTTCTTGATGTGAGGAATTTCTAAAGTGTCTTGCCTTTGCTCCAGAATAATCTGCTCAAGCAATTCTGAGGTCAAGGCAATGTGAACCAGCACCTCAGCATGGTTGAGAGACAAAGGTGTTTCTTCAACCTGATATGACTTTCAGCTCAAGGCATCCGCTACCACGTTGGCCTTTCCGAGGTGATAATGTACCTCCAAGTTATAATCCTTGATCAATTCCAACCACCTCCTTTGCCTCATATTCAACTCAGACTGAGTAAAAATATATTTGAGGCTCTTATGATCTGTAAAAATATATACTTTGTTGCCCAACAAGTAATGCCTCTAAATTTTTAGAGCATGGACCACAGTAGCTAGCTCTAAATCATGGGTGGGGTAATTTACTTCGTGCTTTTTCAGTTGGCGTGAAGCATAAGCTATCACACGCCCATCCTGCATAAGCACACATCCCAACCCCATCTTTGAGGCATCACAATATACATCAAAAGGTTGGTTAATATCTGGTTGGGCCAAGTTAGGAGCAGTGGTCAGAAATGTCTTCAAAGCTTGGAAGGCTTCTTCATAGGTTGGGCTCCAATCAAACTTGGCTTCTTTTTGGAGCAGCTTGGTCATCGGCTGTGCTATCTTGGAAAAATCCAGGATGAAACGCCAATAGTACCCAGCTAGACCAAGGAACTTTCGAATCTAGTACACTGACTTGGGAGACTTCCAATTCAGCACATCTTGCACCTTGTTGGGGTCAACAGAGATACCATCAGGTGTCAAAACATGCCCCAAAAACTACACTCGATCTAACCAGAATTCACACTTGCTGAATTTAGCATACAACTTGTGTTCCCTCAATCGAGCTAGTACTATCCGAAGGTGTTGGGCATGCTCTTCATTGTTCTTAGAATATATCAGGATATCATCAATGAATACCACAACAAACTTGTCCAGCTCCGGCATAAAGACTGAATTCATCAGATACATGAAGAATGCAGGAGCGTTGGTGAGACCAAAAGACATGACTAGGTATTCATACAGCCCATACCTAGTAGAAAAAGCTATCTTTGGTATATCTTATGGTCTAATCTTGATCTGATGATAGCCTGAACGAAGGTCAATCTTGGAGAACACCTTGGCACCAGCTAGCTGATCGAACAAAGTATCTATGCGGGGCAAAGGATACTTGTTTTTAATGGTTACCGCATTAAGAGGGCGATAATCCACACACATCCAAAGATTGCCATCCTTCTTTTTCATAAAAATGGCTGGACAACCCCATGGTGAAGAGCTAGGACGGATGAAGCCTTTTTCCAATAATTCTTCCAACTGCTTCTTCATTTCAGCCAATTCCTCTAGAGCCATGCGGTATGACATCGGGAGATAGGAGCAGTACCAGGCTCTAGCTCAATGGAGAACTCCACGTCTCTGTCTAGTGGCAACCCAGGTAGATCTTTAGGAAAAACATCTAGGAACTCACATACCATAGGAATAGAGGTAAGATCAGGAGAGGCTTCAGCATGAGCAGCTACAAGTAAGACTGGATCTGAGGGTATCAGAAGAGACATTCTATCCTCAGAAGAAGGAAGCCATAACTCCACAACTCTCTGCTTCAAATCTAAGACTACCCCATATATACGTAACTAGTTCATTCCTAGAATTGCATCAATGCCTTGCCCAGGCAGTATCATGAACTAGAGATGGTAAGTGTGAGTGGCTAATACCAAGCTTACTGTGTCCGTCCGAGTATTAACGCACATCTGTGCACCCGGAGTACTGATTCCATAGGCAAACGGTATAGCCATAAGAGGTATATTGTGCCGGTGTGCAAAATACATGCTCATAAATGAATGTGATGCACCAGAATCAAATAACAAATAAGCTGGATGGGAATCAATGGTGAACATACCAGCCATCACCAGCCCATTTTGCAATATCTGCTCAGCCTTCGTGAAATTAACCTGTCCGGATCGGCTGACTAGCACTTTCTTCTTGATCACTGTCCGCTTGACTAGCCTAGAGTTAGCCGATGGCTGAGCAGACTGGGCCGGCTAGTTTTGCGGACACTCCCGGGCATAGTGGCCTTCCTTGCCACATTTGAAGCAAGCACTCGGCTTGTTTTCCTATCCTAGACAAGGTGGGACATGCTGTCCTTGGGGCTGCTGATGTTGCACCTGCTGAGTAGGTGCATGGTACTATGTGGAAGGAGCCTGAACAGTCTGCTGAGGCTGTCGAAATGAATGCCTGCCTGAAGATTGATAGGGCACCCACCTGACAACCTGTACTTTTTGAGCATGGGGGTGACTAGAAGACCCCATAGCCACCCGCTTGCGCTTCCATTCTACCTGGGAATCCCACTGCAAGCCCTCCATGGCAATAGCAACATTCATCATCACCCCAATGGTCTGATAGTTCCCAGTATATAGCTCCTTCTGTAAGCTGCAATAGAGGACATGATAGAAGCGGTCCCTCTTCTTGTCATCTGTATCCACATGAGTCCCAGCATACTATGACAAGTGATTGAACTTATTGACATAGTCCATCACAGTCATACTCCCTTGTCGTAGGTCTAGGAACTCAGTCAGCTTCCTATTAAGGACACTAGAAGGAATAGAAAACTCTTTGAAGGCCTCAGTGAACTCCTACTAGGTCACCCAATGATTTGCCTGCTGCATGGCATTAAAAGTATCCCACCATGTACTAGCAGATCCCAATAACTGTTGCACTGCAAAGCGCACGTTTTGCTCATCAGTCACGGTGAGCAACAGAAACTTTTGCTCCAGAATGTGAAGCCAATGCTCCGCATCTAGAGGCTCAGCCATAGGTGTGAACATGGGTGGATGCGTCTTTAAGAAAACCTGATAAGAGCAGGGTCCCTCAGGACCGCAGACACCACCCCATTCCCACCATTGCCCCCGTGGCCTCCATGGGCGAAGCCACCGATAGCATGTGCCAACAACTCCATCGCATGGGCTATCTTGCGACGAGCAGCCAACATTTCCACCATCATCTCCGTGTGAGTCATCGGAGGTGGAGGTGGTGGAGGAGGAGGAGCTAGAAGTGGAGCCTCATAGCTCTCCCCGTTGCCGTGCTCATTGGCCCAGCCACTTTCACCTTGGCCTTCGCCAAGACCATGGCCCGCCCCGGCACTGGTGCTCCCACGACCGGACCTCAGGTTCACCTGTAACAGATAGGAACCATCCATTTAGAACAATCCTCCAGATCAAGAATGATAAGACATTTATTAAAGCATTCCTTTTAATTTATCCTATCAATTTACTAATCCAATTATACTTGTAGGGGGGGATTTTAATTTAAGCAATATTCTATTATCATGATGCATGCATCGGCCTATACGTTCACTCCGGCCGGAATATAGCGACATTCGCAACATTTCAGCACATCGCACACTCACTTTCCGTATGCTAAACGATTTCTTACGCAACATAAGTCAGTGTACCTGCAGAAAACTGATTAGATAAAACCAGTGCCGCTATCCTAGATAGACCATATTGCTAGGGCTTGTACTTATCTACATAATTTATCGCATCCTACTTTTCGCAAAACTTTTGTTGGTCAAATTTTAGGTTTTGGAAAAGAGTGATGAAACTCATAAACTCATTATTGGCTCTAGTACCAATTGTGGCAGAACCGCCCAAAATAACGCACTTACGGAGGCGCTCGTCTTCCACCAGACACTAAGCACCCCGAAAGCAAGCGACAACGGGCGGTTCCATTGGGCACACCCCAAGGGAGAGCCCGAAAGATCCACATTTTTCCCAAGGATCCAATAATGAGAATGAGTTACAATACTTAATCCATTTCATACATCCATAGTTCTTAAAAATATATTATTACATTACCAAATTCAGAGTGCGGAATATTAAACGGCTGAATGATAATAAACATCTATCGGTAATGAACAAGGATCCGTCTGTGCCCACAAGAAGAATCCTTCACACAACAGGTACTCCTCAAGTTTAACCTGCAACAGGGGTAAATAAACCCTGAGTACACAATGTACTCGCAAGACTTATCCGACTAGTGGAAATAATTTCCTGACTCCAAGGGATATGCAAAGCTTTATGGTTTGCTAGGTTTCTTTTTGCAGAAAGCAATGCTAATAGTGGATCCTTATTTATGTTATTATTAGCAGCCATGATTAATTCTTTATCTAGCCATTCTATGTAAGCACCTATTCTGCTTTCAAGCAAGAGTTGAGCAATCAGTTCCATTTCATCACCTTTCATCTTTCAGTTCTTACTATGGTGCTAGACCATAGACAAGCCGTACCGGATCGCCCAGCGATTCGTGAATCAATACCCCTAGCTGGGTACCCCGAAAACACACGCCCCGCTTGTACCCCAGGCACAAGCAGGACCAACCCATCACCCTCCTGTCATGGGGTCTAGGTCCACATCCAAACTTGGACTCCAAGCCCCCGCTCCTGAGTCCTAGGCTCAGTGCGGTGCAAGGACCTCCACCATCCCTGCCTCCAATCAGTCGATCCAGAAAGAGCTCACCCACGATAAGAGAGCAACAAGTCTTTCATGCACCCATACCCATGTATATGCTCGGGATAATAAATCTGTGACTTGCCTAGAGCCCAATGCAACTGCCGGTCCTTAATAGACATAGACAGGGAAAAAGTGTAACCAAGCTATGCCCTATTGGCCGCAAGACACAATCTCTTACACCCACCAATACCCAAGCCATATGCCTACCCGGTCACCATTTTTCCTTTCCACCATTTTATCATGAGTGATCATAAATTTCACCTGTTGTGAGTAACGGCAGGTTACTCACGCTACCAAAATCCTGAGCATAGCAGCTACTCGGCCTATACTAGTAGGACTCATAGGTAGATATATCTATGCATGTAGTTTCCATAAAATGCTTGTAATGTAAATGCACATCATATATATATTCCATAATCATTCAAAAATAGGGGTTATGCACCGAGGCTTGCCTTGGGCAGGCGGTGTGTCAACAAAGTCAGCAACGAACGGCTCCGAGGCTCCCTCCTGTACGAGAATCTCCTCCTCGTACTCCTCAATAATCTCCTCATAGTCCTATTCATCCACAGGCACGAGCTCTACCAACTCGTGATCTACATGCATGAAATGATGATGCAACACTTAGTAATACGGCAACAACAACTCTTAAAATACGAATACACCTATCAAGCATGCATTTTAAAGCATTACAATAATCAAACTCGATGATTCAAATGCCAAACTAGTTTTTCTATACTCAAAAGTGTAGGTTAAACTTTTGAAACAAACCCTAATTCCACACCATTACTTAACCCAAATCTCCTACAAAAATTGTCGAACTTAGCTTCATCGAACCATCTTCCAACTTAAGAAGATTGACTAAGTTTTTGCTCGAATTCGCGTCAACTTCGATTTCCAAGCTACCAACCATGCTAGCTTGGGAATTCATTTCTCGATCGCAAGTATTTCATCGTCACCTATGAAGTTTGTACTACAAACTTTATTAAAGTGTCGTATATGCATTCTATAGTATTCTTGCTCAATAAAAATTAGTTTAGAACCCTAATTGATATAACGTGACATGAAATATAACATTTGTTTCACATTTCTGATGAACGTTTCAAGTTATGTACATTGCTTTACACCCTATATTACACACATTTACACACAAATATGATGTTCATGCAGTGTTTTAGCAAAAGACTATATAGTGTAACACCGAGGGTGGTACAGTGACAACCTCTCCTGCGGGCACCTCTTCAACAGCAGTATAGTGCATGTATCCAGGACGTGCCTTAGGGTTCGCCTGCCTCTGATTGTTCTGGTTTTTATTGTTGTTCTTCTTAGGATGGGGGCATTCCTTGGCCCAGTGACCCACTTGATTACAGTTGGAACATGGTTGGTTGCTTTTGGGTCCTACTAAGCTTCCCTGCCCTCCATTCCCCTTGGGTAAGGCAATGGTGAACGCCTTACGGAACACCTTCTAAGGGCGACTGTTCTGAGCTTTTGGTGGAGGAGGCCTGAATTTGGGAGCTGGTGGTCGAAACTGTGGCCTAGCTGCCACTAGAGCTCTAGACTATGAAGATCCTGAGGCACCTACCTCAGCTACCCTCTTGCGGCCCTTTGATGCCGCATGCAGATTGTTGTGGTTCTCCTGAGTCAATGCATCACTGATGAACTCATTGTAAGTAGTGCACTTGGAGTTGGCCATAGTCTTCATCAGCTTCATGCCAAGACCTCTCTGGAAACTTTCTATCTTCTTTTCTTCAGTGTCAACAAAACCTGGGGCATACCGAGACAAATTGTTGATAGCATGCATATACTCAGTAAGGGTTTTTGTCCCTTGTGTGAGCCACAAGAACTCCGCTGCCTTCATGCGCATCAGCCCTGGGGGAAAGTGATGTCCCCTAAAGGCTAACTTGAACTGCTCCCATGTGACCTATGCATTGGTAGGTAGAGAGGACAGGAAATGGGTCCACCAAATCCCGGTCAGTCCCTACAGCTGATGGGACGCATACTCTGCCTTCTGGTGTTCGGTGACCCTCAGCAGATGGAACTTTTGCTCAATAGTGTTGAGCCACTCATCCGCCTAAAGCGGTTCCTCTGCCACCCTGAAAATAGGAGGCTTGGTATCTAGAAAATCTTTGAAGGTGGTGTACTAGTTTGGCTCAGGCCCCTATTGCTGTGGGCAGGCGCGAGCCGTGTTCTGCGCAATGAGGCGTAGGGCTTCCTCCATAGTCCTCTGACTTCCCAAGAATTGGACAAAGAACTCATTAGTAGACGGTGGTGGTGGTGGTGGTGGTGGTAAGTCACCGTCATTGCCCTCTTGGCTGCTGCTTGCGCTGGCACGGGTGTGAGTCATCTGCAAAGTTGCAACAATAAGTGATTATTGGATGATGTCAATAGATTGCAGACGAATTGTATAATCATGCCAAACTAAAATTACTAGAGAGAATCTTAAATTCATACAATAAAACAGAGGCACAATAATTCATTCTTGCAACATGACATCACCAATTTCATCACTTATCGGGCTCGCAGTGCGTTAACATTCAAGTCATAATCACCAATAAAATGAACTGAAATTGCATTAATGTTCAACCAAACATGAGATAACATGCAAGTACCAATATTACATGATAGTTCAATCAGAAATACCAAACTTAAACTACAGGTCCATTACATAAATAGCGAGGATACATCTAGTGTTTCCACTAGTCACTAAGCGATTCTAATCTTCATTATGATCACTGTCGAGGTCAGAGATAGGATCATCCCCATCCTCTGGCTTCACTTCTTCCTCGTCCCAGCTGTCATCTTCCACTAACATATCTGGATCTTCATCATCAATAATTGGGTGCAGTTGGTTGTTCAGATAATGCACCTCATGCTGAAGATCCATCACTACATGCTAGGCCTATGCAAGCTGCTGACGCAAGTCCCTCTCAGCACGATCCTGCTTGGTGCTCACGGCGTGGGTCCTATCTCATTCTGCTTCTGCTGCAGCAGCATGGTTGTTTGCTATGTTTTGCTAAAGCATAGCTGTGGACACCTCGCACGGGCGGCCTCCAGCTGCTCCCGAAGTCCTACTAGCATTGCTTGATCATCTGCTCTTGCTTCTTGGGCTACAGCTCTTTGTTGATCCACTTGCTCCATTTGGGTGTGGATATTGCCCAAAGCTACATAGGCTTGATCGGTTTCCCATCGAGCCTCACTTGGTCCTTCCTATGCTTGCGCACACGCTTCTTGAGCTTACGTTGTGCGGCTTCGGCCCTCATGAGCTTATCCATGCAAGTAGTGTAGGATTCCTGCCAGAAATCCCTAGTGTCCTGATGAGTATAGAATGTCTTCATCACTGCAAACATGGCACTCATAGTGGGACTAGAACTATTTGCCCGCTCGTCCCGATCTCGAATCAATGCATTGTGGTTGCATTGTTCCTATATTGCTGTGGACGGATCCACCTGAGGAAAAACACCAGCGGCACTACCAGTAAATTCATCCCCGTGCTGCTGACAGATCTGACTCAATACCTCGAAGGCTACTACTTGGGCAGCCTCCCAAGGAGTTCTTCCTTCAGATTCCACTTTCCACTCCTGCAAGAAGGGTGCTTGTGTGTGAGCTGGTATGGTTAACCGCACTTCATACCATGGCTATCCCTCCAGGTATTCTTCATTCTAGTGATGGAGGGGCAGTTCATGATACCCCGCAAAGTGCAGACTCTCCAAGCAAAGTAGGAGTTACAAACATCATCAGGAAATTCTCACTTCTAGCTGGTGATGCCATCTGTACCAACAACATATGCAACTCTCCTGAGACAAAGTCATAATGGATAAGAGTTACATAACCGAGTAAGAAATCTATAAGGGGGAACAATGCAAGTATTTAAAAATGATTTATCATGATGCATGCATGTTTCGTACGTCCTTACTAACTTAGGAAAAATTATTTCTAACGACATACGTGGTGGCATACATACGTTCTCTCATATATAGCGTAGCTAATCGGGTTACACGTTTCGTTGTTAGTGTACCTGCATAAGAGTTTCATTTCAGCCCAACCCCACAATTATATATGCATAATGTAAATCTGGGCACTAAGTTGTAATCTAAATACTTCCATATATGTATACCCATACATATACTTCCATATCAAAGCTACCCGATGACAGTTTATTACCCACAATTAAATAGGCACCATACACACATGCAAGCATGCATACATAGTCGTACCAAAGCTAGCTCTCCCCGACCGCACGCTCACATCTTGCGGTCATGCCACTCATCAACTTACCTTCTTACCTTGGCGTAGAGGCATTTGATCCATACATTACCACTCAAGTGAATGGCATCCATACAATAGCACGCCGTATGGACGACGAAAGTAAAAACCCCCATGTTAGTACTTAAATAGCCACCTAAGAGTCCTTAATTGGGCATAAAGAAAGTGATCACTGGCACACTTTAGATTTCAACTATAGGTTTCAAATACCTATTTATATAGCTATTAGTTGCTAGAAACTAGTTTTGGAAAACAAAAACCTTTGTTTTTAATACACATGTGACAATTAATGTTGAATCTTGCTCTGATGCCAGCTGTCACAGAACCGACTAATTTATAAGAGCACAAGTACAATGGCAGCCCGCAACTGGTCGCACTGTCATACTTGAGCCCATATAAACCCGGTAGTCCATCGAGTACCACGACGGGTCTCGATAAATGATCCACATACAACCAAGATCGTACATGATTCAACATACATGTCACACATTACATAAAGTTCATAGATACATTTCATTCATCAGAGTACGGAATAGAGTTATTACAAACCAAGTTTGATAGGTAGTAGCGGAAGCAGATTAAAGTTTGAAAGTAGCATTTGCCAACAGAGTTCAAATACAGTGCCAACATATGATCACAATCCACAAAAGCATAATGGAGGGATTATTAAAGATGCCTGCCCAAGGCTCACTCCTCATCCATGGTGGCATAGAAGCAATTCTTGCAATACCCGTGATATACTGTGCGATCTGCAACAATGGGAATAAAACCCTGAGTACGAGAAGGTACTCAGCTAGACTTACCCATCATAAACTAGAAATAAATTGACTCCAAGGATTATGCAAGGCTTTATAAGTGGAGGTAGCTTGACAACAAAATTTGGTTCACAAGAATTGGACCTCTAGAACTCCACTTATGATTTTTCAAAGTTGCATGCAAATCTAGAAATAAATAACACTAAACCCTAACTGTAGTCACTAATAGAGGGGTCCCACTGGTCAGCGGGGTCCACCCGTCACTGAGCCGAAAGCAGGGCATGGTGGTCCACCGGCGTTATCTCGCCGACGGTGAGATCTTCGGTGAAGCTAACTGCACCAACGTGATCTACACATCAAACCGCATCGAGTGACACCTGTAAAAGCTTATATATCTGTATTCCTAAGGTCACACAAGCATTTCATACATTGGTTACACATAAAACTCCCCAGGTCAACATGCATATCATCACTTAGGAGCTTAATTAGACAAAGTGGTCTACATGAACAATGTTCCATTAGTCATCCTAAGTGTAGCTAAGGTGTTTTAGTAACTAACATCAACCACTTACACTTTTTCACTGATGATCATAAGCATACACAAAGGAAACATGAAATAACAAGGCATGTTTCATATGTTTCAATCATATGTTTCACATGTAAAAGCTTATATATGAATGCTTGATGCTTATGCTCATGAAATGCAAGATAAATTATGCAAGCCTAACACCTAGGGTGTTACAGTGGACTCATGTGATTCCGTCTGTGCTGGTTAAGGACTGTACCGTTGTTGGCACTTCTGACAAGATTGAATGCATGCCTATCACTTAGCTGGTAGGATAACTCGTTTCGACTGCGAAGCTGAGTTGCTCAACTCAGGCCGGGCCCCATTCTGTAAAAGTGCACACTCTAGATGGTAGTAAGGATGTGTGGGGAGCCAGCCATGAGCCCAAGGGTAGGGTAGTCTTGATCGTCCTGGTAGCTGGTTGTCCCTGATTGTGTGGCGCTGGTCGAACCCACGAATTGTGTACCTGAGTTGTACCAATGGTGACCTAAGGTGACCATTGATCTGGTCAACCTAGGTTTGTGTTAGGAATAAATTCCCAGCTAGCTGAAATCGATTCGAATCGCCGTCTCTCCCGGACAGTGAGAAACTTGGCTAGTCCCAACATCGTAGTAATTGTGTTATGGAATGTGGTGGTTCGAATGAACATGGAATTACTACACCGCCTATTGTATGCTACTAAATTATATACCGCATGTTTGGCACTGGTTAGTTGCTAATCTAGAGATGAATAGCTATAATTAACTTGATGACCGAATTATAATTATACAACTGAGTTAGTCGTTTTTTATGCAAAATGTTGTCAAGCTACCTCCACTTATAAAGCCTTGCATAATCCTTGGAGTCACCTTATTTTTGGTTTATGACGGGTAAGTCTAGCTGAGTACCTTCTCGTACTCAGGGTTTTATTCCCATTGTTGCAGATGGTACAGTTTATCATGGCTATCGCAAGAATTGCTTATGTCCATCCATCGATGAGGAGTGAGCCCTGGGCAGGCATCTCTTATTAATCCTCCTTGTGTGCTTTTATGGGAGTGTGATCATGAGTTGGCACTGTATCTAAACTATGATGGCAAAAGTTAGCTTCAAACTTTAATTTGCTTCATCTACTATTTATCGAACTTGGTTTGTAATAACCTTATTTCGTACTCTGATGAATGAACTGTATTTGTGAACTTTATATAACATGTGACATGTATGTTGAATCATGTACAATCTTAGTTGTATGTGGATCGTTAATCGAGACCCATCGTAGTACTCGACGGACTACCGGGTTTATATGGGCTCAAGTTTGACAGTACGACCGCTTGCGGGCTGCCATTGTACTTGTGCTTTTATAAATTGGTTGGTTCTGTGACAACTGGCATCAGAGCAAGATTCGACATTAATTGCCACATGTGTATTTAAAACAAAGGTTTTTGTTTTCCAAAACCAATTTCTAGCAACTAATAGCTATATAAATAGGTATTTGAAACCTAGAGTTGAAATCTAAAGTGTGCCAGTGATCACTTCCTTTATGCCCAATTAAGGACTTTAGGTGGCTAATTAAGTACTAACTTGGGGGTTTTCATTTTTGTCGTCCATATGGTGTGCTATTGTATGGATGTCATTCACTTGAGTGGTAATGTATGGATCAAATGCCTCTACACCCAAGGTAAGATGCCAATCATCATTACAGTGGCATGACCGCAAGTTGTGAGCGTGCGGTGTGCGGTCTATGGGGAGAGTTAGCTTTGATACTAAAGTATATATATGTATCATATATATGCGGAGGAATTTAATTGTGGGTTAGCTTTGATATGACTGTGTATGCATATTAATATGTATAAAGAGGACGTATTTACTTTCGAGTAGCTTTGATACGGAAATATATATATATATATATGGAAGTATTTAGATTACAACCTGGAGCCTAGATTTACATTCTACATATATAACTGTGGGGTTGGGCTGAGATGAAATTCTTGTGCAGGTACCCTAACAGCAAAACGTGTAGCCCGACTAGCTACGCTATATATGAGAGAACGTATGTATGCCACCGTGTATGTCGTTAGAAATAATTTTTCCTAAGTTTGTAAGGACGCACAGAACGTGCATGCATCATGATAAATCATTATTCCATACTTGTATTGTTCCTCCCCTTATAAATCTCTTACTCGCTTATGTAACTCTTATCCATTATGACTTTGTCTCACGAGAGTTGCACATGTTGTTGGTACAGATGGCAGTACCGGCTGGAAGTGAGTGTTTCCTATTGATGTTTGGAACTCCTGCCCTACTTTGGAGTGTCTTGCATTATGTGAGGTATTTTGAACCGCCCCTCTATTACTGGAATGAAGTATACCTAGAGGGACAACCATGGTATGAAGTACGGCTGACCATACCAGCTTGTACTCAAGCACCCTTCTGGTAGGAATGGAAGGTAGAATCTGAAGGAAAAACTCCTTGGGAGGCTGCCCAAGTAGTAGCCTTCGAGGTACTGAGTCAGATTTGTCAGTAGCACGGGGATGAGCTTACTGGCAGTGCCACTGGTACTTTTCCTCAGGTGGATCTGTCCACAATAGTATGGGCACAGTGCAACAGTAATGCGTTGATTCGAGATCGGGATGAGCGGGCAGACAGTTCTAGTCCCACTATGAGCGCCATGTTTGTAGTAATCAAGATGTTCTACACTCGATAGTACACCAGGGACTTCTGGCAGGAGTCCTATACCACTTGCATGGATAAGCTCATGAGAGCTGAAGCTGCATAGCGTAAGCTAAACAAGCGTGTGCGCAATCACAAAAAGGCAGCAAGTGAGGCTCGATGGGAAACTTATCAAGGTTATGTTGCTTTGGGAAATCTCCACACCCAAATGGAGCAAGTTGATTAGCAGAGAGCTGCCACCCAAGAGGCAAGAGCAGATGATCAAGCAATGTTAGCAGGACTGCGGGAGCAGCTGGAGCCCTCCCGTGCTGAGGCGTTCATAGCTACGCACCAGCGGATCCTAGCAAACAACCGTGTAGCTATGGTAGAAGCAGAACCAGATAGGACCCACGCCTTGAGAGTCTAGTAGGACTGTGTCAAGAGGGACTTGTGCCAGCAGCTTTCACAGACCCAGAACGTAGTAGTTGATCTTCAGCATGAGGTGCATTTTCTAAACAACCAATTGCACCCGATCCTTGATGAGGAAGAAGAAGATCCAGAGATGTTAGTTGAAGATGACGGCTGGGACGAAGAAGTGGAGCTAGAAAATGAGGATGATCCTATCTCCGACCTCGACAGCGAGCATACTGAAGATTTGAATCGCCTAGTGACTAGTTAAAGCGCTAGATGTATCCCTGCTATTTATGTAATGGCCTTGTAGTTTAAAGTTTGGTACTTGTGATTTGTCTTCCATGTAATATTGGCACTCTGCATGTTGTTTCACAATGGGTTGAACTTTAATGAAATTCTAGTTTTGTTTTACTAGTGATTATGACTTGTATGTTAACGAGCTGCGAGCCCAATAAGTGATCAAATTGGTGATGTCATGTTGCGAGAATGAATTATTATGCCTCTATTTTATTGTATGGATTTAAGATTCTCTCCAGAAATTTCAGTTTGGCATGATTATACAATTTATCTGTAATCTCTTGACATCATCCAATAATCACTTGTTGTTGCAACTTTACAGATGACTCGCACTCGCGCTGGAGCAGACAGCAGCCAAGAGGGCAACGACGGTGACTTGCCACCACCGTCTATGAATGAATTCTTTGCACAATTCTTGGCTAGTCAGAGAACTATGGAGGAAACCCTATGCCTCATTGCGCAGAACACAGCTCGTGCCTGCCATCAACAACAGGGGCCTAAGCCAAATCAATACAGCTCTTTCAAGGATTTCCTAGACACCAAGCCTCATATCTTCAAGGTGGCCGAATAACTGCTCCAGGTGGATGAATGGCTAAACACCATTGAGCAAAAGTTCCATCTATTGAGGGTCCTGGAACATCAGAAGGCAGAATATGCATCCCATCAGCTACAGGGACCGGCCGGGATATGGTGGACCCATTTCCTGTCCTCTTTACCTACCAATGCACAGGTCACATGGGAGCAATTTAAGTTAGCCTTTAGGGGACATCACATTCCCCCAGGGCTAATGCACATGAAGACAGCCGAGTTCATGCGACTCACACAAGGGACCAAGACTCTTACTGAGTACATGCATGCTTTCAACAATTTGTCCTGTTATGCCCCAGGTTTTGTTGATATAGAAGAAAAGAAGATTGAAAGCTTCAAGAGAGGTCTTAGCACTAAGCTGATGAAAACTATGGTCAACTCGAGGTGCACCACATACAATGAGTTCATCAGTGATGCCTTGACTCAAGAGAACCAGAACAATCTGCATGCGGTAGCAAAGGGCCGCAAGAGGGCAGCTGAGGCAGGCGCCTCAGGGTCTTCTCAGTCCAGAGCTCCAGTGGTAGCTAGGCCACAGTTTTGACAGCCAGTGCCCAAGTTTAGGCCTCCTCCACCAAAAGCCCAGGCCAACCGACCTCAGAAGGTGTTTCGTAAGGCGTTCACCATTGCCTTAACCAAGGGGAATGGAGGGCAAGGAAGCTCCACAGGACCCAGGAGCAATCAGCCATGCTTCAACTATAATTAGTTGGGCCATTGATCCAAAGAATGCCCCCATCCTAAGAAAAACAATAATCAAAGCCAGAGCAATCAGAGACAGGCAAATCGTAAAGCGCGTCCTGGATACATGCATTATATCGCTGTTGAAGAGGTTCCTGTGGGAGAGGTTGTCACCGCTGGTATGTTTCTTGTTAACAAACATCCCGCCATTGTTTTATTTGATTCTTGAGCTTCTCGTTCATTTATGAGCCAAGCATTTGCATCTAGGAATGATCATAAAGTAATTGAGGTAAACAAGGGTGGTTATAGTATAAGTTCGGCTAGGGCTACTATCTCTACAAATAAGATAGTCAGAGATGTGCTCATCTCTATACAAGACAGGGAGTACATGATGGATCTAATAGTATTGCCCGGATTATCTATAGATGTGATCTTAGGCATGAAATGGATGAGCGATCATGGATCTCATTGACACTAGCACTCGTACAATTATGTTGAGAGAACCAAAGGGAGGTAATGCTTTTCTAGTACCACTTTCCTAAAGTTTTGATCTCCAGAACTTGTCTTGTGCTATCCAAACCACTACCCTTTGTGATATTCCAGTGGTTTGTGAGTTTCCTGATGTATTCTCAGATGAGTTACCTGGTTTACCACCTGATAGGGATGTGGAATTTAAGATTGAGTTAGTGCCAGGTACGGCACCTATCTCAAGAAGACCCTATAGGATGCCACCAAATGAGTTAGCTGAACTTAAAATTTAGTTACAAGAACTGTTGGACAAAGGTCTCATTCAACCTAGTTCGTCTCCATGGGGATGTCTAGCCTTGTTTGTAAAGAAGAAGGACAAGTCTTTGAGGATGTGTGTGGATTATAGGCCACTTAATGCTGTGACCATTAAAAACAATTATCCTTTGCCTCGTATTGATATCCTGTTCGATCAGTTGGCAAAAGCAAAGGTATTCTCCAAGATTGACTTGAGGTCAGGCTATCATCAGATAAAGATCAGGCTAGAGGATATACCTAAAACAACTTTCTCCACTAGGTATAGCTTGTACGAGTATTTGGTCATGTCTTTTGGACTAACGAATGCTCCTACCTACTTCATGTACTTGATGAATTCGGTATTCATGCCCGAGCTCGACAAGTTTGTGGTTGTGTTTATCGATGATATCTTGATTTATTTAGAGAATGAGGCAGATCATGCGGAGCATCTAAGAATTGTTTTGTCCAGATTAAGGGAACTTAAGTTATATGCCAAGTTTAGCAAGTATGAATTCTGGTTGAGCAAAGTACCTTTCTTGGGTCATATCCTATCCAAAGATGGAATTTATGTAGACCCATCTAAAGTACAAGAGGTCATGGATTGGAAGGCCCTGACTTCGGTTCATGAAGTTCGGAGTTTTCTAGGGTTAGCATGTTACTATCATCGTTTTAGTCCGGATTTCTCCAAGATAGCTAAGCCCATGACTAGACTACTTTAGAAAGATAAAAAGTTCAGTTGGACATCAGAGTGTGAAGCAGCCTTTCACACCCTAAGGACCCTGTTAACTACAACTCCTCTTTTAGCACAACCTGACATTGAAAAGCCTTTCGATGTGTTCTATGATGCATCAGGCATATGTTTGGGGTGTGTGCTCATGCAAGAAGGAAATCACCACCTATGTCGTTAGGTATGATAACTGTAGTAGAGTAAAGGCTGTTCATTTGAAATCTGCTGGATTACTTCAGCCATTGCCTATTCCAGGCTGGGAATGGGAAGAAATAAGTATGGACTTTATTACAGGCCTTCCGATGGCATAGCAAGGTCATGATTCCATATGGGTCATTATAGATCGCCTCACCAAGTCAGCATATTTTGTACCAGTTAACACAAGGTATCTAGTTGGGAAGTACGCTGAGTTGTACATTTCTCAAATCGTGAGACTACACGGAGTACCCAAGACCATAATCTCAGATCGGGGACCACAATTTATAGCTCATTTCTAGGAACACTTGCACCAACCTTTGGGGACTAAACTAATCAAAAGTTTAGCATACCATCCACAAACTTCTGAATAGACCGAGTGAGTGAACCAGATCTTAGAAGACTTGTTGAGAGCTTGTGTAATATCTTCCAAGGGTTCATGGGAGAAATGGCTACCTTTAGCCGAGTTCTCCTACAACAACAGTTATTAAGCAAGCATCAAGATGGCTCCTTTTGAAGCCTTGTACGGTCGGAAATGTAGAACTCCTTTGAATTGGATTGAGCCCGGCGAAAGAAGATACTTTGGCATTGACTTTGTCACTGAAGCTGAAGAGCAGGTGCACATTATCCAATAGTATATGAAAGCAGCTCAGTCAAGACAAAAGAGTTATGCTGATAAAAGAAGACCACTGACTTTTGAAGTGGGAGACTATGCATACTTAAAAGTGTCACCCATGAAGGGAGTACAGAGATTTGGAGTGAAAAGAAAGCTTGCGCCAAAATATGTAGGGCCATACAAGATTACTGAACGGAAAGGAAATGCCGCTTACAAGTTACAACTTCCTACAGAGATGAGTGCTATATTCGATGTCTTCCATGTTTCTCAGTTGAAGAGATGTCTTCGCATACCTAAGGAAGCCATTACACCCGCCAACAGTGAGATCCAATCAGATTTGACGTATGAAGAGAAACTAATCCAAGTGTTAGAAGAGATAGAAAGAGTAACATGGAGCAGGGTCATTAAGTTCTACAAAGTGGTGTGGAATAACCATAGTGAACAAGATGCCACGTGGGAACGGGAGGATTACTTACGTGAGGTTTATCCCGTTTTCTACGAAGAATGGTAGGTCTTGCAAATCTCGGAATGAGATTTCTATAAGGGGGAGGGGCTATAACACCCTAGGTGTTAAGCTTGAATTTAGCCTTGGTATTGCATGAGCACAAGCATAATTGATCATTCATGAGCATGAGTATCTCAAATATTATCTCTATGTTTGCTTATATTGCATGTGTTGTCACTAAAATGCTTTACATATGCTAGGGATTACATGTAACCAATGTATAAAATGTTTGTGGAACCTTAGGAGTACCTTTATCATGTTTAGAATATCACATGGAACAACTTTGGTATTCATGACTAAGGCTAGTTTGGTCTCTAAGTCATGGTTATAGTGTAGGCTTTCATTTTCAAGTTGTATGTTTGACCTAAGTTGAACTATAGCATAGATTGTTTGCATGGTAGTACACCCTTAAGGAAAGTTGTAGTACTTGAGTAGAGCAATACTTTTATTTTTGGGTCAAGGTCTAATTCAGTGCATAGCATGCTCAAAAATAGCTCCCAAGTAGCAAGAAAAATAATGTTTTGGATTTGAAAATTTTGTCTAAGTCAAAAACGAGGATTTCAGTTTAAAGTACAACACTTTAGGGCGTTGTAGATCTCAAACTATTGAGAATTTGGGAAATCTTTCTAAAGCAAATCTGTAGATCACACATAGCTCTACAACTTTCACTAATATGGTTTTCACTAACTTCCCACGGATTAGGAGTAATGATTGCTCAATATTGCTCTGTGAGTCGCGTTCATTTGGGCCTGATGCTGAACTGAGCTGGCGTCAGTGGTAGACCAGGGGCAGGCCAGGCGCACCACGTGGTGGCCGTACACTAGTGCCAGCCTGGCTGGTTGGGCCAGAGCAGGGGGTTAAGGCGTGTGACCTCGGTGCTCGCCTCACTTCACTCTCACACTTCACCCTCTCTCGTGCACGCTAGGACAGAGCAGAGCACCGCGCCGCCGTCGCCTTTGCCGAGCGCCATCGCATTCTCTCATGCTCCACCACCACACCTTCGGCCACCACCACACACCCACAGCTCTGCCTTTGTCTCCTCCACCTCCTAGACCCACTCGCACCAGCATTCATGCTGTGGTAACCTCGCGCCATGTTCGTCGTCGCCGCGACCGTCATCGGAGCACCGCCATGCTCGCGCTCGTCATGGTCGTGCTCCACCGAGCCATCTTGCTAGCTCCTTTCTCGCGTTAAGGCTAGCCTAGAGTCACGTCTAGCTCAAGTCACTGACCGCTGGCCAATGCCGACACGCCAGCGCCAGAACGTGGCCTTCCGCCATCGTGCTCTCGCCGCCGTGGCACCATGCGTGCGGTCAAGCTCATCAGCGCCAACCCCATACCCTAACCTGCATCTGTTAGCTTTGCTAGGTCATCGCGTAGATGTAGCAAGCCTCACCTGAGCTTAACATGGCCAGACCTCGTCGGAGCACCGCCGCATAGCTTCACCGTCCGCCATGGCCGTCGTCGAGCCAACCTTGTGTACCCATCGATGCGGGACGTCGAGGCGAAGCCTTCGGTGGTGACCTCACCGTCGGTGACCTTGCCAGCGATGAACTAGGGCTGGTTAGTGCCATGCTCTATTTTGTGTGTCTAACGGGTGGGCCCCATTGACCGCGGGCCCCGAATGTCAGTGTGTATACGTTTTGTTTTTCTGAAATGTTTTCACAGATTTGAATACAAATTTCCAAAATTCATATCTAGAGCTAGGAGTGTCCAATTTTGGTGAACCAAATTTTGTTAGATTCCCCCTAAAGTGTAGTATTTTATAAAAATATGAAATTCACTGTGTTTGGTATTTTTCTAAGAGAATAAAATGTAGCTAGATAAGTGCTTTTTGAATGTTTACAATCTTGTAAAATGTATAAATTGAGCTAGGAAAGTGATAAAATTGTGATTCCAATTTTGTTGATTTTGTGTTGACATGCTATAGCTAGTAAAAATACTAAACTTGCAGTAAACTTGATTGGATTAGGGTCTTTCTATTTATCTATTAATAAATGGTGTTTTCGAAGGAAATTTATAGGGATAAAAATAAGTACCATATTGGCATACAAATTCTTGTACAGTATTATGGCACTAGAATGAATCTAAGAAAAATATAGAATATGTTGCTTGACATTTTTCTATAGGGTTAACTATTTTTACTAAAATAAACCTTGCTAGCTTGTCATTTTTGTAGAGGATGTTATACAAGTTTAAATGGTATGAAATTTTTACAGTAGTCTATTGGGAGCACTTGGAAGCTACTATAATTTTCTAAGAATTTATTGTGCACATTTGTTATATGTTTGTTATTTCACCTAATTATATAATTAAATTAATAAAGGCATTTAAATAAATAAATTGGGCTTGACCATGATGTTTTCTATGGTACTTGTGATACATATGAATTGGTGATGTTAGTAGTAAGGCTTAAAAGCAATTGGTTGTATGCAACTAGTTAATTATTGCTTTATAATTCAACTAGATGGCTGCATGTATAGTTTTGGTTGAGTTGATAAGTTCATGATGATAATGGTCTTTTCTGTAAAACTTGTTAATAACAAAGTTGTAGATAACTTACTTATATTCCCTGTGTACAATTTTCATAGTCATAGGCCTTATGATTTAAGAATTATGGCTGTTAGAATTCTGCTATCATAAATGCTTGCTCTCTGGACAAATTTGAATAATTGAATTGTTTGACCTAGATAACTATTGAATCACATTAAGAGTATTAAAAAAAGTTGTAGATAATTTCATAAGATTTCTAGAATGTCCACAACCATATTATTTTGATGTATATAACTCCAGTTATGGTCAAAACAAATAGTTGCTATCCTGTAGTCCAGAAAATAATTTATAGAAGTATTTGCTTAAGTAATAGAGAAGAGATATACACCTACTCAGTAGAATAGGATGCAATTGTTATTACTTTAATACCATGCTATTGAAAACACTAATGAGGATGCATTCATCACTTTATATCATATTATACTTGTCATCATATATGTATTTGTGATATCTTATTCCATGCTGATGCATATAGGATCATCCAAAGAGATAACGTTATTGAAGTTCAACGAAGAAGATGAGGAGGGCCAGCAGGAGACTCCTCAAGCCATAGCTCCAGGAGAAGAGGAGCAGACTCCCAAAAATCTCCCTAAGTGCCCGGATCACCGACCAACCTCTTTCCTCAAAGGCAAGCCCCGGAGCATTCTAAGTCTCCCATGTTTACAAAAATACTACTTGAGTCCTTTATGTTTGATGCATTAGATTATAAGAGTTGATTGGAAACACTTGATGCATAGAACTATCTTGTTCAGTTACATATATCTTTAACCCTGTATAGGTCCAGGATCAAATATATGCTTAGCCATGCATAGACCGGTAGAAGTCGGGTGATTTCCTATCACCTGCGAGATATAGGTGGATACCGAAGCACGGCTGGCTATATTTGTTATCGTGGAAAAGAACCATGGGGTAATGTAAATGGAGGCTAGGCGGAGCCTATGTGTAGGTTGACCCATGTGATTTCATCTATGCTGGTTAAGGACCATAGCGTTGTTGGTGCTTCGGACAAGATTGAACGTATGCCTATCAATTAGCTGGCCGGATAACTCATTTCGACCGTGAAGCCGAGTAGCTCAACTCAGGCCGGGCCCCATTCTGTAAAAGTGCGCACTCTAGATGGTAGTAAGGATGTGTAGGGAGCCAGCCATGAGCCCAAGGGCAGGGTAGTCCTGATCGTCCTGGCAGCTGGTTGTCCCTAATTGTGTGGCGCTGGTCGAACTCGCGAATTGTGTACCTGACTTGTACCAAAGGTGACCTAAGGTGACCGTTGATCTGATCTGCCTAGGTTTGTGTTAGGAATAAATTCCCATATGGTTGAAATCGATTTGAATCGTCGTCTCTCCTGTACAGTGAGAAACTTGGCTAGTCCCAACATCGTAGTAATTGTGTTATGGAATGTGATGGTTCGGGTGAACATGGAATTACTACACCGGCAATTGTTACTATCGTATGCTACTAAATGATATACCACATGTTTGGCACAGTATAGTTACTCATCTAGAGATGAATAGCTATAATTAACTTGATGACCGAATTATAATTGTACAACTGAGTTAGTTGCTTTTCATGCAAAATGTTATCAAGCTACCACCACTTATAAAGCCTTGCATAATCCTTGGAGTCACCTTATTTTTGGTTTATGACAGGTAAGTCTTGCTGAGTACCCTCTCGTACTCAGGGTTTTTTCCCATTGTTGCAGATGGTACAGTTTATCATGGCTATTGCAAAAACTACTTCTGTCCCTCCGTGGATGAGGAGTGAGCCCTAGGCAGGCATCTGTTGTTAATCCTCCTTATGTGCTTTTGTGGGAGTGTGATCACGAGTTGGCACTGTATCTGAACTATGATGGCAAAAGTTAGCTTCAAACTTTAATTTGCTTCCACTACTATTTACTGAACTTGGTTTGTAATAACCTTATTTCGTACTCTGATGAATGAACTGTATTTGTGAACTTTATGTAATATGTGACATGTATGTTGAATCATGTACAATCTTAGTTGTATGTGGATCGTTAAGCGAGACCCATCGTGGTACTTGACAGACTACCAGGTTTATATGGGCTCAAGTATGACAATGCGACCACTTGCGGGCTACCATTGTACTTGTGCTCTTATAAATTGGTCGGTTCTGTGACAACGGGCGCACACCATGGTCTGCTCCTATTTGGCCCATCTTTGTCAGGCTGCCTCCTGTGATCTCCTAGACTTGGGCGATGGTGGTGTTCTGCGAAGATGACATGATTTGATGTGGGTTTATCCTTGTTCTCCTCCCTTTTGAGCCCTATTTTTCTTGGTTGTGGGCCATGTCTCCCTTGGGCTCATGTTAGGTATATATTTTGCTAAGTTTCTTATATACTTTAGGCTCATTTTATGTCCAATCCCGACATGTCCTCCTGCAAATGTATAATCACCAAAACTTGTCGAACTTGTTAGCTGTAAGCCCTAATTCTACGTTTGGTGTTCCTTTGGATGGATTTTATATCAATGTTGGTGGTTAGAAGTCTGAGTGAAGGACCACCAACAAAATCCCCCACACTTAGCCCTTTGCTCGTCCTCAAGTAAAGTTAAGAACTAAGATGGGTTATCTACTTAATTTGACATCTGCATACAAGTTATTCCAAACTTCACCTACACTTGTGAACTTTGGAGTGTCTACCACATTATCTTGGGTAATTGAATAATGCAACAGCATGGATTCAAATCCCCTTGCATCAAGCATCTCAAAAACTTGGTTTTTCATTTGATTTTGAAAATGTAAACATAGCTTAGCTCCTCAAATGATTCTTTCGAATGGCTCAAATTTGTGTTTGTTCCTCACCAAGGCATATCATAGTGTTGCCTTCTTTCTTTCCTACTTCTAAAAAGCTTATATGGATCTTTGGATAGGGAAAGATATGAAGGCATACTTACTCTGCATATTTTGTTAAGTCAAAGCTTGGATCCAAGGAGAAAAGATGTCATACCCTTAGATCAAGAAGTCTAAGTGTGTGGACAAAACAATTCTAAATCTATACTATACTCCTTTTGTAGATATGATCTCTCTCTAGCTTTTTATTTTGAGACATGGCTATCATCATTCTTTTTTTATGAGCATTCATGTGCTCATCTTTTTTTTTCAATACCTTGGGACCTTCATGTGTTCCTATTTTTTTCTTCTTGGACCTTCATGTGTCCATAATTTTTTTCTTTTTCTTTTTTTATACTTTTGCATAGCCCATGTCTCTTAAACCATATATTGAGAGAGATCACTATTTTGTAGAACATGGAGCATTTTCCTAACAAACATATTTTTTTCTACTCCTAGTGTAGGAGCATAGTTTTAGGTGGATGGAGGCATGTTTTAGCGTATTCCTAGTGTAGTAATAGCTTTAATATATGTGGCGTGTACATGATCTTAATATTGGGGGCATGATAACTTTCTCAACAAGGGTCAACAAGACTTGACAAAACTTAATGCAGGAATAAGTAGCATAACTTTGGAGGTTTTAAGAGTTCTAAACACTAGATATGGCTTTGGTAGGAATTTGCATATCATTGAGGAGCATGCTATTTGAGTTTTGATTTTGTAAGATAGATCCCATGTTCTTTGCGTAAGAGAGCAAGGTTCATTTTCATCCCACTATATCACATATTCCAATTACTTAGATAACATTGGGTCCCTATAATGAGTTGTCCACAAGTTTAGGAATATTAGCGAGGAATAAAGAGTATGCAAATTTAATCAAAGGATAGCATGGAGATGAAGCGGTATTGTTTTAAATTTGTTTAGTTTTAAATTTCAAAACTTAGGAGAGTTGAGGGTAAAGTTGCACAAACCAACGATGTAGAGGAAGGAGTTAAGGGGAATCAGAGATGGTTTGGCTAAACCAAAAGGTTCAGCCAATCCTCTCTGAGCTATTTGTCCCGTCCTTCTGCATGATGTACCATTCGCTGTTGTGCATCATGTTGGTAGGAGATCTCGAATGTGCGTTTGTTGAGCTTGAGAGATCTCCCCACACTTATTTTGTACCTGCTTTATTTTTCCAAGAAACAAAAACAAAATAAACAGAAATAAGCAAAGGCTCTTCTGGTTTGAACACCGAGGAGCCTAAATTATTTTATTATTATTGTTATTATACATTTTTTTATTATTAGTATATTTTTATTATTATTATTATCTATTAATATATTTTATTTTTATTTTGTTCACCAGATTTTGCATACTCAAGCAAGGCAAATGTAAAGATGCATTGTAATCCTAGCCTTGATTTATCCCCATTTTAGATCACTTCATTTGTTTATGAAAATAATAACTCAAGTTCATTAATCAAAATTTAACACCATGTCAAAATTTGATTAAGAAGGTCATTTTAACCTAAGCACCATGCTTAATTCAAAAAGGCCTATGGATGTACCTATATAGAATACACCCAAACCAGAGCATATGACATAAACAAGGAAAGCATGAATCTTGTATGAGCAAATTGTTTTCACATAGAGATAAATATGAGTAAAGGAGTTGGTGAACAGGTTTTTTTATCATCATTTTTTTATAATAATTTTTTTTATAGCAAGGTAGAGCTAACATCATCAAACCTGGTTAGCCCTTGGTATAAATGAAACATGTAGCGATGTTCTCACCATCCCCCCACACTTGGACTTTTGTATAAAAGTCAAGTGTGTAAGGTTAGAATCTCTTTTTGAGTTTGTTCCATCACCAAGGAGCATCATGATGTTTAGTTGATGTAGCTCCCACGTTCTCGAGCATCATATGTCCCTTGCTCTTCTTGATCTTAACCTGAAATGGTTAGCAACCAAGAATACCCGAAGGTTCATACTAACCTGACAACATATTCTTGCTTTTATTAAAAGTTTTTTTTATGATAGAAATATTTTTTTCTACGATAATCCGGGGTATCTCCCAGTAGTGCTTGATTTATGGTCTTAAGCTCAACCGTGGGAACTTCGTCTTGCAGCTATCAATGATGGTATAGTTCCTAGCTTTACCAACTAAAATTTTTAGTAATAATGTTCAAGCTGTAAGGTTAGTGCCATAGTGCTACTATGAGATTTGCAGTATTTATGATAAACAAAGACATCTACAACCATCCTCCTAAAAAGTTTGGAAATGAGGAGTGATGGGTGGTTGTCTTTCTCGTAGCAGCAAGCAACACTAAGCACAATGAACTCTGGAGACTCCAAACGTGAGCATGAAACATCAAGGGTCTCAAAAGAGAAACTTTCATGCTCCTTAGTCTCTAGAGTTGGTGCTTTAGAAATGTCCATGGCACAAAAGTTTTTGTTCTCAAGAGATATATCATGTAAGATTAGCGTTGAATCTCGACCATTATCGAGAACAACGTCAAGATGGCCAGAGGGACATGGCTTGGGTTCGAGTGAGGGTGACGATGATCATTCAGTTTCATAAGCAAGCTTATGTGAAATGAACGGGGATATAAACTTCACCTCCTTGAACTGGTCCTGGTTGGGATAATGCTTTGCCATTGAGATTTCTAGGTAAAAGATAGGAATGGTGGAAGTAGTTTTCCCAAACTTCTCATCAAGGCTCCCATGGGAAGGTTTTTCTTCGAAAAGTTTGTCTTAAGGGTAGCCTATGTGAAGATCAAACTCAAGGATGGCAAAGATGTGGAAATCTATGAAAACCTCGATTGTGTCAATTATGATTGGCATGGCCCTGGCGATCCCACAACACTCGAAAAATAGTGCCAAAGGACTTTTGAAGAATTTATTGGTCAGGACTAGCGACATATTACCCAAAAGGTTTTTCACTAGGAACTCTGACATGATACTAGTCCTGACTGTGGGGTTGTATATGGCTTCTATGTTTGTTTCCCTTAATGAGCGAGGTATGGTCGTGAAAGGTGAAAGAATCTGAATTGCTTTAGAAGAACGTTTCACTTCTATTAACCATTCCTTTGATGGTTCTACTTTGGGAGAAACTTCTTTGGTGCGCTTTTCGTGCCGTGATAACTTCGAGGTATTGCCATAATCCTCGAATTCGATTGTGAACTCCGAAGGGTGAATTACTCATTCCTTCGGTGTTCATGGTTCGGGTGAGGGCTCATAAGTTGAACCTAGGGTGGTATGTGGTTGGTTTTGACTGATGCGGATTCCTCAACACTTGACATGACTTTGGTCTGGAGGGGTTTAGTTCTTAGGACGGAAGAAGCATGTTTAGCTATGAAGTGCTCTAGGAATTCTACTTGATCCGTCATGGATTTATGTGTAAATCTACCTCCGGCGGTCACGTCTAGGCATAGGTCAGCATCTATGTCAATACCCGAACAAAAGAGACTCAACAATACACCATCGGGTAAAGATAGGTCTAGGCCAGCATGTATTAACATTGAAAACCTAGCCCAGGCTGCACCTATAGACTCCTTGTACTGCTCGAAATCAAGGATCGCCATTGGTAGAGAGCTGATACGGGGCATGGGAAAAAATGTAAGACAAAACTTGTCTTTAACTTCATCCCAGTCCCCATTTGTACTTCCTACGGCAAATGTATACCATTGTTTCACCTTCCCTATGAGGGAGAAGGGAAACAATTTCCACCTTAGTGTTTGTTGTGTCATGCCTGAGATGCTTAGGCTTGAACACACATCTTCAAACTCCTGCAGATGATTGCATGGGTTTCCGCTATCATGCCCAGAGAAGGGTTGTGCTTGAACCATGGCTATCAAGCCAGGGTGGAGTTCACCGCCAGATGAAAGGTTTGGTTTTGGTGGTGGCTCATGGAACTCCGCCTTTGAAGCAAAAAGGTTTTGAAAATGTTGTTGGCTTCATGATAAAAAAAGGACAAAAGAAATATGTTTGTTTTTTTATAGAAGAAAAGATAAAAGATACAGATACGAGGATGAACTAGGTTCGAAGAAAATAGCAACAGTTCCTTGGCAACAGCGCTAGAAAGCTTGTTGGTATTTCTTAATGTTTACATTAAGAATCCGCAAGCATATGGAATTACTGTCGTAGCTTTCACCCAGAAGTATTTAGGGTATCGTATTTCCACAAGGAATAGAGGTATCTCTTCTAGCTAATTCATCCAAGGACAACACAAGGATAGCTAGTGAGGGTAGAGAAGGATTCCTATGACTTAGGGTCTAAGGATAGATAAATTTTACTCCTACTTACTTACTTCGGGCACTGGATTACACCTGGTCTGCCAAGTGATACCGACCTCCAGCTCTACACCGTACCCAGACGTGGGGGGTTACAAGGGACAGACAGGGCTGTCACCACCTGTCGCCTACCCCTCAACCATGGAGTATGAGGCAAACGAAGGTAGCCTCTAGCCTAGACACCACGTCTATGCTATCGACTACTACTCTAGTGTCGATCAGGGTGATCCGTCTTTATCGGGAGCCCTCTACTAGAGTATCCACCATGGGGATGGACGATGAACCCACAAACAAGTTAGAGCAAAGCTTAGCTAATACAAAGACTTGGAACCTTAAGAATCATGAACACTTACTAAATACCCATTGAGGTACAAACCGGTGTTTGCTGAGGTACAAGTAGGGGAAGGTTACCAACAAGTCCGGCACTTCTTCCACGAACTCTCCCTTACAACTCTCCCTTCTACTTTTCTAGAGCTAGCACGGCCTAAGCCCATGGAGTGATGCTATTGCTCTTGCCCTTTGATGCTCTTGTGCTCTCATGCCTTGGTGTGTTGTTGTTCAAATGAGGAGGGAGCCTCCTTTTATAAGTGGAGAGGAGGGGTGTCTTTGAAAATGTTTCATCTCCATGTGGAAACCATCAAACTGACCTCCAAGTACATTGAACCTAGGCGACATCACCATACCGACGTTGGGCAAGGCAATAAGCATCAACTGACCAAGTCTCAGGCTAAATGGGGCTAGTGGGGGTGCGGCCGCACACCATGGTCTGCTCCTATGTTGGTATAAATTAATGCACACAAAATAATCCGCAAGTGCACGGATATTATACCGATGTAGCTCTTCAACGTGAGTACCCAGTTTTATATCAAACTCGAGGAAACGTGTGTGAGAATAACTAAATCTAACTTATCCCAACTTTACAATCAAGGATAGATAATAGGAGCGTAGAGGAGACTGCTAAGGTCTTCTAGTTCTAACTTCGGTAAGTTTTGTCTTCTATTGTTCAATTCTAGGAATATTACTAGAGAAAACACAGGCAGAGTATGTTTCCTATAGCAACAAAGTCCTGCTAGGCCTACTAACAAGAGGTGGACTACAAAGGATTCAACAAGGCTATAAGAGTCACCCTCGCGAGCTACCACCGATCCAAAAAATAGGGTATATCCATGAGTAACCGAGTCTAAGCACCACGCTTACACTACGAATACTACTTTAACCTAGGAGCTACAAGGATTAAAGTACTCAAAAGAGAGTCGCAACCCTAAAGAACAATATGAACAAGATGCTTACTTGAATTAGAAGTCGATTGTCAGATAAATCTCAGAAGCAAGCTCAAGAACTTGATTTCGTCAGGGTACAAGCCATAGAGAGCGCACCAACAAGCTGAGACTCCTCCGAAACTCTTTCCTCTCACTCTATCTCACTATCTCTAATACAAGACTAGATTCTATTGAGGACTATCTTCTCTTGATTGATAGCTCTGATCCTGGTGAACATATGGATTAGGGTTTCTGGCTTCTCAGCTCTCAGGATCAAATGAGACATGCCCTGGAGGAGGGTGCAGGCTGGTATACATAGCCCCATTAAATCATCCTGGACCCTCGGATGAAACCGACTTGAATAAATGGCGGAGATGCAATCCTTAAGGTGGTGGAAAACCGACATAGCAACGGAAGGCTAACATGGGGGCCCACAGGTTGGGTGGCCTCTAGGTGGGGCCGGCCGGCCCCACATCTCAAAGACACGGGCTTCTCTTCGGTGATTCACCTTCTGGAGTCGTCTAGAGTCATCCCACGTTGATTACGCGGCGAAATTCCATAATTTCCTTTGACGAATAGGTCCTCCTTGGTGGTTTTCTGATTAAATCCTGGTAAAAACATAGATTCACCAAAACTCGTAGAATTTGTTAGTTTAAACCCCTAAGTCTACATTGGTAATCCATTTTAGCCATTTATACAAGTTATATTGATGGTTTATGATGAATGTTAACTACCGTCAACATCCTATTTGGCCCATCTTCGTCGGGCTGCCTCTTGTGATCTCCTGGACTTGGCCCATGGTGGTGTTCTGCGAAGATAATGTGATTTGATGTGGGTTTATCCTTGTTCTCCTCTCTTTTGGGCCCTGTTTTCCTTGGTTGTGGGCCTTGTCTCCCTTGGGCTCATGTCAGGTATATATTTTGCTAAGTTTCTTATATACTTTAGGCTCATTTTATGTCCAATCCTGATATGTCCTCCTGCAAATGTATAATCACCAAAACTTGTGGAACTTGTTAGTTGTAAGCCCTAATTCTACGTTTGGTGTTCCTTTGGATGGATTTTATATGAATGTTGGCGGTTAGAAGTGTGAGTTATGGACCGTCAACAGGCTTCTATCTATTGCGCCGTGCCTTGAGTACATGACTACCGCTCGATCTAGGCATTGCCGTATCAGTTGGTTCAACGGTTTTCTTTTGATCCTCACCACACAACAGCATACGCCAGCTCGAAAATCACTAGTACGAGCATGAGCATCCAGTCGTCCTCGTCCCAAGTTCCCTACAACCACAACGCGCCTAGAGCCCCAAATGATGACTTGGCCAGATTGACCGCACCAGCGGCGGCGGCGGAGTCTTACGCGCAATTTGTGATCAAAATTAAGGTGAGATTCAATCTTTGCTCATCGGCTTTCCGTAAAATATTCATGTCTACTTTAACTGATATTTGCTAAGCGCTAACATCATAAAATCTTCTATCACGCAGTGAGGTCGAGGGTTTGTCCCAACATCAGAGTCAATCGAGATTATCTGTATTCGGTCCACGTATCATGTTATGAATAAGATGGGAGATAGTCTTTTAGATGATTGTCTAGTCACTTTTATTGAGCGGGATATTTTCTTTGAAGTTGATGAAGATGATATAATCAAGATGTTTATATCCCATCGAAAGCGTCGAATAAAATAGTCAGAAAAATAGCATTATAAGTCCCTCGTACTGAATTTAAGCCTTATAATGTTACTTAGTGCATATATACCGAATCACATTGTCAATTTTACAATTATTATGGAATTATTTAAATGAATTTACCGAATTGTTCAGGGTTGTTTATATAATTTCCCTTAGTTGGACGATTTTTTTATTCTTGTTGTTATAGTTTGTCTTTATTGTTTGGTCCCCAAGTTGGCAGCTTGTTTTTTGTTTTTGTTGTTCGTGTAACACCCTAAAATTCGCATCTTTTGAAACAAAGTTATTTATGTATTTTTGTGCTCATGAAAATATAGGAAAATAAAAATTTTCATTAAACTAAAATTCATCATAAGATTTAGCAACTTGTTTTTGCATACATGCTGGTGCATTTGCATTTTTGTGATGAGTGGTTTTGATCCAAAATTGAAAATGATTTGAAATGAGTTTGAAAAAGGTTTTGAAATAAAAAAAAAGAAAAGAACCTCTCTTTGTTTTCAGCCCGAGAAGCCCACTCTCCCTCGCTTGTTCTGGCCGGAGTGGCAACCTGGAGCCCAGCTCCGTTTCCCAGCAGCGAAGCCCGCGTATCCCTCCTCCCTCTGTGTCGCTGACGAGTCGGTCCCACGCATCAGCCGCGTCCTTCTACCTCCCGTGCCCAGCTCGGACTCGGCCGAGCGGAAGCCGTCGCTGCGAATCCCGTGCTTCTCGGGATTTCCTTGAGTAACCTACACGCCGAGATCGCCTATAAGAAGCCGAGCCTCCGCCACGCTCGAGTTTCGCATCTACGCACCGCCCTTTGCCCTTGCTCCGCGCTGCCGTCGTTTGGATATCGCTGAGAAGCCGCGCTCGTCCGTCGAAGCTGCCGCAGCCGTCTGAAGCCGTGCCGTCGTTTGCAACCTGCTGCCGAGCCCCGCACCCAGTTTACGAAGCTGCAGAGACGTGTTTCTTAGTTCTTTCTCGCTCTCTGCGTTGCTCACGCTGCCGCCGAACTCCGCAGGAAAACCGCTTCCGTCCCGTCGAGCCGTACGTCGTCGTCGTTAACCTTCTGCCGTTACCAGCACTCGCAAAGTCGCAACAGCTACGTCGTCCCCCTGCTCTTGCTGCTGAAACCGAGCATGCTAGGATGCGTCTGCAGTTCATGCAGGACCGACAAAGCACGTGATCAAGTCCAGCTGCATCTTGCAGTGAAAATGGTATGCCACATTATTTAATCGGCTAAATACTTTGCTGCTGTGACGCATACATCATCCTTGCGTAGTAATTCAACATTTAATTTTGAATATATAAAATTTCAGCACTGTTGTTTCTAGATCTAATTCTGAAACTGTTCAGATACCATGCCGGGTGTTCATAGTGCTTTACTAGAAGATATATTTAATTAGGCTACAGTTTAGTTTCCTTTACAAATAAATCTCTCTGCTACTTTTAAAAGCTTGTATTCTATTTCTTCTGGCCTCGTTTCAAATTACTCGTGACGCTTGTATTATGCTTTTAAATTATAAGTTTGCTTAGTTTAAACACGCATATGAAATTCGAATAGATGCTCACATGTTTATTCCTTTTGCAAAGTAAAGTTTAAATAACGTTTGCAAATAAAATATAGCCAGTAGCTTTAACTCGACTTTTCAAATAAAATGTAAGTTGACTAAATTAATATCCTTCACATGGTTTTGTAAACAAAATAAAATCAACCAAGCATATAGCCTTTACTCTTATATGAAGTAAATCTTCGTGAGTCGTTTCTTTTTCACCGTAGCTCTGATTAGCGTGCTTTACGCGTCAGTATGTTCGTAGCAATGCGTAGATTAATTTTCAAACATTTTCACTGATTGGTGTATTGCTCTAATATAGCTATATTTGTATGCTAGGCATGTATGTGTAGATGCTTGTGTGGTGCTTTATGATCATGTCTAGTCGGTGAGCTTTATGTGGTGATTAAGAAGCAATCTTTTGGACTTGAAGAAGGATCTGAGTTTAAAGGCAAGTATAGCATGAGATCATTCTTGTTGTTTTATTCACTATTAACCATTTAATTCATATTGCATGTGTCTACCTTGACTACTATTAAGGATATTCTAGCTTTGTACTTGTACCTTGACACCGTGGGTTTATGCAATGGGTAGTATGATGCTAGCGCTCAACTAAAGACCATGATCTTGTAACTTGATTAATGAAATATGCAATAAACACTAAAAGATGCTTTTTAGCAACAAAGGAACAAGGGGGCTAGAGTACAGTTTTTGTGGTGCTCTAGATTCCTCTCCCTAAGGACTTATCTGTAAGTGGTCACCGGGACTTACAGTACAACCATGAGTTCTATATGACTCTGGCTTTAGTTAAGTATGAGGATCTTTTCTAGCTTGTTAGTGGTTATCGAAAGGCGCAAGAGGGGCTCCGATTGGTTTGATTCTACGGCCTGCTAAGGGAGTGCACTTTGGTCTCTTTGTCTTTTTTTAGTCACACCTTGGGAGAGGGATCTTACTGGTTGATGGGGAATCCTTAGCGGCCCTAACTTGTTAGATAAATCTTTGAAAGACTTCATAGTGAACCCTGTCGACCTTCCTTGGAAGTGGATCAAGAGGTTGGCCGTCTCGGGCAAAAGGGTAAATCATGGCTCATGGTGAAAGTGTACAACCTTTGCAGAGTGTAAAATTGTTATAACAGTCGTGCTCACGGATATGAGCGGCCTTGGAACTCTTACGGAATAGATGTGTCGGTGCGAAATGTGGCCGACAAGTAATATTTGTAGTTTTGCCGTACGTTGTGATCGGATGTGGCCTAGCACTCAATGACATAGGATTTATACTGGTTCAGGCAACGGGCCCTACGTCCACTTGAGATCAGTTGGTGACTTTATTCCTGAGCCCATGTACTCAAAGTTTGTTGTGGGGTTACAAACGAGTAAGGAATGAGAATGGGGGTGTTAGAGGCCCGGTCGAACTCCGAACCGAGTGGCCGAGAGTGACAGGGGCTCTAACGTATACTAAGTATTAGAGCATATGCTCTGTGTGTCTCTAGAGCTGTTGTGTTCTCGAGTCGTCGAGAACGTCTTCTAGAGAGAGAGAGAGCGAGCCAGCCAGAGCGAGAGCGAGAGCTAGCGAGCCATTTTTCAGGAGAGAGCCCATCCCCTTTTATAGTTGAAAGGAATGGCCTTACAGGTCCAAGAGAAAGAGAGAGAGTATATATGTGTGTTGCCTAGTCTTGTTGCTCACACCATCAGGTACGGGATGGCAGCCAGCGCCACAATACTATTTATGCCTAGACATGTCTGGCAGGCTCTACCGTGTTCGCCTGGTACGGCAAACGACGGCGCCCACAACACTGTTTATCCTCTGATGCGTCTGGCAGGCTCTACCGTGTTCGCCTATCATGCCCTGTTGGCACCGTCCTATAGGTGCACAGGGCATGGCAGGGTACAGTCCTCGGTATTGCGGTTGACTTGAGCGCCTTATCTTATCTCTTATCTGCTCCGCCTGCTCCTAGGACCCATACCGAGAGAGCGTCCCCGGTCGGTTGCTCCCAGTTGGCCCCGACCGTGTCGGTAGGGAAAGAGCAGTGAGCAGAGGTCCGGCGTATCCTCGGTCAGAGAAAAGGGGTCGGAGTCGGACTGCGGACCTACCACGGCCAGGCCTTCCGGTCGGGGATCACCCAGAGGTTAGGCGAGGCGAAGCCCACCCCCAGAGGTCGGGCGAGGTAGAGTCCCCGACCCAGAGGTTGGATGAGTGCGGGGCCCCTGACCTAGAGGTCGGGCGAGGCGGAGCCCCCGACCCAAAGGTCGGACGAGTGCGGGTTCCACCCCCAGAGGTTGGGCGAGGCGGAGCCCCCGACCTAGAGGTCGGACGAGTGCGGAGCCCGTCCCCAGAGGTCGGGCGAGGCGGAGCCTCCAACCTAGAGGTCGGGCAAGGCGGAGCTCCCGACCCAAAGGTCGAACGAGTGTGGGCCCACCCCCAGAGGTCGGCCCTTTCCATCCCTCACTCTAAAGGTGCCCGGAGCGGTTGTTGAACCCATCGGTGGGCCAACCTTCAAACTCCCGGGCCTAGACGGGCCCCTCTTACCTATAATGGGTCGTGGCCCGTTTGGGGAGGCCCTGGTCAGAGGTGCTAGTCGGGGACCAGATCGTGGTCTTGCCCTGTTATTGTGTATCTGGGCTGGCCCAGTCGTGTGCTGTCGTTGCGCCGCTTGCTGAGCCGAGTTTTGTAGGGAAGCGGGTCCATTGGGGACCCCAGGTTTATGAAACCGACAAGATAATCATTAATGGTTAATTATTTATGCTATTCATTATTCATGTTTACCTGATCATGTGTTTATATGGGCTTATGATAAACTTATAGCTACTCAATCGCTTAAAAATGTGACTCATTAAAAGTTAACCGCAATTAAACCCATGTCTACCTTTTGAGCCTTATGAACCCCATGTTATAATGCTAAGTACGACATGTACTTACGCTTGCTTTATTTTCAATACTTTGAAAAAATCCTGGATGGGTACCAGATTGGTAGTCTAAAGGAAGAGTTAGGCTTGTGATCAATGAGTCAGTTGTCCTTGTGGATTTGGAGCTTTCGCCCGAATAACATAGTTTCTATCTGCTGTCTACTATCTAAGGTTGTATTCTTTATATTAAGTACGTTATATATTAAGCATTGTCTATTGATATTACCTCTATTTGTAGCCATACGTGTGATTTGACTTTCTTGGCTCACATATGATGTGAATCTGGTTTTGTTCTGAGAACCAGGTGCTACAGTCGGGGTTGTTTATATAATTTGATCCCCAATTGGTAGCTTTTATTTTTTTGTTCTTGTTGTTTAGGGTTGTTTTTATAATTTTGCCCACAATTGGTAGCTTCGTTTTGTTCATGTTATTCAGGGTTATTTTTAAAATTTGGCCCCCATTTGGCAGCTTATTCCTTTTTGTTCATATTGTTCAGGGTTGTTTCTATAGTTTGGACCTTAGTAGTTTTTGTTGTTGCCGTTAGGGCCAGGGTTGTTTTTATAATACTGGCCACAGTTGGCAGCTTGTTTTTTTTATGGTCACGATCCAGTAGTTTGTATTTTTTTTCTTTCTAATTAAAGCCGTGATAGGCATAATAAGTTAGTTGTAATGATTTCTAGGAAAATAATCATTATTGAGAGTCCAATGCCCCAAGTTTTTTAAGGTCCTTCACCGAGCTGATGACACGTAATTTCTGATGTGCAGTATGTCAATGTACAAATACCAATTGACCAAACTGCCAGCCTAGTGATTATAAAAGTATTAGTAGTACCTCAGGGCCTGGGTTTGACTTTCTGTGAGGGTAAAAAAAATTTAGGATTTAATAGCGTTGTGCTTTTAGTGGTAGGTGACGTTCCCGTCGACAGTGAAGCACATGTGATGACTTCATCAATCTCGAGGATTTGTTGACCCAGTCTTCGAAGATGATCATAAGGGTAGGGTTTACGTGCGTGCGTTCATAGGTTGAGTTTGTGTGCATTGTGAGCATCTGCGGCGACGTACTATGTAATTCTCAAAAAGAACTAATCTTGACAGTAACTAACAAAACAATGACCAAGAAAGGACGACCCTCTCCAAGGTACCCTTTGTTTCATTTTCATGATTGACGACTCTCATTTCATGGACACAGAAGTTGCAGACTCAATTTCCACGTCTTGGATCTCAAAGATGCTACTGGTATATGCTCTACAACTCAGTGTTAAATAAAAAACTAGCGGATGTCATGATGTGTGTCCCTAAATTGACAGGTTGGCATGTATATATATGTGGTGGGCACCTCCGAAGAAGAAAACAAGGTCCAAATGTCCAATCGTTCTTCGCCCGCGTGCAAAGGAATTCAAAGCTGCCACGAAGCCTGGACAATTTATTCAGCAACATGAAAGCGACCATTGCCGGCCACAGATCGAGATGAAATGTATATAATCTGTAATCATACAACTTCATTTCTAAGCATCAAAAGACAATCGTCAAGGACTATCTGAAACACAAGCTTTCCAACCGATTTCCATTTTGACTAATTAATATACTTGTGTTTCATAGTTAGACTGTCTTTCTATATAAATGTACAAAATCGACAGAGCCCGTTAAAAAAAAATATTTCCACGTATATATTCAATCATAGATAATGATGAAATAGTTGCAAAGCTACTGAAAATGTTTCCAAAATTGAAACAGGACTTTTCTCACTGGATCTATACTTGGGGCCCATACCAGATAATGACTTTACGCGCTTATGATGCTATATAATATACTACTATACCATAAGGTCACGACAATGCAGCTGCTTTCATTTGGCTCTTGCAAGGAACAATGCAGTAGAGGAGGGGCAAGGGAGATACCATGTCGTCGGTGTCTATGTAAAGTGGTGTAGCAAAGAATTAAAGGTAATTTTTCTTTCAGATGGCTGTAGCAGAACTTTGATTACTGATTGCGAATGTAGGGAGCAAGAAGAGATGGAAGAGGAAGAGGTTCATATCGCAGTGGGAAAGAACACCAGAAAGGAGGAGCTTAACATACGATGGGCTGCTGCAAAGTTTCCAAAGGCCACTATAGTTCTTGTGCATGTTCACTGGCCCTCCGAATGGATGCCCTTCAGTAAGAGCTATATATATACTTGTTCAGACAAATCATTCAATTCTCTTCGATCATGCTCTCTTAAAGTTATATTACTCATGCGTTTGTGATTCATTCTACATTTCTTTCATACTTACTCTGTCGAATTGAAGCAATATGCCTACAATTCTCCTACCAATGTACAAAGGATCACAAAATAATCACTGCTAGAAGATGATTTGATGATTGATAAGCATCATAGCTTTCAAGATAATAAGTTGACATACAACTCTGAATGCAAATTAAAGAGAACAGCCGCAGTAGGTGTTAAAAGAGTTAAATGGTGTAAGCATATATAATACCAGCAATAAACTGGCCATGCTCTATGAACATTAATATTAACACAGTGTATGGAGTTTATTTTGTTGCCATGAGCTGTATAAATATATTTTTTTATCTAACAAACACAGTGGGTGGCGAAGTGTTATACAAGTTTGCCGATGAAAAGGAGAAGGAGAGGCATAGAGACAAAGAAGCTTCAGCTATGATGGAGATGTTTTCCAAGTACAAAAGTCAATGTGGTAAAAGAAAGGTAATGCTAATTTGTCATTAATTATATTTTACTTTAGTTTGTATTCATATATAAGTCAGAGTGTATGTGAATGGAGAGAATGGATAATAGAGGAGGTTGAATGGGAGCCTAAATATTCTTCTCAAAAGACAGGCTTCCCTAATACAAGTCAGAGCCTAAATATTCCCCAGTTTAACCAACAAACCTCTCTCCTACCGAACGTCAAATTAAAGCCACATGGTCACAAAAGACACACTTATCATAGAAATGATGATAAGAAAGCATTAAATAAATGCTCAAGAAAGAACAAAACAGATGAGATAATTGAACCAAACACTATGCCAAAACAGCACAAAGGAGACAGACGCAATGTAAGGTGACTATACGCGTCACTGGTGACCATCATTAGTGACGCGTTTCCACGCGTTACTGATCTTTTCACATCACAGATGCAATGTAAGTGACGCGTGTTTTCCACGTCACTAATGATTGTTTAGACGCGTCACTAATCTGCTTTTCTGGCATAGTGAAAAGTGACTTGATAACCTGAAATACTCGACACATCCAGAACTATAGAGCACCCAGAACCTTCGGATTTGACCAGGGTGAAGGTGCTCAGTATCGAACCCAGGCCATCTAAATCCAGTATAGACTCTCCACGTCCTGCAAGTCCTGAAACTTTGGACGCAGTTTAGATGAGGTTCTTGGTCAGCAAATACAGAGTATCCACATCACCACAGCCTAGAAAAAATGGAATGGGAGATGTTTGTGTATTTTGGAGATTTAGGAATTTTAACCCAGCGGAATTTAAATCATAGCTTCCCTAATACATGTCATATCTTTGACAAAAAGATCTTAAAAAGATCAAGACTTTCTTTGCATTTTGAGGATTTAGGAAAACCCGCATGAAGAACTTGAGAAACCCACAAAATGGAGATGCTTGTGTGGTACAAGGTTTTAAATAGTCAGCTAAGCCATTTAGCTTTCTATGTCCGAAAACAGGCTATAGCCGGATATAACGGGCTATAGCGGCAGCTAAGGACTAACTTGTATATGGAAAAACTTAACTAAATCTTTCTCAAACAGCTATAGCCGAAGATAGCGGAGGCTATAGCCGGAGATTTAAAACCTTGTTTATGACAGGGGATCACCCTAGAGAGATGTCCACACCTGTCCTATCCCTTCCTCCAAGAAATAATATCAAAATCACAGCCAATCGTGAAGAACAAAAATGCCCAAAAAGAACTTCAAAAATCATAGAGATTGTAAAAGCATGGTCCATGGGCATAGGAAAGTGCGACCTGGGAAGGAACGACGAATTAGAAACTTAAAAACTAATCCTAGGGTGCCCAAAGTCAAAACTAGACCATGATATCTAGATGTGCTTTTAACATTTATCTAGTGCTTTACCAATCACCACAAAATAGTTTTGAAGACAATACCCAATACTGTCAACAAGCCTTTCTAGCTACTCAAAAGTAAAGTCATATATGCAGTAAGTGAAGGCAATGAACATGAAGGCGCAAATTCTTGACATGAAAATTAATCCTATAGTATCGGTGGTCTAACTACCACCCTATTCTCTCTTGGTCAAGGCCTTGGATGATGCCACAAAGGTTCTACCAAGAAGGATGAGCTACTTGCCACTAGAGGCAAGGGTCACTGCATCCCCACACAACACCTTATTGCCACTACTGGCTAATCCAGATGGTCAATAAGCTTCCTAGCGAGCCCCTCAAGACTCAGGGCAAAATTGCACACCAAGAGTACATGTGTGGTTCCTCCTCGAACTAGAAATTTGGGTAGCCACAACCTGCAAACACTCTCGCTAGGCTTAATATAGCACTAATAATGTCAAGCACTTTGGTGGCTTGGATGTCTTTTCAAGTGTAGTAGCACTCATCTAGACTTCAATGAAGATCATAAACACATCAAATGATCGAGTAGGGTGTTATTTATATCTCAAACAATCAAACAACTATTTCCACGGTGGTCAGTTGAAAATTTGTACTCACTCGATGGTGTTTGCAGTAAATTTTGTATACACCAGATCATCTAGTGTGTGCATCTTTAAACAATTAGTTGCTGGAATCCGCTCCATTCTTCTCACTGGTTATTTGGGTGCTCATTTCTCCTCAACAGACCTTTGATTTTTGCATTCAATAATACACATCACATTTATTAGGTGTTTCATATAGCACTGTTAATTCACTCCTATAGTGAGTACACAAGTGCTCACATTCTTCAATAGTAGACCATATTATACATGTATTCACACAATGCTTCAACTTCAGTCTCTCTCTGGAAATACACTCTATTGTGCATTACCAAATCATTTAGTACACTCATCTTTGCTTAGCCTAGTCCTACATGCTACTCCCTCCATCCCATTGAAAGTGTCGTTTTTTACTTTTAGACTTCTTATTTGATCGTTCGTCTTATTCAAAATTTTTGTATAATGTTATTTATTTTGTTGGGACTTATTTTATCATTAGAGAAACTTTAATAATGATTTATTTATTTTATTATTTATTAAAAAATTAGAATAAGACGAACAGTCAAACAAGAAGTCTAAAAGTCAAAAGCGACACTTTCAATGGGACTGAGGGAGTATACTATATAATACAACACTTTTATTTTATTCTCCATCAAATTATCCATTATATTGAACTCCAACATTTCTTGTGTTGCCCAATAATCTTGTGCTTGCAATTCTTTCATCAACAAACTATTCGAGGTATGCATTTGTTCAAGGAATTTACTGACTTGCTTCAGATTGTTTTTCCTAACTACATGTTTCTAATGCATTGCATCCTAGGGACCCACTTAAAAACATTCCTACCAACCATGTTACTCCCAATGATTATGTTGTCATTTAATTCTCTCCTTTTGGTGATTGATAACAACATAACCAAAGGAAGCATATTTTATAAAAACATGACCAATTGAACAAATTACACTTGCTTGAATGCTTGTTAACCCCCTTATATTACCTTCTACCATCATTGGACAAAACTCTTTACCCTATGTTAATGAGGTTATCTCCTTTGTAATCTTCATCACATCGTTCAATCTTATTGAGGTCTTCCCCTTTTTGTGTCAAATCTTATATACATTCCACTACTATATATATGACTTTCACTGTCGGCTGCATTACTGCGGATTTTAAGAAACCGACAGTGATAGCCCATCACTGCCGGTTTTTGGCTAAAACCGGATATTCAGGTCTTCACTGTCGGTTTTATATCACTGTCGGTTTTAGCCAAGAACCGACACTGATACTGTCACTGTCGGTTCGTGGCTTAAACCTACAGTGATATGCTACAAGAAAACTTCATAAGTTTCTCACATGATGTCCGATGCAGACAACATTTATATCAAAGTTACAGTACTCGACGAGATCTACAACTTTGTAGTTCAAAATTTTTTAATTTGAGATCGTTGAGATGTCCAAATATTTTTCATTTAAAATTATCTATCTAACAAAAATTACGTTCGATTACTAAAATTTAAAATTTGAATTTTTCAAACGACCTTGGATGGAGAAACGCCCAAAAAAAGTTGTAGATCTCGAAAAGTTATGCAACTTTGTAGTTGACAACTTTTTCATTTCAAATCATTTACCACTTTAAAATGTTGTTTGAAATTAAATTTTGAAATTATTGAAGAACTCTGATTTCTCTTTTTAATCTCTGGCTAAAACTTGTAACTAGTATTTCTCCCTCATAGTAACTTCAAATTTGATGTTTTTTCTGAAGATTTCTAAAATCATTCTCTATCAATTTATTATGTTCATACAGCTATTATTTTATCCATCTTTTTGATGTGACTGTTTTTTTATGTAGTTGAATTTTGAATTTCAAAAAATGACAACTTCAAACATTATTTTAGAATACTAAATGATTTCAGCTGAAAAAGTCATCAACATAGAAGTTGTAGAACTTATCAAGATCTATAACTTTTATTTTGGTCATTTCTTTATCTAATAAAGTGGTAGTAATATTGGTCACAAAATTTACATATCTCTTTTATAGTTTGATAAACTATAAGGGATATGTAACATTTGTGAACACTCTTACTACCACTTTATCGCATGAATAAATGATCAAATAATCAAAATAAAAGTTGTAGATCTCGGAAAGTTATGAAACTCTGTAGTTGACAACTTTTTAATTTGAAATCATCTTGTCAAGGAAAACTACGTTTGAATTTGTAAAATTTGAAATTCAAATTTTGTGAACGACCTCATATAGAGAAACTACTAAAATGAAGGTTGTAGATCCCAAAAAATTATGAAACTTTGTAGTTGATAACTTTTTGATTTGAAATCATCTCCTCAAGGAAAACTACGTTTGAGTTTTTAAAAATTTAAAATTTGAATTTTTTAAACGACCTTGAATGGACAAACAGCAAAAACAAAAGTTGTAGATCTCAAAAAATTATGAAACTTTGTTGTTGACAACTTTCTAATTTGAAATCATCTTATCATGAAAAACTACATATGAATTTCTTAAATTTAAAATTCAAATTTTGTAAACAACCTCAGATGGAAAAACTACCAAAACGAAAGTTGTAGATCTCGAAAAGTTATAAAACTCTGTAGCTGATAACCTTGGCTTTGTCTTAAAAAGAGGGTGCACACGGAGGTAATTTGAGAGCACCCAAGTTCGAGCCTAAGTGGGAAGCTCTCAACTACAGGCTTTACAAACTGAACTAGTATTAATATTACCATAGGCTCCTGAAACCTAAGCATAACAATGTAAAAATTTGGCACGAAACATATTTTTTAAACAGGTATGTGTTCCTGCAGGTTAGTGCATATTACCTTACACACCGTGACATTGTTGCTGGTGTTGTGAGCCTGGTAAAGATGCTCAAAATTAAGAGAATTGTCACCGGTTCAAGGTTAGAACTTGATATACTCATTCACAATAGCATCTTGACATGTACTCCTCTATGTAATGCTTGTACACAGGTAAAACTAAACAAATATCCCTATCGTAGTATTAAAAAATTAAACTAAGATATGCAGGAACATGTCAACACAAGAGGTGCTTAGACGATGCTGTCAAGTTTGGCTGGTCCTCAGTGGGAAACACATCCCCACTAGGTATGATCAAGATATTCTACAAAGTCAATGACTGTGGATGACATTGTTTCAGTAACATCTGGATTAAATCTGGAATTGACTCGATCTACACAATGATTGTAAAATGCACAGCAATGATCATATGGAGAACAATGGAAATATTGGATATGGAAGCAGATCAGATATTTTGGCGTCTATACATGAACGAGCTCAGAAATACAGAGTAGGTACTATGAGCTCCATATTAATACTCTGTAGTTATTGAACAATTGGCTGCATGAGTCAGAGGATGTAAATTGCCCAAATAAGTTCCATTATTAAAAAAATATTGCCTTCATACAGGAGGAAATAGACAAACTCCACTTGTTATTTTTTTTCTGAACTCTGCACTTTGTGTAGGTACGATATATTTGATTTCTTACTTCATACATGATGTGCAGGAATACGACACAACAACTGAAAAAATCACCGAGAAATCCAGCACTTGCCACGTGGACCTAATTTTTTTTACTATTTAAGCCTTTTTTTGAATAAAATTTACATTTAGCACCCTGAGACACTTAAACTCATCTTTGACCATAGGAGTCGGCGTCATTAGTCCTGGCACCGAGGTAACACGTCTCGGCGCCACAGATCTTGACGCCGAGATGTTTGACCGTGCAGAAAGAAATCCTACGTGGCTAATACCTCGGCGTCAGAACACATGGCGCCGAGCTCGGCGCCACAGATCTTGACGCCGAGCTCGGGCCACTGGCGCACGGCGCGCGCCGAGGCGGACAAGGTTGACGCTGCTGCTTTTGCTGCTGCTGCTCACTGCGCTGAAGAAAATTTATTTAAAAAGCCGGCTTGGGTGGATGGACGACTGGACGAGACAGATGAACAGCGATGCAGCGACGATGAATAGCGCCGAGCTTTTTGACAGATGAGAACAAGGTTGTAGACGGGGTATAGCATGCCATCGGTGAGAAGGTGTCAGTACTTAGAGAAATAAAAAAAACAAATGCTTTTTCTGTGTGGATAATATTACAGTGTATTTAAAAATGCACAGTAAATCAGTAAAAAATTAAACATAACAAAACAAATTTGGTAAGGCTTGTAATGTTTAGACCTAGATATGAAAAATACAAAACTTCATTTTTTTTGTGCCTGATATATAGAAAAGTGTTATGTGCTGTTTTATTTATTTTAATTGTTTATTTGTCCAAAGATCATGAATTTTACACAGTACCTTTGTTTCTTTAACATCGTACTGCGGTAAAGTTCCTACGCCGGCCGGCCGGACGCTGCTGCGGCTGACTGTGAAATGAATGCGGCTGCATTTGCTAAGTACAGTAGTCCTACCGCCTCATCCAAGACCCATTCGAGCCGAGCACGTCGGTGTGGAGCGCTCTGCTGGGTGCCTGTGTGCTCCACGAGTGTTAGCACGAGCAATATATTAGTAACGTTAAGTCTTCTTAGTCTCAGAGATAGGTCTATATCCATGCGTTCCCACGGCCTCACATGAGTCAAAATATTTTTAATTCAATGAAAAAAACAAGTAGAAATATGATTAGGGCCTCTTTGGCACGGCTTATGTCGGCTTCAACTTCATCTATTTTACATAAATCGAGACACTGTAGCGTGAAGCTATTTTGTAAACCGGAATTAAAATAAACTAGAAGCCAGAAAAAACCAATTTTCTAGCTTCACCGGTAAAACCGTTTTGAATGAGGCATGCAAAGGGGCTTTAAATGCCCATGCAACTATTCTCAACAAAATAAAGCGCGTGTTCAGTTTCACCCTAAAATCTCAAAAAGTGCTATAGTACCTGTCACATCGAATATTTACGGCCTGTGCATGGAGCATTAAATGTAGACGAAAAAAAAACTAATTGCACAGTTTAGTAGAAAATTACGAGACGAACGTTTTAAGCCTAATTAGTCCATGTTTAAATACTAATTACCAAATAAAAACAAACGTGCTACAATAAACCCAAATTCTAACTTTGTAGAACTAAACGCGGCGAAAGTCACCATCCTAATAACGGAGAATGAGATAAGGCTGCATCGCTGTTCAAGGCTGTAGGATGGCACTGCGTGATACAGTGAACAATAATGAAAACTCTAATAAAATATTCATTGTCTTTCCAACCATCCGCACTTGCGCGTCTTCAAAGCTCAACTGCCAACTACTACTACAGTAGCTTTATAATTTTTTAAGAAGTTGAGTTATGCGCTTACCAAATTTGTTTTTGTTATGTTTAATTTTTTACTGATTTACTGTGCATTTTAAATACACTGTAATATTATCCACACAGAAAAAAATATTTTCTTTTTTTATTTCTATCAGTACTGACACTTTCTCACCGATGGCATGCTATCTATACCCGTCTGCAGCCTTGTTCTCATGTGTCAAAAAGCTCGGCGCTGTTCATCGTCGCTGCATCGCTGTTCATCTGTCTCGTCCAGTCGTTCATCCACCCAAGCCGGCTTTTTAAATAAATTTTCTTCAGCGCAGCAGCAGCAGCAAAAGCAGCAGGCGCCAGCCTTGTCCGCCTCGGCGTGCGCCATATGCAAGTGGCTCGAGCTCGGTGTCAAGATATGTGGCGTCGAGCTTGGCGTCATGTGTTCTAGCACCGAGGTATCAGCAATGTAGGATTTTTTTTCTATGCACGGTCAAGTACCTCGGCGTCAAGATCTGTGGCGCCGAGACGTGTTACCTCGACGCCAGGACTCATGACGCCGACCTCCACGGTCCAAAGATGAGTTTAAGTCTCTTAGGAGGTCAAATGTAAATTTTATTCAAAAAATGTTAAATAGTAAAAAATTAGGCCAGATGGAGCACTTTTCTAAGGGTGAAAAGGCTGCAAAGATTATGGTAAAAGCTACATGACACATACTTTTCCTCAGGTTGTACTCCTAAAACATAGCCGGCCTTAGTTTTTTTTAAGAATTACCATAGGCCTTAGTTAACTGTGGACACAGAAAGTTAGCAATATTTTTGGTTTATTAAGCTTATGATAGTAATCATTCATTCAGAACTAAAAGGATAATAATGCAGGTAATTTGAAAACATCAATCAGGCAGGTTTGGGAAAATAGTCACATACAGAAAATAAAATGTAATCCCCATGATAACATTGAACTATTGGAATCTCATAGTTGCTGTTGAATGCAGACATAACCCTTTGGTCGAAGTCTAAATATTTGAGTTGTATATTCTTTTACTCCTTTTTTGTAAATAGCTTATTTTATTCTTTTTTTAATAAAAGAATATTAAGGGACTCCTTTCCAATTTCAGTAAAAAAAGCACTCCTTGTTACTGACCATAAAAAACATGAGTAACGAAATTTGGCAAAACTAAAGTTAGAATGGGAAAAACAGATTTAATTAAGAGGTATGTCGCGTACCTCCAAATGTAGTATGCCCTCTTGTACTTTAAAAACAAAATTTAAGGAATTCTATCGCAAAACAGATTTGATGCGTAATGTATCACAAAAACTTAAAATTTTATATGTAATGTTTGACAAATTTACACAATTAGTAGGTCAATGTATCACAAAACCACACATCTCATCTGCCTGAAATGCGCAGTTTTGTGAGCCATTGAGGCATAAAATTTGTAGTTTTGTGAAACACGGTAGATTATATATGCAGCTTTTATGATACTTTGACATGTTACATATGTGTTCTTTATGCAACTTCCTAAATTTGTAGTTTTGAGATTGATTTGACAATCTACGAATAGTTGTGCGACTCCTTACTGCTTATCAGTTTGGATACTCAGCACTTCATGTTGCCTTTGAAAAGGAGGAAATTGACAAACTCCAAAAGAAATTGAAGGAGCTGCAAGGAGAGGTGCACAATCATGAAGAATACAGCTTGTTGCCAACGCAAACTGCCACTTCACCAAAGAAGTGTTTTGCTGAACCAAGATATCCAGAGCTGCAAATTCCAGAGCACATTGTCCAGTTCTCAATTTCACAAATTAGGAAAGCGACCAATAACTTCCACTCAGAAAATATCATTGGAGAAGGCGGATATGGGCCAGTGTACAAAGGAGACCTAGATGGCACGCCTGTGGCTATCAAGTCATTGAGACCTCATGGTACACAAGGTTTCTCAGAGTATCAGCAAGAGGTAACAGACTCTTTTCTTCTTCTTAATAAAAAAAGAGGTAGCATACCCTAAATACAACCATTCTATCTAGTATTTGAATTAAATGTACTAAAAAAATGCTCACACCCATCCAGAGGCATCCGCAACATTTAGAAGAAAGAAAACCTATGCTTACACTTGGGAAAGTAAAATGCACGTATAGTGTAATCCGATCTTTACTTAGTAGCACTCTGCATTTCGTAATTGGTATCCCTATTTCTTCACATTTTGGTACACCTTACTAACCCAGAAGGCTGTTTGGAACTCCATCACGCACAGGTAATAGTGCTGAGCAAATTGGAGCATCCACACATTGTGAGGCTGATTGGCGTCTGCCAGGAGTCGTGCACCCTCGTGTACGAGTACCTCCCCAATGGCACCCTCCTAGACAGGCTCTCCAAGGGGCTCCCGTGGGAGGACCGCGTGAGGATCCTCGTCGAGCTGCGGTCCGCGCTGGCGTATCTCCACTCTCACCGCCCCAACGCCATCATCCACGCCGACCTGAAGCTGACCAACGTCCTCCTCGACGCCGGCGACGCCAGCCGGCTGGGAGATTTCGGGACGGCGCGGATGGTGCACGTGAAGCCGCTTGAGGAGGAGACCATCATCCGGCGCACGAACCCGATGGGCACTATGGGGTACATGGACCCTGTGTTCTTCACGACAGGCGAGCTCACCACGGAGTCGGACGTGTACGCGTTCGGTGTGGTGATCCTGCAACTTCTCACGGGGCTGGATGGCCTCAACGTCGCCGAGAAAGTGCGAGGGGCGGTGAAGCTGCACAGCTTGCTGGACATGTCTGCCGGACCCTGGCCGGAGGTGGACTCCGAGCGACTTCTCAAGCTGGCGCTGAGGTGCTGCAGCCTGGAGAGGAAGCAGCGGCCAGTGATCACATGCGACGCCGAATGGAGGTTTCTCCAGATCCTAAGGGGCAAGGCAGCACCAGCTAAGAAAGCTCGGAAATGGAATTGCTTCGCATTCTGAATTGTCGTTGAATATATATTTATATCCTACCAGCATGCAACATTTACCACACAACCGCTCCTAGTCCTGTAAGGATAGTTGAAATATAGCTGCTACAGTACTTCTCATGGGGAATAAGGATGCAAAGATGTTGTGTATAAGGAATGTACAGAATGTAGGAGGAGCTAATAATATCACCAATAAATAGAAGTGGCCGCTAGGCTGCCAGCATACAATAACACAGAGGTGTGTGTAAAGATTATTGAATATGGTCGAATCTAATAATTCGGCGTTGATTACATTGATGCGGACCCTCTCGAGTATATACAAATACACATACGAGGTCACGAGGATGAGAATTTGTAGTACCATACAAGTTCTACTAGGTTTAAACATATCCTATCTTTATGATTTTGTCTCTATCTTTAGAGATTATATATGACTCCGCCTGTTTGGGTAAGGCCTCGCTATGAAGATCCTCGCTCATTCACTCCCTGCTAAGGCTTTGGGATCAAGGTAGGAAGACTTCCGAATGAAATTGACCTCTGAAAGGATCAATTTTTCAAGAAGGCACATTGTTCGCACACGAACACGTCACCGAGTGCCCCCGCCGTCGAGTGCGATTCGCACGACACGTTGCTGGAGGAGTCTTGCTTGGAGCGCGATACGTAAGACACACCGGCGAGGTGTTTCATGAAACCTAAAACCCCAAACATTTGAGAGGGAGCCCTTCAGGGCGTGCGGCAACTATGGGCTGCCCTAGCCGGCCTGACCACTCTAGAGCTTCGCCATCATTGAAGCAACAAACATTGTCAACAACAAAGAACGTGAAGCAATAATAAAGATAGCAAAAGTAAGGTAAAGGACAAAACAGTAGATCACTATAACACAACATACCTTTGCCGACACTTTTTATAGTGGACAAAGGGTACCTTTTCCGACAGATAACCTCTCGCGAAAGGTTTTGCCGACAGTTTAGAAACAATCGCTATGATAGAAGCCGTCCACGCTTTTAGACATTAGATGGATGAACTTTCGCCGACGATTAAAGGAATAATCGACACGACACTTTTTGTGTTGCCAAATGATGGACCTACGCCGACAGTTGAAACCTTTGCCGACAGTTAAGCCTTTGCCAACAGTTTGAACATTTCCCGACAGTTTGTGTGTTGGTGAAACCATTTTCAAGGTATTTTGTGAGTCATGCCCTGTCCAACAACTAAACTATCAGCAAAACTGTACTGCAGATATAGATATAAATACAATTTGAATAATTTGACAAATCCACTGTTATTCATATAGAAGGAAAATCTCAATTCTTAGGAGCTAAATAGAGTTGATTTATTTTTGGAAAACAGTGTTCTCATCAAGTCTGCAAAACATGACATAGGCGTTCTGAACTTGAGACGACTAACAAAAAAAAGCCGTAGTAATATTTAATAGGCCACACATTTCATGGAGGACCATCCATGAGAATGCTCTAAGTCTGCAGCGCCTTTGCCTTTCTTTAGGCTGCTTCTTCACGTAGAACTCAAGCTCTACCCTCAAGGATGTACCAAGTTATAAAAAAAGAAAAGTGTATTATAAGGAGCAATAATATAAGATATAAGTGAAAATAAGGGACAACTTCCATTCTACTTGAAGCCTAGAAGGATAAATTTATGACACCTCTCCCAATATATCTAAAATGTCTAGACTCACAAAGATTGTAACATAAAGAGTATAAACAAACATTAAGCTTTAAGCTACAAAAGTTAAATGGTACACAAACAGATAAGTTGCTCTAACAAAAACAAAGAAAGTCTGGTGGAAGTCCATTATTTCTTACCCACCACTCGGCCACACCTTTGTCCAGTATGGAAGAAATGCACGCCAAAGAAGCTTCCACCGCCAAATTGCTCTTCAATGTGAGCGTCAAGCTCACGCCGCTTCGACGCCTCAAGCTTCCTCTTGACATGGTTGCTCTTCTTTGTTTCCTCAGTTGTTGCCTCACCCTCTTATCCCTGGATGAATGAATCTCAAACAATAAGTGATCCACAAGAGGAAACATAACAGACACTAAAGATAGAAAACTAATTAACTATAGATCTCTGCTTTATGGAAATACTTCAAGCAAAATATATTAATAGAAACAATCAAATTTAACATTTTCCATACAGAAATCTAAAACTCATAGTGCAAAAACATGCAATTCAAATGTGAAACGTGGATAAGAAAAGAAGAGTTCTCTAAGAATCTGCAAGGCACAGGAGTAGACAATATAAACATACAAGAATGAGGTGAGTCAGTTGTCTTTAAAAGAGATAACAGAAAGAGCTGATATTTGCTAGCTACAAAACATGATGTATGAACTATGAAGCCAATCCCTTATTAAAAACATTTAATAGTAAATAGTGAGATACTGTGTTGCAAGAAATAATACCTCAGCAGATTCCTTCTTTGTAGCAGGAGCCTTTTTCTTCCTACCGATGTCAACTCCATAGCGAGTGAGGTACCACTGCTTCACTTCCCCATGAGTAGTTACCAGTATCCAGGCGAAGAGCCCTCCACTTCACATTACCTCCACGAACACGAACCCTCCTCACTGTCTTGTTGCTTGACAACTTGGTGTTGGTCGGCTGGCGCCCAAGCTCATGCCTTCAAGAGAATCGACAAACATAATAAATCTCTGAACAAAGTCCTCACATATACCTTCTAGAGAATTGACAAACATAATAAATTTCTGAACAAAGTCCTCACATAGTATTGCAGGACACGGTGAAGCCACATCAATAAACAACAATTTTAAGCTAATACTTCAAAAGAAGCTGATGACACCAATTCAATTTACCAAAATTTGCACATCTGATCTACAATTCTGGTGTTGCCTCAAACACAGTACAAACGTGTTGCAATACAAATACATATCTATGATTATATACGTAATTAAGATGAAAGTGCCTATTTTGAAACATGGTTACAAATATGATAATTCTCACCACATATCCCCTTAACAATTCCAAGAAGCTCAGTTGGTCACCTTCGAGAAAATTGAAAAATAGACACTGAATCAACAAATAAATTTACTTATACACTGTCAAGGCTGACATTTCATTGTAATCATCATGGAAAATGATTTAACAGACACGGATAATTTTTAGACAATAATCCAACCAAGTAACCACATAGTTAAGGGGTGTCATCTAAAAGCGCAAAAGATCACTGGAGGTCACCTAATGACATCGAGAGAAAAAAAACATTCCTTGATAAAACTCAGATCAATTAATACCGCCGTAACCACTTCAAGATCAAAGTTAACTACGCTAGTTTAGTTGCAGAGAGAACATTCAGAGCACAAAAGTGATGCAGATATAGATATAAATACAATTTGAATAATTTGAATAATTGCAGAGAGAACATTCAGAGCACAAAAATGATGCAGTAGCAGTGGTTTTATTCTTGCTGCACTAATTTCGCCGAGGGTTCAGCTGCTATCATTTTCCTAAAGTCTAGGAGTTCATAACATGTCAGGCATTTGTACTTTCCTGTACCTATTTGGAAATTTCTCTCTGTGACAATGAAAAGATCATGGTTACCATTGACATATAACCTCTCAAGGGCTTCAAAAGTTGAGATCATGGTTATCATAGACATTCCACTTGAACTGAAAGCTGAGATGAAAATTGAATACCTTTGGTTGTATAAATGTTGGAAGATTATGTCATTTCTTTTGCTTAAGAAGCTTTTCACATAGCTTTTCATGTCTACCAGTTTCTTTGACCCACTGCAGTACAAGGGAAACAATTGTATGCTACTTAGGCCATGTCTGGACAGTACTTTCAGAAACAATGCTGATAAAAAGAGCACCCTTCCACGCTGAAAAAAAGCTTGGTACTGCATTTTCCTGCTATGAAATGAACTCACAAGAACCATCAAAACGTAGCAATAGTCATGCAGACAGATGCTCTGTTTCATTATGGAAAGTACTGCAAAAGTGCTAAGTGGTGCTACCATGGGAGAAGTTGTGATTATGAAATGGCAACTCCATTTCATTTAATGGCAACTCCATTTCATTTAATTACCATGGGAGAAAGTACTGCAAAAGTCCTTTGAACTCAATATTGCTTGCAGTGATATCAAAATTGCACAAATCTGGACATTTTAATTGCACAAATCTTCCGATATCAAAATTGATTCAACAAACAAAAATCTAGCCTTTGCTAAACTACTGTTTCTTCAAATGACTTGAGGAGCTACAAGCCAGATTAGAGTTCTAGTTCCAATATCACCAACAGTAATCTAGAATCTGTAACCAATTTCTAGGTGGTTTGGAAGCCCTAAAAATTCAGCTCGCAGGGCAGATATAATGAATTTCCATTAAGTTTCCTACCAACTAGAATGATCTTGGAACATTTTAGCACGGTTGTGTACTCGATACATGAACATCACAACTCAAAATATATAAACCTATTGACCTATGAAAAGAAAGGCACATTTTATTACCATAGTGTCAAATAATCCTCAGACAATTTCTCCCCTGGAATCACGTTCGAGAATGTAAGGGAAAAATCGAGATCGTGGGATAGCCGCACCGTTGCTTGGCGTGGAAGACCCTCTTCTTGGTCCCGTTCGCTATGGCGCCATCTTGCGTGAGACTAACACAAAAGCCCATCATCATCCTCAAGGTGTGACATGGGTGGATTCGAGTCACTCCACAGCTGGCCCCTCTCCACTCCACCGCCTGCATCGCCCTTCATGCCACCCCCCAACACATAGGGGGAATGACAGATCCGCCACCAAAGCACCGGATCCAGTTTCTTTGACCCACTGCACCTAGGCCCCTGGAGCAGCCAATGGAGCACCTTCCACGCTGAAAAAAAGCCTGCCCTGCTCCACAAGCGCCATGCCATGCGAGGAGGAAAGGGGACGACGGAGGGAAGAAGTGGAAGAGAAGCCCGCCATCGCTTGCACACCACCACCTTCCGATATCAAAATTGATTCTTGCCTTTGCAGCCTCTGGGCGGACTTGAGCCAAGCCAGATTAGTCTAGCCAATATCATCCACGGCTAGGCGGCCTCGTCGAGCCCAGTGGGAACATTTTAGCGGGCATCACGAAACAACGCCTATTGACCGCCCAGCATCCCGTGCCACCACTCCACCAGATGAGAGGAGGGTCCCGCCGCCATCCCATCTGGGTGGCTCGCTTCTGCCGCCAGGGCGCGAGGAGAGGGAGGGAAGGGAGGGCGTGGCGGCTAGGGTTGGTGGCGCGCCATTGGCTGCGGTGTCTGACGGACTCGCCACCACCACCACAGCTTGCGGCGGCGCGGCGAGGAGGAACTCCCAGACCTGGTGCAAGTTCTTTGCAAAGCGAACCACCTGGCAGGTGGTCCCCGCCACCATCCCCAAAGCGCGAAGGTAGGGGCGATGGCGTGGGTGACGGCATGGGGGCGGACAATTGGGGGCAATGAGCGTGGGGACTTTCTTTTTTTTTTGTGTATAGGCCGTGTCGGTGGGATGTTTTCTGTGCCTGTGCGGGGAATGACATTCACCCTGGGTACTCCTTCGCCGACACTTGTACCGTGGTTTCGTTTAGGCAGCACCGACACTTAAATAGTCTAGAAATTTTCGCGGACAGTTTTTCAGCCAGCAGAAAAACGCCGACAGATAACGTTGGTCCTATAACCTTATTGCCGACACATAATTTGATGTTAAAAAGTTACACATTTGCCAACACATAATATGTAGCTGAAACCCACATTTTGCCAACACATAACTGTAGCCAAATGTGTGTAATGGTGTAGTGGATGTATGGGCTGTCACCTTTTATAATTGTAGGGCGGCTGGTCTTTCCTTCTGTCAAATAACAGATACATAAGGTTACATTGTCGTCGGTCATGTACGTCTCGGACTCTAGTACATACATCGACAACGATTCAGCTTTCTCCTTAATTGGAATCCTATTCGCAAAATCAAGTCTATGAAGAATGCGGGGTCTTCCATTGGAAAATATTATGGGTGTGTTAGATTTCCTACGTATCTTCTAGCCTGGTCAGAAAATAAGCCAGGCTAGGCTAGCCTGAGCCTATCCTTAGCAAGTCAAGATGGACTCGTTTTGGTTGCATGTACTCCTACCATCTAAGCCTGGCTAGCCACTAGTGTGTTTGAGTTGACTGATTTAGCTTGGGCAGAGTCACCTCTTCTTTGTACCGGTATGTTTACCATCTTTGAGGCAATTTATTGGCCACCTGGTGAACGCCACCTCTCCCAGGGGACGATCGTGCCGCTGCCACGCTCCCCAGCCGCCTGAGCTCCACCGCCATGCATCAAAGCAGCATGTATTTCTCTCCTGCTGCATCTTTGCTACCGTAGACTATCAACGAACCTGCAAGTCTCCCTGTTCTATCCATGACCATCATCGCCAAGGAACAAACCTCCTTGCCCTGCCGGCAGCAAATACATTAACATGCATTGCATCTATCACACCAGCAAGGGAGAATCGAGAGTGCAACATCGCAGCTCGCATGCATCTATCACACCTGCTACCCGAACATAGCCTCAATGTTGCGGTTGCCTGACAAAATTTAACTTTGGCAAAATACTAAATCCAAAACCTACAGCACAAAATTCACCCCTTAACTTATCCAAGCACAGAACATAGACCAAGTTTGACAACTCTGAAAGCCATTGAAATGGAAACCATACCACATCATACATGAGATTTCATTAACCCGAAATCGCGAACTGAACATGCTAAAGGCAGCAACTACATTCAGATAGGATTTCAGAAGCACATTTCATTTCCACTAAGATAGGACAGACCACCATTACAGAAGCATCAGTGCAAGATAAACAGACAGATTAGAGATCCTTAGCTGCAACAGCACAAAATTCACGCCTGAACTTATCAAGCACAGGACATAGGCCAAATTTGACAAATCAAAAGCCATCGAAATAGTAACCATACTGAAACTGACGAAACTGAATAAGACCCTAAAACTGACGAAACTGACGGCGAGCATCAGGCGTTCACCGGCACTGCTGCCCAAGGGGCGCGGCCTCCCCGGCGGTGCTGCAGGGCAAGGCATGGGTCCCCGGCATCTCTCCCCCGCCCCCTCTCGTCTTCCCCAAATCGACGAACAGAGGAGCACCGGGCGGTGGCCGATTTCCGGTCAGGTAGGCCTCGCCGGGGGCGAGAGCGGACCGGCGAGACGCGCGGCGCCCGCTTGACCGTGGGGCTGTCCACGGCTCGCCCAGGGGCAGCGCGACGCTGGCGGCTACGGCACAACGGCGCAGCTCATCCATGGCGCAGCATGGCCGCTAGGCGCCTGACTATCCACGACACGCACAGTTGCTCCGCCAAGTAACCCATCCCCTCGCCCCGCCTAGCTGCCCTCCCTTGTCCGAGCTTGCCTGGTCAAGCTCCCCACGCCGCCGGAGCGCCCTCGTCCACGCGAAGAAGGAAAGGAGCAAGGACCCAGCAGAATACCACCGGCGAGGAGCAGGCGGAGGAGGGAAGGTTGCGCCGACCAGGGAGGAGGGAAGCTCCGCCCGCAGCCATAGAGAGGCCGGCCACTAGAGGTCTCCTGTCTCACTACTGCAGAGTCGGAGAGGGGAGGTGAACAGCAGCAGGGAGGTGATGCGAAACAGCAGGGAGGGCTGGCCAGGAAAGAACGGCCGCCCTCCAGGTTTCTGGAGCGAAGCTCAAAAGTGGCTTTGCGGATTCTGATTTTGACCTGTTTACATGCAAACTGGATGTTGGTTTGCTGAAGTTTGGTGGGGAGTTAGCCACCCAACCAAACAGTCCTATATTTTCTTTTTTTAGTATCCACACATAAATCTTGAGCTCTTTTTGACCGAATTTTTTACTATTTGGTATTTTTTTCGAAAGTTTCTCACAAATAGACCCCTGATGGAAAGAATTTCAGAAATGGACCCTTGGCTCAGCGCCACGGTCACTCATGCCGAGCTCCTGGGCACGGGGAAATGGCCTGCCAGGGGGCTCGACGCCAGAGTGACTGGCGCCGAGCTCGGCGCCAGAGTGAATGGCGCCGAGCCACCTGCATTTAACCTAGCCCACCTTTCTTCCCCGAGCGTTCTTCCTCTTTTTTCTCCTCCCTCTCGGGTTTTTCTCTCGCCACTTCACCTTACCTCACGAATCGACATATTGGACCTTGAAAACCTTGATTTGATCCGTAGATCTTCAAGAGCAAGGTATACTCGCTCACCTCCTTGTTTTTTTCGCATCGATTCGGTACATATTAGTCGGACTTTTGAACCTAAGAATCGTCATCACTTAGGGTTTCATTGTATCCCTCAATATATGTATTATACAACCGTAGGTTGATTCCAAGGCGTGGAAAAAGCTAGCAAACCAAGCCGCATGTAGTATGTTATGGGTTCATTGTTGTGGATGAAATGAGAAACCCTAGGTTTAGGGTATAATGTTAACTGTTTTTGGTTCTTAGAACGAAATTGGTTGTATTGTAGTTATGGTTCTCATTGATATTTTTTTGTGATGTTTTTATTTATGTTTGTTAAATTACATCCATTTTGTTAGATGCAAGAAATATTTCAGGAGGAATTTTGGTGAAAATGGGGTCGTCCTCGAGAATTATACCCCGACGCGTCTAGCAAAGATGCCTCCGTCCCTCCTAACCTTCCTGTCCCTAACTGTGACTGTGGTTTCCCGGCCCATGTTTTTCAATCAAAACATCCGGACACAACCGCACGTTGCTTCTACACATATAGTCGGTTTAATGTAAGAAATTGTTTGTACTATCCTTTTTCTTTATTTGTTTAAGTATGGTACTAATATCTTGTTGGAATCTCGTTGTGTATGACCATGAGAGGTGTTTTTTCTTTCAGTGGATCGATGGTGCAGACAAGTTTGATCCTAGGTACCTCTTTTTCGATGATTGGTTTAGAGGGAGACATCCACGTGAGCACTTCAAGCGGTGGGTTCCACCCCCCCTAACCCTCCGGCAATGACGTCTAAGGAGAAGCACCTAGCCACAGTTAGACGACTCGAGGAACCTCCTCTGTGCGATTGCGGAGATCGAGCTGTGATAAACCCTGAGAATACGTTGGAGTTTGTGTGTCCAAACAAGCATGAAGTAAGTGCAAAGTGTATGTGTTAAAATCTTGAGCTATATGTGTTTATGTACTAATGTCTCATTATTTAGGTGTATTCAATGGCGAAGTGTCGTTTCAAGGAGTGGTTGTATGGTCCTAAGAACCAATGGCCGGAAGAACCGCGGAGGGTTAAGGAAAAGAAGAAAGAACGGGTAATCTACAAAGCACCTCCTGTCATGTGCGAATGTGGTGTAAAATCCAACTATGGCCTAGTCCCTTCGGAGCTTGAAATAGGCCATTATTGCGGCCATATGATTGAGTATGATGAGGTTCGTTATTTTTCTGGTAAACATGAAATCGTATTTTGTTTGTTTTGCTAAAACATATATGATATAATATTTCTTTTGAACAGAGCATAAGGAAATGCAGGTGGGAATGTTATGATGGTCAAGCTAAGTTCTTGGATGAACTGAAGAAGAGGCAACTAATTGCACGGAAGAGGGGATATGGACCTGACTACGTCAACCTATTCGTTAAACATCATAAAGAAAAGATGCGTGAGTTTGCTAGACAGCGCGGTATTTGTAACCCGATCGATGTTGGTATTAACAAATCGGGATTAGAGAGGCGGATGACGTTAGAGGAGGAGAGGGCAAGGAATGAGGCAAGGGAGGAGACAAGAGTACATATGTAGGTCTTGAACGAGCATGTTGCTACATTATGTGCCAGTGAGTGCTTGAAAACCTTTTTTTCGTTGCCTGGTTTTAAATGTAATATAATCGCATTGCTAACTGATTGCATTTTATACATGAAAGGATTGGTTGCAGCGGGGAACATGCTGTAGAGGTGGCTTGTGCAAGGTATGAGGAGAAGAAGTTAGATGGCCATAGATCACGAGCTGGTCGCACCGTTCAATCACCGATTATGTTGTGTGATGATGGAGACGAGGATAAGGATGACATAGGCAGACTGAGTGAGCTCATTGCTCTAGCAGAGGCGGGCATACAGGCGCAGGAGGCTGAGGACGACACTAGCAGACTGAGCGAGCTCATCGCTCTAGCAGAGGCGGGCATTCAGGCATAGGAGGCTGACGACGACACTAGCAGACTGAGTGAGCTCATCGCTCTAGCAGAGGCGGGCTTACAGGCAGAGGAGGATGACGATGCATTCTTCACTCAGGCCACAGCGGTCGTAGATGAAGCGGAGGCCGCTTACTACAAGCGACAGGCAGGTCAGAGCAACGTAGTTGAGCCTAGCCACAGCAACAGGGTTGTAGTAGAGGACTGGTACTCGGATGATGAGTTGCTTACTCAGTACGTTTCAGACCGAGGATTTGGAAGTGCATTTGCCCCTATGTCTACTGTCGACACGTAGTTGTAGTATTAATATGTTGTGTAATGTGGCATAGTATCAAACTTTTCATTATGTGGTTGTTTTCATTGTCAATGGTCTTAATATTCCGCTTAATGATACGGACGTATTTAAATTTGAACACGTGCTGCAAAAACACTTAACGACGTATGACATTATAGAAATCAACACACAAAACACATTAAATGGCATGTGGATACATGTACCGAACCTAGGTACATAGTTTTCTTTGACTAAACCTAACATGTCTTAGGTAATTAAACCATGCCTTAGGTAATTAAACCTAACATGCCTTAGGTAATTAAACCTGGATACATGTGAAAAAGATAAAGTCATCCTAGTAGTGTGGCCACATAGCAAATTGTGTTGCACCTTCTCCATAGTAGCCTCCCGTTGTTGTTGGTGGTGGTGGCGGGGGTGACGGGGGAGGCCCCTTCTTCTTGTGGTTAGGGCAGGTGCAATATGGATCATTGCAGAGTGCCTCCTGTGAATCAGCACCATTGTTGTTGTCGTCCTATTCATCGTCCTTGTAACCGCTGCTAACTTCCCTTTCTAGATCGAAGATACGGTCCTGTAGGTAGTAGATGTACTCCGCATGCGGATAAATAGGTCGAGGATCAACCCACCTACTGAACCCATAGTTTTCTTCCGCCAAGGAAGACTACAATAAGTATGTCGTGTAAGTGATATACAAGACAAACATATTGAAGAAACAAATAGTAATAGCAATTACCCATGTTCGTGGGCATTTGAAGAAACGACGACCTCCATCTATTCCCTCGGTGAACATCTGCACTAGGCAGTCATCACCATGCATGCATTTTGGCCACTCTTCTTTCCTTTCATCGTATCCTCTCAGTGGTGCCTCTTTGGTGAAATCACTTTTGCTCTCAACTGGGAACCTCTCATAAAGAGCTTCCTCAAAGAAATCGGGACCAAGAGGACCCTCCCACCCCCAGGTAGTTTTCTTCCCCTTTCCTCTCCCTCTGGACGACCCTCTAGACATTGGTACTACAACGAAAGCAAATGCTGAGGAGTGTTCTTCTTCCTTGTTTTTTGTGTGAATGAGAGGGAGTGAGTGGTTATTTATAGGTTGAGAGGAGGAATGGAGGCCTGTCAATGTGCCATGTCAGCAATCCATGTGCCTCTTCACCTCAGCCCTTGGATCAAACAGTCATAAGATGGATGGTGGAGATAGAGTTGAGTTGTGCTTCCTTGCATGTTGTCAGTGTATCTGAAAAGTCTATATCAGTGATGTGATAATTCGATGCTGTCCGTGTATCTAAAAAGTCTATGTTTATTGTCTGAAAAGCATAGATTCGTTCACTGTTGCTTGGTAATCCTAGATTCTTCTACACAGCGTATGTACAAATATTCTTGGATTATACACGTAATAAATTTATAGTTAATCTATGTACTACATTTGTGCCTTTGTACAAGTGTAGTATGATTAAAGGTTCACGCAAAAAATTCGCAAGATACGGTCTTGTATTAGGAGCATCCACAGTTACAAACAGAGACATCAATATATATTCTAAACATTTAATCCAACGAGCATAATGCAACCACAACGAATATCACAACCAACATAATATGTCAAGCAAAGTCCAAATAGTCCACAATGTCCATACAGTCCCGAATAGTTACAGAAAAGTAAATACAAAATTCACAATAGTTCATAGTAACACCTACCACGTCCCTCACTGTCTCCTACTCTTGCCCCTACCCTTGTGACCCAGAGCGCTGGTGCCTGGAGTGTAAGGGTCACGCGGACGGCGTCGCCTAGTGCCTAGAGGCGGTGTAGGATGAGTCGATGGAGCGTCATAGAGCTGAGAGGGCCCAAGCTCATCGTGCCTCTTGTCCATGTCATCGTCGTCGTCGTCCTCCTTGTCCTCGTCCCCGTCCCCTGTAGCTGCTTGACTAGAGGAACCAAAGGCTCCTCTTCCTGCGGAAGGATTGTACACGTCATGCGTCGTGTTTGTCCTGCAACCACAACGACCAGCCGCACAGCATAGATGACGTGATAGCCTCTGTTGTACAAAACTATGTTAACTGAAAAAATATAACGTATTAATGATTTGTTTGAAAGAATATTTTAAATCTTACGTCTAGGAAGCCAAGTATGTAGTCGTCATTGACTCTCGGCCGAACGCGCTCGATCTCTTCAACTGAGCTTCTCAGTGTATTGCCCTGCAATAAAGTTTTCAATAATAAGACTTCTGAATAGATAGCATTTAATTTTGTTTTCTTTTGTACAAGAATGTAACTTATTATAAGGGTTATACGGCTCAAAAGTTGCAATAACTACAATAGATAACTCCTAATGTCAGTCCAAGAATGCCTAATGTATTGTTATGTAACTCAACGTAACAAAATAAGGCGATTGGCTTACCACTCTGTCCAAGATTGGTCCTGCCTCCACCTGCCTTCCTGCATGAGTGGACTGGTCGTACGTCGTGTCTTCATCGTCGAAGGACTCAATGTCGGCGTAGTCAGTTTTGGTCCACTATAGCCTGAGCCTGCACCGCGTCGAACGCTGGTACCAAGCTTGGTACCGCGTAAACTCACGGTTCGTGTGCGGCTCGTTGTTGTCTTCCAGGTTGTTGTGCATCTCCTCCCATTCCTCAATGTAGGACTGGTGGTGCCTCTCCCAGTCAAAAATCTTCTTATTCCTCTGATGATCCAACCTGCACGTATGTCATCGTTACATTAATCCACGTACGTGGCACCATATTATAAGAAATGGACCATCATCATGAGACATTTGAAATATCAAAACACTTACTTGTGTAAGTCAATACCAGTCGAGAACAGAGGCATAGGCCAAAGCTGTCTCACTCCAAATTGGTGTGCAACCCTATCTGGCAGGTGGTACTCGACAGCATAGAAGCAGATTAGAGGGCACCTCATCCTATAGAAGTAGTCGTCGGCCCCACAGACGTTGCTCAGCTAAAAAGGAAGTGTGTCCTCTCCACCATACGGCTCCCACTCCACGTGCAACATGTCCAAATAAGATGTTAGATGGTATACTAATCCTTTTCAATGCAGCATGGAAAATAAAATTTACTTACACTAGACGCCGTTAGCGAATCTAGCTCGTTCGTGTACTCAATGTACGCCCGGTCTATCCTCGTGTGCGGAACCTTGACTTGGTCCCAAAGGTACACCCACATTAGTTGGCGACTTGGAGGCTGACCTTGGAACCACTCACGACAAGCCAGAACCTCTGGACGACCAACTGGAAAACGAGCCCACATCCACAGCTGTAACAGGTACACGCATCCACCAAGTGATGGGTTCGCCGTAGACTGACGACACCCCTCGCACAGCTACTGGTATAGAAAACACAAGACTACAGAGCCCCAGCTATACTGACCCGCCTGGTCCCAGTCACTGAGGCAGTGGATCCACATCCAGGACGCATTGTCACCCGTCGCGTCGGGAAAGAGAACGCAAGCAAAAAGGTGTAGGATCCACGCCCGACAGTAGTACCCAACCGTCTCCTCATCTGCCTCCTCGGGGCACTGTGCGAACTCTGTACGTAGCCATGAGATGGGAACTCCAGAAGTGCGAGCCCCTTGCTCGCCAAGCTCACGCCCAAGGAAGGCCTCCACTCGTGCTCTCCAGCCCTCTGAACTGCACTGCCTGGTGACTGGGTTCCCATGAGTCCTTAGGCCTAGCATCTTCTGACAGTCCTGAAGCAAGACTGTCATCTCCCCGAAAGGTAGGTGGAAGCTGTGAGTCTCTGGCCGCCACCTATATTTAAGACCAAGCAAGATAACTTGTCAAAAAGTCAATCGCATGAACAAATGGCCTTGAATGGAGGCAATGATTCACTTTAATACCTGTCTACCAACGCAGTTATCGCCGCTGAGTTGAACTTGGGCAACCCACGACAAACCTGAAAGGAGATGACATCCAGGCCAGCTCTTTGCAGGAAAGGAGTGTACCTATCGTCGTACCGAATGTCCAAGAACCCACTGTGGGTCCTATAACGAAGGTGCGGAAGGTCCTGCATCGAATAAAACATAGTCACATGTTACTTCACGAACACATGTACGAATAAAACTTATAGATTATTACCTGCCCCAGCGCAATGAGACATCCTCGGTGGGTCTCCTCGTACGTCGGGTCGAGCAGGTGGAATTGCTCCATCCTACAAAAAAGTGAATGAATTAGAATTGCAATGTACAATGAAACATGAACTTATAAATGTATAAGTAATTGACACAAATACAAGCATAAATTGAGACATGCATAATTAAATATATGAATAAGACAAATATAAAATAATACTATAAACCAATAGTCCTACCTCACTAATCTGCCAATGGCAACTTCGTGAGTTGTGGCCAAGTCTACCGCACTTGCCGCACTCGTACAGCTTGGGATTAGTAACAAATGGAGTTCCTCTCCCACGCCTAGTTCTTCCGAGTATCTGATCCATAACCATCCTATGCCTTGTCCTCTGCCTTGATCCACGCTTGTTCCAACGGTAAGCTGGATCCGCAATGTACTTCGGCCCATCATATGGAGGCCACTCTCTAGGGTCCCTAAAAGGCACGAAGCGGGGGATCCATGTGTTCACAAGCGTGTTGACACTGAACTCGTGAGGTATCCTCCTCTCGATATTATAGTTGCGATGCCTAGCTGCTGCCACCAAATGCGAACATACAAAGTGGTATTGCCTTGGTTTACCACAAGTGCACTTGAAATCTTGGAGGACAACCACATGTATCCTCGTCTCTCGGACCTCGCCGTCGGATATTGTACCGCCCCTATGCTCGACCTGATAAGTCCCTGTGGCGTGGTCAAAGCATGCCACCTCATGTGTGCCAGCCCTTTCTCTTGCCTTCTCTAGGTGTGCCTTTGGTTTTGGGGCCCATATCTCTCCATCACTCCTCAACTGCAATGCATGGGCGTGTCTATCGTTGAACCAGGCAACGAGCTTATAGAAGGTGAATTGAACAATTGCATTCACGGGCATACTACGTATCCCCAATAGCAACTTATTGAATGACTCTGCCATGTTGCTGCACTGAAACTCGTACCTCTAGCCACCGGCGTCATGAGCTCTCGTCCATTTCTCCAAATCCCTCATCAAACCTGTGAGCCATTGTCTACCTTCTGCATTTGATGCGGTTCTGACCTGCTCCAACTTTTCCCTAAAGTACTTGTCCTCAAGCTGTCGAGCAGCCTCCTAGAACAGATCAAAGTTTTTCTTGACACCGTCCTTCCGTAGTAGATTCTCGGCAAGGAGTCGAGTACACCAACGATGGTGCAAATGTGCATACCCCTCTAACTGCTCTCGCACGACATTAAGTATGCCCTGATGCCTATCAGATATGACGCCAACCTCCCTGCCAGGCCCAACCACGTGTATCCGACTAGCCTCAAGAACCATCCCCAACTGTCATTGTTCTCCTTCTCAACCAAAGCAAATGCCAAAGGAACCAACTTGTTGTTCGCATCACAGGATATGGCTATAAGAAGTGTGCCCTGGTATTTGCCAATCAAGAACGTACCATCAATGGAGAAGACGGGACGACAGTGCCTAAAGGCCTCGACACACTGAGGGAAGCACCAGAAGGCATGAAAAAAATATCTGCCTCCCATCCTTCCATGCATTAGGTTTTGGGATGTACCATAATGCATGCCTGGATTCACCGCTTTGATTGCATTGAAAAGAACTGGCAGCTGCTCATACCTATCCTCCCAGTCCCCATATATCATCTTCCACGCTCGCTGCTTAGCCCTCCATGCTTTACCATAAGTTATCACATATCCTCCATACAACGCCTCAACGGTCCTGATAATTGTTCTCACCTTCATGTTGGGTTCTCCCTGCAAAATTCCCATCAACCGCTTGGCAATGAGGGTAGATGTCAACTGCCGATGCCTCAGTGTCAGCTCATGGTCAGCACAATTGTGTGGCCCAACAACTTTTGTGATCTTCCATTTTCCGATCACCTGTTGCTTCCTTGCACAAACCCCCATGGGCAGCGTTCCTTGTCACACACAACTGTGTAACGACGCTCCACATATGAATGCAATACCCTGTAAGGCCTCTTTCGTATCACTGCAAAAGCCTGCAACCACCTCTTCAAAGCAGGGAGGTCATTGAACACCCTCCCCTCCTCAATTACCATGTTAGGACCGGCCTCAGGAGCTTCTAGGAGCTCATCATCACGTCCTTCTGCAAACGCAAGATCGGAATGAGCAAGATCACTGAACTCATGAACTCTAGGATCACGGCGGTCGGGAAAGATATGCCTCATCATCTCAACATCACTCTCCATCAGCTGTCCAATAGGACGATCATCATCAGAATCAAGAGCCCTAGCCATCTCATATGGCTCCGAATCATTCATAATTTCAACACTATTGGAGCCATAAAATCCATCTCCAAAGTGCACTTGCGCAGCAACATGGGGCACATCCATATTCTCAGGAATGTCTCCTGCAACGTCATTACAGAAATGAGGAAAGAATGAAAGAAATAGATGTAAGGAACGGGATAAGCTCCCAAAAACCATGCGGTTAAGACACTTACTCGGATGATTCTGTGTCAAAGGGATCTCATAAGGAGGATCTGCCACGAAAACATGAGTATGACAACCATCTCCAAATAACGCATTGGGGGCAGATTGAGCATCAGGAACCGTAGGCGCAATCTGCACATGCAGGTAAGGTTCCGGAACAGGAGGGTCGATGTGTGCCGGATGATCCATTGCTGGGGTAAACCCATGAGGGATTGGATCAACTAACACCCGACGCACAACCACGTCCAAACATTGCAGCTGGCTCTTCATAGCCGATCTCACATAGTTGTCCCACTGATCCACACAACCAATTGAGATCATTCGCCTGAAGATGTTCGGAGGACAACCTAGGTGCAGTACACCATCAACTGCAATGTCATCATCTCCAAAGCAATGCAGCTCCTCCTGAGCCCTTGCAACCATCTCACTAAATGAAGGCCTATCATTGAATAGCACAGGCACGCTTTGCATGTTAAGAAACTCAACATATCCATAGCGATCGCTTTCAACCGTGCCTCCATGATATATGGTCACTAGGTTATCCATCTATTTCAAAAACGTAACGAAACACATGTCCTTTAGTCGAAATTAGACGATAGATAGTACCTAACAAGTACATTTCTAACTATAAACTAAGTAATTAAGATAATAACTACGTATATATTTATAGTGTACTCACTAAATAGCTAGATCATATGTAGTTAACTACAAATATAACTACATATCTAAGTAGCTATCTAACTATATCTATTTACCAATGTATCTATGTTTCTATCTATCTACATATATATCTCACTAAATCAACTAACTAAGTCATCACAGTAACTAGTAAATAACAAACACCAACTAAATAGGTACATTGCATATTCATAATTTTTACCTTTCTGGGTTGACGGACGACGGGCGTAGGTCAAGGCAAAGATCCGGGCCCGCGGTGGCGCGGCCGACGCCAGAGGTGGCGCGCAGCAGCCGTGGGGTGCCCGGCGCTCCGCGCGGCGAGTCTGGCTCGACGGGCACGGGAGGCGGGGCGAGGCGAGGCCGGCGGTGGACGGCGGCAAGGCGGGGCGAGGCCGGCGGTGGAGGGGGCAAGGCGGGGTGAGGCCGAGGCCGCCGGTGGAGACCAAGGCGAGGCTAAGGCGAGGATGGCGGCCCGACGCTGTAGCCAACCACGGGCAACGGCGCGAGGGCACGATGCCGTGGTGTGGGCTCGGGCGAGCGAGCAGCAGCGGCGGCGCGGCGCGGCGAGGGTGCGGGCTCGGCCGCCGGAGCAGCAGAGACGACGCGGCGCGGCGAGGGCGTGGGTGGGCGAGCGTGGCGCTGCGCAGGAGGGCACGGCGTAGGCGGGCCGGCGCGGTGGCACGAGCGGGCGCGGCGGTGGAGCGGCGATGGCGCGGGCAGGCGAGATGGAGAAGAAGAAAGGTGGGGCGGCAGATATTTAGGAGGCTCGGCGCCAAGATCTTCGGCGCCAGTCACTCTAGCGCCGAGCCCCATGGCAGGCCATTTCCCCGTGCCTAGGAGCTCGGCGCCAGTGACCGTGGCGCCAAGCTCGGCACCAGTCACTCTGGCGCCGAGCCTCCTAAATATCTACTAGCGCCGAGCTCGGTGCCAAGATCTACGGCGCCGAGCTCGACGCCAGTCACTCTGGCGCTGAGCCCCCTGGCAGGCCATTTCCCCGTGCCTAGGAGCTCGGCGCCAGTGACCGTGGCGCCGAGCTCGGCACCAGTCACTCTGGCGCTGAGCCAAGGGTCCATTTCCGGAATTCTTTCCGCCAGGGGTCTATTTGTAAGAAACTTTCGAAAAAAGGGCCAAATAGTAAAAAATTCGGTCTTTTTGACACGTACTCCCTTATCTACATTCTAAACGTTTTAAGACAACTTAAGCAAACACTTAAATTACGTAGGTACCCATAGATTATTTCAATTATAGAGTTTCTTCTTGAATCATGGCTTCCTTTTTAATAAAGTTTTCAAAATATAGACAGAGTCATTATACACAATGCATTATATTTTAATATAAATTTTAAAAATCATAATGCACTGTATTTCAGGACGGAGAAGTAGGTATGCTTGGCTGCCTCTCCTCTTTCCTTTATTTCTTGCAACTCACAGGGCACGCAGTTTTTTTTGACGCACACAACCCACGTACCTCACACTCACACCACATGTGCGTGTCCATATACACACAAAGAAGAGATTGGAATGCGACGTCGCCTTCAGTGCACGAGAAACATATAGTACCACCGAACATGCATGGTTGCATGTACTCTAAATTTTTTAGAAAAATTCTAGAAAAAAGAGCGATTACCAAGTGAAGGATCCATACCTTTATTTGATCTGATCATTTTGTGTACATTAATGTACCAGACCATGTTGCATTATTCAACTCAGATTCAAGCTGGTGCAAGAGCCGTCAAACGTGCTCCCTTCAATTTTTAACGTGCTGCGCTTAGACTTCCCAACGAACACGCCTGTCAACTGCATACCAATCCAATGGCTCATGGCCAAATGATGTGAATACCAGACAACAATTCTGGACAGGACAGACAGAACAGCAAACATGTCTTTGTATCACTATATTATCGTCGCATGTATGAATAAACAGATCCTGGCATACAAGTGATGCGCATTCGATTTTGTCCTTAAAATCAGGTGTGACAGCTACTCCAGAAGGGCATATGGTGCGACGTCGACCACTTCCAGCTACCGGCCTGCGTTTGGCCGATTATGAAGCCCTAATGGAGAACATGTCGAGGCCCTATCCTTTTGAGCTGGTGGGTGCGGGATCCGTGTATCAAGACGCCGTCCACCACCTTTTCATCAACAACGTCGAGCGCGGCCACATTGACGACCTCTACACGATTGATATGCCTAAGGCCGATCAGCACGCGCCCATGGTGAACATGGTGGCTGTCCGCCAGATTCCGGATGACTCCATCCACAACATCTTGGAAGAGAGTCTAGGGTCATATTCCGAAGGCTCCACCGAGACCGTCTCCAGTTGCCCCCCTTTCCGCCAGGCTTCGAGGGCGAGATCTTTCATATCAGCCATGATAGCGTCACCAAGGATGGTGAGACCGCCGATGAGTGCAATGCTCGCCTAGCGAAGAACGTCAACCGACAACGTCGCCGGGACGAAGAAGCTACTTGCGCAGTTGATGGGGACCCTAACGCCCCACACCACGTTCGTCGCAATCTCGACGAAGAGTTCAAAATGGTGGGCAACCAACTGGTGTAGCAGATGCCATGTGCCAACCTCACCGTTGCCTTCACCGAGCTAGCAAGGCTCCCACATACTTCGGAGGTCAAAAAGATCGCCACGCATCTTAAAGCGGCCTAAGTCCAAGTCAACAAGATCCTGAATCCTACTCCATCTTACTCGACTACGTTGGCACGCAGCCATCACTCCTGTGGCTCTAGCCACGACAGGGGAAGTTAGTGCCAGGGCTCCGAATGCCCTCGCTATCAAGCGGGGGCCCCTATCACTATAGAGGGTCTGAGGCAACTATGAAGGGCACCCGGACCAGGATGGATGCCCCCTCGCCCACCGGGCAGCCGAGGCGACCACTGCAACGCCAACTAGGAGGTTAATCAATCCCTACCATATGACATTCGCAAGCGCATCAACACCAACCTCGACATCCGTGACTGCATCGAGAATAGCCGATCCGCGTGCCACGACGCATAAATTTAGCACCGACAGTAGTATGACGCCGAGCACGGCACACCCAGCGCAGCCCGAGCACCACCCGTCGCCAACACTTCTGGACTTTGTCCTTTTCACGACAAGACTATGAGCCATCCGGTGGCCGGCGAGCTTCACGATCTTCGGGGTGGACACATACGACAGCAAGGCCAATCCTGAGTACTGGCTGACACTATACGAGATTGTCGTGCGCGCTGCTGGTGGAAGCAAAGACGTGATGGCAAATTATTTGCCCATCATGCTCAATCAATCTATGAACAACTGGCTCCTCAGCCTGAGGGCGGACTCCATTGAATCTAGGGATGATCTCAAGAGGGTCTTTGTCATGAACTACATGGCCACATGTAAGCAAGCAGGCACTAAGTATGACCTAGAAAAGCTTCATTAGACCTCCGGGGAGCCCCTTCGTAGTTTCATCAGGCGCTTCTCGGAGACAAGGAATTCCATCCCCAACATGAGTGACAACGAGGCCATCTCAGCATTCACCAAAGGACTCCTCTACCACGAGCAACTCCATAGAAAGTTATATCGCAAGAGGCCAACAACCATCGGCGAGCTCCTACAAACAGCAAACGCTTATGCCAATGTTGAAGAAGCTGATCAGGCCTCCCGCCCCGAGCGGCAGCAGCACCGTAACAACGACCGTCGCGAAGAAAGGTGCCACAACGACCACGACCGCCGCCATGATGACAGGCCAGAAGCTCGAGGGCTGGGCAATTTCGTCGACACCAACCAGATAACGTCATGCGCCACCGATCAGACGATCTAACTAAAGCTAAGTCACCCTTCTTATATGTGCCCTTTATGTTTGAGTATTAAATAAAGTTTTCACCATGATGTTTCTCCAATTATTATTTTTCTCCATGATTATTCTCCAAACGAGTTTTTCCCATGTATACCATCTTAAAGATGGCATACGTTTTTGCCTCCATGACTTTCCGAACAGCCATGTCTACACTTGTATTTTCTAGAGACGGCCTTGTCTCTGGCTTCTTCCTACATGTGCACGGGCTCCAGCGCTCTGTGTTATGGGTGGTCGACAGTGGCTCCTCGATGACGCTTGTTTTCCTACACGTGCACGAGCTCCAGCGCTCTGCTTTATGGTCTACGGGCTAGCCGGGGCTGGGGACTCAACCACAAACTAACTACTCAGGGCAGTTTATATTAAATATAAACACATCTCCATGTTTAATATCTCCATGTTTAAGACGTTCCATTCGTTCTCCATAATGCAATATCTTTAAGATATTCTTCATCAACTCGCCGACTGGCCATGTTCTCACTTGTGTTACCAGAAATGGTCATGTGTTATGGGCGGTCGGCAACGGCTCTTTGGCAACGCTCTTTCTCTTACGCGTACACGGGTGCCGGTCACTCCGTGCTATGGGGCTTGGGGTAGTCGCGGCTGGTTATACAATACAGAACCAACTGGAAGGAAACCAACTCATATTTAAAATATGAACAAAACTCCAAAATAAACATAATGTTTATCTACAACTGCTCAGCAAGATATATCATGTACTACACATTCTATATATTTGTATTTCAGGGGCCAGGTTTAGTCGACGAGCTTATTTTTTACGCTCAGGGACTGGATCAGTCGGGGAGGACAAGAGGATCATCGTCCTAGTGGTCGCACCACATGGCACTCGGACCTTGTCACCGACCAACTGGTCAGACCAATAGGCTCATGGGCTTCATCCCCGACTAGTTGGTTCGACTGTTCGGCTCTCGCTTCTACTTGACATTCACTTCACCGCCGACCAGTTGGTTGCACTGCTTGGTGCTTGCTTCTTCGTTGACCGGCTGGTTGGATTGTTCATCGCTTGGGCTTCATTATCAGCTATGCTGAGGGGTCGCCAGCTGAGCTAGGGACTCCTCGGTGTTCGAATTCTTCATGCAAGAGTCGCTAGCTAAGCTGGGGACTCCTCGGTATTTGGATTCTTTGTTCAAGAGTCGCCAGCTAAGCTGGGGACTCCTCGGTGTTTGGATTCTTCATACAAGAGTTGCCAACTAAGCTAGGACTTCTTTGGTGGTCGGATTTTGCTACGTCTGATTGGTGTGCTATCAAGTTGCTTCACGCTATTCGGATTAGGGTGCTGATCTTGGGCAGCACGTCCGGAGTCTTGATAAGTACATGGACGATGATTTTGGCAAGCTTTCATTAAAATTCTTTGTCCTTGCTACAAGATGATTTCTCTATCTTCTAGTAGGATCGAGGACTACAGTGTGTACATTGCACCTTACGGTGCATGTACTGATTTTTCTTGTTAATGGTTTTCAGCTAAGCTGGGGACTGGTTGTGTGACCGACTAGCATCTGGAGTCTTCTATTTTTTTATCCTAGCACTATGTGAATTATTCACCTACCACTAGGCTCGGGGACTAAGTGGCTACACTTCATCTAGTGGTGAATGTAGTGTTTTTTTTCTCAATTTACCCTCCTTATTGACTAAGTCATAGATGATAATCATTCAACCTCGCAAACGGAGTCTAAGTGGCTACACTTCTCCTAAGGGGATGACTTTTCAAATTTTATCTTGAACCCCTTACATCCTTTTGATGAGCCTTACTTGGTCAAGTCTGAGGTCTTCTAACCAGTTAAACTGGTCGGCAGTTATTTTCGTTGGTCTACTCACCAGTTAAACTGGTTGGCATCCACTTTCACTACCCGGGTTGCCAGTTAAACTAGTCGGCTTCACATCAAACTGCTTGGACTTGTTCAAGATGGCGTTGCTCAACAGATACAAGGCGCTCGGGGACTCGATGTGGGGGTATAACCCTAGGTACCCACGACAAAGGACATGGGCCGCACCATCAGGGGCGGTCCAACCCACGACATGAAGACTTGCAACGCATGGCACTAGTCGGTGTACTCCACAAGGCATCTAGAAGATATGATTTATTAGGACTCTTAAGATGTTGTATTCCAAATAGAATACCTACCATATAACCGACTAGGATACTTTCTTTGTAACCCTATCCCTCTAGACTGTATAAGAGGGGTAGGGGTCCCCTAGTCAGCACGGTGATACAAATCCCGGACTCAGCCTAGGGTTGACCTCATACCTCATCATAATATACAATCCACCAAAGACACGGGACATAGGGTATTACGTCGACTTAACGGCCCGAACCTGTCTAAATCGCTGTCTCTGCGCCTATGTCACCATCTAGTTCGTATCTCGTGCACCTCCACCAATTCATCTACTACCATGGGCATACCACTCGGTAGATTATCGACCATATTTCGTCGACACCTATAGCTTGACATTGCTGCCGGAGGCTCGTTTACCCATAGAACCATGATGGAAGGAGAAGCTCTTCTAGACTACATTCTAGAGAAGACTCCCCCACTAGAACCCCTCAGTGTAGAGCCCGAGCCAAGCCACAAGGAAGTCACTATGGCTGAGGCCGAACCTATATCACCAAACCAGAGACCCTCATCCAGACCAGAAGATCCAGAGGAAGGTTTCCAACCTTTGGACCTTCCGTATTTTGAGGATGGCTTTTTCTATGATTTTGGCGACACCTAGAAATACTTATGCCAAAAGAAGCCACCAATTCTTGTCACTCCCGTTGACCCGATAGACAAAGGATTCCTTAGGGAGTCCATCAAGGAGTGGACATCAATTATGAGTAGCGAATGGGTAGAGGAAGCAGAACTTTCTTCTGAAGAAATTCATATTCACACCCCTTCTTCAACCCTTCAATGCAAAGTTGGTAGATCTTGGGAGAAAGTATTGTACAATCCCACAGTGGGGGCAAATCTCATGTCTGCATCTTATGCACATGCCTATTTAGGCAATGAGCACTTTGCCCCCACCAACGGCATCTTGAGACTTGCCCCAAGATCTAGCTTCGTAAGTACAGGGGTCCAGCATGGTATAAACCTACACTTTGACAATACCGTTTTGGCCCTTGACTTCCATGTTTTCAACATTTAGGATTTCGACATCCTGATAGAGCATCCCCTAGAAAAGCTTTTCATAGAACCACCTTCATCAAGGGATCTAGACGTAAAGTTGGGGATTTTCTATTCCTATCACTTGAGCTAAAAACTCGGTGATAGACCCTCTTTCCTATCATGACCTTCCCAAGGAAGTCATATTGGTTTCACCTTTTGAATCCCCTGAGCCGTCCTTAGAAAAAGATGCAAAACTCTTCATAGAAGAAGAGGACGACTTAGGAGAAACCATTGATCTTCCTCTGAAAGAAGCACCGGCATGACCTCCAATTGAACTTAAACCCTACACGCTGGCCTACGTTACGCCTTCTTGAATGGCGACAAAGAAACTCTTGTAATCATAAGCGACAAGCTTACTGATGAGGAGACGTCCAAACTCATCGCTATCTTAGAAAAACATAGGCTACTCTTCGAGTATTCTTTGCAAGATCTTAAGGGAATAAGTCTAACGCTCTGCACCCAACGCATTCTGATAGAGCGTTCGAGTGCACCTTCTCGAGAGCCTCAGCGTAGGCTCAACAATGCAATGCGGGAAGTCGTGAAGAAGGAAGTCCTTAAACTTCTTCACACCGGGATTATTTATCCCGTATCACATAGTGACTGGGTCACTTCTGTCCATGTGGTACCAAATAAAGGAGGAATGAGGGTAGTTGAAAACAATAAAAACGACTTGATCCCACAACGTACCGTCATGGGGTGGAGAATGTGTATAGACTACCCAAAACTCAACGTGTCAACAAAGAAAGACTACTTCTGTAACATCCCGAGTTTTTGCGCAACCAAAAATATGAACTTTTTTAAAAATTTTCAGCAATGTGTGTTGCATGTAGACGCTAGGTCAAACCCAAGCCAAATTTCCTCCCTTCTTGACCTAACTTCAAGACTAGGGCTTCGAAAACTTGTGCATTGCATATAATTTAGTTGCATACTGAGTGCCTTGAGTTAGTTCTTGTTGGAGTTTATTATTTGATTGTAGGGCTAATTAGCTAGTTGTTGGATCAAACCCCTAGAAAAAATTAGGAAAACCTATTTCCTTAATCCCTTGGCCAGTAGGCTGCACAAGCGTGCATGCTTCTCTGCCCAATTGTCTTGTAACGTGAAGCACGTATAGAAGCAGCAGCTCCCTTAGTCCCAGTAGTAATCCGAAGCTAGTCTACCACGATAACAAGCTGAAGCCTGCAGACAACAGCGTACACCACCATGCAAAGACTCTATATGTGTATGTACGTACGTGCTAATGCCCCAACAGCCCAACAGCAAGTACCGAAGCACAGCTCCTCTACCGGCCCAGACCGAGACCCTCACGTACATGCCCCTGTACGACTTGTGTCTGCGGGACCCGCTTGTCAGCTGCTCGGGAAAAGCAAGCCGAACGCCGTCGCCTTTTCTCTTCGCCGCGCCGTCATCTCCGTCCCTCGGCTGCGCTCGCTCTTTTCCTTCCATCGCTTTTCTCCTTCCACCGTCTGCCGCTGCAAAAGTCCAGGAGAAGCCAGCTGCTCCCCCTCAGATGCCCTCGCGCGCGTTATCGTGGGCCCGCCCCAGGCTGCGCCCCGTGCCGCGATTGCCGGGTGCACCCGAGACCGCGCCCTTGACCACACACTGGAGCCTCAGATTCCGCTTCTCGAAGCTTCTCGGGGTGGCTCACCTGCCCGCACCCCGGATGACAGCCACGTGCACCGGCCGTCCCATCGAGCGGCACGGACGCTGGCGCACCACCCTGGAATCCTAGCCTGCGGCTACAAGAAGCCCGAACCGGCCGCCTGCCACACCAACTCCCTCTCCCAGCCGCCACAGAGCCCTAGCCTCCTCTGCCTCGTTCTCCCTTCCTCTACGCCCACCAACGATGCCGCGGCGGGAGCCCAAGAACCCAACGCGACAACGGCGTGACGCCGAGCCAGCACGTGCGACGAGCCACCTCGCCACCGACGCCGCGCCATCGTACCCCGTCGCCAAGCCACGCCGTTCGGAGCCTGCACGTCGCGACCCTGCTCCGGCTCGCTGTCAACTGCGACATCTCCTCGACGCCGCTACGTGCACGCCGTGACACGGAGCAGCGGACGCCATGCCGAGCAGCCTCCGCCTCCGCCTCGCCTCCTTTGCCGCGAACTCCGGTGAATTTCCACCGCCGGTGAGCACTTTTCTCTTACCAAAGCCTCCACCTTTCGCTTCTGTGTCGGCGCCGTCGCCTGAGATCAGCCTTCGCGCCTTGTCTTGTCCACCGCAGCAGAGCCGCACCTTCCTTCCTGGCACAGCAGAACGGAGCCCCGCCACCACCTTGGCATCGAGCACGCCGCGACGAGGAGAGCGCCGAGTGGCACCCACGCGCTGCACCGTCGCGGCCACGTCCCAGCCCGTCGTCAACACGGTCCGCACGCCGTCACCGATGCCATGACGCGGATGGAAGCCAAGCGGACCGCCGAGACGACTTCACCCACACCGCGCTGGTGCACGCGTTCTGCCGGCCTTCAACCCTTCCTGCACCGCGTGGACTCCCGGCGTCGAGCCCTCTGGTGAGGACCTCGGCCTCAAAGCCCTCACTTTTTGTGCGCTACATGGTTGCCTGCCTATCTGGCCTTTGAGCCGCGTCCATGGATATGCAGCCTGTTCGGTTGGTTGGTTCGTTTCGTTGCTGGTTCGTGAAGAAGTACTGCTGGCTGGTTTGTGTGAGAGAAAAATACTGTCCCGGCTGGAAATTTACGATCGTTTACGACAAGCCACAGCCAAACGAACAGGCTGATGGGAGCACGCACCGTGGACACCATGCGCTCCAGCACGCGGACGCTGCGCGGCCGCGCGCACGAGCGCCGCACCCACGAAGCACGGACACGAGCCGACACGCGCACGCACACACCGGTCCCAAGAAGACCAAGGCGAGGCCTTTCATGGCCGCTCGTTGTCATGACGACGCACCTGCACAAGCCATCGCACGATGCCCTAGCCCTCACGATGTCCTGGCCATGCACAGACCCAAGCTTCCAACTTTCGGCCCTGTTGGCGCAGCCTCTGTTCACTCATCTCTCGATCTGAACCCGCGGAGCCGCAGCTGCACCGCTCCTGGGCGCTGAACCGCCACCGGCCTTGGAGCCAACGGTGTCTTCCGCTGCCCCCGGACAACGGCGCTCTCCCGGCGCCGCCCACAGCGCACAGACGCAGCTAAGGCTCAATCTTTTCAGCTGTTCGCCAACCTTGCCGGCCCGGTCATCGAGCCATTTCCTTGTTGGGAGCCAGGGATGGATGCCGCTGCTGCTGATCATGAACTATCGCACGTGCCCTGACCCGTCACCTACACGCACACACGCGCACGTCGCGGCACGACACCTCACGTGGCCGCGCTGCTCGCGCCAGCCATTGCCTTGCCGACCACCCAATCTCTGGTCATACGTCGTCTGGGCGAACGGCCACTACGTAGAAAATCATTTCTAGGGGCGGCTGGTAAACATCTGTAGGGGCGGTTTTGCCAGCCGCCCCTATGAAAGGGTGGCTACAAATCGATTTGTAGGGGCGGTCTGGGAACAACAGCCGCCCCTACAAATCAATTTATAGGGGCGGCTACAGTACCAACCGCCCCTACAAATTATTTTTTGGCAAAAAAAAATTTAAATTTATAATTCAAATTCGACTAGAACATATATTTTTCAATTAGCATTAAAGATAAACAAGTAAACTAACCAACCTTGTTCTGCCTCAAAACCATATGAACTTTAACTATGTCAGATATATTTACATATGGAGCAAACCATTTTTATATGGAAAGGGAATTTTCATAATTTCGTCAAACATACCATAGCCGCACACAAAGAACTCAGACTAAGAAAAAAATAGAAATACAAAGTAAGGCAGATTGCATCATCTTTGCCTTAAACCTTACTGAGTACACCAAGTTCTGACCACTGGTTTATGTAGACATTAAGAACAGCATCACCTGGACCAGCTGTGTTTCCTCCAATAGCAGCCATAACTCCATTGAAGAATATGGCAACGGTCTGTATGAAATAATGAACTGGTAAGGATATAGAAGATCAAATAGGAACAAGTGAAAAAAAATTAAGCTATCCAAGTAATTACCTGCTCATTAGCAGTTGGAGGAAGTCCACCCACATAGACACGCCGAGCGTGTCGCGTAGCCTGTTGTGTCATGGCTTGTGGCTGAATAACAAGGGGGTTGAACTGATGCAAGGCAAGCAAAATTAGAAAGCAACAAACATGATCAAATAATACAAGATACAAGTGTGTCCAAGAAACAAGGACAGTTGATTATCAAATTTGGATGCCAGATCATGACAGAATGACCATTCATGGTTGAAACTCAAATTAAAAAACCCAAAAAGGAAACACATGGATTACCTGTCCAGCAGCCAAATTATACAAGTTTGGAAGCACCCCAACCCCGGTAATTGGAGCAGTGACACCAGGAAGCTGACCTGCAATTCATCAACAGAAGAATTTATGAAAATCATATTTTCCCCTCAAAACTCCAATCAGCTGTAGCATATTGTTTCAAGAAAATCAAACTATGAAACAACCAAAAATGTAACACATGCTGATATGAAGACGAACAAGATATCAAACCAGAGAGTGTCCTCCACAAAATGAAATTAGTTCTTCTATACAGAAGAAATCTGATTCCTAACAAGGATAACTCTTTGTGGAGACAGTTCAGATTAGAGCAGAGTTGCCAAATGCCAAACTCGCTAAAGAATCTTAGGCATAATAAAGTTCAGTACCTTATCAGAACCACTAGTTTATATATTAACATTGATATATAAAGCTTAAAGAACAATTTAAATATCATTTTTATTAATTTGTACGCATATTAACTAATCATAGATGAGTAATTCCAATTATGGATAAATATATGTAAGGAAGAATCATACCAGGGATAGCACCAGCAGCAACAATAGAAAGTGCCTGTTGTGGAGGTGCTTGGTCAAAATATTGCACCAATTTCCAGAATCCCTTGAAACTAGCAGAAGTAAACTACCAAGACAGAATCAGAATATAATTCATGTTTTGGTATGCTCAGATGAGAGCCAACAAATACAACACAAAGTCACTAATAAACACCTCAAGTGGTGCATGACTATGGAACTGCAAAGAGTTCTAGTTACTAAGTTTTTCAAAAAATTAGGCAGCTTAGGAATATCAAGGAATACCACTAACAGACTGACTATGGAACTCCAAGATTCAGGTTGGATGTGTTAGTTTGCTGACTAAATTAAGTTGTAGAAATATTATAAATGCCGAATAAACTAGTATATATAAGCAAAATGGTTCACTTAAATGATCTCGGCATGTGATTGTGTCTCGTGCTAGAGAAAAAGAAATAATTCAAAAAGTCAGGTGGCTGTAATTATGAACACAAACAGCAAAAACTGTAATAACTATAAACCATGGTACTAAGCAGGTACAAAGGTTGGCAAAGATTGACACAACTCCATCAGTCCACAAGCAGCAAAAACTAATCCAACTATAGGTCAAAAGAAAATGCATCTAGCACTTAGTCAAAAGAAGCCTTAACCGGCCAGCAATCAAATGCCAACATGCGGCTTACTTCGTATGCTAATCTGCACAACACGAACTATGAAACATAAACATAGATTGCAGAATAAGATGATATATTATAATAAGCAGAGGTAAGTTGTACAAGTAATCTCAAGACTGACAGAAACAGAAGATTTCCTATCATAATTGATAAGCATTGGGCATCTAACTTCACTAACCCACATGAATTCATACAGAACCATCACTTCACCAACCAGTTTTTACTTTTATTTGCATTAATTATTGGTGGGGAATCAAATCGCCACACAACCACCAGTTGAAATCATAGGCTAGCAATAATAACCGCTGCACCCACTAGACATCGAACCCATAACGCCCCAACAAAACAAATACATCCGACACATCGGATCTATCCCTCTAGAGCCCACATCGAACTCGAACTCCCACAGATCGCGTCATCGGTCGGCACCTAACTACAGGGCATCGGATCGGGGGCACGCACACGAACCTGGGGCTGGGAGGAGCGGCCGTCGGCGTGGTCGGAGAACCCGGCGGGCTTGCTGTCTGGGCTGGTCCTCGCCGGATCGAGCTCATCCTCACCGGATCTGGTGGTGGCCGCCACCATGTGCTTCATGCGGCCTCCAGCAGCGCGCTGGAGCTCGAAGGGATGGCCCCCCGCGCGACTACCGACGCTGGAGGAGGGGGGGTGCGACGCCGTGCGCCTCCGCTGGAGAGGGAGGGTCACAGCGTGGGGGAGAGGGAGGGGCGGCGTGGGGGAGAGACGGAGGAGGGGCTCGGAGGACAAGGAGGGTGCGGTGTGGGACAACGAGCGAGGGAGAGAGAGAGGGAGGAGAAGGAAGAGTCAAGACGGAGAGAGAGAGAGAGGGGGGGGGGAGGGCAGATGATATTTTCGTTTGGTGTATGTCGGGCATTTGTTGGGGCGGTTGAATCACCAGCCGCCCCTACAAATACTAATACCAGGGGCGGCTGGTGAGTGAGCCGCCCCTACAAATTAGACCCATTTGTAGGGGCGGCTCGTATCACCAGCCGCCCCTGCTGTTTTATTTGTAGGGGCGGCTGGTCTCTGGGCTCCTCAGCATGTCACTGTAGGGGCGGCTCCATCACCAGCCGCCCCTATAAAAAATTTGTGCCATTGCTACAAACCTTTTTTCACATAGTGGGCCACGCCGCGGTTACCGCCGGACTCGTCCGGCATCGCACCGAACACATGGTGGCCGCCCATCTGTCCTCGCCTCCAGGGGACGCAGAAGCCCAAGGTGCCGGCTTTCGAAGCCGCTTGTTGTCCTGCACCTTACATATGCATGCCGCCACGGTCACTCATGCCGGCGCAATCACGGACACCTACACGGGCCACCGCACGTCCCCGTGCAGCCAAGGAACCACACCAAGCTCTCCGCTTAGCACCCCGTTCTGCACCTCCGTGACCTTCGCCCCGCCCTACTCCATCACCGATGGCTCGGGCGGCTACAAGCTGCCCCCTCTATTCTGGTTACCCAAGCCAAGCTGCATCCTTGCCACTAGCATCGGTGTTCATAGCTCCTATCTGCCGTCTCGATGCTACTGCGCCACACCGAGCACGCGCCGTCTCCACGCCCCGCCGTAGCTCGATGCTTGCGGATGCACGCATGCACAGCACGACGGCCATCGTGGCCTTGCTGCCGCCGCCCGAGCACACTTGGAGGGTACACGGGACACCAACTCACGCACAAGCATCGAGAAGCACGCGCTGCCGACGGCCACCCTGTGTCATGGACCGGCGCACGGAGACCACACGTGGACAGCATGACCTCACCGCCTGGCCTCGCCACACGCCTCCCGCGCCGCGCATCGAGGCCGCAACCTACGCACACAGGGTGTTTGCCCTCTGTCCCAGCACACGCACATGGCACACCTACACGCGAGCGCCTCAGGCCGCCACGGTCATGACCATGCGCACGAGCACCACCGCCTTCCAATTCATGGCCAGGACCACCACTCGGATGCACACACGCACACAAGCTGCAGTGTCTCGGCAGTCAGCACGCCGATTCACAAGCCACGGACCTGCGACCAACGTGACATCGGCATCACCTTGACCGAGGAGCCAAAGCCGGTGAAAGAACCGCAAGCATGGCCAACCCCTACTTCGTCTACGACAAGCCCTGAACCGAACCCCGCCAAGCGTCTAAGACAATGTTGCTGCGCTACCGGCATTGAGCCCTACCCGCGTCAAGTGATCTGCCATCCACAAGCTCTCAGGACCTTGTCGATCTCGTGTTAACGATAGCCGTAGATATGTGGCACGCACACCTAGAACTCGCCCGTGTCCTTCCACGGCACTCACGTCTCGGACGACACTGTCATGAGTTTGTTTTGTCACACGATCGAGCACCTTGGCACGACCTTGGCTACACAACCTATATAGCACCAATGTCACCCACGGCCGATTTTGCGAGACCTAGCCCACACTATTGCGGCCACCACGAACCCAAGTGAACTCTCGGAGGCCGTCCACGACACCTAGGCCATCCTGCCAAGCCTATGCTAAGTCGATGCTCGCCTTCTCACTTCGGAGGCATACGGGCGTGTCTCGACTCCGCTCAAACCCTAAACACACACCATGTGTAGTATCACGGACATTGACGTTTTAGCCAAGACCCTGGCTTATCACTGTCGTGCACCCAAAGGTGCCACCTTGCACACACGGATGCCTCGGCATTTTGTCGACACTCCGTAGACACTACACGTGGCCCGCCCCATCACTTCTAGTTTGAGCCTGAACCTTGCACATAGTGAACTGGCAATGGCCAGGCACTGCGAGAAGGGATCGACTCACCTTCCGAGTTCAGTTGAGCCCTATGGCGAAACCAATACCCCATGCTGAGCATGCCAAGATTTCCTTGGCCGGCATCGAAAGCCCTTCAGGTGCTTTGTCGTTGGACCCTGGCCACTTGGGCACACATCAAGCAGCACGTGGACGCCGTCTTACGCACTTGCACGGCAGACTCAAGCCACCAAGACCATGCACCACCGTTGCCCTAGAACAGCAACAGCTCGGCCTACCAAGCTTTCAGGCACTCCTGCATCACTAGTAGCCTAAAGCCAAGCATAGCAGCCATGACTTCTCTATAAGGCATGAAGCCCACCTAGCCACACCAAGCATGACCACGCTCACTCAACTTGAGCTGAGCTGAGCTAGGCCTAAGCCCCTTTGCGGTCTCATCATGTCATCCAAATACCTATGGCCTTGGTTGTCCCATTGTTAGAGCTAAGATGATCACGTGCAGCCCCGCCATCAAGCCTACACATGCGCCACTGTGGGGGGTATGACCCCGGATACCCACGACAGACCACATGGGCTACGCCCCTAGGGGCGGCCCAGCCCACAAGACAAAGCCTTGCGGGGCACGACGCTACTCGGCGCCTCCCGCAAGACACCAGGAAGATATCCTAAAGATACTACGAGATCTATTAGGATACGTATGATCCCATGATTCCTGTAATCTGTTATTACTTTCCGGTTATCTTCCAGATCTAACCGACTTGTAACCCTGCCCCCTGAACGATATAAGGCGGATAGGGACCCCCTCCAAACTCGCGTAATATCATACGATAGCCAATACAATCCAACATACCATAGGAGTAGGGTATTACATCATATTGACGGCATGAACCTGTCTAACTCGTGTGTCTCTGTTGCCTTCTTGTTCTCGATTACACGCATCTCTGTCGATTAATCTACCTTCATGGGATACCCCTCGGAGGACTACATATGATATTCTGTCGATAGTTGGCGCACCAGGTAGGGTTACAAGGAAAGTATCATATTTGGTACTAGACAATATCTTGCGGTGCATGTCGACCAGTGCCGTGCATGCCTTGATCTTGTGGGCTGGGCCACCTCTGATGGTGCAGCCCATGTCTTGTCTTGTGGATGCCGGGGCTCATATCCCCCACAGCTAGTCCTCGAGCACCTTGTATCCTTTGAGCAACACCAACTTGAGCTTGTCCGAGTTGTCCAACTTGCTGCTGATCATCAGGAATAGGTGTCCAATCAGTTTGACTGTGAGCCGAGCTATTGAACAGGCATCCGAGCAGTTGAACAGGCGTCCGAGCAGTTGAACTGTCACCCGAGCTATTGTCCGAGCAGTGGGAACGGTGTCCGAGCAGTTCAACTATGAGCAAGCCCAGACTTACTCGAAGCTGAGGTTTGCTAGAAGGATGTAAGGGGCTCAAGATAAAATTTGAAAATTCTTTCACTTAGGAGAAGTGTAGCCACTTAGACTCCATCAATAAGGAGGGTAAATCAAGAAATAAGCACTACATTCACTGCTAGGTGAAGTGTAGCCACTTAGTCCCCGAGCCTGCTGGAAGATGAAGAATGAATCTTGTAGTAGGGTCAAAGAAAAAAGTCTGAAAGGTTGCTGACGTCATCTGACATGCGCGTATCAAGACCCCAGAAGTGCTACCCAAAATCAGCACCCTGATCTGAACAACATGGAGCAGCTTGATAGCACACCGATGAGACATAGCAATATCCGACCACCAAGGGAGTCCACAGCTTAGCTGGCGACGCTTACACGAAGAATCCAAGCACTGAGGAGTCCCCGGCATTGCTGGCGATGTTCGAGCACCGAGGAATCCTCGGCGTAGCTGGTGATGTTCGAGCACCGAGGAGTCCCCGGCATCGCTGGCGATGTCCGAGCAACGAGGAGTCCCCGACGTAGCTAGCGATGTCCGAGCACCGAGGAGTCCCCAGCATCGCTGGCGATGTCCCAGCACTGAGGAGTCCCCAGCGTAGCTGGCGATGTACGAGCACCAAGGGAGTCCTTAGCTTAGCTGGCGACGCTTGCATGAAGAATCTGAGCACCGAGGAGCCCTTAACGATGTCTGAGCACCGAGGAGTCCCCGGCGTCGCTGGCGATGCCCGAGCACCGAGGAGTCCCCGGCGTAGCTGGCGATGCCCGAGCACTGAGGAGTCCCCAGCGTAGCTGGCGATGTCCAAGCACCGAGGAGTTCCCGACGATGTCCGAGCACCGAGGAGTCCTTGGCGTAGCTGGTGATGTCTGAGCACCGAGTCCCTAGTGTAGCTGGCGATGTCTGAACACCGAGGAGTCCTTGGCATAGCTGGCGATGAAACGAGCACCGAGGAGTCCCCAGCGTAGCTGGTGATGTCTGAGCACTGAGGAGTCCCCGCGCATAGCTGGTGACGTCCAAGCATCGAGGAGTCCCTGGTGTACCTAGCGATGTTCGAGCACCGAGTAGTCCTCGCATAGCTGGCGATGAAGCACGAGCGATGAATAGTCCGATCAACTAGTCGACGACGAAGTGAGCATTGAGTAGAAGCGACCGGCGAACAGTCTGATCAACTGGTCGGTGACAAAGTCCATGAGCCTAGCGGTCCGACTAGTTCGATCACCCGAACGATGATCCTGCAATACAAATATGTAGAACGGGTAGTACATGATGTTAAAATATATGAACTCTGAAGAAAAAATAGCAATGGCGATGAAATAGCGTATGCAGCTCGGCGATCATTTGGTGTGAAGATGTATTTATATTTAATATAAACCACCCGACCAGTTAGTGTGTAGCTAAGTCTATAGCACTAGCTAGCCCGTTAACCATAACGCGGAGCGCGGAGCCTGTGTGCGTGTAGGAAGAACAAAGCGTCGCCAAGGAGCTGCTGTCGACCACCCATAACACAGAGGGCAGATGCTCATGCACGTGTAGGGAGGAGCCGGAGACAGGGCCGTCTCTAGGGACATCCGAGCGTCAACATGACTGTTTGGGGGTTCGCCTTAGACTTAGTTGTATGTCATCTTTAAGATGGTATACATGAAAGAAAATCATTTAGAGAGCAAATATGGAGAAAACAGCTCGGAGAAACATTATGGCGATATACGAAGATTAGAGAATATTTAGAAGAATATTAAAGCGTGACTTAGCTGTAGACAGAATGTCTGGTCGGCGGCGTATGGTGTTATCTGGTCAGCGACGCGGGCAGCTCGCTTAGCGGCTCGCTTGACGGCGGGAACGAAGTTGATCTCGTGTTGGAGTAGGACGGCATTAGTCGGAGCTTGGCGGTATCAATCCGCATACGAAAGACGTGCGCTGTGGTTATCGAAGGATGTCTACGCGATCCGCTGTGTTGCCACGAAGGATGTTGATCTTGAGTTACACCATCTGGTTCGCTAGGGATCAGCGCGCATGAGCCCCACAGTGGGTGCCAACTGTCGACAAAAGGTGCTCGATAATCCTCCGAGGGGTATCCCATGAAGGTAGATTGATCAGTGGAGGTGCGCATGATTGGAACCGGATGGTGACACAAGACATAGAGATAGCGATTTAGACAGGTTTGGGCCGCCTAATCGATGTAATACCCTACATCCTGTGTCTTTGGTGTATTGTATTGAGATGTAGTAGCTGTCGACTAGGGGACCCCTGCCTCTCCTTATATACTCTGTAGGGGTAGCTATCGACAGGGCTGAGGAAGAATGCCTGATCACTTGTATCCGCATAGCCAAATACCTAGAAGGCTTGAGAAGATACTACAACCGCAACATCAAAGGTCATTCATTTGCTGTCGGCGACCTCGTTCTTTGTAGAAAATAGAAAACCGAAGGGATGCACAAGCTCTCCTCCCCCTGGGAAGGGCTTTACGTGGTCAAAGAGGTTACCCAACCATGGTCTTATCGGCTATGTGACTTGGACAGAATCGATATCCCCAATTCATGATACATTGAGCACCTTATACGTTTCTATCCTTGAAATACTCCAGATATGTATTCTCCACTCCATGATGAATAAAGTTTTGGTTGCCATAATTTGTCTCCATTATTTCTCCATTACGATTTAATCTCGACTTGCGGTCGCCAGCTCTAAGCAACTCCTTAACGAACTCCAACACGAGATCACCATAAATGCTCCGCCACATTTCTCCATATCTCCAATATGTGATCGCCATAAACACTCCGTCGCATTTCTCCATATCTCTGAAATGTTTCTCCAATCGTCGAGCAACACACGTTTTGTTCTGTGCTCTATGGAGAAGACCCAGTCTCCGATCTCTCCCTACACGTGCTATGGGTTTCTGCGCTCTGTGTTATGGGTGGTCGGCTTTGGTTCCTTGGTCACGCCTGTTCCTCCTACACGTGCATGGGCTCTGCGCTCGACGTTATGGACTATGGGCTAGCCAAGGCCAAGAGCCAAGTAAAGAACTAACTGCTCGGACGCTACTAATACCACGTATATCTCCAAGTTATTTTGCCAACCACCGAGCAGCATACGTTACGCTCTGTTCTCTATGGAGAAGACCCAGTCTCCGATCTCTCCCTACATGTGCTATGATCTCCGCGCTCTGCGTTATGGGTGGTCGGTTGCGGTTCCTTGGTCACGCCTATTCCTCCTACATGTGCACGGGCTCCGTGCTCGATGTTATGGACTATAGGCTAGCTATGGCCAAAAAGTTCAGTAACGAACTAACTGCTCGGCCGCTACTTATACTACATATAATTGCGTTAGGGTTAACACTACAATGATTTTTCAACGAAAAACTAGCAAACTGCATACACATGCACATGACATTTTACAACATTCATACATACATATAAATGACTGTCTACGCCCTTGCACGTTTTTACTACTCTCTCCAGTTATTACAGACTTTTCTCCGAGCAGATCATTGGACTTCGCCATCGCCGTCCATCTCGCAGAACAGGTTGATGTTGCCGGCTAGCTTCTTTGCCACGTCTTCCACCTCATCTTCTAGCTGCTAGTGCTCTGTTGCGCCTGTCCCTCTGGCGAATCCGCCCCTATCGCTTGAAGGTCAATGGTTGGGTAATGGGACCGGACCACCGCTAGGGCGTGTGTTACGGCAGTGACGATGGTGTCGTGGTTGAAGCTTTTGAAGTTCTCCCACGCCGCCGTGCACCTCTCGATGATGGTGTTCGGACGCGGCGGCCTATCGTTGGGCTGAGGAGCCATCTCCAAGTTGACGTAGTTGAGCACCGACTTGACTCCGGCAACCATGGCGTCAAACTTGCTCCGCTGGGTTTTGGCCTCCTGCTCCAGCACATCAAACTGCGCCTTGACCCTCCGATGGTAGTCTGTAGGCATTACAAGGTTCCATCAAGCAAGGGAATTACTCCAACAGTAACTCCGACCATGAAGTACTCACCTTTCAGCTCCTCGGCCAGCTTCTCTGCTCGCCCTGATTCCTTCGCCTTCTCTCGGAGTTGCCCGATGGTTTGGCGCAGCTGGCCGAGCTCCGTATCTTGCTCTACAAGCACAACGGTCATCAGCAACAATATGACTGTTTCAACAATATAAAGCACATTCGCCAATACGCCATACCTGCTTTCTGCTCGAAGACGTTTCTGAGCTGCTCGGACTTCTGCTCCAGCTGCTTGGAAGCACTCGTTAGCTGCTCAGAGACGGTGGCCAGCTGCTCAGACTTGCTCCATAGCTGCTTGGAGACGATCGCTAACTGCTTGGATAGGATGCCCTTTTGGTATTCCAGATCTCGCGCATTGGATTCGGCAAGATCTCGCTCGCGCTAGGCCCTTTTGATGTTTTTCTCCATTAACTTCATCGCCTCCTTCAGCTTGGTGTTTTCTTCGGCAAGGGGCTCCATCTTCTTGATCAGCTAGCGCCGTTGCTCGATAGTCCAAGCTATCCCCTGCAAACGTACCAAGACTATGACGAACTCCGATCTCCAACGTCAAAGACAAGCATTGCAGACGCAATATTGACCTTGATTTGCTTCATCACTCCGAAAAGGGCAGACTCTAGCCTTTTGAGCTCCCTGGTGGTGTCCTCCTCTTCAACAACCACCACTTCGTCGCCCTGCTTGTGGAGGATTCGGACAGCTTGAGGTCGTGATTCCTCACGCTCAATCTCTTCCACTTTGTCCTCCTCCGCAGCTGGAGGCACCACCTGGGGGCTCGGTGGCCGGATAGTGTGTCCTACCACGCCCTCTGACACTTCAGGGAGCGCCGTCTGCTCCCTTGGCACCACAGGCTTCTCCATTCTAGACTCTAGCGTGGCACGGGATACTCTAGCCTCTACTACCGAGGACCCGGTGGCTTTCACCGTTGCCCCAGGCACTACCGCCGGCCCGTCTGCCGTCGGCACCAACCTTTCGCTGCCGCCAAGTCCACCAGCAGGGGCAGTTGACTCCTCCATAGGCCGTCGAGCACCTAGGGACTCTGGGACAGGAGCTACCAGAGTCCCCGAGCCCCAGGCTGCTCGCCGGTCTGGACGGACGAATTTAACTCCTCTGTACGCCTCGCTCTACATCAGATTAGCTCGTCAATCACCACCGCAATAGGGATTCAACAGCAAAGTAACTCCAAGACAAGGATACTTACGTGTTGGCTTGCCAATATACTTTTCTGAACCGGCATTGCCTTCCAGAGCCCCTAGGCACGGCCCTAGGGTCGACTTGCGCACCCTGGGGTGGAGATCTAGCGGTCTCCACCATCGGCCTCTGCTCTGCCTATCGCTCGGGGACTCCCATCGCCTGCTGCTCGGGGACTCCCTTTGCCCACTACTCGGGGACTCCTTCCCCTTCCTTCGATTGCTCCTCCAAGCGCGTGTTGCACGGAGGCGCCTCTGTGCTCGGAGAAGGAGCTACCGGAGCCCCATCGTCATCCGACCACTCGGACATCGCTGCACTTCGTGTCCGGGTGGTCTAGTCACCACCAAGCGAGATGCCACCCGGTTTGTGGGGAACAGCACCCGTTGTCTTCCTCTTCTTCTGGGCTGGCTCATCTGCCGCTGCCCTCTTCCCCCGGGCTTTCTCCGACACCGAGGGGGGGGTACTCTCCGTCCGACCAGCGTCTGCGCCTTCAAAGTCCGACGAGGCGCTGGCCGCACCTTCTTTAGGCCAAGCCGGTGGCCGAGCGTCTACTGCCTGCGGCCAATCGCCCCTCGGCACGCCCGAGAAGTACACCGCTCTTTCCTGTGAATTGATCTTTGCATAAGTGAATCTGTTCCCTGCTCGGCAACGGTAATGGATAAAAAGCATCACAAACATGACAATTGGGATGGTTACCAGAGGAGGCGGATTTGTATAGTTGAAGGCCCTCGTCTGCCTTGACACGATGAATGAGGCATTTGGAGCGAATAGCTCTGTGTCCTGCTCTAGCATGTCATCCTTCGACAGCCTCCCCGTGCTCTCCCAGGTGCCGTCCTTGTCACCCTTGAAGTCAAGGCCTAGGTGGGCCCTCTCCTTGCAGGGCTAGACACGGTGCACTATGAAGCTCACCGCCACTAGTCCGCTGTTAATCTCCATGCCTTTTATGAGGTTAAGGAGCTCCCTCACCTGCTCTATGTCAGCACTGCTCGGCTTCTCCGACCAGCTCTTTTGGCTCTCTGGGATGTGGTCGACATCGCAGCGGATTGCAGGATGGCTTTGCTTCATGTAGAACCACCTAGCGTTCCACCCCTTCAGCAAAGTATTCAGTGGTAGAGTGATGTACTCACTCGCCATCCCATCCCAGAGTTGCAGATATACGCCGCTGACCACCTTGGAACCACCGCCGCTGTTCTTCTTCAACCAGAACAGGTGTCTGAAGAGGTTGAAGTGCGGAAGAACCCCTAGATACGCTTCGCAGAAGTGGATAAAGACCGAGATGTGCAAGATGGTGTTTGGGTGGAGATTGCACAGACTAATTACCCAGAACTCCAACAGATCCCTCAGGAAAGGATGAACAGGAAATCCCAACCCACGCCAGAAATAATCCTCAAACACCACTACCTCATCAGTATGAGGCATTAGGAAGGGCTCACTGCTGGCTGGCCGCTATCCGGCAGTGACTCGGTTAGGAAGTACGCCCTCCTCTACCATCCTGTTGATCTCTGCCTCCCCCATCCTCGATGGCACCCATTCCTCATCACGGCTGGCTACGGCGGCCGCCTTCTTCGGGTTCACAGCTCTCTTCTTCGACGCCATTTCTCAGATCTGATTTGGGATTGACAGTGAAAGCTCGTATGAATCTGGAAGTGTGAGGGCTGAGGAGGAAGACGAAGTGGCAAAGATGGGAGCGTGGGGTGCGGCGACGCAGTTTTATAGCACTCCCCCCACTTTTTCTCATTCGAGGGTTTTTGGGAAACCGCTCCGCAATTTGCGTCTCTCCGAATTCTCTGAAATGGCGTTTTGGGCCGCTACCTGGGCTTTCGCGCAACTACGGCCCATATCGCCCATTTATCGCCGCAAGTTGTTGCTCACCGAATATTCACCGACATCTCCACCATTTGTTACGGCTCAGTAATCACTACTGTACAGCCGTTACTCCGGTTTTTTCTCCATGATTTGTTTTCTCCGAGATTTCCTCTTGTGGCTCGGGGACTACGTCAGCACTATGACTTGGTTCCTCACTGCACTGGGACTTTTTTCTATTGACTGCTATTTCTGACCCTAGCACTACGTGACCACGTCACCTACTGTCAGGCTCGAGGACTAAGTGGGCACACTTCACCTTGCGGTGAATGTGCTTTTCTCATCTCGAGGCTATGCTCGGTGACTGGCTGACTGCTCGGCTGGTCTTCTACTTTTCTTCTACTTTGGACCCTGGCACCACGTGACTACGTCACCTACTGTCAGGCTCGGGGACTAAGTGGGCACACTTCACCTTGAGGTGAGTGTGTTTGCTTTAATCTGGAAGACTCCGCGCCTCTTGAAGTTGAAGAAGATTATCTCCCTTTCTTGTGGTCGGACTCTAAGTGGGCACACTTGGTCCACTTCGAAGAAATTTTCGATTCTGAACTTGAGCTCCTTACATCCTTATGGCAAGCCATACTTGGGTCACGCTGCTCGGCGATGGTTCATGTTGCTCGGTGATGGTTCACGCTGCTTGGCAATGGTTCATGCTACTCGGCGACGATTCACAACTGCTCGGCAACTCATCACGGTGGTCGGACCATGAGTTTGGCTGCTCGGCTTTGTTCGCACCTGCTCAGACAAGCTCAAGACGGCATTGCACAATAGATACAAGGCGCTCGAGGACTAGCTATGGGGTACAACCCCGGATACCCATGACAGACCATATGGGCTGAGGCCCTAAGGGAGGCCCAGCCCACAAGACGAAGCCTTACGGGGCACGACGCTGCTCGGTGCCTCCCACAAGACACCAGGAAGATATCCTGAAGATACTACGAGATCTATTAGAATACGTATGATCCTATGATTCCTATAATCTGTTATTACTTTCTGGTTATCTCCCAGATCTAACCGACTTGTAACCCTACCCCCGGACTATATAAGGCAGACAGGGACCCCCTCCAAACTCGTGCAATATCATACGATAGCCGATACAATCCAATAGACCACAGGAGTAGGGTATTACGTCATACTAATGGCCTGAACCTGTCTAACTCGTGTGTCTCTATTGCCTTCTTGTTCTCAATTACATATATCTCTGCCGGTCAATCTACCTTCGTGGGATACCCCTCGGAGGACTGCCGATGATATTCTATCGACAACCACCATGACTCAACCATAGCATGATCGAGTAGAGTCCCGACCTACAACCCATGCAACCTACCTCGGATTTTGAGTGTGGTAATGCCAAGACCAACCTAATCCCAACCCTTGTCATAGACAGACCTCCACTTGACCGCCTTGCTTTTACCCAATCCTAACCCAGCATAGCTTCGGTGTGTCCAACCCTAGTAGCCATGGGAACCTAATGCCAACCTAAGGGGCCTGCCAACCATGTGTCCATGCCTAACCTAGACCCAAAGCCACCTTGCGCCTACCATGTTCCTTGGTCTTTCGATAAACCCCTAAAGGCACCACAGCTTAGATCGAGCCATAGGTTCACAGCCATGTATGATTGAATTTGGTTCTTCTTCGTTCTTTTAGCTCTTTGCGTTAATTCATAGTTTATAAGGTTATAGGTTGGACGTGCGTCAGCCCTGAAGGAGGACCCGTGGAGTGGAGCTGACCCTAGAGATGGAGGCCTATGCCGATCAACTACATCGACTGACAGAGACTTGTACCACTACTACCTCGACATCATAGGTGTCATGGCAGCACCTTTTACTTAGAGAATCCTACTAGGCATTGCAAAGTAGAACTGCTAGCGCTTTGCATTTATTCCTTTGCTAGAATATGTGATGCATGCTATTGCCTGAGCCTTGATTGAAACCACTTCACCCTAATTACCTAGCTCCACGCTCGCACTTATATATGCCTCTCTGCTTGCTTGCATTTACTCCATCATAATTACATATATTCCTTGTTATGTGATGTGTGATGGATGTTTGGATGATGTGGATGGTGGATGGGGTTTAGCCGTGAGGCACCCCCATGAGGTGTGGTTTGATACGTGATGGGAGCAGTGAATTCTGAGTGGGTGCTGGTGATGTGAGGAGTTCTAGAGATATTCCTTGCCCTTGACCTGATTCTTGGAGATACTGCCTAGAGTGAGAGGTTGTCGTGGTGTACGGAGTGCACCAAGGGCAGTTGCTATGGTGGGAACATAGAGTACTGGAGGGACGATGGTCCTTGAGGGACATTGGGATAAGTAGTTTGTGGATGGATAGATCACCTCTGTGGGGTGAGTCTAGTGCTTCAAGGGCACAAAGATTGGTGGAAGGTGCTCGCTCTGGCCAACTTAAGGACTGACGTAAGTTGTAACCATAAATCACAGGATATTTTCGTACACACCACATGCCTAAATGGGTACAGCCCGTTGCCCTAGTAGTGTAGGTGACCATTAGTTTCTGTGGGAGTGAGTAGGCACGTGGTCTGTGGCCCTGTGCAATTAGTGTTAGGGGGGTGGAGGTTACTCCGTGTTACCTCGACGACATGACCCTAGCTTATATAGTGGCGTCTATATATTTTTGCTCCGGCTGGTGGATAGGACTAGTTTTAGTCGGCCTAGTATGCGGTGGTAGTGTTCATCACTGATGGTGATTCGTTGGTGGTGTTCATGTGAGGTAACAATGTACTCTCTACAGAGGTTAATAATCTATACATATAGCCGCGGTCTCGGATATGATCACTTACCTATGTGCAGGGTTTAGCCACCTAAAAGTCCTTAACTGGGCATAAAGGAGATGACCACTGTCACACTTTAGATTTTTGTAACACAAAACCTTTATTTTTAAATACACATATGACAAGTTTAATGTTGAATCCTTGCTCTGATGCCAGCTGTCACGGAACCATCCAATTTATAAGAGCACAAGTACAATAGCAATCACCGAAGCGATCAAACCATCATACTTGAGCCCATATAAACCCGGTAGTCCAATGAAATCACGAAGGATCTCAAACAACCAACATACAAACGAAGATCATAGAGATTCAACACAACCCATCACATGTTACATCACAGTTCACAAATATTTCTCATACATCAGAGTTCGAATAATTATTACAAACCAAGTTTGAAAGTAGCGGAAGCAAAGTAGTTTTACATTGACATCACACATAGTTTAATACAAAGCCAGTGTCATAGTCATCTCCAACCAAAAGCACAAGGGTGAGATGATCTACAGAATGACCATTGCCCATGGTCCTAGTCCTCATCCATAGCAGGAGCAAGGCAGTTCTTGCAGTAGCCATGAAACATAACGTTATCTGCAACAATGGGAATAAAACCTTGAGTACGAGAAGGTACTCAGCTAGACTTACCCGTCCAACTAATATACTAAGACACCAAGGAGTATGCAAGGCTTTATAAGTAGAGCTGGTAGACATTATTTGTAGAAAAAGCATAAGTTATCCAACATATCTTTAATTGTGAATCACCAGTTATTAATCCTATCTCATTCTAGATTAGCAACTATCCTACGCCAAACATGTTGGTACCATTAAGTCATCACAATAATAACCATATTCGTCTGAGTTCTTGCATAATCTCATAACCAACATTTCCATCATTTACTACGATGAAGTGTATTTCTGTCAGTTCTCACTATCCGAGAGAGACGGCGATTCGAATCGATTCCTACCCAGCTGGGGAATTATTCCTAACACACACCCATATTTCCCCCGTCAGGGTCACATCAGGTCACCTTTGGGACAACTCAAGTAAACTCATGGGTACGACCAGCGCCGTGCCCTCAGAGATACAACCAATCTGCCAAGGGTGCTCGGAACTCTAACCCACCCTTGGGCTTACGCCATTGGCTCTCCGCACATCCTTACTGCATCTAGGGTGCACACTTTTATCGCTCGTGGTCCTGGCCTGAGTTGAGCTACTCGGCTTCGTGGTTGGAACGACTTATCCGGCCAACTATGTGAGAGGCATGCGTTCAACATGACAAGATGAACCTTCAACAGCCGGTCCTTAAACGACATAGACGGAATCACTACGATACCACAACATAAGACTCTGCTCGGTCTCCATTTATTCAACAATACCAGGTTATGTTCCACGATAGCACAATATAGCCAACTGTGATCAAGTTATCACCTATAGCTCGTAGGTGATAGGAAATCACCCGACTTCTACCGGTCTAAGCATATCTAAGCATGATAAGTTTTCCTGGACTTAAATAGGATTCATAGTAGATATTTCTGGTCAAGAAAGGTAATATACAGCAAGTGTTTCCAAACAACTCCTGTGACGTAATGCATCAATACAAATAACATTAGGTGACATTAATAAAGTAGGGAGTCTTATAATGCTTCGGGGCTTGCCTTTCACAAACGTTGACAGCTGATGATCGGGACACTCCGGGAGATGATCAACCTCAGACTCGCCTTCGCTGGGAGCCTCCTAGTGCTGCACTTCCGGGTTCTCCTCTTGTGGATTGTCGTCTAGCTCCACCAACGTGACTTCCTCGGTTGCACCTATTGCATGCATATGCATAAGTTAGTCTCATGTATGCATAAGAGGGATCATAGATGATGTGATATGGAAAGGTACATGCTGCAATAATGATGTTAAGTTACACCATGAAAGAAATGATAACTCCATACTAACTGAGTAGGTGCATATCTCTTCTCTATCTACTTGCAAATTTCACACAATGAAATTTGTAAGCTACACATGGCAGTTACAAGTTAACATCATAACTGAAGATCTACTTATCCAAATGCTGTGATCTTAGACTTTCTAGAAAGCTTATAAAATTTCCTACAACTCTTATTAAATTACCAAAAGCTAATTCACACTCTATCCTAACCAAATAGGCAATCTATCTAGTGTTGTCTAGAAATTCCAGAGAACAAGCACTTTGGAAAACTAACTTTAAACAGCTATAACTCCTAAACCCTTTGGCCTATTGCCCTGAAATTTTAACACAAGATAGATTAAGAAGTTCCCTACAACTTTGTTATTAACCATTTCTACAGAAAACATCATTTTCACTAGGCAACATACCAAACCACAGATTCTGTCCGAAAACCCTTCTAACTCAAATTATAAAGCAATAATATTTATACTGCATATAAGTATTCCAAATTTGACAACACCAAGTATACCAACAGTTCAAGAACATCAATTACACTCAATAAAACATAATGGCCAAGCCCAAACAATTTGTTTAAATGCCTTTATCAATTTAATTGGATACTTAGGGAAAATAACAAACATATACCAAATGTGCACCGTGAATTCTCAGAAAATTACAGTGACTTCCAAGTGCTACCAATAGACTACTGTAAAAGTTTCATGCCATTTGACCAAGTATAACATCCTTTACAAAAATGACAAGCTAGCAAGGCCTATTTTAATGGAAATAGTAAACCCTATAGAAAAGTATCAAACAATAAATTATATATTTTTCTAGCTTCTTATTAGTGCCATACTACTGTACAAATTTTTTCATATCCATATGTTACATATTTTTATCCCTACAATTTTCCTCAGAAAATGCCATTTATTACTAGAGAAATAGAAAGATCCTACCTAACTCAAATTTACAGCAATTTTATTATTTTTTCTAGCTAGAGCATGTCAATACAAAACCAACAAAATTGGAATCACAATTTTATGAGTTTTCTAACTCAAGATATCTATTTTACAAGATTACTTACATTCAAAAAGCACTTATTTAAATACATTTAAATCACCATGAAAAATATTAGAATATGTACATTTCATATTTTTATAAAAAACTACACTTCATGAGGAACACAACAAAATTTGGTTCACAAGAATTGGACCTCTATAACTCCACTTATGATTTTCCAAAGTTGCATGCAAATCTGGAAAGAAATGAACTATCTTTCTAAACTTAGCCGCTGACAGCCGGGACCCACAGGTCAGTCGGGTCCGCATGTTAGTGAAAGCAAAATAGAGGAGCGGCGCTGCTCGACACGGATCGGCCGGAGTTCACCGACGGGAGCTTTTCCGGCGACGACACCACCACTACAGTGACCACCATGACCTCCCGCACCTATTGAGCTATCTAGCTAGACCAATCACCGGAGCTAACGACGACGGCGGCGACCATGGCGGTGTGGCTCGACGGCGAAGCACCAGAGGTGACCACAATAGTGCAATCTAGGGTTACACCGAGACTCCACATCCTAAGGCGACTCTAATGAACACCCAAGCATGACTAATGGTGGTCGGAGTCGGTGTGGCCTCGGTGATGGAGGACGGCGGTGAAACAACAGCGAGGTCGTGCGCGGCACGATGGCTTATCGTGCGCTTCTAGCAAGCAACTGTGGGTGCGGTGGTGCGGTAGGAGTACGACGAAGCTACTGCGGTGGCGAATGAGCGACGTGGTGTGAGCAGGGACCGGCAATGGCGACGGTGGAGCTGAGGTGAGCTGCTACGGTTGCTGCGGCCGCTGCGAGAAGGCAAAGGAGAAAGCCAGACGGGGAAATGAGAGTCCAGGAAGGTCACAGGCGAGCGTAGGCGGGTGAAGGCATGCTAAAGCTTCATGTGGCCTGGCCGAGGAAGACATCGGTGACGCGTAGCGCACACGCAGTGTTCAAACTCTGACGCGGTCGGCACTGTAGGCGCGATTCAGTTTGGCCATCAGAGAGAGTGATCCGGCCTGGCAGAGTGAATTGCCGACGTTCAAACTCCTAAACCATGAAGCATTAGCACAAACAATCTAAACCAAAGTTGTAGCCCTATATACCATCTACAATATCTCTTAAAGGATCAAGGTCTAATTCCCAAAGAATGAGGAGTAAAATCATTCCAAAGTCAAGCTAGCGAAACTGGAAATCAGAAATACTTTGAAAATTTTCTAAGTGTTGCAAAATAGTGAATTGTTGATTTTTGTGAGCTCAAAATGACTAAGCTATGCACTGAATTAGCTCATGACCCAAAAATAAAAGTTGTTTCTCTACTCAAATACTACAACTTTGCTTAAAGGTGCACTGCCATGCAACGACTCTATGACATAGTTCAAACTAGGTCAAACATACAACTTAAATTTGATGACTTACACAATATCAATGACTTAGAGACCAAACTAGCCTTAGTCATGAATACCAAAGTTGTTCCTTATGGTATTCTAAACATATTTAAGGTACTCCTAAGGTTCCACACACATTTCATACATTGGTTACATGTAAACCCTAGCATAAGTAATGAAATTAAGTGATAACACATGCAATATAAGCCAACAAAAGATAGTAATTGAGATGTTCATGCTCATGCATGCTCATGGATGTTTATGATCATGCAATGTCAAGGTTAAATGCATGCTTAACACCTAGGGTGTTACAGCACACATCTGGCGGTGTGTAGATTTCTTGACTTGTAGTGATGATTGAGAATAGTAGCTGGTTTCGTTCTACACTCAAGGATGCCTTTAGATGGGAGATTGCCAAGCTTCGCTTCCACAATAGAATAATGGTGTTTTATTTATTGTTAATTGTATCCAAAATATTGTAATATATATTTATTTGTGTACTCTGATGTTGTATGACTCTGTAATCAGCTATAAAGTAGACGCCCGTGATAGCCGAGATATCCTGGGACTATCACAGAGGGGCAAAAGGATTTGCAAAGTTTCTATTTTGAAAATCCCGGTGTCCTATAGGTGGTATCAAAGCCATACTTGAATGTAGGATGAAACCTTAGGACCAAACATTAGTATAGAATCCACAAAAGTTATTTATGAAAACACTTGATCCCTCCCCGCCTTGAGTTTTTATTGCTACCCGACTTTCCTGTTAGAAAAAGTTGACTTAGCAACATTCCCAATTACCACCCACGCTATAGATCGGTAGTTGTGTGAGACTTAAGGCCTAGGAGTCGCCTTAAGTCAACACAATCAATATAGAGTTGTAATGCTGTTTGATTGCTTGGGTCTTATGTTGTTGTGCATCTTGTGCTTCTTAAATGTTTGGGGTAGGAAAAAGATGTTATTTTGTGTGATGTATGTGAGGCTCCAAATCTTAGTTATCTTAGTTAGCTAACCCAAGACCATCCTATGACTAGACAAGTGACCCCGGCTATCGAAGTCAAAAGTATAGAGCTGTTGCATCATACTTTTTCCTTGCAGAACCTGATGCATTTGATGCATATAGAACATCTAGTAAAAGCCATCAACCTTAGATGAGCCTATAGAGCCAGTCTTCAAGAGCAGTGATCCAAAAAATCTCAGGGATGAGATTCCTATAAGGGGGTGGACTGTAACATTCCGAGTTTTTGCGCAACCAAAAATACGAACTTTTTTAAAAATTTCTGGCAATGTGTGTTGCATGTAGATGCTAGGTCAAACCTAAGCCAAATTCCTTCACTTCTCGACCTAACTTCAAGACTAGGACTTTGTAATCTTGTGCATTGCATATAATTTAGTTGCATATTGAGTGCCTTGATTTGGTTCTTGTTGGAGTTTATTATTTGATTGTAGGGCTAATTAGCTAGTTGTTGGACCAAAGCCCTAGAGAAAATTAGGAAAACCTATCTCCTTAATCCCTTGGCCAGTAGGCTGCACAAGCGTGCATGCTTCTATGCCCAATTGTCTGGTAACGTGAAGCACGTATAGAAGTAGGAGCTCCCTTAGTCCCAGTAGTAATCCGAAGCTGGTCTACCATGATAACAAGCTAAAGCCTGCAGACAACAGCGTACACCACCATGCAAAAGCTCTATACGTGTATGTACGTACGTGCTATTGCCCCAATAGCCCAACTGCAAGTACCGAAGCACAGCTCCTCTACCGGCCCAGCCCGAGACCCTCACGTACATGCCCCTGTATGACTTCCGTCTGTGGGACCCACTCGTCAGCTGCTGGGAAAAGCAAGCCAAACGCCGTCACCTTTTCTCTTCGCCGTGCGGTCATCTCCTTCCCTCGGCTGCGCTCCCTATTTTCCTTCCATCGCTTTTCTCCTTCCGTCGTCTACCGCTGCAAAAGTCCAGGAGAAGCCAGCTGCTCCACCTCGGATGCCCTCACGCGTGTCATCGCGGGCCCACCCTAGGCCACGCCCTGTGTCGTGATTGTCGGGTGTCGCAATTCGATACCCGTCCTGTCCGGGGCCGACACCAAAGCCGACGGTGTTGTCAAATTAACAACTTTGAGGCCTCTAGGAGCGCACGTAGCAACTCCTCTTTAGGATCCTTGTGTTGAGTTACACATACATACCTAATACAATACATACCAGACAACTCAGTCACATACACGCTCGTTCCTGAAGCATTGTTGATAACAAAATAGGATTCTAGAGTGTACACTTGCCTCTCATCTACTCGTCAAGTTACACACAGCTCGTCTTAGAGAACCCCCGTTCCAAGGTCTGCTAACCGTTGCATTCACCGGTGCTAGTCTCGGGATGATGCCCTGATCACCTGCAAAACAACTTAATGGCTGCACCATGAGTACATTGCGTACTTGCAGGACTTAATTCCAACATATAATATTTGGTGGATGCACAGGGTCATTATCAGGCATTTGTGTAAGTGCGGAAAGCAATGACGTTCATTAAAAATATGCCATGCCATGCTCAACATCAGAGCTAAAGCATTTATCATTATAACAAAGGTGCTCAAAGTCCCTTATCCATCCTACCATGGGTATAGAAAGAAAGAACAACCGAATAGTTTTGTCTCGAGGGACTCTAGGCTTTCAAGACTCTACAGAGGTGTACAACTGTACCCACACGGAGAAACGGGACTAACCACCATACACCGAGCCCGGTAGTAAGGGTTGTCTCATGTTTTCCAACCTTTTCCTAATCCGGCCCGAGTGTCACATGAAAGGTTCAATTGGGTTCCCAGTCAATATCCCAGACATTCCCGACCGGCGCTACCCCCCTTGCCAGTTTCACGAATAAACAGGTCGCAATTAGTGACTTGGCTTGTTGACCCCATCCGCGACATGTGGTCTGTATGGGTGGTTACTCGGACTTACATATCCCAATACACGGTCCTTACTGCTCCCCGAGCTATGTCGTCTGAGATCCCACACTCACGATGACCTACCCCTCACATGAGCAAGATATCCAAGTTATCATCAAGATTATCACCTTAGGGTATTATTCCTTAGGTAGATTTGTAAGGTGAGTCAAGTTGTACCCTCATTGGTTTTAATAGTTAATTATCTATGTGTAACATCCTACACGCGCGAGTATGAGTTACCTTCTTATGCTCGACTTCTACCGTTGCCCAAGCTACTAAGCCATAAGCATTAAGCATTCCCATTCCCATTGTTCAGATAAGAGGCTTCTAACAGATTAAGGAGTGACTCTAATTATAGACTGAACATGGCTACTAACCAAATCTATATGTAATGCATAACTCATAATGGAACTAGATAAGTATCCAAAATAGGGTTTATAATAGTGGGGTGCCTACCTGTTAATGCTGCCGATCCTGATGACTCCAAGTTAGTGGTGGCGACTTGCACATGATCCTCATGAAACGAGATATCCAAACCTGAAAGGAGAGGATCCGAGGATTGGAGACGATCACATGATAGATAAGAAAACTAGGAGCTCTACTTGGGACTTGGAAGAGACATCTAACTATGACTCTATTGTTGCTTTATTAGTTATGTTGTATGAACTAACTGTGGTAACCTTTGGTGTAAACTTTCTAACCAACATCACACTCTCTGTGACTCACGAACACTCCATCCTACTGACAGACACTCCACTGTGCCGGGTGTTGAGGTGGGTTGTCTCTGGTTTTGTTGGCGCAAAAATGTGTCAATGCGCCTGGCTCACAGCAAGACGGAAGGATCTGCTTGATGGAGCAAGGCTGGAGATCCGCTTGGCTTCAACGCAGGGCTAGCCGATCCTGCGAATTCCTCCCGAAGGCGTGCCAGTCAATTTGACCTAATTTTGTAAATTAGGGTTTTCTAGGAATACATTCATATATGGAGTTATGGTATTCCAATTGATGTGAAATTTTTATGGTAGGCTATTGATGCTATATGTGTGCTGTGGTAAAAATTTTAGGTTCATTGGATGTAATATGATTGATTTATTGATTTAACTTGTTTGGTGCTTGATAAATGGTTTTAAATAAGTTATAATTTTTATGTAGTGTGTAAAAATAGAAAATGTGGTTCCACTACCTTTGTATGATGATGTTGTATCATGTGGAATCTTAATATGGCCATATGTTTATAGAAAATGTTGAGTTTTAGATTTATCTTGCTCTCACAAGCTTTATTGCAATATAAACTTGTTTTTATTATAGTAATTAAATTACTAAACCTGAGCATATAATGTTTTCACAATAGTCATGTCTTGTCATCATCTATCATCCATAAAAATCTCAGCTCCAAATGAGATGTTTGCCACATCACCTATAATTAACATATATGTTTTATTATATAATTGGATAATGAAAGGTTGCTTGTAGATGCATGCAATTAAGTCATGTGATGCTTTTAATAGTTGTTGTTGAGTGGTATATATGAAGCTAAGTTATGATAAGTAGTGGTTAAGCTTTGAATATAACTCATATGTATGCTCTCATGTTAATATAACAACTAATGATTATGTTGGTTGTACAAGTTCTTCATCCTTGCTTTCATTCTTGCTCAAAGTGTTTAGGGTGTTTCATGTTACCTAGAACCAATGCTAATTAACTATGTTCATAGTAGTTGTGAGCTATGTGTTTAACTTATGCATATGTTACCTCGTTACAGAACTAAATGAAGAACCTTGTCGTGTATGTGCTGAAATGACTGCATGTGCAGTTTTTGTTAAGTGGGTGTTTCCGTGATACAAATGATGTTTTCTGTGAATGTGGTCAATACAAAAGTTGTAGATAACCTCCTCATATTGCTTGCTAAAAAATTTCTTGATTTTAGGCCTGATGGTTTAGGAGTTATAGATTTTAGAAATTTGCTATTAGGTTTTGCATGTCCTCTAAACAGATCTGAATGATTGTATTGTTTGGCTTATTTAAACATGGAATAATGTATTCTTGATAATAGAAGAATTGTATTGCTTTTTTGTAAAGATTTCTAAAATGTCCAAGAACAGCCTTTTTGGTAGTCTATAACTCAAGTTATAGCTGTCCGAGTTAGAATAGCAAATTCTGTCCAAATCTGGACAGAGATGCCTTCTTGGTGTTGATTGACCTTGATAGCTGTAGAACCGTCTTAAGATGATAATAATAAAGTTATATATAACTTAATAAGCTTTCCATAAAGTTAAAAAAAATCATGTTTGTTGGATGATTAGAACTCCAGTTATGCATTTATGATGTTCATATCAGTTTTCTATCCTGGTTTGTGCAGATCTGCTTGTTAGTGTTTTTCAACCTTGTTAACCTTTGAATCAGCTCTAGATGTAAATAAAAAAGTTGTAGACAAGTTTTTTAGGTTTCTAGAAAGTTTATGATCACCCTTGTTGGATGCTTATAACTATAGTTATGGTTAAATTGAGTGACTGCTATGTTGCTGTCTAGATTTTGTGCATGTACTTGAAGATTGTTTGCTTATGCTTGATCTTGTTTGTATGATTGCTAGGATTAGCTTGTGCTAGATGATTGCTTAAAGTAGCTTAACTTGAGTGCATCATTGGTCAATGCTTGGTGTTATTTTCTTGCTACCTTACCATGATAGGCATGTGTAATAATTAGTTCAATGACTTGCTCTCTAGTGCTTAAGGCAATATGATGTTACCTTGTCCTTGCCTTGTATGCCTGTTGCAATGCATCATGAGTTGTTTTCTATGCATTCATACACCTGCATTATGCATCTCAACTAGGTACGCTAGATGAACCATGCAAAGGACGGAAGGACATGATGTTGGAGCCGAACCCGAAGACAGTGTTGGTGGACCTATCCCAAAGATGGAAGGGCTAAGCAAGTGCTAGGGCCGGAGATGCCACCAAGACGGTGCAAGCTAACTAAACTGATTTTGTGATGGATCTCAGGCAAGCCAAGAAGCATTCTAAGTCTCCTACCCTCTCCTTTTACAAATGCACATAAGTATAACTTTTGTATGCTGCATTAGGTGGTAGGAGTTGAATGAAACTGTTGGTGTATTATGATAGAACCGACCAATTTATAGGAGCACGAGTACAATGACAACCACCGAAGCGATCGCACTGTCATACTTGAGCCCATATAAACCTGGTAGTTTGTCGAGTATCATGAAGGATCTCGAATAATCCAACACACAACTAAGATTGTACATGATTTAACATATAAGCCACATGTTACATAAGTTCACAAGTAGTTCAACATACATCGAAGTACGAAAAGAGTTATTACAGTACCAAGTTCAAATATAGTAGTAGCGGAAGCAAAGATAGTTTTTAAACTAACATCTCACACCATCGTTCAAATACTTGCCAGTTTATGATCACATTCCATAAAAGCATCATAGATTAGATATATAGAAGCGCCTTGCCCATGGCCTACTCCTTGTCCACAGCGGGACAGAAGCAGTTCTTACAATATCCATGATAGACTGTGTTATCTGCGACAAGTGGGAAATAAACCCTAAGTATAAGAAGGTACTCTGCTAGACTTACCCATCATAAACCAAAAATAAAGTGACTCCAAGGATCATGCAAGGCTTTATAAGTGGAGCTAGCTTGACAATATTTTGCATAAAAAGCCACTAGTTTAGCTATAATTTTATAATTCGATTCCAAGTTAATTGTAGCTATTTGTCTCTATATTAGCATCTAACCTGTGCCAAACATGTGATGTGTGATTATGTAGCATAACAATAATGACCATAGCTGGTGTAACATTCCCATGTTCATCATAAACATCAAATTCCATAGTTCAACTACTACGATGCTGGATCTAGTCGAGTTTCTCACTATCCGGGAGAGATGGCGATTCGAATCGGTTGCAACCAGCTGGGCAGTTATTCCTAACACAAACCTAGATATACCCACACCAAGGTAGTCTTAGGTCACCTTTGGTACAACTCAAGTACACATTTTGTGGGTCCGATCAGCGTCGCACCTTTAAGGACACTACCGGACGCTAGGTCGATCAGGACTCTAACCTACCCTTGGCCTCACACCGGCTCCCCGCACATCCTTACTACCTCCAGAATGTGCACTTTCACTTAACGGGTCCCAGCCTAAGTTGAGCTAGTCGGCTTCGTAGTCAGAATGAGTTATCTGACCAGCTAAGTGAGAGGCATACGTTCAATCTCGGTAGAAGTGCCAGCAATGGTACGGTCCTTAATCAACATAGGTGGGATCAACATGGCCAACCCAACCCCATTGGTATACCAATTCCCTCCTGGTCTCCACTTAGATAACATCCCATGGTTATTTTCCACGATAGCAAATATAGCCAACTGTGCTTTGGTATCCACCTATATCTCGCAGGTGATAGGAAATCACCCAACTTCTACTGACTAAGCATTGCTAACCATATGTTTGATCCTAGACCTACATATGGTTCAAGGTATATTTTTGGATAAGGAAATTATATGCATCAAGAGTTTCTAATCAACTCCTATAACCTAATGCATCAGACATAAAAGGACTCAAGTTGATATTTGTAAAACATAGGAGGCTTAGAATGCTCCGGGGCATGCCTTTCAGAAAGGATGTAGGTCTATGATCTGGGCACTCCAGTAATTCTTCTGGAGCCTACTCCTCGCCTTCGGGAGCTGCTGGCTATGGTGTCTTCTAATTCCTTCGGGCGATCCTATATGCATGAGCACGAAATAAGGTATCATGGATGCATAGGTATTGACATAGATGATATGATATGATGAAATGCATAATCGTAAATGTCTTTAACAGCAAGGCATTAGGGTGATAACAAGATTAATTGTCTTTTACTGAGTAGTTGCACATCTCATCTCTAGTAATTAAACAAACTTCTATTACAGCATTTTCTGGACTACAAGACAGCAGTAACTTATTTTGACCATAACTGGAGTTTTACCCATCCACACAATATGATTGTGGACTTTCTGAAAAACTTATGAAATTGTATACAGCTTTTTTATAATCATCTTAAGGTGATTCAATAGTTAGCCAGGTCAAACAATTCAATCTTTCCAATCTGTCCAGGGAATAAGCAAATCTAATAGCAGACTTCTAGAAGCCATAACTCTCAAACCATTAGGCCTATGACCATGAAATTTTAGGACAAGTTATATGAGTAAATTAGCTACAACTTTTCTATTGACAAGTTTTATAGAAAAGATAATTATCATCACAAAGTTGTCACCACAACAGGAATTACTCATGCAACCATCCAATTAAATTATAAAGCAATAATTAACTAATTGCCTATAACCAATTAATTTTAAGCACAACTACTCATATCAACAGATCATATGCATCACAAGCATCATAGAAAACATCATGGTTCAGCCCAAATAATTTACTTATATGCATTTATTAATTTCCTCATATAATAGAGTGATTTAAAGGATAAATATTTCCATTGCACAATAAATCCTGAGAAATTTACAGTGTCTTACACATGACCCCGATAGTCTACTGTACAAATTTCATTCCATTTGGATAAGTATAGTCACCTATACAAAAATGGCAAGTTGCGTACGCTTATTTTAGTAAATTAGTTTAGCCTAGTGAAAAGTGTCAAACAATAGATTTCCTATTTTTCCTACTTACATCCTAGCGCAAGAATATTGTGTAACAATTTTCATGATCATAAGTTATTTATATTTACCCCTACTAATTCCACCAGAAACTAGCAATGAATCAAGGTTAATTAGTGAAACCATATTTCAAGTATGCCTACTATAGGTTTAGTATTTTTCTAGCTAGAGTATGTCAACACAAGACCAATAAAATTGGAATCATATTTTTAGCACTTCCCTAGCTATAGATATGCATTTTACAAGATAGAAACTATTTTAAAAGCACTTAAATACTTAATTTAATTCCCTAGAAAAATACCCCCAACATTAGGTTTTACATTTTGATCAAATAGTACACTTCATGATGAATCCAACAAAATTTGGATCTCCCCATTTGGACACTCCTAGCTCAAGATATGGATTTTTGAAGTTAGAATTCATTTCTAAAAAGAATAATGAAAATCATTTAAAACTTAAATCGCTACGTGCACCCGGTTCACTACACCCGCTGCGACTGACTGTTGGGCCCTGCAGGTCAATGGGCTCCACATGCCATTGGCATAGAAGCAGGGCAGCGGTGGTTGACCGGCGAGAGCTTGTTGACGGTGAGGTCACGGGCGATGAGGTCACCACCGACGTGTTCCCCATCCCCGTGCGCATCTACTGGTGCCCTTGGTTGGCTCGGCGGATTGCCGGAGCTTCCTCGTCGGCAACCATGGCAGCACAATGGAAGTGCTTGGCGGTGGACTCGTCATCTCCGGTGACAACGTGGCTAGGCGAGTGGGGTTACGGCGTCAGGTCTTAGCGGAGCTCTAGGGCTAGGTCTAGGCTACGGTGAAGCAGCGGTGAGCTCCGGCCACGTGCATGGCGGCACGGCAGCGCGAGCGCACAGTGGCAGTGCCTCCTGTTCCAATGAGACAGCTGCTGGAGGCAAGTCTCCATCTTCGAGGGTAGTGCTAGGGTTCATGGAAATGCAGAAACACATGCTAGAGGGGGAAGATAGGGTCTAGTTAGGGCCAGCCGTGGTGAGCTCGAGCTCATGGCCATGGAGGACGCGCACGGTGCAGTCACACGTTCCCACACAGTTGCAGCGGTAGCGGTTAAACAGGTGGCGGTTGTAGTATCTATGACCTATGGTGACGACAGACCGAGGTGGAGGGAGGTCAGAGGAGCAATGGTGGTGGCTGGCCATGGGCGAGCTCGAAGCTTGGTGGCACACCGTGGCCACGGCGACGCGTAATGTGGTCTCACCTGGGCTCGGGTTGTATCGCTAGCGGGTCGGAGAGGTAGAGGAGATGGTGGCGGAGCTATGGGTGAGAGGGATTGGTCAAAGGTGCGGTGGTGGTGGCGCGCGAGCACGACGGAGGCACACGGCGATGGCGACGGCGGTGCGCGCTACTATTGCTGCTGCGGGAGGGAGAGCAGAGGGACGAAGGGCGCAAATGAGCGATGGGGAGGCAACAGCGCCTTGTATTTACCCTTGGGCACGCCAGCGCGACGATAGTGGAGGCAGTCATGGCACATGCCAGCCATGTGGCGGCCATGGCCTTCGGCCGGTCGGCCACTGCTGCTGTGAACTCTAAACCGGCGAGCTTGATCAGGCCGACTGATGGAGCAACTTTGAGGTGATATTACTCCTAATCCGTGGCGATTTAGTAAAAATGGTATTTGTAAAAGTTGTAGAGCTACGTGTGATCTACAAATTTGCTTTAGGGTGTATGATCTAATTCACCATGGTTTGCAGGTTACAATGCTCCAAAGTGGTGTACCTTGAAACTGGAAATCAGTTTTGACTTAGCAAAATTTTCCAAGTCTGAAAACAGCATTTGATTGCTTCTTGTGGGCCCTATTTGACCAGGTTAGGCACTGAATTAGCTCATGACCCTTAAATAAAGTTTGTTACCCATGTCAAGAACTACAACTTTTATTAAGGGTGCACTGTTATGCAAACACTCTAGGCTATAGTTCAACTCTAGTCAAAGTAGTATCATGAAAAATGAAATTTTGAGTAAACTATGACTTAGAAGCAAAATTGGCCCATGTCATGAATACAAACATTGTTCCATTTTTCATCCTAGATGTGTCTAAGGTGTTTTTGTGACCTCACAACCATCTCTTGCATTGGTCACACATGATCACAAGCATATGCATGTATATAATCAACATCACATGTGATAAAGGTAAGGTGAAATGAAATAAACTTCATATGCTCATGCTCATGAATGCTTGGATGATGCTTGTGCTCATGAAATGCAAGTGCCAAATGAAATTCTTAACACTAGGGTGTTACATGTATAATTCCTACCTTGTCCACTATATATAAATACCTGAACACATACTAGTATGAGTAGAACGTTCTATGCTTAGCTATGCTTAGACCGGTAGAAGTGGGTGATTTCCTATCACTTGCAATATAGGTGGATACCTGGTCATGGTTGGCTATATTTGCTATTGTGGAAAATAACCATGTGATGATGAATAAATGGAGACCAAACGGGATCTGGTGATTGAGAGGTAGCAGGACATGGAGGTCTTGTGTGCATGTTTTATCCCATCTATGTCGATTAAGGACTGCATCGTTGTTGGTCCTCGGTCATTTTGAACATAGCCTCTCACTTAGCTGGCTAGATAACTTGTTCTGACCGTGAAGCCGAGTAGCTCAACTCAGGTCAGGCCTCATTCTGTACGAGTGCTCACACTAGAGGTAGTAAGGATGTGTGGGGAGCCAGATGTGAGTCCAAGGGCAAGCCGGGCCTGATCGTCCTGGCAGCTGGTCAGTCCCTGAGTGTGCGGCGCTGATCAAACCCGTGACATACGTCTTAAGTTGTACCAAAGATGACCTAAGGCTACCTTGGTGCAAGTATGTCTGGGTTTGTGTTAGGAATACTACCCAGCTGGTTGCAATCGATTTGAATCCCCGTCTCTCTCGAATAGTGAGAAACTTGACTGGACTTCCTTCATTCATAGTAACACTGGATGGAACATGATGGTTATGATGATTATATGATAACCTAGATATGGTTACTAATATTTGCTTTAGCTTAATCAAGTGATTGCTCTAGAATAGGTGCAAAGTTAGCCATAATAAGTTTCACTAAACTTGATGCTAAATATTGACTAAAAGATTGAAAGTAAGGACTCATGATAGTAATGCTCTTTTTGCAAACATATGCTATCCAACCAGCTCCACGAAATAAGCCTTGCATATCCTTGAGAGTCTTTTTATTTCTCTCCTATTGGGTAAGTCTAGCTGAGTACATTAGAGTACTCAGGGTTTATCCCACCATGTTGTAGGTGAAGTTCTCGGCCTACTGAAGATGTTGGCTAACCGCTGGTGGGCTCGACGACTCTATATGTATTTCTCATCTATGTGCTATTGTTGGAGGACGTTACTTATGCTAGTAGTGTATTTGAAACTTATGTTATTGTAACCATTTTAAAGCCATGTTGTTTGAGCTATCATATTTGTAAACTTGGCAACATATTATTATTTGTGAACTCAATTGTAAACATTATTTCCGCTGGAACTCTGTGTATGTGATGTGTATTTGCCTAATCTATTATAGTCTTGGTTGTGATGTTGATTTACCGAGGTCCTTCGTGACACTCGGCGGACTACCGGGTTTATATAAGTGCAAGTGTGTGCGTGCCAACGTGTTAAGCGGGGGCAGCCATGCTTGAGCTTGTATAAATTGGACGGTTCTATCATAGTTTTTGATTGAGATGATATGTTCTTTCGGTTAGAGTTGTTAGGGTTGCTATGGAGCTCGATCGGTATTACTCAGATGACCAAAAAGGAAGAGCCTATGGCGTAGCAAAACCCGGGTCGTTACACCGGGTGCGCCTGAGACTACGCCCTTAACCGCATTGGAGCCTCAAACTCCCCTTCTCGAAGCTTCTTGGGGTGGCTCACCTGCCCACACCCTAGATGACAGCCATGTGCACTAGCCGTCCCATTGAGTGGCACGGATGCCGGTGCACCACCCTAGAACCCTAGCCTGTGGCTATAAGAAGCCCGAACTGGCCGCCTGCCTCACCTACTCCCTCTCCCAGCCGCCACAGAGCCCTAGCCTCCTCTGCCTCATTCTCCCATCCTCCACGCCCACCAACAACACCACGGCGGGAGCCCAAGAAGCCAACGCGACCACGGTGTGATGCCAAGCCAGCACGTGCGATGAGCCACCTCACCACCGATGCCGCGCCATCATACCCCATCGCCAAGCCACGCCGTTCGGAGCCTGCATGTCATGACCCCGCTCTAGCTTGCAGTCAACTACGATATCTCCTCGACATCGCTCCATGCATGCCACGACACGGAGCAGCAGACGCCATGCCGAGCAGCCTTCGCCTTCGCCTCGCCTCATTTGCTGTGAACTCCAGTGAGTTTCCATCGCCGGTGAGCACTTTTCCATTACCAAAGCCTCCACCTTTTGCTTCTGTGTTGGCACCCTCACCTAAGATCGGCCTTCATGCCTTGTCTTGTCCACCGTAGGAGAGACGCACCTTCCTTTCTGGCACAGTAGATCAGAGCCCCGCCGCCACCTTAGCATCGAGCACACCGTGACGAGGAGAGCACCGAGTGGCACCCACATGCCGTCACTGAAGCCATGACGCCGAGGGAAGCCATGCGAACCGCTGAGATGACTTCACCCATGCCGCGCTAGTGCACGCATTCTGCCGGCCTCGAACCCTACCTGCACCGCATAGACTCCCGGCGTCGAGCCCTCCGATGAGGACATCGGCCTCAAAGCCATCACTTTTTGTGCGCTACCTAGTTGTCTGCCTGTCCAGCCTTCGAGCCACATCCACGGACATGGAAGGACGCACCGTGGACACCACACGCTCTAGCCCGAGGACGCACACACCGGTCCCAAGAAGACCAAGGTGAGGCCTTTCATGGCCGCCCATCATCGTGACGATGCACCTGCATGAGCCATCGCATGATGCCTTGGCACTCATGATGTCCTGGCCTTGCATAGGCCCAAGCATCCACCTTTCGGCCCCATTGGCGCTGCCTCTATTCACCCATCTCTCGATCTGAACCCATGGAGCCATAGCTGCACCGCTCCTAGGCGCTGAACTGCCACTGGCCTTCGAGTCGGTGGTGTCTTCCGCTGCCCCGCACAACGGCGCTCTCCCGACTCCACCCACACCGCACAGATGCAGGAAAGGCTCATGCTTTTCAGATGCTCGCCAACATTGCCGGCCCGGTCGTCGAGCCATTTCCTTGTTGGGAGCTAGGCACTATCGGAGACGGCTTCTTAGCCGAGTGTCCCATACTTTGCTGAGTGCTTTTTATCGGGCACTCGACAAAGAGGCTATTTGTCGAGTGCCAGAGAGAAAGCACTCGGCAAACAACTGGCACTCGGCAAAGAGTTGGTTTGCCGAGTGCCGCGCACTCGGCAAACAATAACACTCGGCAAAGACCAGGTTTGCCAAGCGTTGGGCACTCGGCAAACTAGAACACTCAGCAAAGGGCTGCCACCGTTAACGGCCGGCAGCCGCCGTTAAGCCTTTGTCGAGTGTCTTCTCCTGACACTCGGCAAAGTGGTGATTTGTCGAGTGTCATTTTTTGACACTCGGCAAACTATATTTTTTTCACTTTTGACCTCCAAACTTTTTCTGCAGTCCTCATACAATACTTGGTACTCCATGTTCCAATGTGGCACATTTCTCGGACTTTTTCTATATTTCTTTAATTTATTTCATTTAATTGAATTTTCTTTGATAATTCAAATTAAAACTGCTAGTCATTAGAATAATGAAAAAATGAATGGAAAATTGATATTCATATTATTTAGTATAATGTGAGGCCGTATCCAAGAACAGACCACCAATTTCGAACATCTTGTTAACGAAACATGACCACGAACTTGCGGTCGAGTTGTTTTTAAATTCTATAAAAAACAAACAAAGTCTGAAAATCATGAAACTTGTCAAGATGTCATGATATCATATGTGGAGGCTGTGATAAAAATTTAGGAGGTTTCGCGCAAGTTGTCACGTACGATGCGTGCAAACCGAAGAATCTCCGAAGAAGTTTCATGATTTCGTGAAGAGGCCGACGAGGTGGCAAGCATCGGCCGGTCCTCCGTGCAACCCCACAACACCCATGCACTCGCCTCAGCCCTCTCCCTCGCACTGTAGCTGCACCAGTGATGTCCGCCTGGAGCCTCACCAAGAGACTCCCTCGCGTCGCGCCTCACCCTCACGCAACTGGCAGCAGCAATGCCTGCGCGTACAGCCCTCTCCCTTGCACGGAAGTTGCACCAGCGTCGTCCTCCATGAGCCTCAACCGGAGGTATGCTCTGCCTACTCTATTTTTATTTCGTCAATTTTTGGAAACGATATGCATATGTGGACCCAATGTATATTCAAGATATGCAGATGTCGATCCAATGTATATTTAGTAGATGGCAGCAGCAATTTTATACAATACCAATTATATATAGTCTCAATTTACAATACCAATTGTACATTTCCTCTTCTATGGTTGGATATAATCTTGTGCATGTCGGCCATCATGCCGTTCATATATATGTGCATGTTGGCCATCATGCCATTGGTTTTCTTGAAGGTTTTGGAAACCTCACCGTGCAGGGGAGGTGCTATCGAAATTTTGTATTGATAGTTTTATGTTTCTTTTTTTGTAGAGAAGAGCCCATCGAAGCAGTGCCGGAGTACCTCGGCGACCCCGATCACCTTCCTCGCCGCTGCGGGTCTGCCTGCACCGCGTCACCTTGCCACTGCACCGACCCGCCACGGCCCCGCTAGCCTGACTCCACCACCACCCTAGGTATAACCCCTCTTTCTGTATCATGGTCATAGATCCCGTAACCTAGTTAGGCGTCTCCCGTTCGAAAGAGATATGGTTGGAAATATGCAGATATTTCCATATCTAAAACCGTATCTGTTTCGAATTGTCCACATTTTTTGGACAGCCCGTAGATGCATAGGTGGGGTTAGTTTCCATGATCTGCTTCGATCCAAGATAGAGTTTTGGCATCATCTCCTTGTTGTTCTCCGGATACACACTCTCCCTGGCAGGATGTGTATTTGGAGAACAGCGGGGAGGTGCTGCCGAAATTCTGTCTCGGATAGGAGTAGAGCATGGAAACTAACCTCATCTATGGATCCACGCATAGGATTAGGACCTATCCTCACCTATTAGATAGTAGGAATGTCGTGTAGATGCAATTGATGTTTATATTACTCACCGCTATATATGTTAGAGGATGGAGGACCATGAGTAGATGTACACGGATCGTGCAAGTCAGGGTCAGGTCACCAATGAATGGATCGACAAGACCGATGCTTTCTTGGAACGAGCATTTGGCGTGGCTGCTAAAGGAGTGAGTAAAATTTGTTGTCCCTGCAGCAAATGTGCAAACAGGAAAAGACAAACGAAGAAGGTCATGGGGGAACATCTTTGGAAGAATGGATTTATGGCAGACTATACCCGGTGGGTCTACCATGGTGAAGCCGATCATATGAGAGAGGAGGTGGTGAGACCACGCGTCGAGGATTATGATGCTGATGCCGGGGTAGCAGACATGTTAAATGACTATCACGAGGCACATTTCGATGAAGGATGTATGGAGGAGGAGCTAGAGGCAACCGCAAAGGCGTTCTACGACATGTTTGCCGTGGCACAGAAACCCCTTCACGGCCAAACAAAGGTTTCTCAACTGGATGCCATTGGACGCATAATGGCGTTAAAGTCGCAGTATAGCCTGAGTTGAGACGCCTTCGATGGTATGTTGATAGTTATTGGCAGCCTGCTTTCGGAGGGTCACCTTCTGCCAAAGAGCATGCACGAGTCACAGAAACTCCTTCGTGCACTTAAGATGCCGTATGAGCAGATACATGCTTGCCCGAAGGGGTGCGTCCTATTTAGGAAAGAATACATGGAAGCAAAGTACTATCCAAAGTGTAAATCCTCTAGGTTCCTGGAGGTAGATTCTGGTGATGGCCAGAAGAGGCAGCTTGACATTCCCATGACAATCCTATGGCACCTTCCATTCATACCAAGGATCCAACGACTATACATGACTGAGGAATCCACAAAACAGATGACATGGCACAAAAATGGCAAACGATACAATCCTGACAGGATGGTACATGCATCCGATGGTGAAGCATGGACCCACTTTGATGGCATTCATCATGAGAAAGCTAAAGAGCCTCGTAATGTACATGTTGCGCTGGCAACAGATGGGTTCAATCCTTATGGAATGATGTGTGCCCCATACACATGTTGGCCCATGTTCGTTATCCCCCTCAATCTCCCCCCCCCGATGTATGCTTTCAACGATAGAACATATTCTTGTCGTTGATAATTCCTAGACACCTAGGGAATAATATGGGTGTGTTCATGGAGCCTGTGATTGATGAATTGGTCTGTGCTTGGGAGGAAGGGGTATGGACATACGACCGAGCTACAAAGAAAAACTTCGAAATTCATGTTTGGTACCACTACTCCCTGCATGACTTCCTGGTGTATGGGATATTCTGCGCCTGGTGTGTTCACGGGAAGTTCCCATGCCCAGTATGCAAGGAAGGTCTGAGGTTCATTAGGTTGCAGAAGGGTGGCAAGTATTCATCGTTCGACAAACATTGGCAATTCCTCCCTCTTGACCATGCATTCAGACGAGACATCAAGAACTTTACGAAAGGTGTCGTAGTTATAGACCCTGCACCACCGATAATGACTGGTGCCACGGTTCATGAACAGATAGATGGTCTCGTGGTCAATCCAGAAGGTGGTTTTGTGGGATATGGAGAGCAACATATGTGGGCTCATAAGTCGGACTTGACTCGGCTCCCCTATTTTGATGACCTCCTCCTTCCACACAACATTGATGTAATGCACACTGAAAAGAATGTCGCCGAGGCACTTTGGGCAACAATCATGGACATTCCTGACAAGTCAAAGGACAACGTTAAGGCTAGAGTGGATCTAGCAATGTTATGCGATAGACCAAACCAACATATGAAGCCTCCTAGTCACGGCAAGACATGGAGAAGGCCTAAGGCCGATTTTGTCTTGAGCAAGCCCCAAAGGAGGGAAGTACTAGAATGGATCCAGACGTTAATGTTCCCTGATGGGTATGCAGCTAATCTGAGGAGGGGAGTGAACTTATCTACTATGTGAGTCTTAGGGATGAAGAGTCATGACTACCACATATGGATTGAGCAGCTTCTTCCCGCGATGGTTCGAGGCTATGTCCCTGAGCATGTCTGGCTAGTGCTGGTAGAGTTGAGCTATTTCTTTCGCCAGCTTTGTGCCAAGGAGTTATCTCGGACCATGATTGTTGACTTGGAAAGAATGGCACCTGTGTTGCTCTATAAGTTGGAGAAGATCTTTCCACCCGGCTTCTTCAATCTGATGCAGCATTTGATTTTGCACCTCCTGTATGAGGCACGAATGGGGGGGCCCGTGCAGGGCCGTTGGTGCTATCCAATCGAGAGATGTCTAAAGGTTCTTCGAAACAAATGTAGAAATAAATGCAAAATCGAGGCTTCCATTGTAGAGGCATACATTCTGGAGGAGGTGGCAAACTTCACAACAACAATCTATGGTGACAACCTCCCTAGCGTGCATAATCCACCCCCTCGTTACAATGCTAGCAAAAATGAATCGAACCTCAGCCTTTTCTGAGGGCAACTCAGAAGCGCAAGTGCATCGACCCCCAAGACCTTGAATCATGAAGAGTGGCACCATATCATGCTATACGTGTTGACCAACCTTGACGAAGTGGCGACGTACATGCAGTAAGTTCTCAACAAACTTGTTAAATACGTCGTCACTATTCTGCATCCAACCCCCTTGTTTCTCATTGGTACAGGGAATTTCTTCATGAATTCTGGCGTCAATCAAGGGATCCTACCCCGCAGCAGGTAGATACCCTTCTTAGACAAGGTGCTGGAAATGGAATGCCCGATTTCATTTCTTGGTTCAAACAAAAGGTATCGTCCAATTTAGCTCGTACTTAGTTTGACATTCCAAGTTACTCGTACGTGCGAATAATATAATGATGTATCATGCTTGAGCTTGTAGGGCTAGAGGGATGCGTCTATGCATGTCGAGTTGAGACAGGTTGCCGATGGCTTTGCATACAGGGTCAGGTCATTTTCTGGTTATGACGTGAATGGATATCGCTTTCGCACAACAAGCTACGAGCAGAGTCGGCCCAATCGAAGAACCACAAGTCCAGAGTTTTTACGCCCGGCGTTGATGAGGTCGAGTATTATGGAAGAATTGAAGAAATATACGAACTCAAGTTTCATGGTTCCAAACATTTTATTCCCATCATATTTAAATGCCATTGGTTTGATCCTGAAGTAACGAGACGGACATATTCTAATCTTGGGCTAGTCGAAATTTGACAGGATTCCGTCTTACCAGGAGACGATGTCTATATTGTGGCCCAATAGGCCATGCAAGTTTATTATCTCCCATATGCGTGTCAAACCAAAAGTCATCTTAAGGGTTGGGATATTGTGCACAGGGTATCGCCACATGGTAAAGTGCCTGTCCCAAACGATGAAGATTACAACTTAGACCCAAACACATATGACAGAGAGTTCTTTCAAGAAGAGGGACTAGAAGGGAGGTTTGAGATAGACTTAACCGAAGCGATCGGAATGGAAGTAGATAATGAAATGGTTATTGAAGAGGATGCTGGAGATGAGGTGCAAAATGTGAAGGACTTACAAATGCTTGAGCGATTACATTTAGACAATGACAATGGCAACATTGCTCATTCAGATAGTGTTGATTATTTCAACATGATTGCTAGTGATGATGAGACTTATGATCCAGCTAATCCCGATCATGAAGATTATTTCTAATACATGTAATACTATGTTATTTTGTAATTACGTTTTGTTTATTTTGCATCTCTTTCTAAGTACTTCTTGTTTATCTGTGCATATTGGTTTACTCTTTTTAATTGCAGGTGATTGAAGAAAGATGGTGGGTGGTGGGATGAGGAAGCTAGGTGATGATACTTGTGGTTGTTAATGGTACTTCTATTTGCAATTGTGGTTGTAGATGATGGAGCACTTGGATTACTTGTGAACTTATTTGTGATATATTGTCAGACATGTGACGTTTGTGATATATATGTGGTGTTGGTGATATATATGTGTTGTTGATGATATATATGTGATGTTGGTGATGATTGTTATATATATCTTCTGTTTGTTTGGATGGAATGTAAAAAACAAATAAAAAAGATTGTTTTCAGTCACTTTGCCAAGTGCAATGGCCATGACACTCGGCAAAGTTATGACCTGAGAACATGCCTGGGAACATGCTTTGCCGAGTGCACAGGCCATTGCACTCGGCAAACATCACATATTTGCCAAGTGCCACGGCCAGGCACTCGGCAAAGGTCGCCTATTTGCCGAGTGTTTTGACGGTGGCACTCAGCACAGTGGCCACCTTTGCCAAGTGTCTGAGTCAATGGCGCTCGGCATAGAGGTGACCTTTGCCGAGTGCTTGACCTTGACACTCGGCAAAGCTGCCATCACGGTGGCGCTCGCCATCACGGTGGCGCTCGCTGTCACGGCAACTTTTCTTTGCCGAGTGCCTGATAAAGTGCACTCGGCAAAGAGGTCTTTGCCGATAAACTGTTTATCGAGCGCCCTTTACCGAGTGTAACACTCGGCAAAGGCTTTGCCGAGTGTATATCGGCCTTTGCCGAGTGCCTAAGGCACTCGGCAAAGAAGCTGAATTCGGTTGTGAGGGATGGACGCCACCGCTGCTGATCATGAAGTATCGCACGTGTCTCGACCCATCACCTACATGCACACACGCGCATGCCATGGCATGGCACCTCGCATGGCCGCGTAGCTTGCGCTAGCCATTGCCTTGCCGACCACCCATGCCCTAGTCGTACGTCATCTGGGCGAACGGCCACACCGTGGTTACCGCCTGACTCGTCCGGCATCGCACCGAACACATGGTGGCTGCCCATCTGCCCTCGCCTCTAGGGGATGTAGAAGCCCAAGGTGTTGGCTTTTCAAGCAGCTTGTTGTCCTGCACCTTACACAGGCACGACGCCACGATCGCTCGTGCCGGCGCAATCATGGACACCTTGCATGGGCCACTGCATGGCCCCGTGCAGCCGAGGAACCACACCAAGCTCTCTGCCTAGCACCCCATTCTACACCTCTGTGACCTTCGCCCCACCCTACTCCATCACCGATGCCCTAGGCGCCTGCAAGTTGCCCCCTTTGTTCTGGTTATCCAAGCCAAGCTGTAGCCTTGCCACCGGCCTCGGCGTTCATATCTCCCAGCTATCGTCTCGATGCCACTGCACCACACCAAGCACACGTCGCCTCCATGCCCCATCATAGCTTGACGCTCGCGGATGCATGCACGCATAGCATGGTGGTCATCGTGGCCTTGCTGCTGCCGCTAGAGTAATGGGAATGGGGATCCCGATCTTCTGTCAGGTGGTGGTAACTATCGTTGTGGCGGAGAATGACACACCGATCTGGCTTCAGATCGAAAGATCGAACCCTGCAATCTTAGAACCACAGCTCCTCTGGTTAACAACCAAGTCACGGACCAGGTTGACCTTGCTAAGAAGGCTAATCCCTGCCTGTGCAACGAAGAACACAAGCAAGAACAAGAAAGAACGCAACCAAATTGCAAATGAATGATTAAACTCTCGAAGTTGGGGTCTCACAAACCGATGAACGGCGAAACTATTCTTGACAGAATAATCTAAGCAAAACCCAAAACCTAACGACGGCGGTGGCGTATGATTATAAAGGTTTTAGTGTCGTTGCCTACCCTGCACGCGCCCCCCTAACGGGCTCAAAGACGATACACGGCCCATTGGACCAAATACAGTGACACAGCACCTGGACAGATTCTGGATGCTGACTTGTTTTGACAATTCCCATTGATTCCGAAGAGCTTTTGAGATGAGACCAGTTGGATCCGCTTCCTTATCAAATTATATTTCCAACCATATGTGGATCGTCGAAAATGGAGTCCGGATGCGTCCTGGGTGACCAGTTTAAGGCAGACTGGTCCTGGAGGCCGAGGCAGACTCGAAATCATGTTGGACTGGGCCTCCGGTTCATGTTGGACGTCCTTGCTGGTCATCATCACCTCCTCCATGTCCTCTTAGTCCCTCTTGACCCTCTCCAATGTTCCTAAGCAAGATAACATCATTAGATAGTAGTCTATTCTCAAAAGTATGAAAAGGATCGCTTAAGAATGAGCTCACCTCTAAATTGAGTTGACGCATTCGAGCCTAGGTCATTGGACCTTGCATGACGGTTGGAGGATCAGCGGGTGCCTCTGAAGAAGTGATGTCCTCATCATCCTCCCCCTCTTGAATTGGAGTCGTCCTCGACTCAAGCTCATCTTCTTCTCCCAAATAAGGTTTCAAATCTGCAATGTTAAAGGTGGGACTAACCCCGAACTCGGTTGGCAATTCAAGTTTGTAGGCATTATCATTTATTTTCTCAATGATCTTATAAGGACCAGCTGCTCTTGGCATTAATTTAGACTTACGCAGCTCAGGAAATCTATCTTTTCTCAAATGTAACCAAACCAAATCACCCGGTTCAAGTTTAATCTCTTTTCTACCTTTACTACCAGCAATTCTATACTTTTCATTCATTCTTTCAATATTTACTTTAGTTGTTTCATGCAACTTACGAATAAAATCAGCACGCTTTCTAGCATCACTATGTATTCTCTCAGTGGTAGGTAAAGGCAAAAGATCAATAGGAGCACGGGGGTTAAAACCATACACTACCTGAAAAGGACTTACTTTGGTGGTAGAATGTTCCGCCCTGTTATATGCAAACTCCACATGTGGCAAACACTTTTCCCACATCTTCAAATTGCGCTTCAAAATTGCTCTCAACATGGTAGACAATGTTCTATTCACAACCTCAGTTTGCCCATCAGTTTGGTGATGACATGTTATAGAAAACAGCAGCTTGGTCCCCAATTTATTCCACAATGTGCGCCAAAAATGACTCAAGAATTTTGCATCGCGATCTGAAACAATAGTAGAAGGCATACCATGCAAGCGAACGATTTCTTGAAAGAAAAGGTCAGCAATATGAACAACATCGTCGCTCTTATGACAAGGAATAAAATGTGCCATCTTAGAAAAATGATCAACTACCACAAAAATACTATCCCTCCCCCTCTTAGTCCTTGGCAATCCCAACACAAAATCCATAGATATATCAGCCCAAGGAATAGAAGGAACAGGAAGAGGCATATACAAACCATGTGAGTTCAACCGTGAGTTAGCTTTTTGACATGTGACGCACCTAGCCACGTACCGCTCTACATCTCGCCTCATCCTTGGCCAAAAGAAGTGTGTGGACAGCACCTCCTCCGTCTTCTTGGCACCAAAATGTCCCATCAATCAGCCTCCATGTGCCTCCTGCAACAACAAAAGATGAATGGAACCAACTGGAATGCATAGGCGGTTAGCTCTAAACAAAAACCCATCATTGATCATAAACTTATTCCATGTACGTCCCACTCTACAATTAAGCAACACATCCTTAAAATCATGATCAAGCGCATATTGTTCTTTTATGGATTGAAGACCAAAAATCCGACAATCAAGTTGGGACAGCAATGTATATCTTCTAGACAAGGCATCAGCAATCACATTATCCTTCCCTTTCTTGTGTTTGATAATATAAGGAAAAGATTCAATAAATTCAACCCATTTAGCATGCCTACGATTCAAATTATTTTGAGAGCGAAGATACTTAAGCGATTCATGATCAGAATGAATAACAAATTCTTTAGGCCACAAATAATGACGCCACGTCTCTAAAGAATGAACAAGTGCATACAATTCTTTATCATACGTGGAATAATTAAGAACAGGACCATGCAATTTTTCACTAAAGTAAGCAACAGGTTTACCATCTTGCATCAAAACACCACCAATGCCAACTCCACTAGCATCACATTCTAGCTCAAAAGTCTTACCAAAATTTGGAAGTTGCAGCAATGGTGCGTGTGTGAGCTTGTCCTTCAAAGTGTGAAAGGACTCCTCTTGTGCCTCTCCCCAATGAAACACCACCCCTTTCTTTGTCAACTCATGCAATGGGGCAGCAATGGTGCTGAAATCTTTAACGAAGCGGCGGTAGAATCCTGCAAGACCAAGAAAACTCCTCACATGTGTGACGGTTTGGGGAACCGGCCAGCTCTTTATGGCTTCAATTTTCATCTCGTCCACCTCAATTCCTTGTGGAGTTACAACATAGCCAAGAAAAGAAACTCGATCCGTGCAAAAGATGCACTTCTCAAGGTTACCAAATAGACGTGCATCACGTAAAGCATTAAAAACAGCACGTAAGTGATCCATATGTTCATCAAAAGACTTGCTGTAAATCAATATATCATCAAAGTAAACTACCACAAAATGTCCAATAAAAACTCTTAAAACCTCATTCATTAAGCGCATGAAGTGCTAGGTGCATTTGTCAATCCAAAAGGCATTACTAACCACTCATAAAACCCGAATTTGGTTTTAAATGCAGTTTTCCATTCATCTCCAAGTTTTATTCTAATTTGGTGGTAGCCACTTCCCAAGTCAATCTTAGTGAAAATTATAGAACCACACAACTCATCTAGCATGTCGTCTAGCCTAGGAATAGGATGACGATACCGAATAGTAATATTATTGATGGCTCTACAATCAACACACATACGCCAACTTCCATCTTTCTTAGGAACCAAAAGTACAGGAACGGCACAAGGACTAAGGCTTTCACGTACATACCAGCGGTCCAAAAGATCTTGGACTTGCCGCTGAATTTCCTTAGTCTCCTCAGGATTGGTTTGATAGGCAACACGGTTGGGCAAGGTTGCTCCCAGAATCAAATCGATTTGATGCTCTATCCCTATCATAGGTGGCAGCCCCGGGGGTATCTTAGCTAGAAAAATGTCCTCATACTCCTACAAAAGGTTAGTGATAGCAGGAGGCACCGAGCTAACAATATCATCAAGCGAAAACATAGCTCGTTTGTATACCAAAGCATAGCAAATATCATCATCAGAAATTTCAGCAAAGTCACATTTTATTGCAAGCATAACACCACCCTTCAATTTAATCCCCTCAGCCTTAGAAATAGATGTAGACTTATCCTTTTTAGGTGGGAAAATAGAATTAGCAACTTGCTAATTTTCAGATTGGACATCATTCAAACTAGCAGCTCGTTCTCTATCAGCTTGTACAATTTGAGCAGGGGTCAAAGATACCAAAGTAATTTTCTTTCCTTTATGCACAAAAGTGTATTTATTACTTCTACCATGGTGTGTAGCATCATTATCATGTTCCCAAGGATGACCCAATAAGAGTGAACAAGCTTGCATAGGTACCACATCACAATCGACAGAATCAGCATAAGAACCAATGGAAAATAAAACTCTGCAAGTTTATGTTACCTTTGCTTTACCAGAATCATTTAACCACTGAATATGGTATGGACGTGGGTGTGGGCGTGTGGTCAAGCCAAGCTTCTAGACCAAATCAGAACTCACCAAATTGTTGTAGCTACCTCCATCAATAATGACACGTGCGCGACGGTCGCTGATTACGAAGAAAATCTGGAACAAGTTATGGCGTTGTAGCTTCTTAGGTTGTTGGACTTGTGAGCTGAGCACCCACTGTACAATGATGCTCCTATAGGCTGCCGTGGCCTCGTCACCAAGGACTTCGCCATCCTCCTCATCTGCATCTTGGTCTTCTTCATCCTCAATGTCAGAGGTGCTAATGTAACCATCTTCTGTAGCAATATATGCCCGCTGACTTGGGCAGTCCTTCTGCACATGGCCAATGCCATAGCAGCGGTGGCACTAAATGCCCGAAGTGCGTCCCGTCGATGCAACGGATGAAGAACTCTTGGTAGGCACCTGCAAAGAATTTTTACCTGAATCTGAAGGTCATGCGGGAGGTGCCTTAGGTGTAGCAGAAACTCCAGAGGCTATTGGTCGCTTGCTCGCTGGTGGAGGTGACCGAAAGGAGGTTGGCTTGGTCAGCCCTGAAGTGGTGCCAAGCGTGGCGTGTATGTGGTGCTGACCTTGCTCTTGCCCTACTGTTCACGCCCCTACAATTCCTTTTCTGCAAGCATAGCAAACTGAAACAATTGGTTGACAGTGTTAAATTCTATATAATCAACAATGTCCTGAATCTCACGCCTCAAACCCGAATAAAAACGACAAATGGCATCTTCGTTTCCCTCCACAACACTACAGCGCATCAATCCCTTTTGGAGCTCACCATAGTAATCCTGTACATATTTATCTCCTTGTTCTAAACGCATCAATTTCTTACGCAAATCTCTATGATAAGGAGGAACAAAACGATCATGCATAGCTACCTTAAGTTCTTCCCATGTACCAGGTAAAGCATCCTGTGTAGCTAGCCCATTCCACCAAATAATGGCAAAATCCTTAAACTCACTAGTAGCTTGTCGAACTCTATGATACTCAGGCACAAGGTGGGCACTAAACTTTTGTTCTACTATCATCTCCCAATCAAGATATCCCTCAGCATCGTAATGACCCAAAAAAAGATGGTATTGTGAACTTAATCTTAGCATAAGGATCATCGGGTACACGGTGATTATTACCTTGATGGTGGTGGACACCACCCATACCTATCATGTTGTGGCGAAGACGTCATCGTAATCTCGCTTGTCGGAAGGCTACTCGATCTATGTTTCCAGCGGCATCATGCACCGTGTCTTCTGGCAAGAGACCATCGGTGTTGCTGCCGGAGACGTCATGGTTGTTGACCGCCACCAATGTTTCCAACTCAGTAACCTTGTCGGTTAGCGTGGAAATTCTTTTGTCCAATCTCTCTATGCTGTTGCCAATGTTGAGTTCAATGAGTGCGTCAGTGACAGCCTTCCTGATGGCCTCATTCACCCTTTTTTGGGCATCCTCTACAATAGCTTGTAGCTGCTCTTGACTGACACACTCGTTGAAACCCTTAGGGTTGTTATCTCCAGTCTGTTCACCTCCTGCCATTGTAAACACAAAAACAGGAACAAACAGTGAAAGTTATCCCTACCAAATGACTACGTGGTTGCAGTGGTGTCACTTTTCACAGCAAGTGAAAGCGTCTTACCAAGCTCTTACAAAGTTCTTACCAACACAAGCAATGGGCGGTACAACCGGCGGCTGGTTCGTGATACCTGTGAGGCAGTGGTACCGAGATTGCAAAGCCCTTTTTCTGTACTAATCTAAAGAATTTGTGGAGCTTGGAAGGCAAACAAAGAGTAATATGTATATCTGGCACACAAGTCAGTAACAGAAAGTAATGCTGAATTATAATCCAAAGTACTTGTTCTCGTTGCTGGTCTAAAGTGTTGCAAGTACCAGGTGTGTGACAAAAGTATGGTGGATAGCAAGGTGATAGGAGTGTGGAAAACAAGTATGGTGGATGGAAATAGCAACACAAACAAGGAACCAGACAGCACACGCTAACACAGCTCACTTTGGTCTTCTCTATGTGCTCCTCTAAATATTGTTCCTCTTTTGCCCCTCTCTTTTTTTCTATTTTTTGGGCTGTCGTTGTTTTTTTGGGAAATTTTGACTTTTTTATTTTATTGTTTTGATTTTTTTTCCTTTACTTAGGAGCACAAAAGAAGTAACCACAGAAAATATGAGCTTAAAAAAAGTGAAAGACGTGGCCTGTGGAATTTTTAGAAAACTTGCTCAAAATCGAAACAAACCTTGTGACCACGAAAAGAGGATCTTGTGACCACTTTTTGACCAATTTAAAATTTCTAAACCCCGGCAAGTCCAGGGATGGACGGATCCAAAAATTTTTCTGATCGATTTTGATATATGGAACGTCAAAATCGGAGTTCGTATGCGAAAACTAGACCAGTTTTAAGAATTGACTCCGAATTAGAGGACAAAACATGAACAATGTGCGCAAAAGTGGTCACAACAGCAAAGATTTGATGGAAATGATGGGGGAAAACACACGAACTGGACTCTAACATGACCTAACCATCAACAAGACCTCGACCAAGACACAAACTCAACACGACGGACTCTGAAACTAAAATATGCAAAGGCTATGGCGCGGAAGGTTCTAGGACAGGAAAAACAAGTATGGCACCGGACTATGGGACGAATGCGAAACACTCAAACTATAGAATAAAAGTGAACCTGACGGTATACCTTAGCTCTGATTACCACTTAATGGGAACGGGGATCCCGATCTTTCGTCAGGTGGTGGTAACTATCGTTGTGGCGGAGAATGACACACCGATCCGGCTTCAGATCGAAAGATCGAACCCTACAATCTTAGCACCACAGCTCCTCTGGTTATCAACCAAATCATGGACCAGGTTGACCTCACCAAGAAGGCTAATCCCTGCCTGCGCAACAAAGAACACAAGCAAGAATAAGAAAGAACGCAACCAAATTGCAGATGAATGATTAAACTCTCGAAGTTGGGGTCTCACAAACCGATGAACGGCGAAACTGTTCTTGACAGAATAATCTAAGCAAAACCCAAAACCTAACGATGGCAGCGGCGTATGATTATAAAGGTTTTAGGGTCATCGCCTACCCTGGACACGGCCCCCTAACGGGCTCAAAGACGATACACGGCCCATTGGACCAAATACGGTGACACAGCACCTGGACAGATTCTGGACGCTGACTTGTTTCGACAATTCCTGTTGATTCCAAAGAGCTTTTGACATGAGACTAGTTGGATTGGCTTCCTTATCAAATTATCTTTCCAACCATATGTGGATCGTCGAAAACGGAGTTCGGATGCGTCCTGGGTGACCAGTTTAAGGCAGACTGGTCCTGGAGGCCGAGGCAGACTCGAAATCATGTTGGACTGGGCCTCCGGTTCGTGTTGGACGTCCTTGCTGGTCATCATCACCTCCTCCACATCCTCTTAGTCCCTCTTGACCCTCTCCAATGTTCCTAAGAAAGATAACATCATTAGGTAGTAGTCTATTCTCAAAAGTATGAAAAGGATCGCTTAAGAACGAGCTCACCTCTAAATTGAGTTGACGCATTCGAGCCTGGGTCATTGGACCTTGCATGACGGTTGGAGGATCAGCGGGTGCCTCTGAAGAAGTGATGTCCTCATCACAGAGAACACTTTGTCCATCCAAAGCTGAAGCCTTGGAGGGTACACGGGACACCAACTCACGTTCAAGCACCGAGCAGCGCGCACCGCTGATGGCCACCCTGCATCATGGACCGGCGCACGGACAGCATGAACATGGCACACCTGCACGTGAGCGCCTCAGGACAGCATGACCTCACCGCCTGGCCTCGCCACACACCTCCCACGTGGCACGTCGAGGCTGCAACCTACGCACATAGGGCGTTTGCCCTCCATCCCACCACATGAACATGGCACACCTGCACGCGAGCGCCTCAGGACGCCATGGTCACGGCCATGCGCACGAGCACCACTGCCTTCCAATTTGTGGCCATGACCACCGCTCGGATGCATGCATGCACACAAGCTGCAGTGTCTTAGCAGTCAGCACGCCGATTCACAAGCCACGAACCTGCAACCATCGTGATGCCGGCATCACCTTGACCGAGGAGCTGAAGCCAGCGAATGAACCGCAAGCACGGCCAAGCCCTACTTCATCTATGACAAGCCCTGAACCGAACCCTGCCAAGCATATGCGTCAACGTTGCTGCACTGCAGGCATTGAGCCCCACCCGCGTCAAGTGACCTGCCATCCATAAGCCCTCGGGACCTTATCGATCGCGTGTTAACGATAGGCGTAGATATGTGGCACATAGACCTAGCACTCGCCCATGTCCTTCCGTGGCACTCACATCTCAGATGACTCTATCGTGAGTCTATTTTGTCACATGATCGAGCACCTTGGCATGACCTTGTCTACACAACCAAATAGCACCAATGTCACCCACCGCCGATTGTGCAAGACCTAGCCCGCACTATTGCGGCCACCATGAACCCAAGTGCACTGAGGACGCCATAGCATAACCATGGTCGTGATCAAACTCTCGGAGGCCATCCATGACACCTAGGCTGCCCTGCTAAGCCTATGCTAAGTCGACGCTCGCCTTCTCACTTGGGAGGCATACAGGCGTGTCTTGACTCTGCTCGAACCCTACACGCACACTATGTGTACTATCACAGACATGCACGTTTTAGCCAAGACCCTAGCTTGCCACTGTCACGCACCCAAAGGTGCCACCATGCACACACGGATGCCTTGGCATTTTGTTGACACTCCGTAGACACTACACGTGGCCCTCCCCATCACTTTTGGTTTGAGCCTGAACTGTGCACATAGCGAACTAGCAATGGCCAGGCATCACGAGAAGGGACCAACTCACCTTCCAAGTTTAGAGCCCTATGGCGAGACCAATACCCCATGCTGAGCATGCCAAGATTTCCTTGGCCAGCATCGAGAGCCCTTCAGATGCTTTTTTGTTGGACCCTGACCACTTGGACACACATCAAGTAGCACGTGGACACCATCTTATGCACTTGCACAGCAGACTCAAGCCACCAAGACCATGCACCACCATTGCCCTAGAATAGCAATAGCTTGGCCTACCAAGGTTTTAGGCCCTCTTGCATCACTAGTAGCATAAAGCCAGCATAGCAGCCATGACTTCTCTATAAGGCGTGAAGCTCACCTAGCCACAACAAGCATGACTGCGCTCACTCAACTTGAGTTGAGCCGAACTAGGCCTAAGCCCCTTTGCTGGTCTCATCACGTCATCTGAGTACCTATGGCCTTGGTTTTCCCATTGTTGGAGCTAAGATGATCACATGCAGCCCTGCCATCAAGCCTACACGTGCGCCACCATGACTCGGCCACAGCATGACCAAGTAGAGTCCTGACCTACAACCCATGCAACCTACCTCAGCTTTCGAGTCTAGTAATGCCAAGACCAACCTAATCCTAACCCTTGGCATAGACAGACCTCCACTTGACCGCCTCGCTTTTGCCCAATCCTAACCCAGCATAGCCTCGGTGCGTCCAACCCTAGTAGCCATGGGAACATAAGGCCAACCTATGGGGCCTATCGACCATGTGTCCATGCTGAACCTAGTCCTACCATGGCACCTAACCTAGATCCAAAGCTGCCTTACGCGTACCATGTTCCCTGGTCTTCCGATAATCCCCTAAAGGCACCACAACTTAGATCGAGCCATAGGTTTGCAGCCATCTATGAGTGAATTTGGTTCTTGATCGTTCTTTTGGCTCTTTGTGTTAATTCATAGTTTATAGGGTTATCGGTTGGACGTGCGCCAGCCCTAAAGGAGGACCTATGGAGTGGTGCTGACCCTGGATGATGTGGATGGTGGATGGGGTTTAGCCGCGAGGCACCCCCATGAGGTGTGGTTTGATACACGATGGGAGCGGTGAATCCCGAGTGGGTGGTGGTGATGTGAGGAGTTCTAGAGATATTCCTTACCCTCGACCTAAGTCTTGGAGATACCGGCTAGAGTGAGAGGTTGCCATGGTGTATGGAGTGCACCAAGGGTAGTTCCTGTGGCGGGAACATAGACTCCTAGAGGGACAACGGTCCTCGAGGGACATTGGGATGAGGAGTTCGTGGATCGATATATCACCTCTATGGGGTGAGTCTAGTGCTTCCAGGGCACACGGATTGGTGGAAAGTGCTCGCTCTGGCCAACTTAAGGACTGACGTGTTGACAACAAAATTTGGTTCAATGGAAAATCCCCAAGGACAAGAAATTATCAAGGAAAGCCAAAATATTTAAGCGAGTCAGCTAACCAAATTGCTAGCAAGATTGGGACCATGTCATCATTCCAAGGGGATGGAACCCATTGGCAATGACAACGAGACATGAAGAAAACACGTCGGACTTCATAAAAGGGGAAGATTGATGTCCAAGTTACCATAATTTAGGAAATTTTTGTCTTCTTTTCCAAGTTTTTGTAATCAGTCTTGTTCGACCAGGACTCATAGCCAAGCCTTGGGTATAAATACTAAACCCCAGCCATTGTAATGAACATCTCCAATGATCAACACAAATCAGTACCCTTAGGAGTAGGAGTAGAGTAGATTTCGATGAGTTCTTCGGCGAGCAGGGCTACATCGGTTAGGTCCGACCTCCGGTTTGTTTATGAGTATCCATCATGACTTATACCTTGTTTGTAAGGCAGCATTGGTTAGGTCTGATCTCTTGCAAGCTTTGTATAAGTTAGTTATCGTTAGTTGATTACTAGGCTACCCTCGGTTAAGGCTGATCTCTTGCAATTGTTGATGGTTATCCTCGATTCTTATTAAAATCCTCATGGCTGCCCTCGATTAAGTCTGATCTCATATGAATTTTGATATCAATCCCCTACCCGGTTAAGATTGAGATAGATTAGCTTTATATTTCTTTTTAATCATCATCTCGTCGCACTACATTGTTTACATCCTGCTTTGATGATGGTTCTTGCTAGTCTAGCCATTCTGTTCCAATCATGATCGAAGATAGCGTGTGGTCAAAGGCATGTTTAGCCCTAGGTAAGGCTTGCTAGTTGATGAGATCCGGTCTAGAAGTGCTTTTATGGCTACATCGGTTAGATCTGACCCCCACTGCTAGCATCATAGATTGGAAATCGTCAGGTGATAAGCCTTGCATATGGCCAAGCATAGTCTTTGACTGCATGCTATGTCTGCATCGACTATTTAGCCAATCGCCTGGGCTATCATGACCATAGCGTGTTCCCACGATCTCGTTAAGCGTTTATAGATCTATATGCTTTGAAGGTTTGATCTGTTATCCTTATTATGGATATATCGGTTAGGTCTGACCTCAATGATAAAGAAAGTAGATTAGATCTGATAGGCGTATGGGTTTATACATGTTTAATGGTTGAGTGGTTGCATGCTCTGACCCTTCTTTCACTGGAATCAGCTATTTAGCTGATAGCCTGTCTTTTGAGAACATATATTGGTTATTTACATGCTTTTTACTTGTTTTTTGTCTTGATTAAAAGCTAGTACGTTTCTCAATCAAATCATACACTTTCACGCCTATCTTTTTACATCTTTTGCATGCTTTCATGATGATCGACAGGTTAGATCTATATAATTTAGTAACTGATGATTGCCAATATGCTTGTTTTACTTATTATACATCATGAACATGCTAGACATCTACTCTCTAGTCGATAGCCTCATCTCACTAGCCACTTGACCACACATTTAGAACTATCTGGACAAATGACTGGCATGTTCCACCTTAAATTACTGATCAATCTTACTCCCTTGTCAATTGTAGGTCAAATTAACTAGCACGCCCCCCGAGGTCACGACCGTCTAGTCTGGTGGTGGCCTTCCAAATCCCAGAGAGAAGCTCAGGATCTGCTCCACGTGGGGCTCTCGGCGACGTTGATCACTGTGTTCCCAGCGTCAGATTTTTGGTGTCGACACAGGTCTGGCACGCCTGGTGGGATGACAATCGTTTGATCAGAAGTCAACCACAGTCATCAACATGGAAAACAACAATGCCATCTTCAAGGTCAACCTTGAGGACTTGCCTGACGACCAGAAGGTGCTCATTGAGGAGGCAGTAGAAGAATTCAAAGAGAAGTGCCTACTGTCTTATAGCAGGATGCACGAATCCATCGTTTAGAAGACCCCGCTGCCAAGATTTCTCCTGCATGGATAGAGCGATCTAGATGAAGAAGCTAAAGCTAGACTTGCTGCCCAAATGATCCACAAGACTATCAATGAAGTCATTACAAATCACAATTAGACGCTTGCTAATACGGTTGGCAATGTTATGAAGTTAGTCTTCTTTGGGGCACCGGTTGATTAGACAGGACTAGTATACTTTAGTGGCTTCAACCCTTCGGCTGTGGGAAGCAATGTGACTAGCTGTAGTCAACAGCCGAACAGTGGGCAGCATCAGTAGCCACCAGTGTAACAACCTTTAGGAGGATAAGTCCTAGACCCTCAAACCCCACCAACAGTAGGGGGGCAAGGTGAAGGACAAGTGACAAGGGGCAACCACCAGCCCAGCAATCTCTAAGTGCCACTATAACATAGACAAATTAGCTTCCAACTAGACGAGACCAAGCTTATTCAATCCAACAGCCAACCTCTCTGATCAGCCAACAGGTTGTGCAATGGCCGTCTTAGGGAAAGTACACTACTTCCTATCAGACACCTCAGTCAGCCATAAAATTGATCCATCAGTACAATGGATCACCAAGGATGTTGGCCCTAACTTTTTTAACAGTCGGTTACAAGGATATACCACTCACAAGGCCCAGATTGACTATCTAGAAGGTTATCATCTAGTTTCTGACATCAGCACATACGAGATGATGCCACACCCTTGGTATTAGAACCCTTATAACTATAATGTTTAGGAGCTTCAAACCTAGGGATAGCAGCTACAAGTTCAAGGACAACAGTCTCAGGCTCAGGGTCAATAAGCTCAAGCACAAGGATCTCAAGCCCAGGCCCAAGGACAGTTGAGACAAGAAGCTGTTGGCATGGATGCTGATGAATACTCCAATAGGATAGTTGCTATGATGTAGAACTAGTTTGGTCTAAAGCCCAAAGGTTAGGTTGGCTCCTACTAGTGCACATACCATGCTTGGTATGATATTGTGCAGCTCCCTCCACACTATAGGGTCCCAGACTTCTCCAAATTTATCGAGGTAGACAAGATGACAACCATGGAACATATCAGCCGCTACCTCATTCAGCTCAGAGATGCATCTGTTGAGGAGGCACACAAAGTTTGGTTCTTCCCTTTGTCCCTCTCTAGACCGGCCTTTAGTTGGTTTTCTTCGCTCAAACCAAACTCTATCACTGGGTAGGCCAATCTAGAAAACAAGTTCCACACATACTTCTATAGTGGGATAGGAGAGAAGAAGCTTACAGATTCGACAAGCATGAGGTAGAGAAGCAATGAGTCAGGCTCTGAGTTCATTCAGAGATTTAGAGAAGTAAGGAGCCGTTGCTACTCATTGAATCTGTCTGATGGCCAATTGGCTAGATTAGCCCTTCAAGGGATGTCTCCATTGATCAAAGAGAAGTTCGAAGGCTAGGACTTTGAAAGCTTGGCTCATTTAGTTCAGAGAGTGTCTACTTTTGAAAGTTAGCATCAGACCCTACGCAAAGAGAAGTTTTTGAAGGGGACTGCTGCAATGTCTGATCCCTATGATGCAGACTCTAATGAAGATGAAGAAGTCACAGCTACTAAATGGACATGGGGCAAGGCTCTAGTATCATGTCCATGGATGAAAGAAAAGAAAGATGTTTATGACTTTGATGTCAAAAAAGCTAATAGGATCTTTGACTTACTGCTAGAGAAGAAGCAATTGAGACTACCTACAAATCATGTGATCCCTTCGGCTGAAGTGTTAAAGGGAAAGAAATACTGCAAGTTCCACAATGCCACTACTCATAATACTAGTGATTGCAGAATCTTCTGCGTACATATTCATAAGGCCATAGAGCAACGAAAGATCAAGTTTGAGCTAGCCAAGAAAACAACAACGAGCATATATGGACATCCCTTCCCAGGGGTGCATATGGTAGAGCTTTAGTTGGCTAAGGAAAAGACAAAGGTCTTGACATCAGCTAAGGCCAAGGAAAATAGGTCAGTTGACACCAAAGTTCAGATATCGGCAAATGAGTTCAAGAAGGATGATCAGCAAAAGAGCCAATACGAACAAGCCAAGACATCCAGAGCTAGTGCTTTACATCCTCGAGTCACTTCCAAGATCTTGTTAAACAAGTGGCAACGCTAGAAGGAGAAAGACTATTAGCGCTGGCTTAAAGAAGAAGAATATGAGCGTCGTTGTGAAGAAGAAAGGTATGAAAGAGAACAAGCTGAGCTACATTAGAGTTGTCCTTTCTTCAAACACTGTTGGAACAAAGGATTGAAATTGCCTACAAGACGTAACTGTCCAGAGTGCAGTAATTAGTATACAGAATTTAGGTAATCTCAAGCCAACCACCGGTCCATCCATGAATATTTGAATTATCAATCTAACAACATGGATCTGCGCAAAAAAAATAAAGGAGTTCATGATCGGTTAGGCAAGCATGTCCATGATCAAAATTGGGCTGATCAAGATGAAGAGAAAGAGTATGTTTGGAAGGAGGGCCAATGGTGTCTAGGAGGTCTAACGAGGATCCAAAAGAGAAGGGTTCAATGCCTGAGAAACAAAGAATTGGAAGCTCAGAAGTATAGCAGACCTCGGACATGGCGCGTCAAGCAAATAGCCAAGAAAGGTAAGCCGTTGGCTAATATTGATATGGTCTTCATCCTACCTGCAAAGTTTAGGGCTCCCTCTAAATAGAAACAAGAAGAATCTGATGGGGAGGAGTATGATGAAGAAGAATTGGGAGAAGCAATAGCTCAGTTGGCCCTCCAGTCCCTACAAGCTATATTTGAAAAGCCATCTCAGCATCGGCACTTGAAGGCTTTATACATGAAAGGGTTTATCGATAGAAAGCCGATGACTAAGATGTTAGTCGATGGAGGTGCTGCTGTCAATCTGCTGCCCTACACTACTTTCTGTAAGCTCAGGAAGGGCCTAGAAGATCTTCTTGAAATGGGCATGATGTTGAAAGACTTTGGTGGCATCGCGTCTAAGACCCGGTGGGTAGTTAACATCGAATTAACGATTGGAAGTAAAACCCTGCTTACTACTTTCTTCATCATCGATGGTAAAGGAACATATAGTCTGCTCTTGGGTCGTGACTGGATCCACGCCAATTGTTTCATCCCTTGGACAATGCACCAATGCCTCATTCAATGGCAAGGAGACAACATTGAAGTGGTTTAGGCTAATACATGTGTAAGCGTAGCAACAATAGATCTAGCACACTAGGAATTTGAAGACTGTGAATGCTTCTCTGGTAGACTCCAGGGAGGAGGCATCATTAAAATCAATGATGAATGTCAACAGCCAATCCAAGCAATCGGCTCTGAGAGTTTATTTTAATGACTTCTTTAGTTGGTTATTATGGATCGGCTAAACATTGCTTTTACGAGTTAAAATGTAGCCGCTCTGTTTTAAAGAATCAGATTTGGATTGCACAACACTATGACAGAGCTTGACAGCCAATAATTATTAAGTTTTCATAAAGATTTAGTACTTGAATCATCATCAGCTATTTTGAAACAATTTTTTTATGAGATTTCAAGTCCTGATCATTAAGGGTTACCACTTAAGTGCGAGTCATCACGAAGTCTGACAGCCGATACCAATAGAGTATCGCCTTTAGAACAAAAATAAAAGATCCCAACTCAGCCTAGAGAGGAGAAAGCCGGTGCGGCATGCATCGCCTGTAGTGCAAAAATAAAAAGAGGAAAAAGGGGTCACATGAGATCAACTCAGAATTGCACCATCATTATCTCTAAACAATTCACATGGATTCAAAATAAGGAATGAGCACGAATGGAATCAAAAGATTTATTTATGATTGAATCCCTAAGTACAAACTACAGGCCGAAGAAGACGTTGTTCACAATATCCCCAGCCAAGGTAGTGTTCGCCACAACACTGGCATGATCGGCGAAATCCTCCACCAGTTCATGATGGTCATCCCCACTGGCGAAGATGGGCTAGAGCCCTCGGAGTTCATGCCTAGAATTCACTTGGGCAGTCGTCAGGGCAACCGCAGCCCCATGTCGAACGCCGTGGAGGGCAATCTCCCTAGCATGCACGGGGATATCTTAGAGGCGACACCACCAGATCGCCCCGAGCATTCAGAGCTCTGGCGGCATTGTTCACCGCTAGAGGAAGGGCCTCCAACTCCTCCAACAGAGTTATAATGACAAAAGAAGAAATCATCAAGAGAAGCACGATGAGGCAAGATGATGAAGGTACAGAGTTACTTCTAAGGATCCTACATGCGACCCTAGCATCAGATTCTGCCAATCGCACCCGAGCGGTATTGCTTTCCCCCTCCACGACAGCAAGAGCGGCCTAGGAAGCAGCCAAGGTAGCCTCCAGGCGCTCAGTTTCTTGGGTTGCCTCCCAATGATGACCTAGCACTTTGTCCTGTTCATGAAGAAAGCGCCAAGCATCGTCTCCGTTGTATGAGTCGGTGGAGTCGACAGAAGAAGCTGCAAGCACCGCCGGTTGGGCCTCCAATCTTGCTAGAAGATTTTGGACGGTGGCCCGGGTGACGTTCCTATCAAGCAAAGTTACCAGGTTCAGACAATTATGAGAAGATTGGGGATGAAATTTGAACATACCCTGGGATGCGGAGGCGCTGGCACAGGGGAGATCCTCCTCTAGAATATCGCCAGTAGGACACTTGCCGTCCACCATTGTTCTTGGATAAGGACTGAGTTTTTTCTGGTCTAAGGAGGAAGAAGGAGTTTTGCAGTGGTAGAAGCAAAACCAAGCGCAGATGTGACCATTTGGCTATCCCTTGGAGGTGTGTATTTATAAGCCAAAATTGACACGGGTAGGTTATTGGGCTGTGTCAGATTAAAATGCAGTTAAAAGAAGGGGAGAGGGTGTCCCAGAAATCGAGGACACCACGTGTGGCCAAATGAGAAAGCAGCAGTTGAACGTGAGGAGTTGACATTCTCATCTTCATTCAGTTATGGGCCACAGATTTGAAAATCCATTTGTTGCAGTTTTGCGTCATAGCCTATACCCGGGAACTAGTTCCAAGAGTTAATTAGTTGAAGATGGTTGCGAGAAAGTAGTTTGAAAGTCTTGGAAGAATCACTGAAAGTCGATTGATAAACAGCCTAGAGTTTATACGAAGTGAAAAAATACATCGGCTGAATGTTGGCACCCGGTGCCTCGGATCAGGTCTAAATAAGAGGACGCAAATTTAGAAGGAATCTTTCTTAATGCAATGTTGGTATGTGTGCTCAACTGTAGATAGTCCAGTCCTAAAAGTTTTAGTTGATTCGGTCCAAGCAGCTATTTCTGATCAAAAACCTAAGTTCAAAGTGTTCTGATGGGATCCTCGTTGTTAACTTGAAGAAATTGGTGACGAAAAAGCAACGTTCAGAACCAAAACATGAGGGACAGGTGCAAAGAGAGTTTTATTCAATTAACATAACCCTATTTACAAACTAAGGGCCGAAGAAAACGCGATTGACGATTCCTTCGGCCGGTGTTACATGTGATATGGCTTCAGCGGCTCCCTCGAAGTCGTCTACCAACTCTTGATAGATGTCGGGGTCCTCACCGTGTGGAAAGCTAGGCTACAACAGGTGAAGGTCATGCCCTGAGCGCACCTAGGAAATCATCAGGGCAACAACGGCTTCATGTTAGACACTGTGAAGAGCCACCTCTCGAGCGTGCGCAGGGACATCCTGGACACGGGCCTCTAGTACAATGCCCTAGGCATTCAGGGCATCAGCTGCATCTATTGCCACCAACTGGAGTGCCTCTAGTTACTCCGTCAAGGCTGCAATGGGAAGAAAGAGATCGTCAGAGAACATCAGGGAAAAAGAATAATAATGAGATACAAAGTTGTCTCAAAGTACTTACCCACAACTTTGCCATCAAACACCGCCAGTTGTGCCCGAATGGCGTTGGTCTCCCCCTCCGCAGTGGTAAGGGCAGTTTGGGAGGCATTCAAGGCAAACTCTAGACAGACGCTCTCATGAGTCACCTCCGAGTAGCGGTCCATCGCCGCATTCTGCTCACGGAGATAGCAGCGGGCATCATCTCCATTATAGGAGTCAGAAGAGTCATCAGAAGATCCTACTGATACCACTAATTCAGCATCTTGAGCGTCTCCAGGGGCCCCCACCACATAACAACGGGCACCAGCATGGGATATGGCTCTATAGGACAGAAGAAGTTAGTTGAGACGATCATTGAAAAGAATGAAGGTACAAACAGGATCTAACTTACCCCAGACGACAGAGGCGCTGGTGCATGGGGAGCTCTTCCTCTAGAATATCACCGGTAGGGCACGGCGATGAGAGCGAAAGCAAAGAAAAAATGATCCTTTGGCTATCCTGTGGGATATATTTATAGCCAAAAGTAGCACACCAATGGATTTTCTTGATCAATGCAGATTTAAAGTTAGTAAATAGAAGGAGAAAGGCCATTATGAAGGTCGAGGAAACCACATGTGGTCTAATGAGAAGGCGGCAGTTGTAGGAGCAACGGATTTGAAGATTTTTATTCACCAAGATTGGTTATAGTTTCATTCAAATCCGGATGCGGACGTAAAGCGTTATCCACTACAATTTTGCATTTTCACGCACGTCCGGAAATAGGCCCTGGAGATTGATCGACTAAAGATCGATCGGTAAGCTAAGCTTGAAAGGGGAACCAATCCAAGGAGCCAATCACTGATGCAGCGGTCAGCAATGATAGAAGAATTTGTGTGCAGACCTGATAGACTCAAGGAATAATAGGAGATCGACTAAACACGAGTTGGAAAGAGAAAAGGATGGCTCAAGAGGTCAAGAAGATGATCACCATTAGATAACCAAACATCATGATCTTCAAATAAAATCTGCAAGGATGCCAGAATTGGCATGAGATTAGAGTAGATGGTTGGGTGCAACACTTGCAACGGTCATAGGAAGTAATTTTGGGAATAAAATCATTTTATCCAAAAGTTGGGGGGCATATGTTGACACCAAAATTTGGTTCGATGGAAAATCCCCAAGGACAGGAAATTATCAAGGAAAGCCATAATATTTAAGCGAGTTGGCTAACCAAATTGCCAGCAAGATCAGGATGATGTCATCATTCCAAGGGGATGGACCCCATTGGCAAGGACAACGAGACATGGAGAAAACACATCGGACTTCATAAAAGGGGAAGATTGAAGTCCAAGTTATCATAATTTAGGAAATTTTTGTCTTCTTTTCCAAGTTTTTGTAATTTAGGAAATTCTAGATCCATGGTAAAAAGGAAAAGATAAAAGATAAAAGAATAAAAGAATAATGATACAAGGATAAGCTAGGTTCAAAGTTAACTCAGCAACCGTTTCCCCGACAACGGCACCAGAAATGCTTGTTGGTATAAATCAATGCACATAGAATAATCCGCCAGTGCATGGATATTATACCGATGTAGCACTTCACCGGGAGTACCCAGTTTTATATCAAACTCGAGGAAACGTGTGTGAGAATAACCTAATCTAACTTATCCCAACTTCACAATCAAGGTTAGGTAATAGGAGCGTAGAGGAGACTACTAAGGTCTTCTAGTTCTAACTTCGGTAAGCTTTGTATTCTATTGTTCAATTCTGGGGATATTACTAGAGAAAACACAGGCAGAGTATGTTTCATATATCAACAATATCCTGCTAGGCCAACTAACGGGAGGTGGATTACAAAGGATTCAACGAGGCTATAAAAGTCACCCTCGCGAGCTACCACCGATCCAAAAAATAGGGTACATCCACGAGTAACCGAATCTAAGCACCACGCTTACACTATGAATACTACTTTAACCTAGGAGCTACAAGGATTAAAGTACTCAAAAGAGAGTCACAAACCTAAAGAACAATATGAACAAGATGCTTACTTGAATTAAAAGTCGATTACCAGAGAAATATCAGAAGCAAGCTCAAGAACTTGATTCCACCAGGGTACAAGCCGTAGAGAGAGCATCGGCAGGCTAGGACTCCTCCAAACTCTTCCCTCTCACTCTATCTCACTATCTCTAATACAAAACTAGATCCTATTGAAGACTAATCTTCTTTTGATTGCTAGCCTTGATCCTGGTGGATATATGAATTAGGGTTTCTGGCCTCTTAGCTCTTAAGATCAAATGAGGCATCTGCCCTAGAGGGGGGTGCAGGCTGATATATATATAGCCCGGAGCGTCCAACATGAGCCCTTGGATCAAACCGACTTAAAGAACAGCAGAGATGAAATCCTTAAGGCGGTGGAGAACTGACATAACACCGAGACTGACAGGTAGGGCCCATAGGGGTCGGGCAGCCTCTAGGTGGGGCCAGGCAGCCCCACATGTCTGTGACATGTGTCTCGCTTCGGTGATTCACCTTCTGGAGTCTTCCCACATTGATTATGCGGTGGAATTCTATGATTTCTTTTGACGAATAGGTCCTCCTTGATGGTTTTCTGATTAAATCCTGCTAAAAACACAGATTCACCAAAACACGTGGAATTTGTCAGTTTAAACCCCTAAGTCTACATTGGTGATCCATTTTAGCCATTTGTACAAGTTATATTGATGGTTTTGTGATGAATGTTAACTACCGTCAACACCCGGCCATTGTAATGAACATCTCTAATGATCAACACAAAGCTTGGCATACATCTCTTGCATAAGTTATCCTCGATTCTTATCAAAATCCGCATGGCTAACCTTGGTTAAGTCTGATCTCGTAAGAATTTTGGTACGAATCCCCTGCCCAATTAAGATTGAGATAGATTGGCTTTATATTTCTTTTTGAATCGTCATCTCGTCGCACTATATTGTTTACATCCCGCTTTCACGATGGTTCTTGCTAGTCTATCCATTCTGTTCCAATCTTGATCGAAGATAGCGTGTGGTTAGAGGCATGTTTAGCCCTAGGTAAGGCTTGCTAGTTGACGAGATCCGGTCTAAAAGTGCTTTTATGGCTGCATCGGTTAGGTCTGACCCCCACTGCTAGCATCATAGATTTGAAATCGTCAGGTGGTAAGCCTTGCTTATGGCCAAGCTTATTCTTCGGCTGCATGCTATGTCTGCATCGACTATTTAGCCGATTGCCTAAGCTGTCATGATCATAGCGTGTTCCCGCGATCTCGTTGAGCGTTTATAGATCTATATGCTTTGAAGGTTTGATCTCTTATCCTTATTATGGTTGTATCGGTTAGGTTTGACCCCTACTAATAAAGATAGTAGATTGGATCTGATAGGTGTACAGGTTTATATACGTTTAATGGTTGAGTGGTTGCATGCTATGACCCTTCTTTCACTAGAATTGGCTATTTAGCCAATAGCCTATCTTTTGAGAACATATATTAGCTATTTACATGCTCTTTACTTCTTTTTTGTCTTGATTAAAAGCTAGTATGTTTCTCAATCAAATTATACACTTTCACGCCTATCTTTTGCATGCTTTCATGATGATCGGCAGGTTAGATCTATATAATTGAGTAACTGGTGATTATCAATATGCTTGTTTTACTTATTATACATCATGAACATGTTGGATATTGACTCTCTAGTGGATAGCCTCATCTCACTGGCCACTTGGCCACACATTTGGAACTATCTAGACAAACAACCGGTATGTTCCCCCTTAAATTACTGATCAATCTTGCTCCCTTGTCAATTGCAGGTCAAATTGACTAGCATGCCCCCCAAGGTCACGACCGTCCGGTCCGATGGTGCCCTTCCAAAGCCTGGAGAGAAGCTTGGGATCTGCTCCACGCGGGCCTCTCATCGGCGTTGATCAGTGTGTTCCCGGCGTTGGATTTTCGGCGTCGACATGACATAAGTTGCAACCATAAATCATGGGATATTTTTGTACACACCACATGCCTAAATGGGTACGCCCCATTGCCCTAGTAGTGCAGGCGACCATCAGTCTATGTGGGAGTGAGTAGGCACGCGGTCTATGGCCCTGTGCAATTAGTGTTAGGGGGCGGAGGTTACTCCGTGTTACCTCGACTTCATGACCCCAGCTTATATAGTGGCATCTATATATCTTTGCTCTGGCTGGTGGATAGGACTGGTGTTAGTCAGCCTAGTATGCAGTGGCGGTGTTCATTGCTGATGGTGATTCATTGGTGGTGTTCATGTGGGGTAACAATGTACTCTCTGTAGAGGTTAATAATCTATACGTATATAGCCGTGGTCTCAAATATGATCACTTACCTGTCTGCAGGGTTCAGCTCAATAGCTTCTCTTGTGCTCTGCTTCTCTCCCCCTGAAGCTAAGGTACGGCTTGAGGCTGATTAGATGAGGGGCGTGAGGAGGCCGCCTCGTCGACTAGACTGAGAGACTAAGGGTGTTGTGAGGGATGTTGAGTGATGACTTGTGACGATGATGAGTGGATGGTGAGAATGAGATTGTGGTTTGTGATTAGAGAAGATATACACTTTACTTATTTTTTATGCTATTTTGCATGCGCTAATGATGTAAACCATAGCCAAACTATTAGGATCACCATATCCCTTTATTTTCTATTTTCCACTAAAGCTCATCGGTGCTAACCATGGCCTGCACACATCTGGCGGTGTGCAAATTTCTTGACTTGCAGTGATGATTGAGAATAGTAGTTGGTTTCATTCTACACTCAAGGATTCCTCTGGATGGGAGATCGCCAAGCTTCGCTTCCATGATAGAATAGCAGTATTTTGTTTATTGTTAACTGTATCCAAAATATTGTAATATATATTTATTTGTGTACTCTAATGTTGTATGACTCTATAAGCAGTTGTAAATTGGACGCCCATGATAGCCGAGATATCCTGGGACTATCATAGAGGGGCAAAAGGATCAGAGTTTCTATTTTGGAAATCTCAGTCTGCTACAAGTTCCACTATCTTTCATTGATGAAATGTTAGAGTGGTTGGCGAAGCATTCTTTATTCTATTTTTTTGATGGGTATTCGGGGTATCACCAGATTCCCATCCACCCCGATAATCAAAGCAAGACGACCTTCACATGTCAGTATGGAACATATGCATATCGACATGTCTTTTGGATTGTGTAATGCACCCGCTTCGTGACAGTGGTGTATGATGTCTATCTTCTCAGACGTGATAGAAGAAATTAGGGAGGTTTTCATGAATGACTTTTCAGTCTATGGAAAAAACCTTTGACCACTGTCTAGAGAATTTAGATAAAGTCTTGCAAAGATGCTAAGAAAAGGACCTAGTACTTAACTAGGAAAAGTGTCATTTCATCATCCGTGAAGGCATCGTTCTTGGGCACCTTGTGTCCGAGAGGGGGATTGAAGTAGACAAGGCTAAGATTGAGGTCATCAAGCAACTACCACCCCCCATGAACGTAAAAGAGATCTATAGCTTCCTAGGTCATGCAAGGTTTTATAGACGGTTCATCAAAGACTTTTCACAAATCTCTAGACCCCTCATGAACCTACGAGCTAAGGATACACCCTTTGAGTTCATAGATGAGTGCTTAAATGCTTTCCACACTCTTAAGAAAACACTCATCTCAGCGCCAATCAACCAACTACTCTATTGGTCGCTACCATTCGAGATCATGTGTCATGCTAGCGACTATGCTAATGGGGCGGTCCTTGGCCAAATCAAAGATAAGAAACATCACGCAATCTCTTATGCTAGCAAAATGCTGACATGAGCCCAGCTTAACTAAGCTACCACTGAAAAAGAGCTTGCAGTTTTTTTGCTATCGACATGTTTAGGTATTACTTAGTGGGTGCAAAAGTAATTGTTTACACTGATCATGTTGCACTCAAATACTTGCTCACTAAGAAAGACACTAAACCAAGATTAATAAGATGGGTCTCTTACTCCAAGAATTTGACCTTGAAAGAAAACATAAAAAGGGAGTAGAGAATACTGTCACCGATCATCTATCGCATATGCAAGTCAGTAACATGCAGGAATTCCCAATAAATGAATTTCTACGCGACGACATGCTACTAAAGGTGACGGTTTCAAACCCATGGTACGCAAACATCGTGAACTTGATGGTTTCAGGATACGTACCACTTGGCAAGAACAAGAGGAAGCTGCAAGCTGAGAGCAGACGTTACCTTTGGGATTACCAGTACCTATACAGGGTATGCTCTAATGGATTGTTGAGGAGGTGCGTACCAATGGTGGAAGGCTTGCAAATCATCGAGAAATGCCATGCAGCACCGTATGGAGGCCATTATGGAGTATTTCGCACTCAAGCCAAAATCTGACAGTGTGGATTCTTCTAGCCGATGATGTACGAAGACACTAAGGAATTCATCTGAAGGTGTCGAAAATGCCAGCTGCACTCAAGCTAATGGTTTGCGAGCTACAACCATGTGGATGTGGTAAAATGGTCACTTATACCTGAGTCATGGTTATTTGTTGTTTATTATTGTAATAACATTCTCTAATTTTTTCTTTTTCTCCGCATGTAGATTGCGCTACAGGACCTTACCTATGCTACTTGTGGCTTGTGGGCCGTTCTAGACCAAGCTACAGAGCAACTCGGGTACGATTGGGACTTCTACAATGGAAACCTCAGCCAGCTCACTATAGAAGGACGCCAGTACTGCATAAGGATTACTAACAGGGGCAGTGGTCATTCAGTATGTTACATCTATGGCCGACCATTCTTTCGGTATTGTGAGGCACAAGAGAGTGCACTCATACGGGCATTGGACTTCATCGATACAAGCGGATACATAATCCGTGACATCAATTACCATATATGGCTACAGAGGCATGTTAGTGTGCGTGGCCCGATCAATCTCGGCAGTGATTCCGATAGTAATTAATGTTTATTTAGCTAGGTTTTCAAGGTCGTAGTTTAATTGGGTTCAAATTTTAATATGTACGGCTTTGTGTGTTTAATTATTGTCATGCATGTCATTCGTGTCACATTTGTTGGGCAACTAGAAATATACATTCCGGTAATGTATTGGTCTAAAAATTATTCTCAGGCTTGCACATGCCACATGTGAAGGAAGCACTAAGTTTGGGATTTTTCAGAGATGCTTTGCTACTTTCTGAGGTTTAATTGAATTTCCGCGCGACGACACATATTAATTATAGGTTGAACTGAGTCTACCCACGAAAAGATCTGGAATGGTGCCAAACTTTTACACAGGCTCTAATGTTCCCTAGGGATAAGAATTTTGTGGAGGTGGATGAAAAAATCTATTAGGTCCAAGATGAAATTCACCCTCTTTTGTCTCATTTGGCACAAAGAAAAATATAATAAATAAAAAATAATCAAAAAAACCTAAGATTCTGTGTGGGGTCTTAATTTGGGTGTACATGCTTGCCAAAAAAATTTCAAGCTATTTCGACATAGGCGGAGTATACATGCTTCACAGAGGTACATGTGCTCTTTCATCGAACCATGACTATACACATAGGTTATCAAGGGTTCTATGGTTCATAGGCATTCTGGTGTCGTATTGGTCTTAAACTTTTTCTTAGGCTTGCACGTGTCACGTGCGAAGGAAACACCAAGTTTGGGATTTTTCGGAGATGGTTTGCTACTTTGTGAGGTTTAATTGAATTTCCACGCGACGAGACCGTTTAATTATAGGTTGAACTGAGTCTACCCATGAAAAGATCCGAAATGGTGCCAAACTTTTACACAGGCTCTAATGTGCCCTAGGGATAAGAATTTTGTAGAGGTGGATGACAAAATCTATTGGGTCCAAGATGAAATTCACCATCTTTTGTCTCATTCGGCACAGAGAAAAATATAATAAATAAAAAAACTACTCAGAAAAACCTAAGATCCTATGTGGGATCTTAATTTGAGTGTACATGCTTTCCAAAAAAAATTTAAGTCATTTCGACATAGGTAGAGTATACATGCTTCATAGAGGTACATGTGTCATTTCATCGAACCATGACTATACACATAGGTTATCAAGGTTTCTATGGTTCATAAACATTCCGGTGTCGTATTGGTCTCAAACTTTTTCTTAGGCTTGCACGTGCCACGTGTGATGGAAACACCAAGTTTGGGATTTTCTAGAGATCATTTGCTACTTTCTGAGGTTTAATTGAATTTCCGCGCGACGAGACCGTTTAATTATAGGTTGAACTGAGTCTACCCACGAAAAGATTCAGAATGGTGCCAAACTTTTACACAGGCTCTAATGTGCCCTAGGAATAAGAATTTGGTGGAGGTGGACGACAAAATCTATTGGGTCCAAGATAAAATTCACCCTCTTTTGTCTTATTCAGCATAGAGAAAAATATAATAAATAAAAAGCTGCTCAGAAAAGCCTAAGATCCTATGTGGGGTCTTAATTTGGGTGTACAAGCTTGCCAAAAAAAATTCAAGCCATTTCAACATAGGCGGAGTATACATGCTTCACAGAGGTATATGTGCCTTTTCATCGAACCATGACTATACACATAGATTATCAAGGTTTCTGTGGTTCATAGACATTCTGGTGTCGTATTGGTCTCAAACTTTTTCTTAGGCTTGTACGTGCCATGTGTGAAGGAAACACTAAGTTTAGGATTTTCTGGAGATGGTTTGCTACTTTCTGAGGTTTAATTGAATTTCCGCGCGATGAGACCGTTTAATTATAGGTTGAACTGAGTCTACCCACGAAAAGATCTGGAATAGTGCCAAACTTTTACACACGCTCTAATGTGCCCTAAGGATAATAATTTTGTGGAGGTGGATGACAAAATCTATTGGGTCCAAAATGAAATTCACCCTCTTTTGTCTCATTCGACATAGAGAAAATATAATAAATAAACAAACTACTCAGAAAAACCTAAGATCCTATGTGGGGTGTTAATTTGGGTGTACAAGCTTGCCAAAAAAAATTTAAGCCATTTCGATAAAGGCGGAGTATACATGCTACACAGAGGTACATGTGCCCTTTCATCGAACCATGACTATACACATAGGTTATCAAGGTTTCTATGGTTCATAGACATTCTGATGTTGTATTGGTCTCAAACTTTTTCTTAGGCTTGCATGTGCCACGTGTGAAGGAAACACCAAGTTTGGGATTTTTCGGAGATGGTTTGCGACTTTCTGAGGTTTAATTGAATTTCCGCGCGACGAGACCATTTAATTATAGGTTGAACTGAGTCTACCCATGAAAAGATCCGGAATGGTGCCAAACTTTTTCACAGGCTCTAATGTGCCCTAGGGATAATAATTTTATGGAGGTGGATGAAAAAATCTATTGAGTCCAAAATAAAATTCACCCTCTTTTGTCTCAATCTGGACACAGAAAAATATAATTAATAAAAAATGATTAGAAAAACCTAAGATCGTGTGTGGGATCTTAATTTGGGTATACAAGCTTGTCAAAAAAATTTCAAGTCATTTTAACATAGGAATACATATGCTTCTATTTATTCAGTATATAAAAGAATTTTTTTAATATATATAAACATCATTGTCGGTTTCAAAAAACCGGCAGTGATTAGAAGAAACCGACAGTGATGCTTGTTATCACTATCGATTTATTTTGAAAACCAGCAGTGATATATAAAAAATTAAAAAAAATTATGCTAGCCCTCCGGTTTGAGCTCAGCTCTCGGGCTACAGAGTTTAGACACTTAACCGCTGCGCTAGTATAGGATGTGTGCCAAGGTTTATTTATTTTATCTTTTTGCCCTTTAGACCACTTAATAAATTATAAAATTAAACCAAAAAAATTGGGCCGTCTAGGATTCAAACACGGGTATCGGGGGCTAAGTTGCGGGGTCTTAACCATTGAGCCAGTAGGAGGTATTCGAAAGAAGTGGAAAAGATAAGTTACTTATGCTGTAACCGCTACACGGCAATCACTGCCGGTTTAAAGAATGGCCTGGCAGTGATATACCCTCATCACTGTCGGTTTAGACTTACAACCGGCAGTGATGTATCCACATCACTGTCGGTTTATAATTAGAACCGACAGTGATGAGCTGTGGTATAAAAGCCCGGCACGGGTTGAAATTATCCAAATTCATTTCAAACCCACGCTAACCGTTCCCAGCCCCGCGCTCCTCTTCTTCGACGCCGACGCCCGTGCACCGCCCCACGCCAGAGCACTCGTCCACCGCCCCCCGCGCCGCCGTTCCCAGCCCCACGCTCCTCTTCTTCGACACCGCCGCCCGTGCACCGCCCCACGCCGGAGCACTCCCCATGCCATCCACCACCCCACGCCGAAGCACCACCGAGGCCTTCAGGAGCGCACAGACAGCTGCTTTCCCACCCCCACGGTGAGTGCGTGGCTCACTGCCCACTAAGTGTTTGATGAAATGAAATGCCCCACGGTTGTTGTCTTCCCAGTAGTAGCCGATTCCTATTCGATTGAGTTACATGATGTTACTCCTTGGTTTAGCTATCCTTATATGTACATGCTGTTACATAAACCAGTTAGTTTTTCCCTGAAGAGATTATGCTACCTACTGATTTGTTGAGGACCTAGTAATCATGGCCCTAAACTATTTAAGAACCATTGGTGTTATTTGCATGTTGTCGCAACAAGTTATTCCCTCGAGTCACAGCTAAGTGACCTTTTGCGCTATGTGAAGTCTAAGTATTCAAACATTGATCATCAACACCTCTTGACATAGTTAGATTGAATATGTGACAATGATATGAGCATATCTGTCTCGAATAGTAGTTGCATAATGTTATGATATCTCTGTACTTTGTAATTATTGCAAGCAATGGAAACTAGCAGTCAAAGGTACACGTTAATGACTATGGACGTCTTATTTGTGACGGTAGGGAGTGTTCTGTTTGTGTAAGAGTTAGATAAGAATTTCTACTCTTGCTTAAGCAATGATGGATTCTTGTCAAATGTGTACAGGTATAATCGCTATAGGTAGAGTGTCAATTGATTTTGATGGAATGTATAGCATGCTTAAAAAAGGCATCCATAGATGTTTGTTCTAGAAAAAAAAGTTAAAAACAATGTTTAAAATTGGCTCGGTAGCAGCAACAAGTATGATTACTAAACCACATTGATCTCTGAATAATAAACAGTCCAATTATTGAGGTAATTTTTTATGATGTTAAGAATAAAGAACATTAAATAGATTTAGTTTGGCCATATAACTTGAATAATAACTCTTGTTCAGTGAGTTACCATTACCACTTACCACATGCCTAATTTACTTAAATGTATAGACAACCATGGCATGGTATGTAGTGCATGTTGGTCACATGCCTGGGATTTATCGAACATGGGAAGATTGCTATGCTCAAGTCAATCGCTACCCTGGTAATTTGCACAAAAAATACAACACAGAAGCTGAAGCTTTGAGGGCCTACTATAGTGATCTGACCTACCTTGCAAACCATGGGAAACTAGCCTACTATGGTTCAATGAATGCAAACCATGGCCATCCGCTGGCACTAGAGATCGAAGAGAAGCCACCCGCCAGAGATGTGAAGATTAGGAGAATTGCTCCTTGGTATTGGAAAGATGTCATGCTTTTATTTATGTCTATGGTCATTGCTTTTCTTATTTGGAGGTTGATGTAGGCTTAGTTTCGTGGAAGAGTAGGTGGACTTTGTTGTATGTGGTCAATCAAACAATGAATTTGTTCTAGGTGAACATATGCTATTATTTGACTTTGTTGTATGTGGACTTATTATTATACTTTACATTAAACATATTATATATATATGAACATATGCTATTAGCAGTTGTCCGCGGCCAAAACTAACCATGATCGTGTCACAGCCATGACTCATTGTCGCCTGTTACCCCGTCGTCGAAGAACTGATCGGCAACAAGAAGCAGCTGATATCGCTGGGATGGGAGAGCTGCATGATCCGACAAATGGTGACGGTGTCAATCTGGTCGGTGAGAATGAGCAGCCATGGACCCCGTCTGGCCTACACGATCTGGGTCAAAATGACCAAGATGGCCAGGTAACTTTGGTATCATGTGACTATGTAGCCACACACGCTAATCAATTGAGAGGGTCATAGCTTACTTGGTGTCTCTAGCAGGAGCCTCCATCGGCCGAGGAGCCAGAGGGTTCGGGTAACAGGAAGGCTAGATCCAAGCGAGGCGTGTCAAAGATTCCTGTTGGTAGGAATGCACACTGGCACATTACTAAGTTCGATGAATTCGGGGATCCACTCTCACCGCCTATAGCTTTGACCAAATACAAGACTATTGTAACAGAACCGACCAATTATACGAGATTAAGTAAGAAAATCTTCCGCCGAAGCAGATAATTTAGCAAACTTAAACCCGTATAACCCGGTAGTCCGTGAAACCACGAAGGATTTCAAACCAATCGACATACAAACCAAGATCGTACAAGTTTAGCAAGTACCGTCACACGTTACATAAAGTTCGCAACGACAGTTGATACATTAGAGTTTGGAACATAAAGTTATTACATACCAAGTTCGAACTGAAATAGCGGAAGTAAATAGTTTTAAAGCCACACACACACTTTTGATTCAGATATAGTGCTAGTAGGTAGACATCTCCAACAAAAGCATCAGATGAGAAATACGGAGTGACCATTTGCCCTTGGTCCTAGTTGTCACCCATCGTCGGGTACAGGCAGTTAATGCAATAGCCGTAGTACATTTGACCATCTGCAACAACAATGAGAAGAACGTCCTGAGTACGAGAAGGTACTCAGCTAGACTTACCCGTCTTAAACCAAAATAAAACGACACCAAGGATTATGCAAGGCTTTCTTTAGTGGGCTAGCTGACTCTTTTGCGAAAGCATAAGTTATCATGAATAAACCATTTTAAGTACTTTGCATCATCTTTATTATAACCTATCCATCTAGGTAAGCACCTATACTATAGCAATCACATGATTAACCAATAACATCCAGTTACCAATTTAGCTTAGCATAACTCACATCATCCAGATAACCATCATTGTTCCATAGTAATTACTACGATGCCGTAGCTCGAGTCAAGTGCTCACTATCCAGGAGCGATGGCGATTCGAATCGATTTCTAACCAGCTGGTGATTTATTCCTCACACAAACCATGCTTCCCCTGCCAGGGTAGCTTAGATCACAAATGACACTTTTCAGGTAGCCGCGGGATAATCTGAAGCCGCAGTACCTAGGGACCGCCCGACTGCCAGGAATCAGGTCACACCTGCCCTTGGGCTCACTCTTCGCGCCCCTGTCATACCCCCATCAGGACCAATACGCGCACTCATGTAGATCCTGGCCCAAATAGTGCCACTAGCTTCACGGTCGAAAGGTACTTTATTCGGCCAGCTAAATGTGAGGCATGCGTTCAACATGACAAGAGGGACAAGCAACGATCGGTCCTTAATCGACACAGACGGAAACTAACAGCACCCTAGAACCCTGTTTGGTTGCCTCCAACTATTCCATCCGGTCTCCAATTTTCCATCACATATGGTTAATTCCAGGATACCATTCTTTCCATAGCCAATCTCTTCCAGTAACCACCAATAATGTAGGTGACCGGGTATCACCGATCGCTACCAGTCTAAGCAAGGCTAAGCAGTTATTCGATCCTGACCTAACAGGGTAAAAGGTAATAAGGTAGGCAAGGATAGTAATAAATGCATCAATGGTTTCAATCAACTCCTACAACTTAATGCAATAGTATATAAACTCATATATATAGAAAGAATTGCTTTTATAAAGTAGGAGACTTAAAATGCTCCGGGGCTTGCCTCATTCGAACGAACTAGGCTGGAGATCCACGCACTCCGGCAAGTCCTCTCCTTGCTCCTTTTCCTCTGGCACCTCTTGTGCCTAGACTTCTTGTGGATCTATCCCGGTCTGCTCTTCCTGAACTGCTACTAGCAACTCCTCCTGCGATCCTGTATGATGCAGATGTATAAGTGCTAATGCATAGGTGCATCGGAGAGCTAACATGTAATGATCATGATGCATGAAATGTAGATGACCATGTTTAACTGTATCGGGCATAGTAGAGTAAAGCCCTTCTACAAGGTAGCCAACATCATCCAAGAACATATACTACTATAATACTACTGCAACCATGGTACTAACATGTCAAATCACCACAGCAAGTTAAGATGCTTCAAAGATACACCAAAGCAAACATTATTAACTAAACATGCATTAAAGAAGATTATTTTATTTCATTTTAAACTAGGGCTACACAACAACATATATTTCTAGTGCTCATAAAAATCTGAGAAAATTACAGTAGACTGCCAACACAAAAATTACTCTAAGTAGACTGCCATAAAATTTTCATTGCATTTGGATAAGTAAAATAGCCTACACAAAAATGACAAGCTATGGTTGATAATTAAGCATGAAAATACTTTGTACTATGAAAAGTGTCAAACAATAGATTTGATATTTTTCCTATGTTCTACACAGTAAACAATCACTACACAAAAATTATCATATACATGTTTTATACAATTTTTGCTCTCTATCAAAATAACAAAAATCATCAATTAAAGGCACTTGAACTACACATCAATATTTCTATACAGAACATGCATGACATATATTTTTCCTACAAAGTACATCACTAAAGGAGATTAACAAAACTAGAACCATATTTTTCTGATGTATATTCTATTTACTAGACATTTTCTAAGAAATCGGCATTTATTCAATTTAAATAAAGCTACACAGAAAAGTATCACAAATTTGACATGCAATATTTTTAACAGATAGATCTAGTCACAAGAAACCTAGCAAAACATATTTCAACAAATTTGGAGCCATTTTGAGCAAGTTATAAATTTCCAAAGCCTTTAAACAAAATCTGTAAATCATTTCTTTTATTCTTTTCTGAAAATCCCGGTTCAAAAATGCTAGATCCACTCGGATTTGAACACACATGTACACACACAAAGATTGACAACGGGCCCGGGGGTCAGCGGGAGCCCACCCGTCAGCCCTTGAGGCAGAGGTGGCCGCGTTGTCCGGTGGGAGCTCGCCGTCGGCGAGGTGACCGGCGACGAGGTCACCACCAGCTTGACCACCTTGCCAAGGCGGACACGATAGTGCAAGTGGCAGGGCTGGAGGAGCTCGAGAGCGAGTTGGCCAGCGGCCATGGCGGCGCGGTGGTGCGGCTCACCGTCGGCCGGCCATCTCCTTCCGAGAGGGGGCGCAAGAAGTGGCGTGGGAGCTTCACCGAGCTCGGGCGGTGCTCGTGCGCGTGAAACGATAGTGAGAGGGAGTACGGAGGGGTGAGGTCCACGGAGCGGAGAACTCCGGTGAGCTCGGCCACGACTCCGGCGAGGGATTCCCGGGGAAGGGGAGCTTCCCATGGCTTACCGAGGCGAGCATGAGGCGCGCGAGGAGGAGGCGGTGTTCAGGGTGAGATGGAGCGAGCTCAGGTGAACTGGCGCGGCCAGAACAGCTACGCCGGTGATGGCACGCGGCGGAGCGAGCGCTGTGACTGCTGCTTGCATTGGCAGAGGAGAGAGCGAACTGGCAGAGTGAGGAGGAGCGCAGCGGGGTCGGTAGGTGAAGGCGAGTGCGTGGTGTAGCCGGGCCCACCGTGGTGCCACCCATACGCCGTCGTCGGCGTTCGACGGCTGCGGCCTAACGTCGGTCGGGCGTGGCGCGCTGGCGAGCGGGCGAGGCGCGGGGCAGGCCGGGCCGGCTTGTGGGGCTGGGCCGGAAAGGAGGCGGCGGCCCAATAAGGTAAAAACGGGATTTTACAAATTATTTTAAATTCCTTTTTCATTTAAACAAAATTTGAACTATTTCAGAGCAGTTTCAAACTTTGGCCCAAAAATAAAAGTTGCTCAAAATTTTATTCTATACAACTTTGCTTTTATGACCAAAGTCAAATTCCAAATATATTTTGAACTTCAGATTTAAAGTCAAATAAAATTCCAAAACCCTAGTTTTGAAGAATTAGTTTAAAAGCAAAATTTGGCAAGAATTTAAATATAAACTTGGCTCCAAATTGTATCCTGATTGTTTATAAGCTATCTTAGTGATCAACCCAAGAAATCATGGCATCCAAACATGAGCATGGCATTCCCACTAGTTTAAACATGATGAATTTCAATCAATTTAAACATCACATGAAATGATACGTCATTTCTTTCGAAATGAAATGCATAAATGATGCTTATGCACAATGAAATGATGATTATGCTCATAAGATGGAATGTTAATGCATGCTTAACACCGAGGTGTTATAGCCCTCCCCACTTATAAGAATCTCGCCCCGAGATTTTGAGTTACAAACCATTTGTTATAAAAATCCTTATAAGCGTTTTGAAGATACTCTCCTGTTTCCCACATCGCATCACCATCATCGTGATGACTCCACTGTATCTTATATGTTCTCACCACTTTATTCCGAGTGACTCTATCCTTAGTGTCCAAAACTCGAACCGGTTGCTCATGGTATTCCAAGTCTGATTTGAGCTGAATGCTCTGAGGTTCTATTCTCTCTTCCGGAATACGCAAGCACTTCTTTAACTGTGATACATGGAAGACTGGAAAGATCGAACCCATCGCTTCTGATAACTGTAACTTATAAGCCACGGGACCCTTCTTTTCTACGATCTTGTACGGTCCTACAAACCTAGGAGCAAGTTTTCTCTTTACTCCAAACCTTTGTACCTTTTTCATTGGAGTAACCTTTAGATAAACGTAGTCACCTACTTCAAACTCAAGAGGTCTCCTCCTCTTATCGGCATAGCTCTTCTGGCGTGACTATGCCGCTTTCATGTTTTGTTGGATAATATGGACCTTTTTCTCAGCCTCGTCAACAAAATCAATTCCGTAAAACCTTCTCTCTCTAGGCTCAACCCAATTCAATGGTGTCCTACATTTCCTGCCATACAATGCTTCAAATGGAGCCATCTTGATACTTTCTTGGTAACTGTTGTTGTAAGCGAATTCTGCCAAAGGTAACCATGATTCCCATGAACCCTTAGACGATAACACACAAGCTCTAAGCATATCTTCTAGAACAGCATTAACTCGCTCTGTCTACCCATCTGTCTGTGGGTGGTAAGCTGTACTACGGATCAAGCTAGTACCCAACCCTTTATGAAGATGCTCCCAAAAATGAGCGGTAAATTGGGACCCACGGTTAGACACGATAGTCTTTGGTATACCATGTAATCGGACAATCTCTGCAATATACTTCTCAGCAAACTGAGGTGGTCGGAAAGTTGTTTTGACTGGTAAAAAGTGAGCTGATTTGGTAAGGCGGTCTATGATTACCCAAATCGAATCATTCCCCTTTTGTGTGGTAGGGAATCCGGTGATAAAATCTATACTTATATCATCCCATTTCCAATCTGGTATTGACAAAGGTTGCAACATTCCTGCGGGTCTCATGTGAAGAGCCTTCACTCTACAACACATGTCGCAACGAGCAACATAAGCTGCAATCTCCTTCTTCATTTTTGTCCACCAATAACGAGGTCTCAATTCTTGGTACATTTTGTTACTTCCAGGATGGATAGATAACTTAGAGTGATGAGCTTCATCCATCAATTTGTTCTTGAGCTCTCGATCTTTAGGTACAACTAGACGGTCCTTAAACCATAGCACTCCGTGTTCATCCACTCTAAATTGCCTAGTCGGTTCTCTCTTCATTTTCTCCTTGATATGGAATATTCCTTTATCTGTTTTCTGACCCTCAATGATCTTGCTCTCCAAGGTACAGCTAACCTGGATGTTATGCAACACTGCAAGATGTAACAAGTTGAACCCATCCTCAAACAATGGTTGCACAGCAAGAAAATGTGACTTCCTACTTATGGCATCTGCTACTACATTTGCCTTTCCCGGATGATAGTGCACATTCAGATTATAATCCTTTATCAGCTCTAACCATCTTCTCTGTCACATATTCAACTCAGACTGAGTAAATATGTACTTGAGACTCTTATGATCTGTAAAGATATTGCACACATTCCCAAGGAAGTAGTGTCTCCAAATCTTTAGAGCATGCACAACAGCTGCAAGCTCTAAATCGTGCGTAGGATAGTTAACCTCATGCTTCCTCAACTGACGTGAGGCATACGCAATAACTCTCCCATCTTGCATCAGGACACATCCTAAACCATTCTTTGATGCATCGCAAAACACATCAAATGGCTTCTCTATATCTAGTTGCGCCATAATAGGAGCAGTGGTTAGCAATTTCCGCAAGGTGTAGAAAGCTGCCTCACACTCCTCTGTCCAAACGAACCTATGATCCTTTTGTAACAAACTTGTCATCGGCTTGGCAATTTTCGAGAAGTCTGGTATAAAACGACGATAGTAACCGGCTAATCCAAGAAAACTCCGAACCTCATGAACTGTACTTGGTGCCTTCCAGTCCATAACCTCTTGTATTTTACTAGGATCCACTGAGATTCCATTTTCAGATAACACATGGCCGAGAAAAGGAACTGTCTTCAGCCAGAACTCACATTTACTAAACTTAGCATACAACTGGTGGTCTCTGAGTCTAGTCAAGACAACCCTTAGGTGCTCGGCATGATCCTGTTCGTTCTCAGAGTATATTAGAATGTCATCAATGAACACAATCACGAACTGATCCAATTCTGGCATAAAGACCGAATTCATCAGATGCATAAAGTATGCAGGAGCATTTGTCAAACCAAAGGACATGACAAGATACTCGTACAAACCATATCTGGTGGAGAACGCAGTTTTGGGTATATCTTGTGGTCTAATCTTGATCTGATGGTACCCTGATCTCAAATCTATCTTGGAGAACACTTTGGCTTTTGATAATTGATCAAACAAGATATCAATCTGAGGTAAAGGATACTTGTTTTTAATTGTCACCGCATTCAGTGGCCGGTAGTCCACGCACATCCATAAGCAGTTATCCTTCTTCTTCTTCATGAACAGTGCGGGACATCTCCATTCCGATGAACTTGGCCAAATTAAACCCTTAGTCAATAGATCCTGGAGTTGTTTCTTCAACTCGGCTAATTCATTTGGAGGCATCCGATAAGGCCTTCTTGAGATCGGTGGTGTTCCAGGGATTAACTCAATGGCAAACTCAACATCTCTGTCTGGTGGAAGACTAGGTAACTCATCTGGAAACACGTCCGAAAACTCACACACTACTGGAATCTTGGCGAGAAGAGTAGTTTGGACTGCACAAGTTGTACTGGCCAGATCTATTCTCTGAGGTAAGGTTACTTGAAACGTACCTTCTCCAACAGGTTCCTTGAGAGAAATGTTTCTTCCCCCAACATCGATTACTACACCCATCTTAGTCATCCAGTTCATTCCTATAATCACGTCCAGAACTAGCCCTAGCATAACTATCAAGTTAAGCTTATACTGTCTGTTTGCTACGCATAGGGTTACTCCCCGGATTATCTGATTAGTTAATAGATCAGCCCCGGCTGAACTGATCCGATAAGCACATTCCAATTCAACTATCTTTTGCTCATACTTTCTTGCAAATGCTTGACTTATGAATGAATGAGATGATCCAGAATCAAACAAAATGACTGCAGGATGATTGTTGATAGAAAACATACCGGCTATCACGGGTTCTCCTTCTGGGATGTCATCAATGGTGGTGTGGTGCACACGAGCTTGGTACTGATTCTGCGGCTTCTTAGGATATGGGCAAAACTTCACAAAGTGCCCAGATTGATTGCAGTTGTAACACGGTCCTCTTACTTGAGTAGCAGCTCCTGATGAACTGCCTTGTTCGGTCTTGGCTTGTGGCACCGCCATCTTGAATGGCTTATGATTCCTCTGAGGTTGCTGGGCATTCTGATTCCTCTGTTGGGGTGGCCTGAACCTTGCACCAGGGGCAGGCGAACGATACACAGAACGGTTTGCCATCGGGGCCCTTGGCTGGGACGGACCTGACTCAAAAGCTCTCTTGCGAGTCTTGGAAGTAGCATATACATTGTTGTTCTTCTCTTGCTTTAAGCAGTCACTAACAAAGTCATTGAAACCCGTTCTCGTGCTGGTACCCACGTGCTTCATCATCTTGGGATTCAGACCTCTCTTGAAACTAGCGATCTTTTTGGCATCGGTATTCACCATGTCAGAGGCATAGCGACTTAGATTGTTGAATGCATGTAGATACTGTGTCACAGTCTTAGTACCTTGGGTTAGTGCGAGAAACTCTCCAAACTTAATTTCTATCAACCCAGGGGGAATGTAAGTTCCACGAAAAGCCTCCATGAATTCCCTCCAAGTAATGTGGGCATTGGGGGGGAAAGTGGTGCGGTGGTGCTTCCACCACATTCCTGCAGGGCCTTGCAGCTGATGAGCTGCATACTCAGTTTTCAATACTTCTGTCATCCTGAGAACACGAAACTTATCTTCCATGGTGTTTATCCACTCTTCTGCATCCAATGGCTCTGCAGCTTCTTTGAAAATTGGTGGTCTGGTGTCCATAAAGTCCTTGAAACTACTATGCTGATTCGCTTCATGTCCACCTGGGTTTAACCCACGGCGGGTGTTGTCAGCAATATGGCGCAATGTAGCTTCCATATTCTGCTGCATGCCCTCCATGTTGCGTTGACTTCCAAGGAACTGTGCAAAGAACTGTTCCACGGTGTACGGTGGAGGAGGAGGTGGCGGCGGTTCACGGTTCTCATTCCCAGCTGCACTGCCACCTGCCTCAGCAGCATCATACACGGTACGGCAAGTGTTCGGCATCTGCATATTTCAGCAACAGTAATTATTAGGCGATGTTGTAGAGATCGCAAGCGAATGAAAAATTAGGCCGTACTGAATTCACTGGAGAGAATAAATTCATACAATAAAACAGGGGCACAATAAGTCATTCCAAATAACACAACATCACTAATTAGATTACTTAAGCGCACACATCGCGTCCATTACAACCAAATTGCCAGCATACATACACTGGACTTTTATGCGTTCAGATATCGCATTACTAGCCAAGTTCCAATCACATGCCAAGCCTCAGAAGTTCGAAGCAAGATACATTAGGTTACATGCCGACAAAAGAAAAGTCATCGTGACAGAACCTAAACACTAGCGCAAGGCAACTAGCCTACTCCTTGGGGCCATCGTTGGGGTCGGAGACGTCACCATCGCCCCCAGGTGAAACTATAGGCTCGTCCTCGTCATCGATGTCCATGCCAGCGGCATCTGGAGGAGCATATGGGCCAACCCCATTGTAGAGCGCGTGAAACTCCTCGTGCAAGTTAACGTTGTACTCCTCTAGCCCATCGACCCTCTGCAGCAGCAGGTCCCTCGTGTTCCAGGCTTCATTCCTTTCCTGAACCAACTGTCCAATCATGCGGTCTGCATTGTTGTTGGCCTAAGTCAACGTATGCACCCGCTGCATAGCTCTATCACCTCTCTCTACCGCCTGGTCCCGCTGTAAGCTCATATCAGCCAACTGCTCCTGCAAACTAGCTATAGCACGTGCCTGTTGCTTCTTCTGCTTTCTTGCCTTAAGCTTATCATCACCACGCAAGCCAGTCAAAGTCCAGTAGGTACACTCAAGACCCTGATATGCTCTGATAGCGGCAAACATAGCACTCATAGCATGGTTGTCGCTAGCCTGTCCCTCCGCTGGACCTCTAACCAAAGCACTTCCTTGAGGCTGAACCCAAATAGCATCACGAGGATCATCCCTAGGAAAGGTGCCAGCTAGAGCTACTGCAAGCTCACTGGGAAATCTGCTCATGATGTCCCTAATGACGCTGAAGGCTGCTCCCTCTGCACCCTCACCAGGAGTGCGACCCTCAAACTCCAAGTGCCAACCGTCCCACTCTGGAGCATCACCAAGAGCAGGAACTGTGATCTCTACCACTGCGAGTCCATCCTCTGCTAACTGGCTCTCATTCCAAGAGTACACCGGCTCTTGACCCTCTGGGTACCCCACATCATGGAGCACTCTCCAAAGCAAGGTCGGCATGCCAAACTCGCTCAAGAAGGTGTCTGTGGTGCGGTGCTCCCTCAGGGCCAACTGACGTCGAGGTGCCCTTCCTCCAGTGGACTTACGGGCAGTCTGCTTCGTGCGAGCCATCTGTAGCAAATTGTTGTTTTATTACCCATGTGAGAACAAGGTTAAGTTGTCATTTTTATCAAAATGAGATAATCAACTTATAAGGGGAGGAACAATGCCATGAATGATATGTAACAACATGATGCATGCACGTTCTGTACGTTCTCACAAACTTAGGAAAAATAACAATTGCTAGCGGCATAGACGGTGGCATACAACGATCTCTCATAACGTAGCTAATACGTACTACACGATAGCGCTGTTATGTACCTGCAAAAGATCCACTTCAGCCCAACCCTTGACAATATGAAAATTATGCATGAAAGCAGTAAAGTAATCTACTCGCTCTACATGCATCCCCAGATACGCGTACAACAGTAGCAACTACCCGAACCATCGTTCGATCGATGGCATCGTCACCATAGGACGGAATTCTCCCACACATTGGATACCTTCATACAAACACGCGTATGGCATGTAAATAATCCGGCATACAAGCACTTCCCTAGATCGGCAGTGTATCCGATCATGCTCTCACAACTCTCACTTACTGAGGCGTAGAGGCAACGGATCCATACATTACCACTCAAGTGAATGGCACTCATACAATAGCACGCCGTATGAGCGACGAAATAGAAACATGATGCAAAGGCCCCCAAGTTAGTACTTAAATAAGCCACCTAGAGTCCTTAACTGGGCATAAAGGATATGACCACTGGCACACTCTTAAGTTTCAAATTAGAGGTTGAAACACCTATATACTATAAGTTCGTAATTAGTTTTGTAACACAAAACCCGTTTGTTTTAAATACACGCATGAACAGTAACCTGCTAAACCTTGCTCTGATACCAGTTGTAACAGAACCGACCAATTATACGAGATTAAGTAAGAAAATCTTCCGCCGAAGCAGATAATTTAGCAAACTTAAACCCGTATAACCCGGTAGTCCGTGAAACCACGAAGGATTTCAAACCAATCGACATACAAACCAAGATCGTACAAGTTTAGCAAGTACCGTCACACGTTACATAAAGTTCGCAACGACAGTTGATACATCAGAGTTTGGAACATAAAGTTATTACATAACAAGTTCGAACTGAAATAGCGGAAGCAAATAGTTTTAAAGCCACACACACACTTTTGATTCAGATATAGTGCCAGTAGGTAGTCATCTCCAACAAAAGCATCAGATGAGAAATATGGAGTGACCATTTGCCCTTGGTCCTAGTTGTCACCCATCGCCGGGTACAGGCAGTTAATGCAATAGCCATAGTACATTTGACCATCTGCAACAACAATGGGAACAACGCCCTGAGTACGAGAAGGTACTCAGCTAGACTTACCCGTCTTAAACCAAAATAAAACGACACCAAGGATTATGCAAGGCTTTCTTTAGTGGGCTAGCTGACTCTTTTGCAAAAGCATAAGTTATCATGAATAAACCATTTTAAGTACTTTGCATCATCTTTATTATAACCTATCCATCTAGGTAAGCACCTATACTATAGCAATCACATGATTAACCAATAACATCCAGTTACCAATTTAGCTTAGCATAACTCACATCATCCAGATAACCATCATCATTCCATAGTAATTACTACGATGCCGTAGCTTTCGAGTCAAGTGCTCACTATCCGGGCGAGCGATGGCGATTCGAATCGATTTCTAACCACCGGTGATTTATTCCTCACACAAACCATGCTTCCCTGCCAGGGTAGCTTAGATCACAAATGACACTTTTCGGTGTAGCCACGAGATAATCTGGAGCCATAGCACCGTGGATCGCCTGATTGCCGTGAATCGAGTCACACACTGTCCCTTAGGCTCACTCTTTACGCCCTGTCATACCCCCATCAAAGCACCAATACGCACTCGTGTAGATCCCGGCCTAAATAGTGCCACTAGCTTCGCGGTCGAAAGGTACTTTATTCGGCCAGCTAAATGTGAGGCATGCGTTCAACATGACAAGAGGGACGAGCAACGATCGGTCCTTAATCGACACAGACGGAAACTAACAGCACCCCAGAACCCTGTCTGGTTGCCTCCAACTATTCCGTCCGATCTCCAATTTTCCATCACATATGGTTAATTCCAGGATATCATTCTTTCCATAGCCAATCTCTTTCAGTAACCACCTATAATGTAGGTGACCGGGTATCACCGATCGCTACCAGTCTAAGCAAGGCTAAGCAGTTATTCGATCCTGACCTAACAGGGTAAAAGGTAATAAGGTAGGCAAGGATAGTAATAAATGCATCAACGGTTTCAATCAACTCCTACAACTTAATGCAACAATATATAAACTCATATATATATAGAAAGAATTGCTTTTATAAAGTAGGAGACTTAAAATGCTCCGGGGCTTGCCTCGTTCGAACGAACTAGGCTAGTGATCCACGCACTCCGGCAAGTCCTCTCCTTGCTCCTCTTCCTCTGGCACCTCTTGTGCCTGGACTTCTTGTGGATCTGTCTCGGTCTGCTCTTCCTGAACTGCTACTAGCAACTCCTCCTGCGATCCTGTATGATGCAGATGTATAAGTGCTAATGCATAGGTGCATCGGAGAGCTGACATGTAATGATCATGATGCATGAAATGTAGATGACCATGTTTAACTGTATCGGGCATAGTAGAGTAAAGCCCTTCTACAAGGCAGCCAACATCATCTAAGAACATGTACTACTATACTACTACTACAACCACGGTACTAACATGTCAAATCACCACAGCAAGTTAAGATGCTTCAAAGATACACCAAAGCAAACATTATTAACTAAACATGCATTAAAGAAGATTATTTTATTTCATTTTAAACTAGGGCTACACAGCAACATATATTTCTAGTGCTCATAAAAATCTAAGAAAATTACAGTAGCATAGTACTACTCTAAGTAGACTGCCATAAATTTTTCATGGCATTTGGACAACTAGAATAGCCTACACAAAAATAACAAGCTATGGTTGATAATTAAGCATGAAAATACTTTGTACTATGAAAAGTGTCAAACAACAGATTTAGTATTTTTCCTATGTTCTACACAGTAAACAATCACTACACAAAAATTATCATACACATGTTTTATACAATTTTTGCTCTCTATCAAAATAACAAAAATCATCAATTAAAGGCACTTGAACTGCACATCAATATTTCTATACAGAACATGCATGACATATATTTTTTCTACAAAGTACATCACTAAAGGAGATTAACAAAACTAGAACCATATTTTTCTGATGTACATTCTATTTACTAGACATTTTCTAAGAAATCGGCATTTATTCAATTTAAATAAAGCTACAAAGAAAAGTATCACAAATTTGACATGCAATATTTTTAGCAGATAGATCTAGTCACAAGAAACCTAGCAAAACTTATTTCAACAAATTTGGAGCCATTTTGAGCAAGTTATAAATTTCCAAAGCCTTTAAACAAAATCTGTAAATCATTTCTTTTATTCTTTTCTGAAAATCCCGGTTCAAAAATGCTAGATCCACCAGGATTTGAACACGCATGTACACACACAGAGACTGACAATGGGCCCGGGGGTCAGCGGGACCCCACCCGTCAGCCCCTGAGGCAGAGGAGGTCGCGCTGTCCGACGGGAGCTCGCCGTTGACGAGGTGACCGACGACGAGGTCACCACCAACGTGACCACCTTGCCAAGGCAGACACGGTAGTGCAAGTGCCAGGGCTGGAGGAGCTCGAGAGCGAGCTGGCCAGCGGCCATGGCGGTGCGGTGGTGCGGCTCACCGTCGGCCGGCCATCTCCGGCCGAGAGGGGCGCGAGAAGTGGCGTGGGAGCTTCACCGAGCTCGGGCGGTGCTCGTGCGCGTGAAACGATAGTGAGAGGGAGTACGGAGGGGTGAGGTCCACAGAGCGGAGTGCTCCGGTGAGCTCGGCCACGACTCTGGCGAGGGATTCCCGGGGAAGGGGAGCTTCCCATGGCTTACCGAGGCGAGCACGAGGCGCGCGAGGAGGAGGTGGTGTTCAGGGCGAGATGGAGCGAGCTCAGGTGAACTAGCGCGGCCAGAACGGCTACGTCGGTGATGGCGCGCGGCGGATCGAGCGCTGCGGCTGCTGCTTGCGTTAGCGGAGGAGAGAGCGAACTGGTAGAGTGAGGAGGAGCGCAGCAGGGTCGGTAGGTGAAGGCGAGCGCGTGGCGTAGCCGGGCCCACCGGGGTGCCACCCGTATGCCGTCGCCGGCGTTCGGCAGCCACGCGGCGGCTACGGCCTGACGCCGGTCGGGCGCGGCAGGCTGGCGAGCGAGCGAGGCGCGGGGCAGGCCGGGCCGGCTTGCGGGGCTGGGCCGGAAAGGAGGCGGCGGCCCAATAAGGTAAAAACGGGATTTTACAAATTATTTTAAATTCCTTTTTCATTCAAACGAAATTTTGAACTAATTCAGAGCAGTTTCAAACTTTGGCCCAAAAATAAAAGTTGCTCAAAATTTTATTCTATACAACTTTGCTTTTATGACCAAAGTCAAATTCCAAATATATTTTGAACTACAGATTTAAAGTCAAATAAAATTCCAAAACCCTAGTTTTGAAGAATTAGTTTAAAAGCAAAATTTGGCAAGAATTTAAATATAAACTTGGCTCCAAATTGTATCCTGATTGTTTATAAGCTATCTTAGTGATCAACGCAAGAAATCATGGCATCCAAACATGAGCATGGCATTCCCACTAGTTTAAACATGATGAATTTCAATCAATTTAAACATCACATGAAATGATACGTCATTTCTTTCGAAATGAAATGCATAAATGATGCTTATGCATAATGAAATGATGATTATGCTCATAAGATGGAATGTTAATGCATGCTTAACACCGAGGTGTTACAACTATCCTCGGGTTACTTGTTAGGGACTTCATCCCGATTAAGTACATGAAGTGAATTGGGAAAGATGATGACCGGTGGAGGGTTCCCGAAAGCGAGAAGGATTACATATGGGATGTCAAGATTCCATTGTATTTTACTTTCCCAGCCGAGTATGATAGGGAGTTAGTCAAGAAAAAAGCAAAAGAAATCATGGGGACATGCTTCAAGAATTTCAAGGGGACATTGTACAAGAATTTTGTCCTCCAAAATAAAGAGCCAGATTTTGATGGTGGACAGTTTAGCAAGCAGAAGGACTTCTGGCAGGATTTCAAGGAATACAGGTTATCCGAGGAGTACTTAGAACTGAGCAGGAAGAATAAGGAGAATTCGTAGAAAGCAATGAATCCTCATCATCTCGGCTCTCATGGCTACACCAAAAAGATGCCAGAATTTGAAGCAGAACTTCAAAAGATGGATCGCCTTGCTGAGGAAGGCGTTCAGGTTGAGACCGTCGATTGGGAGCCCAGATTGGTATTATACTGTATGGGGAGAAATGTACAGCACGCCGAGGACGGGAGCTTTAGCTCCTCAGATCAACCCATGAGCGAACTCATCCAGAGGATCTCCCAGATAACTAAGGAGGTGAGGCAAGGGACTCACACTTCTAATAGGGAGAAAGACGTGCTCACCCAAGTACTCAGAACCAAGGAGCACCCTAGTCGCACTAGAGGAACCAATGTTGTTCTTTGGAAACTAGCATTCCCCCAAGAATCTAACACTTACCAGAGCCGCTCGAGGGGTAGAGCAAAACATGAGGCTGAGTATTTGAGGAGACTAAAAGAGATAGAAGATAGAATGGAAGCACGGATTGAGGCAACCATTGAAGCGCGAGTCGAGCAAATTTTGTTGTCCAAGGGGTCAGTAGTACCACAAAACCCTACTCCTACTGCCTTTAGCCCATAGTTTAGGGGTCGCAGCAGCTGCGGATCGACCCCGCTCGATGAAGAAGAGGTGAATGTGCCTCATCCGGTGGACGACATCACTAAACCTGTCAATATCAGGTTGTACATCCGTCAGGAATGGACAAAGGACAAGGTGGCGCTTGGCCAGGCCTGGCCTGCGGGAGACGGGACAATTAATGGCCGCCCAATTCCACTGGGGTACGCTCACGTCACCATTGATAGAATACTTGATAAGAAGTATAACACGATACCCATTTAGTACCCCGTAGCGGAAGACAGGCCGAAACTTGATCAAAACAAGTTCTCTCAAGTGGCCTAGCGCAAACGCTTCATTAAGCTTGACCATCAATTGTCCTCTGATGATAAGGACGACTGCGAGTCTTCGCCCACTCACGATGATCACTCACCATCTCCCAACAGAGATCACTCCCCTCCTCATCCGGAGCCATCACCCCCGAGAAGACAGAGGTCTCCTTCTATTCCTCCTCGTCCGACTCCATCTTCATCAGTCCCGAGAAAAGAGACTCCTCCTCCTCCTCCTCCTCCTCATCCTCCATCTTCATCAGCGTCGGGAAAACATAATTCTCGTCGTCATCCTCCTCCTCCACCTCAGCCCAAAACAAGATCAAGGACATCCTCACAGTCGCAGAAAAGGTCCCTGGATTCGGTCGCTAATGCTCCCAAAGTGGACCAATAGAAAAGAAAAAGGTCGTTCAGTGGCAGCGTTACCACCTTGATGAAAGAAAAATTTACAGCACACATCTCGAAGGAAGATTGTGTTAGTTTCTTCAATCTCTGTGCCTCACTGCCTTTGTTTTTGTTGAAGTCCAAATTCGAAAGGCAAACACAGAATAAATACGCTACAACAAGAGACGAAGAAATACACAATAAAGATTTAAGTAACATACAGAAGTACATCGAAGACAACCCAGGATTAACCATGGAAGAGGCCACGACCATCTATTATGATGTACAAGGGACGGCAACACCGGCAATGAAGTATGAAAGGGGCAATCTTTTGGTTCCCGATCATGAGTATAAAAATCTGACAACATATATGCGCCAGTTACATGAATATTACATGGCTCAAGCAACAGAGACGGACGACTTTGGTTTTGAGGTTATTATCCATTCGCCACATGTTTTCCATTATCCTGAAGAAGAGAAGTTCGATGTCGAGTGGGAGTGCTTGTTCTAGCTATACCAGAAACGCTCTCTCGATGTTCAAATATTGACGCTGTGGACTATGTAAGTACCTACACGCACAATTTTACAATTAACTACTCTCTCGAGACACAAATTGTTAACTTTTGAGCACTTCCCATGATTTTATGTAGGTGTATAGCAAAATTTTGCATTCTAAAAAGCAAATGGGATTACATAGGCTTCTTGGACCCCATGCGAGTCAATGAGAGGACATGTCTAGGCCTCTATGGATATGATGTGGAAGACCTGAATCAGATATTGATTACTGTTTTCGACGAATTCACGATGAAGAAGAAAACCCACATACTTCTAGCCTACAACTGCGAGTATGTGTTCTCGGCTTTTAATTTTATGCTTCTTTTTTCGTTAAGATTATTCGATAATTAGGATTCTGTGATTGCAGCAACCATTTCGTCTTTATTTGTGTTAATCTTGCCAAAAATCTGCTCGAGGTGTGGGACTCGAAGAAAAAATCATTTCATCATTTGGATGCACTGGTGGCAGTGCTGAATTAGTAAGCGATCATAATAACATATTATTTTCTAATCACACATACCGCTTTCTAATGTTTCTCCTTTTAATGTTGCTCAGTGTCCGAAGAAGATATATCGGTGGGACACCGGTCCCATTCAAGGTTGTCGAAATGGAGGGGAAGTACCTATCACAGCCGATGGGAAATAATGAATGCGGGTTTTATGTAATGTGGGCAATGCTTCGCTACATCAGCGGAAAATCGAAAGAAGCTGATAAGTTGGTGTGTATAATCCCTATTTCATTTATGTCTGTTAATAATTCAACAAAATGATTTACTGTTCCTTTTTTTATATCATCTTTTTTGAACGACAGCGCAAGAAATATAACCACAAAAGACTGTTAGACATGGAGATCATCGCACTGCAATCGGAGCTGGCAAAATTCATCTTAGCCAAGGTATTAGAAAAAGATGGAGTATTTTCCATTGCACAATTCGTGAAGTACAAGGACCAGTATGGCCTAGAGTGACTCGTCAGATTATTGTAAGAAGTCCAAGAAGCATGTGTGAAGTCCAAGAACATTTCTTTTTTATTTTGAGGGATCGAGATGTGGATAAGAACATTTGAATTATAATCGTAACATTTGTAATGTTTAATATTGATGGACCTGTCGTCTACGTAGCGTATATAAAGCGAAACCCGATTCCACGAAAAAATATAAATTAAAATAAATTATAAAACAATAAAATACGAACGGGCCATCACCGTCGGTTAGCAACAAACCGGTAGTGTTGTCGTAACCATCACTGCCGGTTAGAAACAAACTGACAGTGTTGGCTTGCTCAACACTGCTGGCTTGAACCATGAACTGACACTGATAGTTACGACAACACTGCCGGTTTGATCCATGAACCGACACTGATATTTACTACAACACTGTCGGTTTGATCCATGAACCGATAGTGTAGGCTTGCTCAACACTGCTGGCTTAAGCCAAGAACCAACACTCTTGAAGCAACCGTCACTGTCGGTTGGTACTACAAACCGGCAGTGTTGTTCAACTGGACACTGCCGGGTGGAGCCAGGAACCGACACTATTTCCTGTAGATCAGTGTCGGTTTTTAAGGACCGACAGTGATGTCAACCCTCCATCACTGCCGGTATGCCATTGTCGGCTCAAAATCCGACAGTGAAGGTGGTTTTTGAACCGGCAGTGATGTTCAGTTCTGGGGTAGTGTGAATGTGAATGTGGCATATGAATGAACAAATGGCATCATCATGTCCGGAATCTAGAATAAACTATTCAATTTCCTGAATGGGTAAGTGGATGGAGGTTTTAACCTCAGTCATATGGTCCCACGATACCTCAAAATCAAGGGCCACCAAATTTACCCCTTTCATGTTGTTATATGGCAAAGAACCCCAGAGGAGATGCACTTCCAATCTCCAAGGGTAGCAAGTAAACATCGATGGAATTGAAGGCACAAGGCTCACAACTACAAAGAATTTGACCAAGTACCATAACGAAACTAGATCCTAGATGGAAAAACTTGTGATCCTAGAGGACATCAAGCCATACGATTTCATCTTAATCAGGAAGCCCAGTGATAAAGGAAAGCTACAATCAAAATGAGATGGCCCGTTGTTGGCATCTGTTATGCAACCTATTTATACTATATTTGTGACTACACATCATCGAGGCCCCTAGCATCCACTTCCCTCTGTAGGACGAGGCAGATCTTAGTGTCCAACTTCTTGCCCACATCTACTACCAGTAGACAATGTTAAGGATCTAGCGAGGCATGGGTCCCATGGAGTGAAACGACATCTCGCCTCGACGAAAATCTGTGGTTTCTTCTCCCATTGGAGCGTGCGGGAACACATTTTCTCATATGTGAAACAATTTCCTCATGTATTCTTCTCTTTGTTCATGAGTTTTGTTGCGACATCGGTTTATTTTCTTAAATGGTAGGTCCTAATGCCATGAAAATTATGATCCGATGCATTGCGAATGCTAGGAGTATTGTGCAATGTTTGCTTAATCACGTCTAAACGGCCTTCTATATGTGTTTAAATGCCAAACAATGGATTCATGTATAGTTTAGGCTCTAGTCGAGATTTAAACGCTAGACGCATCTAAACATCAAATTGGTAAAAAAATTGATGTAAACAATAGTATTAAACTATGGCCAAAACCGTGTAAATGCCAAAAATATACATTTTAACGTCATTTAAGCAATAATCTGTAAAAGTTTGGGTGCTAGAGGAACTTTTTGGGCAGACAAAATTGGGCATGCGTGTGGACCAAAAATTTTGGTGCTATATAAATGATGTCTACATGACTGTGCATAACTATGTGTATAATTGTTTGTTGTCTATATTAAATTGTGCAACTATGTTCATGTCTCAAATTATAGTTAAAATTTTATATCAAAATTACAATTGTATATGTGAATTTACTGTTATAATGCAAACCGTTTAAACTGTCCGGTCGGTCGTCTAAACCGTCCAACTGCTAAACGGGAAGTGGCTGACTGTTTGGCATTTAGCTACGATAACATTGGTATTGTGAGGTGCTAACAGCGCCAAGCATTTCCATTTACTTTTAGGCTATAGGTAATGTCCAGATGTTTGTCACTCCTATATTTTAGGTGTATGTTTTTCAAGGAAACTTGTTATTATTTTTTTAAACAGCTGATAGCGGTCAAAGGTACCCTGCTGCCGGTGAGGCTGATAAGTCACCTGAAGCTGATTTGTTGTGAGAAAAAAGTATTATAGATTCTAGCTGATAAGCCGGCTGATAAGTTCAAGCGAACAGGCCCTTAGTTCCTCGCTCTAAAGTTTAGTTCCTATTCCATCGGATGTTTGGCCATTGCATAGATTGTAGCTAATTTACGAGATAAATATTTTAAGCCTAATTAGTCCATGATTTGACAATGTGGAGTTACAGTAAACATACGCAAATGACGGATTAATTAGGCTTAATAAATTCGTCTCGTGGAGTATTGAGGACTTCTGTAATTTATTTTATTATTACTATCTGAGCACTCCGATATGACTTCCCAATATAACACTCGTAAACTTTATCTGCTAGATTTAATTATCTCCCGGATTTAAACGAGGCCTAAATCCCACACGCCGCCTCTGTGACTCGTGAGAGAAGAGATAAACGCTCAGTGCCGCAGGAATCGGCGAACTCGAAGACCACTTAATTTCGACCGTTGTGAAGCGGGGTTCAGATTCTCTAACTTGCCCAAGGAACGTCACCGGTGACTTACTTCATGCCCGATGCCCTCCATTTCACATCAACGGCTGATAAAAGATGCAACTTTTCCACCCCAAGCAGCAAAGCCCAGTTGTGGTTTTGGCCCAAATATAGCCCAACTCGGGATTATTATATATGAAACAGAGAAATAACAGATAGTTTTACTAAGTATTTTCATAGCAAAATTAAACGGGCATTTTACTAAGTATTTTTAATGAGCAATACTATGGTAACCTCTTTACTTACTAGGAGGTAGTACCTCAAATAAATCTAATCCCTTGATTTTTATAGTTTTTTGAATTAATTATTAATTAATCTATGAAAAGAAAAAGAGATAGTCAAATCCCCTCCTAATCAGCACCTTCCTTGCCGCACCTTTTCTTGTGGTCGCCTTTTTCCTTTTTCTGTGACTGTGCATAAATATTTTATCCTACTAAAATAACTGATAAAGCATACAGTATTCTTGAATGCAAATTCAAATAATCTTTTTTTTAATTCACATACTCTGTTAAAAAATATGTTATATACATAAAAAAATATCAACATCTAATTAACACGTTAACTGAATCATGAACGTTGACGATGTAAAACATATTACACGCTAACACGAACGTGAACGTCGACGATCTAAAATATACATGTTATTAACACGTTACATAATTGAGTATGTACGTTAGCTGACTCGATTAAAATATGTTACATAATTGAGATGCTCTTCTAATAAAATACAAGCTGTCATATATATTGAACACGTAAAATGGTCATGTAAAATATCATGTACGCACCTAAAGTTTTTTTCTCTATGTCAAGTATTGGACACGTACGTAAGTTTAGAAATTTATAAGACATAAACTTGTAGTGGAGGTGGAGCATAGCATCTAGTTTCGGATTTTCAATTAAATGATTAAAAAGTCTTTTATTTTCATAAAAAAAATTCCGCCAAAAAAAATTCCACGCACGGGGGAGGGCAGCTAACCGCGTGCGGCCATATTGGGCCAGAATCATCGGGCTTTGCTATTGTTTTTGAAAAGTTGCTTTCTTCTTTTCGTCGTTCTTTCAGCCGTTGGATGTGGAACGAGGGTATGGGACATAAGTCACCGGTGACTTTCCTACATCAAATTAGAGAATCTGAACCCTGTGAAGCGACAGCCCCAGTTTTAAAGCTCTCTTCCCCGATTCCATTCCATCCCCTTCCTCCACCGAATCTCAGGAACTAGCCGTTGGCCGCTGCCGCTCCCATCCACGTCGCGCCCCGCCCCCCATGGACTCCGCCATCGTGGCGCTCGCCAGCCCCGCCTCCGACGACCGACGGTTCTGGGACCGCCTCCGCACCCGCGTCGACACCATCCTCGGGGACCGCCGTGACCTCCCACCAACCGCCGCCGCCTCCGGTGACCCCACGGTGATAGCCTGCTCCTGACGAATTCTCTGTTTGATTCCTGTGGATTGAGTCGGATCCTGACGTGCTCTGTGTCTCGGGGGGGCGGGGATTGGCGCAGCGTGTGGTGGAGTCCGAGCGGGGGAAGCGCCTCCGGGAGGACTCCCTGATGCTCGTCCGTGGCCTCGACTCCGTGGCGGCGTCGCTGGCGCAGCTCTCCGACACCCTCACCGCCGCGCAGAAGGTTTGGTGCCCACCACCCCCTGCTTCGATTTCATCGTCCTCTTCTTCGTCGTGATACAGAGTATGTGATCTTGTTGTCCCAGGGAGTGAGTGCTCTGGCGACGTGCTCTTCCCAGGCGAGGGGATGCGAGGGATGCGCCTGCCCCGAGGAGGTGGAGGAGGAGGAGGAGCCCAAGGCGAAGCGGATGTGTGGCGGCTCCACGGAAGATTCTCCACGGAAGGGCCTGGACAGCAATTCTCCGGCCGCTGGAGAGGAAACGGCGGCTGGTCCTGATGGTCCGGGGAAGGGGAATGTCCAGGCCTCTGCTGAGGTCGCACAGAGCACTAACCTGAAGCGGGCCAGAAATGTAGGCTGCATACCACTTGTCCTCTCCTTCTAGTATGATTTTTGTGGCCGATTTTGATCCATTTTGTGTCTGAATGAATCTGCAGCTGGCCGTTTCAATGGCAAGCAGAGCTGCTGCACTTGCCAGGGAGCTCAAGAACATCAAGTCAGAGCTGCACTTCATGCAGGAGAGGTGCGGTTTGCTAGAGGAGGAGAACAAGAGGCTCAGAGAGGGATGTGACAACGGAGTTGCCCCTGAAGAAGATGACTTGGTAATGGCGCAATGACGAGTGCTTCTGCACTGGAGGACCAAATAAAATAGACAGACTAATTGCAACATTTAGTATTATAAATGATATGATGAATTGTTGGTGCTTTTAGGTATGTTTTGTTGCTATTTTTGCTGAGCATATGCATCATCTTTTGCAGGTGAGACTGCAATTGGAGGCTCTGCTTGCAGAGAAGTCGCGGCTGGCGCAAGAGAACGCCAACCTGACGAGAGAGAACCAGAGCCTGATGCATCTGGTTGAGTATCACCAGTTGACATCCCAGGATCTGGATGACTCCTATGAGGATGTTATGCAGGGGATACGGCTTGACTTCTCGTCGCCGCTGGGGAAGATCACCGACGATGAAGAAGGCGAGTGCGACGATGAAGTTCCGGTCACCCCAGCTGAGGTGTTATGCTCCCCCGATGAGTAGGCAGGCGAACGGGAGGAATAAGATGGGTTTTCCAACGATGGAATTCCTTTGTACCAGGTGCCAACAGTAGGCAGTTTTTTTTTTCTAAGTGACCACTACCGGTGGCCAGTTTTTGATGTTTCTGAATTCTGACTGATAATAATCATAATAATTTATATACAAAACTTCTCTGTGTAATAATTTATAGTCATAAAAATTTATATGTGACTTCTGTTTACACTTTTTCATGCTGGATGCAATAACAAATCGATAGATCAGACCACCTAATTAGGACTATGATGCATCTTGCGTTAAGGATAATGTTTCTGTAGATCACGACAAGTTTACATAAACAAATTCTCGATAGGGATTTATAAGATTCATTAGTCTTGGGAACACAGGAAGTAAATGGATTTGTAATTTCTTTCATCATACATAAACCAGTATTGCTCTCTATGCTATACCACCTAGTCAAGCTCTACAGTATCTACTTTGATAACGAAATTAATTTACAGCCAGGTTAACCAAAACTAATCAGAACATAATGGCCAAGTGGACCAAAATAAGCATCATGAGCAAGCTATCATATAAGGCTGCTGGTGATGAATTGTTCAGGGGTCTCAACTGGGAAGCACCACCTGGGTTCCTTGTTTCCTGAGGAGAGTAGTTCTCAGTGGTTGAAGATGAGAAACCTGATGAATTCCGGGAGTTGATGGAGAGAGGATTTGAACTATCAGTATCATAACCTTCATTCCATACAGAACATCATAAGAAAATTTGTTTGGGACAAAATGGAGTAATGCATGTTTTACTTACAATTAAATTTCTTCCATCCAAGAATTTTCCTTTCTCGATCGAACACCACACGAAGACCAGTCATGAAATTTTCTGGGAAAAAAGGTAAACTTAAGTTGTATTCAGTGTGTTTATTTATCATTTTAGGGAAAAACAACAAGTTTTCAAAAAGCTTGAATGATTATTTCAAATAAGGTAAACTTAAGCTTGAATGACATGTTCACCATTTCTTTAGGCAAATTGAACCATGTGAGATTATTTCACTTGGATACTTAAAGGACGACGGCAGTAGAAAATTCAAAGTAAGCTGGAGAAATAATTATATAAATTTCAGAAGACAATTTCAATTTAACATAAAAAGAGGTACTTCCTGGCTGATAATGTCATATCATATCTAGTTACTCAGTAGTTAGGCAAAAAAAATTATTCATTTTGAATTTGACTAACTTCCGCAATTTTTTTATATTCTTTTCAAAAGAAATGCTTTAAATTTTTTGTCTCAATAGGTTCAAAATCTAGTTTAACAACAGCATTAATAAAATATCAAATTTATCAAGAAAAACTTCAAATTCTGTTTGTTCACCAGTACAGTAATTAGTCTAATATTTACAGTACAGGGAATCCTTTTGTTCTCTTCTCTTCTACTTTCAATGAACAGCTGCATTCCTTCCTTTTAAAAGGAGTTTAAACAGCCTAATACCTGCTAGTACTGGTGAAACACCACCTGGGTTCCTACTTATTTTCATGTTGCAACTACCACCAGTGATCAGTATGATCACAACTTCTGAACCAATATGTTAGTAGATTTAATCAAAAAAATATGTTAGTAGATTTACCCCAAAGAAAATCAATATGTTAGTAGACACTAAGTAATGTCATGATCATACAGAACATGAGTTTCTACAATTTACAGACAGCAGAGAATATGTCTAGGACTTCGATCACATAAGTCAAGAAACACCATCCAATTGAAATGATGTCCACATGTTGATATTGGCAATAATAAGGAACAAGTAGTTCACTCAGATTACTTTTCCAATGTATAGCATTTGCAGCCTTTGGCGGCAGGAAAACTGGAAAATTACCAAACATTGTGGTTGGGAAAAGGCAAATAATAAAAATTGTGGAGAATGAGAAAATTTTAACGACTGTAAGGAAACAATATAGCATTGCAGCAATCACGTACAAGTATCTTATACTAGAAATGATATAGAATAACTGAAGAGTTACAAGATGTTGAGCTTACGTCCAATAATGTTGAGCTTCCTGCTCTTGACAATTGCCAGGCAATAAACATACTCATGTTCCTGGAAATGTCACATACAAATGGTTACAAGATGCTATGACACAAAGACATTATTTCAGTCTCACACTATATAGATACAAATAAAGAATCATGATCTCAAAGTACCTGAATGGAGATTACTTGCCCTGGATCAATAACAGGAAACAGACTTCCAGTAACTGTTCTTAGGATTATATCAGGAATTGGAAATCTTGCTTCACTAGAGCTGGATAAGTTTAGCTTAGATAATTATTTTATCGTCTAATGGTAAAACATATAATGTAATGGTTGAGTATATAACAATTCAGAAAATAACCTCAAATCGTAGCAATATTCAAAAGGAATGCTGGAGTCAGCAGCATGGCGATTTGCCTGAACTTGTGTATGAAACTGAGAAAGAGGGACACAGAAACAGTTACATGGAAAATTTCTGTCTTTCTGACAAGAGACAAATTCCCATTTGGTGAAAAAATCCTTGTCAATTTTATGAAAGACAAAATCATATATCAGATGTTTTACTTACACTCTGGGTAATATAAGTATACGCTGGGTCTGCCAAGTATGTGAAGGAGGTACCAGTGTCGAAAATAGTAATGAAGTCCAAATCTGTTGGTTTATTTCCAATAGTAATCCCACTTATAGTGATGGCATATGTGGGACTGGAGAACACGAAATAAACAAAGAAGGAATTAGATGTCAAGAGGTGTGGAGGTTGATGTCAAGAGGTGTCAAGAGGTTGCTCACTGTTGTTGGTTGATGTCAAGAGGTGTCTCTTCTTGGTCTGAGCTGCCTTGGTCTCCAAAGCCGATTCTCCCAATACCATCACGACCAAAGCACATCGAGAAGGAATTAGATGTCAGACCTTTCTGTGCTAAAATGCTGGGAACTGAAACCTCATCTATTCCAAGTCCAAAAAGACCATTAGGAGCAGCAGCATCCAGAAATGACCCAGTTTGAGTCCGTCCACAACTAATGAATAAAAAGTAAAAAAGTTCTTCAGAAACTGCATGTAATGTATTTTGTAAGTAGATCCAGATTCCAAAGAAATTATTACCCAAGCATTATTTGTGCCTTGAGAATTTGAGGATGGGCATTCTCTGTTGAGAGATAAAGCACATCCTCAACTAAAAATCCAGAAGATGATGTGCCCGCAGAGACATACACCATCTTGTATGGACATTGCAATGCTGTGGAGCATTCTTTTTGAAGATCACAAAAGTTGCTATTGCACGGAACTGCTTTGCTAGTGGATGACATACCAGGGATGTAAAATGTAGCCTGAAACTCAGATGGTGAGATAAAAGGATAAATTTCAAAGAACATACATGTAATCAGTTCCAACATAAAAAAAAATACTGTCATACATCAATTTCCAGATCAGTAGTTCAGTATGCACACGAACCGTGAGAGAAATAATAGGAAAGAAAACTGCTATACAACACATAGTGAGAAGTGGGAAACAAAGTTTTTTACATGCACAACTACAAAACAGTGTTCTTGAGCAACAACAAACAGTTTATGCATCATCAATCTACTTCGTATACTGTAAACATATAATGAATTCCCACCCCCATACATTAACGTGTAGCCTTTCACACAGCATGCTAGAATATTAGTCCCTTTTACTAAATGCAGCTTCAAATTCTCTTCACTGTGATGTATGCTAAAAAATTATATTAGTACATAGCTTCTATAAACATCCCATTTTACTTCCCTTTTTACCGAATTCAGCTTCAAATTTTGTGTTCGATTACGTTCATGACAGCAGTATGGAAGTGAAACTCACTAGGCAAATAAACACATTTTCAGATGAAAGAAATTATCATTAAAGCCCTTGCTGTTACATTGGTTTTAGATAATGGATAAAATCCGGCTTTGGACCTCTTTAAAGAAAAGCGTCGGTCTAAAATCATTACAAAGTCTGATGGACTCACTAAGTTTAACATTAGTCTAACCATGAGCCTCCTCAAAGCCTTGCTGTTACATGAATAGGCATATCAGAAGATTATAGAACATTAACTGTAATACGAACCTCACATGTCACAGTTTAGTCTTGCAGTATGACAAAAATATTGTTAGGAATGCAGTTAAGCATAACACTTGCAATTTGATTACCTAATTACAACATCGATAAAAGGGTATCAAGAGAAACAGATCAAGAATTAGCAGTGTACTGTCCTCTAACCATGAAGCTAGTTACTCTGAAAACAAATAAAGGCAAGATACAGCACAATTTTAGCATGCACAAAATCCTGAATACACTGAACAATTCATAAGTTGCTGAAGTTGGAATCCTTGCAAACACACGCAGTGTGAACTGACGCTCAGTTCTGAGTCCTACACCATCTCCAAACAGATCAAAAGATCCACAGAATTCTGATGAGAGGTGAGTTCTTACTGGTCCAGAAGCTGCAGTCGCTGGCGGCGTGCAGCCGTCACACTGGCAAGGCAGCCAGAAGAGGTCGCTGCCTGTGTCCAGCGCCACCATGAACGTCTGGCCCGGTGTGCCAACGGTCACAAGAGCATAGTGCAAACTACACCAGAATCCAGAGAAAATTAATTTTCTGGTGAAATTCTCAGACACGGAAACGCAAGCATACACAATTCCGACAGAGACAGAGAGAGGCCTTACAATCCGAGGTTGCTGACCTTGAGGGTGGCATTTCCCTCGGCGAAAGTGAGTGGAGGTGCGCCGCTCCTACCGCCTCCTGCAGCCGACACCGCGCGGTGGCGATCGTGCCCGGCAAGGGCGGCGACGTACGCGGCGCTGCCGGGGGCCGGCCACCCGCCAGGGAGCGCGCGCCCTCGGGCCTCCGCCCACCGCCGCAACGGTGCGGAGAACCGGTGGTGGAACTCCAGCGATGGCGCAGTCGAGGCGCCGCCGCCGCCGCCGCCGCGGCCCCAAGCAGCGGCGGCGAAGAGCGGGAGCAGGAGCAAAGTGCTGTGGAGTTGGGAGCTCATTTGAGAGGTGGCCGCATGTGATCCGGCGAATCGGAGCTCGGATGAAGCTGCTTGGGCGCCGGGAGCGGGCGGCGGCGTGGTTCGCACTTCTTCGGCGAGAGTGACGGCAGCGGCAGCGGGGGCGGAATTGGCGGGGCGGTGCGCGCTGCGCTGGGTTGGTCTGCTTTAGATTGTCGCTTTGCTTTCAGGTTGTTAAAGACCTGTTACGACTTTGGTCTGTGTCTGTCGGAATTTCCTTCTTTTAACTTTGGTAAATAATAAATCTAGTAAGTACCCATGTGATTTTTGTTTTCAGAAGAAAACACAGACCTACAAGCGGGGCCGCTGTACTCCACCTCGTGTGGACCTTTCACCCACCGGCTCCCCATTTTCTTGTCATTTTTTGGGTTTTTCTCCTCTAAATTCTAAATTGCTCCAATTGTTGTACCAGCAAAAAAAAAGTTCAAAGAAGTTACTATTTTTTTCTTATTAGAATAGAATTGTAAATAAAAAAGTTCCTTCTCACGCGAACGCGATAGGCGAGGCAAAAGCAACCGTGAATCAAGGCAGCAACAAGGAACATGGTGCTCGCTCTTTTTTAAAATGCGTAACGATCTGGAATTCAATAGTTATTTCACGCGTACAAATAATTGTTGGAAAAACATACACAAGGATAACAGGCTGCATCTATTATCTTAATAGGTTATAGACAACGATACGTCTAATGTGACTTCGTCAATCATATATACATGATTAGTTCTCACCTAGTAGTAGTAGGACAACCGTGTTAGCAAAAAAAATCTTTTATTTCTTTATAGTATGCTATTTATCCTAAATCCAGCCATTCTCCTCTCTACACATCATGGCTGGCAAAAGTAGAGCCCTACTAGGTTACACCTTCCCTTCGATCTTTCCTCCATTTCCATCCATCCATCCATCATCTCCATCTTTGTCATGTTGAGCACTTCACCTTGCACCCAAGTTGTCTTCTTAATGAAAACGCTAGTTCACTGATTCTCACTTAGTTACCAAAACCCAAACAGATCTTTCAATGACAGCGCAACTGTTAATACTTCTTAACGACTAGCGGAGGAACTATCGTGTAGCACTTCGCTTAGTGAGTACCGAGTGTCGAATTTATATTTTTCCCACAGGAAAACGGAAGGCTAGAACTTATATTTATTGTTAGGATTGCTAAGGTAAAGCCTAAGTGTATCCTAGGTAGGTAAACAAAAATGAGTGGGTTGTGTATGAACTACTTACTAAACTACTAAACACCTAAGCCAAACAATAAGCACCTAAGCTCACTAATAATGAACAAGTACTTAAATAAAGCAAAGCAATAATACTAGAATAAGTACTAAAAATAAAGTACTCAATAAAGTTGAAGGGGACCGTTACGCCTAAGAGGGGGGGGGTAAATTAGGCAACTTAAAAACCTACTTCTAAACTATGGCCTCTTTTTCTAATCTTAGCAAAACCTATGCAAAAGATAAAACTATCTAAATGTGCAACTACGGTTTTGCTAGTGTGTTGCTATCTCTACCACAAAAAGAGTAATACAATCAATGTAAATATGGAAGCTAAAGAGCAAGGTAGAGATATATAAACTCCCGTCGATGACTCCGGTATTTTTATCGAGGTATCGAGAAGCGCACAAGCTTCCCCATAGTCCTCGTTGGAGCTCCTCGCAAGGGCCAAGCTCCCGGTCGGGTAACTCCGTGGATAGCCTCGGGCCTTCCCCACGCGTAAGTGGGTCTCCGATGTGCCTTCCGGCAAGCCTCCCCCAGATGCTCTCCGCCATCTTCACTATCAAGCTTCCGCCCGAAACACCGCGGGCCTTGTTCCCATCCAGTACACAGTGGCGGCCACACCACAAACGCGGTTGGTGTGATCTCGTAAGACTACAAGCCCCTCCGATATACAACAATGGTGCGCGCAAGCACCGAGTGGTAAGAGGTATGCAAACCTCACTATACACTAGGCCTAAACCTAGAGCAAACGCATAAGCTGTGGTCTAATCAACCTAAGCACTTCGCAAAGCACCTACGCTAATCACCTAACAAAACACTAAGCACTATGCAAGTGGAGATCACTAAAATAGTATATTAACACCATTGATATGTTTCCTTAGCTCCACACAACTCATTTGCCCGGTTGGGGGTTGTATTTATAAGCCTCACTGAGAAAGTAGCCATAGGGGACAAAATTCTGCTTTTCTGCTACTGACCGGACGCTGGAGTCGTCCTGATCCGACGCGTCCGGTCGTCCCGACTGTTGGAGCCACGAACAACTGATCGGACGTTGCCAGTGTCCGGTCACTTGCCACCGGACACGTCCGGTCACAAGTTCGTCGCTCTGGAACCTCTCTGTACTCGATCGGACGCTGTTGTCCTGCGTCCGGTCGGTTTGCCGCCAGCGTCCGGTCGCTGCTGCTGTTGCCGAGCCTCTGATCGGAGTGTCCGGTTGCTTTTCGTCAGCGTCCGGTCGCTACAGTGAGCTCGTTTCTTCGCGATCTTGCGTGCGGCTTGGTTTCTATCTTCATGCTTGGACTTTGCTTGATATCTTGGATCTTCTCTTGTGCTCCTAAGGTCTTGCTTGAGGTGTTGATCATCAGATCATCACGTCGTCTTTGTCCAAGTCACGTCTTGCATCCTATTGAACTACAAAACAATCACTTGCAAATTCATTAGTCTAATTTGGTTGTGTTGGTCATCAAGCACCAAAATTCAAAGTAAATGGGCCTAGGGTCCATTTTCCTTTCTCCCCTTTTTGGTGATTGATGACAAAACGACCAAAGCAAGCAAATAATAAAATTTTGAAATTTAAAAACTACCTACGTGCTAGGATGCAATGCAAGGGGCAAGATTATATGATGCTAAAAGATACTAATTGTAAGACTATAAAAACTTATCTTGCCCTTACAAATGTCCCCATGTGGTATTATGGATTTAAGCCTTGCTTCCTATAAATTCTCTCCATTCCATAATCCACTATCCTCCCTTTCTCGAACCATTACTACAAATTAATGTTTGCTTTTGGTCCTCTAAATTCTCCCCTTTGGAATTAAACACCAAAAAGGAAGACATTAGTAGCACAAGGGAGGGTCAAACCTTGTGATCTTTTGTGGCTAGAGTGAAATAGATCACAAAATTTGACTCTCACATTATATAGACTAAGCTCCCCCTAAATATATGCATACATATGGTAGAAGACAAAGCATATGCATAATTGGCAAATTTTTGCTCAAGGGAATTTAATCTATATAATACATGGAGAAAGCATATAAATATCAAAATGAAATCAATATGATGATATCGGTTTAGAAATACCATATGTGGAAACCAATTTGATTTCTACCGCTTGCAATAGGTGGTGGATATTTGAAGTATGATGCTTAACTCTAGGGACTCCATTTTCCTTGCAATAAGACTACTACACACATGATAAGCATGAAAAAAAGGTGTTAGTCTCAAGGCATCCAACTTGTAGAGTAACCTCCCCCTAAATTTGTGCACACAAGTATGAAATACTTGTAGAAAACATGCACATTGATTTTAGAATCAAAAATACTGCTTGAAAGATGACATCACATGAATGTGAGGGTCATTTTCGAAGGCGATATTCGGGAGAAATTATCTACAATTTGGACTTTGACACATATTAGATGATCAATTGAAGGAAAAGCTATGTGCCGTGCGCATAATTTTAAACCATGTAGGTTTGCTCCAAGGGTTAAAAATGAAACCGAGCAAGCCTACCATATGATATACCTAGTGTATGCATGACAAAAGATATAATAATTCAAATGCAAACCTAGGCATGAAGAGTAACTAGATGCTAAAAGATACCAATTGTAGGAAAATCCAAATCTAATACCAATTGAAGTAAATTGAATCTAGTTACCTAACATGGGAAGGGGAATTTGGGTCCATAGTATTCACTAACCCACTTGGAAATTATTTTATTCATCATGATGCACCCCATGAAATGCATCCATACTTTGCCAAGTCTCTAAATTCCTCGAAGTCCATTGGACTTCTCACTTCTCTTTCGGGATCCAAACCTTCTTGGTGCTCTTCATGTTGGAAATGATCTCCTTTGGCACCCAAAAGCGTTTGACCCCATTGTTGGCTTGCTTGTTCACCTTGATGGCCACCACTTTGTCATTTTCTTCTTCTTCAAGAGATAAGGTGTGGAGGCCTTCTTGTCCACCTTGTTGGTGTAGGTGTTAGAGAGCTTGATTGTTTGCTTCTTCTCTTTCTTCTTTGCTCCTCCCCCATTCTTCACCTTGCACTCATAGGACTTGTGACATTCCTTGTGGCACACGTAACAAACCACGGTTTGTCCTTCATCAAGCTTCTTCACTCCCTTGACAGTGTTATCTTGATGAAGTTGGGTTTGCTTTGCCTTGCCTTTTACTTGAGTCAAGTCCTTGGTGAGGCGAGCTACTTCTTGATTGAGTTGCTCATTTTCCTTTGCAACCTCTTGTGTGCATGTATCTACAACTTTCTCAACACAAACTTGGTTGCACAAAGGTGAGTCTAAACATAGATCATTACAAGAAGTAAAGGCATCCTTTTTAGACATGTTAAAGATAGAACTTTTTTTTAGATGCCTTGGAGGGGGTTGTATTAACGGCTACAAGATTAGCAACTTTAGTAGTTAGCTCATCACAATGTTTGCACATGGTTTCTATTTTTGCAAGCAAACTTTTATAAGCATCTTATGAGCTAGCTAACTTTTCTTTTAATTTTTCATTTTTCTTTACAAGTTGCTCATCATTGATTGTGCATTCATTTGTTGTTGCACTAGCCTTAAGTTGCTCAATTTTAGTAGATAGTTCAACATTGAGATTAGCAAAGTTCTCATATTATTCAAGCAAAGTTTTATATGCTTCTTGTGAACTATCTAACTTTTCTTTTAAACTTTTGAGTTTCTTTTGTTGACCAGTGCAAACTTTAGCATAATTGGGATTTTGTAGCACAATTTCATCAAAAGAAGGTATATCATCATCACTATCACTCTCACTAGAGGATGAGCTTTTGTTACCTTGTGCCATAAGGCACACACGTGAAGAGCTTGTGATGAGTGCTTGTGGCCTCGCCTCTTGTGATGGTGTTCTTCTTCACTTAAAGAATCATCCCATGATCTTATTGATGTGAGGGCTTGGTTTTTGCATGCCTTCTTCTTTGTCTTGGGTGTGGGCTTATTTGGACAAACTTCCACAAAGTGTCCCAACTCGCCACATCCATAGCATCATCTCTTTCTTTGCTTATTTCTTTGATTGGTAAAATGAGATCTTGAATTTGGATGGGCACACCCTTGATATTGAGCCTTTGGATCATCTTCTCCACCTTGTTGATTAATTTGATTGATTCTTCATCAAGGTCGGAGGTGGAGGAGGAAGATTGATCATCATCATCATCATTGTCCTCATCTTCTTCTTCATCTTCACTTGAGGAGCTTGAGCTTGAGCTTGTCTCAACTTGCTTGCCCTTCATCTTCTTTTTCTCGCTACATGCGAGAGCTTTGCCTTTGCTTGATGAAGAAGCTTCTTCTTGATCCATCTTACGTGACATTTCAAATGCCACTAACTTGCCGATGACTATGCCCGGGGTCATGGTGCTCAAGTTCTCCATATTGTGAAGGATGGTGATGATGCTTGCATATTTCTTTTGTGGTAGCACGGGGATGATCTTCCTCACGATGTCCACATCATCTAGCTTTATTAATCCTATTGAATGGAGCTCATTGATAATTAGATTCAAACGATAATACATATTATGAACAAGCTCATCATCATTCATTGTAAAGGAATCATAATTTTGTTTAGCTAGACAATGTTTTTGCTCACGGACATTACTTGTGCCATCATGGAGCTCTTGGAGTTTTAACCAAATTTCATGTGCCGTATTTAAAGTGAATACTTGGTTAAACACATCCATGCTAAATGATTCAAACAAGCAATTCTTAGCTCTAGCATTGAAATGCATTTCTTTTTCATCACTCTTTGTGGGTTTTTTGGGATTCTTAATGGGTTTCATCTCGTCATGAGTGAATCTACAAACTCCCAAATCAACCACCTCAAGGTGGCAAGCCATTCTAGCCTTATAGTAAGAGAAGTTAGTGCCGTCAAAGTGCGAAGGCCTAAAGGTATCCATCCCAACCACTCTAAATGGCGTCGGCTCAACGGCGATTAAGCCAAAGGTCCAAATTGAGCCAACCGGCTCTGATACCAATTGAAGGGAACCGTTACGCCTAAGAGGGGGGGGGGTGAATTAGGCAACTTAAAAATATACTTCTAAACTATGGTCTCTTTTTCAAACCTTAGCAAAATCTATGCAAAAGATAAAACTACCTAATGTGCAACTACGGTTTTGCTAGTGTGTTGCTATCTCTACCACAAAAGGAGTAATACAATCAATCTAAATACGGAAGCTAAAGAGCATGGTAGAGATATGCAAACTCCCATCGATGACTCTGGTATTTTTCCTGAGGTATCGAGAAGCGCGCAAGCTTCCCCCTAGTCCTTGTTGGAGCCCCTCGTAAGGAATCCCTTGCAAGGGCCAAGCTCCCGGTCGGGTAACTCCATGGATAGCCTCGGGCCTTGCCCACGCGCAAGTGGGTCTCTGATGTGCCTTCCGGTAAGCCTCTCCCGGATGCTCCCCGCCGTCTTCACTATCAAGCTTCCGGCCAAAACATCGCGGGCCTTGTTCCCTCCGGTACACAGTGGCGGCCACACCACAAACGCGGTTGGTGTGATCTTGCAAGACTACAAGCCCCTCCGATGTACAACAATGGTGCGTGCAAGCACCGAGTGGTAAGAGGTATGCAAACCTCACTAAACACTAGGCCTAAACTTAGAGCAAGCGCATAAGCGGTGGTCTAATCAACCTAAGCACTTCACAAAGCACCTACGCTAATCACCTATTGAAACACTAAGTACTATGCAAGTGGAGATCACTAAAATGGTGTATCAACACCCTTGATATGTTTCCTTAGCTCCACACACCTCATTTGGCCGGTTGGGGGTTGTATTTATAAGCCCCACTGAGAAAGTAGCCGTTGGGGACGAAATCTTGCTTTTCTGCTACTGACTGGACGCTGGAGTCGTCTTGATCGGACGCGTTTGGTCGTCCCGACCGTTGGAGCCGCGAACAACTGATCGGACGTTGCCAGCGTCCGGTCACTTGCCACCGGATGTGTCCAGTCGCAAGTTCACCGCTCTGGAACCTCTCTGTACTCGATCAGACGCTGCTGTCCTGTGTCCGGTCGGTTTGCCGCCAGCGTCCGGTCGCTGCTGCTGTTGTCGAGCCTCTGATCGGAGTGTCCGGTTGCTTTTCGTCTGCGTCCGGTCCAGCGTCCGGTCGCTGCTGTGAGCTCGTTTCTTCGTGATCTTGTGTGCGGCTTAGTTCCTATCTTCATGTTTGGACTTTGCTTGATATCTTGGGTCTTCTCTTATGCTCCTAAGGTCTTGCTTGAGGTGTTGATCATCGGATCATCACGTCACCTTTGTCCATGTCACGTCTTGCATCATATTGAACTACAAAACAATCACTTGCAAATTCATTAGTCTAATTTGGTTGTGTTGGTCATCAAGCACCAAAATCCAAAGTAAATGGGCATAGGGTCCATTTTTCTTACAAAAGTAAATGCTAAATGAAAGAATTACAAAATAGTTATACTAGACCCAGAAGGCTCTTCTGGACTCCGAGAGAAGCTTCACTCTTGCTCTACTTCCACTGCTATACTACTACTCTAATGTTAAGCTAAGCTAGAGAGCTTGAAGAAGCTTGGAGAGCTTGGAATTGAATGGGGGCATTTCTCCACCGAGCTCCACACCTTGAATGGGGGCACTTCTCCACCAAGCTCCACACCCCATATTTATAGTGAAGAGTGATGGGGGGTACTTTTAGGCAGCCAGGAGGTCGGTGGAGCACCTAGGGCACTAGGCGGCGCTAGGGGGGCGACGACTGGCCCTCCATTCCACCGCCTCTTGATCCTATGGCGCTGGTTGGCTCCCAATGGCGGTTGTAGAGGCAGCACATGTCAAAATTCGGGCAAGAAGTCGGTTGGTAAGTCAGTTGGAGGCTCCTAAGTGTATGATAATGGGCCCATGGATCCAAGGCCATCCAATCTTGTCCATTGATCAAACCGACATTGAATGGACACTTGAAATTGCTTCTGGAGCAGCTCCCACGGATCGGTGACATGGCAAGGCCACTTGGGGGGCCGGGCGACGCCCTAGTGGGGCCGGGCGGCATGGCCAAGTGGGCCCAAGGCCCCCTGCCATGTCCAGTTGCCTCCAAAGTCCATATTTGTCACCAATTTGGCCTATTTTTGCTTAAATTTCCTGCATACAAATAATTCTACAAGCACAAGTGGAACTAGGTGAATTATAAAAAAAATTATACACATGTGATGATGATTTACCTCACTTTATCATGCTTTTGGGTGGAATGTTGATGGTCAAAACGGGTGTTAGTGACCGTCAATAGCAACGACGTTGGGAGGGAAGCGGCCAAGGGAGAATGAGCTAACAGGAGATAGGAAAGAATAAGGGAGAGATGATCAAGGACAAGTGATGGGACACAGTGGCAAAATAGTTAGTTTATATCTTTTTGGAAAAAATATTAAATGCGATTCAAAATCTAAAAATGGCATTTCAGCGGGTGTGCATCACTTCGTAAAGGCAACATGGCAAAGCTCATAAATTTGATGGCATTTCAGCGGGTGTGCATCACTTCGTAAGTGGCGCATAAATTTGATGGCATTTCGACAAAACTCACTTGCTCAAAGGGTAACTTTCCAAATTTATTGGGGCAAGTGTACATGGATGAATGTGAACAGGTTGTATTGGATTTTGAAAAAAAAGACATTTGGGCTAACTTGAGCCTATTAAGAGGATGGGCATACAAAGGTCTAGCTAATGGGATATTTTTTCATTATCACTTATATATATGCATAGCTTACCCCTATGAATGGAACTATCCATATTGTACTTATAGAAATGACATCGTGAGTTTGATTAATTTTGACCCTCAATTTCAAAATTCCTCTAAATTTGGTACCTCCATTGCTGGTATACATCCTTTAATTCTGATGGTTTTCATGTCGATAATTTCAGTCTTTCATTATGCCACATGCTATGACGTGGCTTTTGGTGTTTATTAACTTGTCACTTGTTTAAGTAGCCACCTAATGTTTGTTGACATTTCTTAGCATTACTTTTACTAAGTTGTCATCTCTAGCTATGATGCCAGAAATGCTTATTGGTACTTTCTAGCGTCACCTCTAAAATGACACTAAGTACTTAAGTATTTTATTATGACTAGAAAGAATGCAAATATGTATATGAAGGGATCTGCAAGCGCACAGATAATATACCATTGTAGCATTTCACCCGGGAGTATTCTAGGTATTGTTATTTATATTTTTACCATAGAGAAGGATGGGCAGTTGGAATATATTGATAACTTATACACATGCTGGAGAAATAAACTATAACCAATATTCTGCTCACAATAGGGGTAAGTCAAGAGATAAATGTATGTGAATGGTAAGTAATAACTGATTGATCACTCAGAGTACTCATTTCTATGGCATTAGCACTGCTAAGTAGAATATTAGAGGAACAATTCCTAAGTCATTCTTAATTACAAGTCAAAGCATACATTGATTAGTGCAATTACACTTAGTAGTCATGGCTAAGATTAACTTCATATCTACACATAAGGAATATTACTAAGGAAGATTAAGAACAGAGCTTGTCTTCCTTCATAACTAGATCCTACTTGTCCTATATTCGGGGAGTGGACTATAAAGGACTCAATGGGAGTGTCACATATGTGATCTACCACCTGGCCTAGAATATAGGGTGCATCTGTAGGTAAACAACTTATAAGCACCATGCTTGCACAATGTCGACCACTCACCCCTAGTACCTTAGAGCAAGCGCTATACGAACTTATGCTTGAACATGATGATAATCTAACTATACTAAGCATATAATCAAAGTAGACGATGAACATGATAACTAGGAACATGAATATTATTAAGAACAATGTTGAATCAATTGTAGCAAACATATGAATAATGAAAGATACAAAAGAGGATACAAGGGGCTGTACCAAGCCACGCTCTTGACAAATCTGGAATTCAAGCGAAGCTTGCCTTCCTCTAGACCTAGCCTAGCTAGCTATGCCCTAGAATATGGTGAGCTCTGAGGATGATTAGGCTTTCTATCTTCTCAAATGACTTGATGTCTTAGGGAGGGGATAGGGGCTGATATATATAGGCCGTAGCATCCATTCTGAGCCTTCAGATCAAACCAACTTGAAAGGACGACATAGATGCAAACCCTAAGGCGGTGGAGAATCGACATTCGAAGGAGGAGGCTGATAGTGGGCCCAAGGGGCTGGCTGACCTACAGGCCCCACCTAGCATCATCTCATGGTTTTCTTCGGTGGTTTGGCTTTTGGTGTCCTCTGGAACCTTCTGGAGTTGTTTTCGCCATGGATAAGAGCAATTACTTCTGACATCTAGGTCCACCTTGATGGTTTTTTGGATAAACCCTGCTGAAAACATAGATTTGTTAGTTTCAACCCCTAAACCTATGTTGATGATTTCTTTCATGCCCTTATCTAAGTTATATTGACGGTTTATAATGGTTGTTAACTACCGCCAATAGTGGCATGGTCCCTCATCTTATCCACCTTCCTTTACTTTTGACTCCTTCACTGTATGCTCCATCTGATACTAGCTTCCCTGTCTCATCTCATGTTCTCTAGCATTCTCATCGGCAATTCCTCTATCATATGACCTCGTCATACTACTATAGTAACTTCATCACCATCACAAATCAAATAAAAAAGTTCAAAAAATTGGGTTTGCGCTATCGTCATGTCCTGCCTTGTGTTGCCACCAGAGCCCTCATGCAAATCCAGGTCAGGGCAGCTGCACTAATCGGGGCCATGGCCAATGTGCCCTCAGCCACCTCTGCCCTCACACCACACACCACCTGTCGACTAAAGATGCTCGGCAGTCCACCGAGGGGGCTACCCACGGTGGTAGATAGATCAGAGAGGTGCACGTGAATAGGAGCAAGATGGTGACAAGACATAAGGTTTATATAGGTTCAGGCCATTAGCTTGATGTAATACCCTAATCCTATGTCCCGTCGGTTTGTATTGTCTATTGTATAGCCTGTGGGGTAGGGTTATATGTCGATCATGTCTAAATCTAATTGGGTAACAAATAATCTTTGCATGGAATCTTATATTTGGCATATCCTAACAGATCCTATGCTATCTTTAGGATATCACCGAGGTGCCTTGCGGTGTGTGCCGAGCAGTGCCTGTGTCGCAAACCTTCATCTTGTGGGCTGGACCGCGCCTGCTGGTACGACCCATGTGCATCGCCGTGGGTACCCGGGGTCATACCCCCCACATCACCGCACCCTCATTAATCAAAGTTAGAGAGAGGGAGGGAGCAGCCGCCCTTGCCTACGTCAAGAGAGGGGTGACTGATGAAGAGGAAGGGAGGGTAGATTGAGAGGTGTGCAGGTTGAGAGGTTGAGATCATGGGCGGCTATGGAAGCAGTCAGGATAGGTGGCTAGGGTTTTGAGGTTGACGACGAACGAGGAGGGGGTCGTGTCCATCTACATGTCTTTGGCTAGTTCACATATGTTAGTTTGGGAGTATGAGATGTCGCACAATGGCTACCATTGATGGTCTTGTGAGTTTGCATGCATTGTCATCACGATGTTCCCTTGATACAAAGTTAAACCACATGATATGTGTTAATGTGCCATAAAAAACTTGAATTATACTTTTTATTTGGTTTTCATGCATGCCTTGATGATTAAGCGAGATGGTAACAAGACACAAGGTTTATACAGGTTTAAGCCGTCAGCTTGACGTAATACCCTAATCTAGTGTCCCGTCGGTTTGTATTGGCTATTGTATATGATTGCATGTGTTTTTGAGGGGGTCCCCTACCCACCTTTTATAGCCCAAGGTGTAGGGTTACATGCCGATCAGGTCTAAATCTAATTGGGTAACAAATAATCTTTGCATGGAATCTTGCATTCGGCATATCCTAATAGATCCTATGCTATCTTTAGGATATCGCTGAGGTGCCTTGTGGCGTGCGCCGAGTAGTGCCGTGCGTCGCAAGCCTTCGTATTGTGGGCTGGACCGTGCCTGCTGGTGTGACCCATGTGCATCACCATGGGTACCCAAGGTCAGACCCCCCATAGCTAGTCCTAGAGCGCCTTGTATCCACTTGGTGACGCCGTCTTGATGGAGCCCGAGCAGTTTGACATGAAGCCGATCAACTTGACTAATGATTTGAGTGGTGAAAATAAAAAAACAGTTTAACTGGTGGCCTAGGCAGTGAAAGTAAGCACAGACCAGTTTATCTGGCCTACCGACCTATGAGGACAGCTGCCGACCAATTGAAATGGCTAGTAGATCTCGGACATATCCAAGTGAGGCTCATGAATAGGATGTAAGGAGCTCAAGATGAAAATTTGAAAATTCTTGGCTGATGAAGTGTACACACTTAAGTTCCAATGGCGATAGCGCTGTCGACGTGGTCATCAAAGTAGAGCAGAGGCATTAAGCGACATCTTTGACGTAGCCAAAACAACATGAAGAAGAACTAGTACATGCACCGCAAGGTGCATTGTACACAATGTAGTCCCCAATCATGAGATTAGGTGTAGGATACACCTAATGTCAGGGTCTTGACAAAATTAGCAGTCCCCAGCATAGCTGAGAATGCAACCAGTCCCTAGCATAGCCAAAAAAGCAACCAATCCCCGGCATTGCCTAAGAGACACTCAGTCCCCAGCGTAGCTGAGAAATCTAGTGACCCAAAAGTCAATACACTCATTGCAAGGTGAAGTGTACACACTTAGTCCCCGAACCAGCTATAAGATGAAGAATAAATCTTGTAGCAGGGTCAAAGAAAAGCCTCAAGATGGTACCACCGATCAGGAGAAAAATATGTGCTTCAACAGATAGCCTACTTGGGCCATCAAATCCTCATGGAGTAATCATTGCAGTAATTAACGGAGCCAAACAACAAAAATCGGGCCGCCCATTGTTATCTTCCTGTCGAAGGAAAAGCAGTGGCCCATTGCGCGGCCCATTTAATGGAAACCATGGAGAAGTCAAAACGACGCACTGTAAATGCCGATGAACTCATGCGCATGGCGCAGCAGTAGTGGGAGCGGGTGCGCGTGGCACGGCATGGTTTCCCAAAAACTCTGGATATGAAGGGGCTAGAGCTAACCATTATTAAGCCTACCCCACCCACAGCGCGACGCACTCCTCCACTTCACAGTAGCAGTTGCATATTTCCTCGGGTTCCTCCACATTCCGCCGCCGCCAGCATCCAAACTCGCTATTTGAGTGAATCGAGCACTGCGAGTCCCCAGTTCTAGATCTGAATCCATGGCACCGAAGAGAAAACATGGAGGTTCAAAGAAGGTGGATCACGAGGTCAGCCGTGACAAGGAGTGGGTGCGGTCGACTAGTAGTGAAATGGCGCTCAACAGCTTGGTGGTGCACGGCGTCCTTCCCAACAGGGCGACTGCAGGCTGGCATCCAGCGGCCGGTGAGGATTTCCCAACACACCATACCAATGAATTGGTCATGTTTGTGGATTATTTTTTCCGTGCCTTTGGTGTTCTGATTCATCCCTTCCTTTGCAGTCTGATTGCCTATTATGGCATCAGTCTCTACAATATGAGCCCAAACTCTATCTTGCACGTTGCCATCTTCATCAATCTTTGTGAGACATACCTTGGAATCCTCCCCCATTTTGATCTTTTTTGTCATTTCTTTTGCCTCAAAGTGAAAGGGGGAACTGGGTCCCGGATGGTCGGTGGTATTTATTGTTGGCGATCATTAACGATCAAATCCGACCGCCAACTAAGGTACAAAAAGAGGAGAAATTGGCAATCTTAAACACATATGCATTTACTATTAGCCAAGTTCCACATGTATTTGGAGAATATTGTTTTACAGGTCACGGACACAAATACATGGACAAATTCACTGAAATGCGCTTTCGGACACTGATTTGTGCACAGGAACAAGGGAGACGCCAATCCACTTAACTCAATCAGGCAAAGCAACCATTGGGGAGTGATCCATGTCCAGCCCATAGCCCACCATGCGAAGGTAGTGGTGAGGTGGCTCAGTCAGGGGGCTGCTGACCCCTAGGTGCGGGTGACCCCCTATCAACCCCTCTCGTCTACCCCTTCGACAGGCGATGGCTTGTGGACATGCTGAGGTGGTGTAGCTCGGTCCTCGTGCCAAGAATAGCCCCTAGCACCGCCTCTACTCCTTGTATAAATAGAGGGGCACCCCCGTCTACAACACACACCATTTGGCATACTCACACACCACATTGAGCAACACCTCTCACACCTCACTCTCTAGTTGTAGTTTTACTTTTTAGTAGTAGCTTTAGAGCAAGGCAAAGCTACCTTGGAGAGCTTGGCTCCTTAGAAGAAGAGACCTTTGGGTATTAATAGAAATATGAGTTCTTCCAAAGCTATGCTCTCATATTATTATTATAATTATAGTCATACTTATGAACTAGAGTATAGTTATTGTGTTATGATCTTGATATATGAACTAGTCTTAGTTTGTATGTCATGAAAGTAGCATACTTAACTTTATGCTTAACCACTCATATAACTTATATAATTGGGTTTATAGCTAAGTTGAGGTGGTGGTTCATCATGCCGTCAGGTGTGCCCAAGTCCTTTACCCGTCGATCTGTAGGGTCGGGGACCCGGGGGGATTTGGGTAGTTTCCGTATACGCAAGCGTGGTGCTTGGGTATGGAGAGACAGGTGAATGCATTGTCCCTCTCCATGGTTGAGGTGGTAGGTGGCAGGTGGTGATAGCCCTGTCCGTCCCTTGTAACCCCCACATTCGTTTGGGGTGTAGCTGTAACATCCTAGATTTTTTGTGCAACCTAAAAATCCCAACTTTTTAAAATTTTTTGCTTGAATGTGTGTTGCATGTAAATGTTAGGTCAAACTCAAGTAAAATGTTTTCCCTTCCTGCCCCAAATTCAAACTCTGAGCTTCAAAAGGTTTTACAATGTACTGCTTGTCATGAAGACTGATCACCTATGTGACAACAGGTGTTTTCAAATAAAATGTTTTCGAGGAAAAATTAAAACCTTGGTTGAATTCGAGCCACACTCGAATTCAACATGCAACCCGCACGCATGATTTGTTATTTCCTAAAATGAAACTGCTAGCCCTCTCTCATCTCCTTCAAATTGAGTTTACAAATAATTGTGCACCATGTTTAGTGAAGATGCATGTGTGATTTGGTTGTTCTATTGTGCTTGGAGGTAGCCCTCTCCTAGAGATCCCTATGAGCAAATAGGAGGAACCCTATCTCCTTTACCTCCTGGCTTTTGACTCAACCATTTGAAGTAGGCCTCCTTTCTATATATCTCCCTCTAGCCCAGTTTAGCCTTCCTCTCCTCTAGCCTAGTTTGGCCTTCCTCTCCTCTAGCCCAACATGGGCACAGGTAGCAGCCAACCCTCCTTCTCCTAGCTAGAGGCCTAGCTCTAGCAAGCCCAGACCAGTCAGCGCAGCCCCATCTCCACCTCACAAGCACAACATGTAGAAGCATCGCCTGCTTCCACTCATGCACATGACATGCATAGGGAGGCGAAGCCACTGCTCTTGCATGGCCAAGATGGCCCACACTTTAGCTGCAAGGAGTGAACTAGATCTAAGGATGCCATTTCCTCCTGTCGCCCCATTGTACATCATCGTCTCCTCTTTGCTCTAGCCAGAAGTCGTTCCCTGCTTTCTGTTTGGGAAGAAGCACAGCTGCTCTATTTCCTATCATAGGCACACACGCCATCATGGGCCCACCTAGCCGCACCCCAGGCCCTAGACCACCCGTGATGCACCCTTGACCTCATAGTGACCCGCGCCCTGGCCTTGCCTTCACGCAGCTTCCTAGGCCAAAGCACCTGGATGTCCGCCGTGTGTCCCCGTGGCATGACTGGCAAGGATCACTGCCATCCCCTGGACGCTCCCCACCTCGTGAACCCTAGGCGCCCCACATATAAAATCCACAGCCATCACCCTCCTCGCCATCTCCCTCCACCCAGCTGCCGTAGGACTCCTCCACCCTCTCTACCTTCTTCCTAGAAGTGCAATGGCTATGGCACCGTGAAGCCGAGCCATTGCCAGCCACAGCCTCCCCTCGGCGCAGTGGCACTATGACCCAGCGGCGCCTTCAAACTGTGCCATCGCCCGTGAGCCACGGTGACATCATCGCCAAGCTGCCGCATCGCTCGGAGACCGCATCACCGCCTCCCGTCGCCATGACAGAGTGGCCGTGACGAGCCTCTCGCCACCCGCCAAAGCTGCGTACCTTCCTACCCAGCAGCCACGACCTCACTAGGACACCACACCGGTGGATGCAACCTGTCCGCGCTGAGCCTCCTGCGTTGCACGATCTCCCACCCTAAGCCATCGCTGGAGCTGATGGCGACCACGACGCCAAGCCAAACACCGTGATGCCACCCCTGAAGCCAACTTCACTGCCAAGGTCACACTAAAGGGAATGCCATCCACATGATGTCCATGGCCATGAGCTCAGCACCGCCTTGTTCAACTTGCACCATGCCGGCCTGTACCAAGAATGGAGCCACAACATTTAGCTTGCCCCGCGCGATCATCATGGCTTCGCCCCCTCCTGGCACCGCGTGACCAACCGCTGACGAGCCCACCAGTGAGCACCAAGCACCCAGGCTCCTTCCTATATCGCCGATTCCGTCTTGTCCATGCCTGTCCCGGCCTTTGTGCCGGCGTACCCTCTCTATAGGGGCGTGATGCCGCGTCGGTGGCCACCCACGGTTGCCACATGGTCGAGCCCCGTTGTAATAGAACTGTCCAATTTATAAGAGCACAAGTACAATGGCAGCCTACAAACGGTCGCACTATCATACTTGAGCCCATATAAACTCGGTAGTCCATCGAGTACCATGAAGGGTCTCAATTCGTCGCCAACATACAACCAAGATCATACATGATTCAACATACAAGCCACATGTTACATAGAGTTCACAAATACATTGCCATACATAAGAGTACGATTAAAATTATTGCAAACCAAGTTTAAATAAAGTAGTAGCGGAAGCAAAGTAGTTTTTAAACCAACATCTCACACCATTGTTCAAATACTTGCCAGTCTATGATCACAACCCACCAAACTCATCATAGATTAGATATATAAATAGAAGTGCCTTGCCCTGGCTTACTCCTCTTCCACAGCGGGACAGAAACAATTCTTACAATAGCCATAAAAGACTATGTTATCTACAACAATTGGGAAATAAACCCTGAGTACAAGAAGGTACTTAGCTAGACTTACCCATCATAAATAAAAAAATAAAGTGACTCCAAGGATCATGCAAGGCTTTATAAGTGGAGCTAGCTTGACAACATTTTGCATAAAAGCTACTAGTTGAGCTATACATTTTATAATTCGGTCATCAAGTTAGTTAATTATAGCTATTCATCTATAGATTAGCAACGAACCCATGCCGAACATGTGATATATCAGTAGTGACAAAACAATAGTAACCATAGTAGTTTATTATATCTTTCTCAGAACCATTCCACATGCCATTATCACTATGATAGAAGGAAGCTCAGTCAAGTTTCTCACTATCCGGGAGAGACGGCGACTCGAATTAATTGCAACCAGCTGGGCAGTATTCCTAACACAAACCCAGGTAGACCAGATCAATGGTCACCTTAGGTCACCTTTGGTACAACTCAGGTCCAATTCGCGGGTTCGATCAGCGCCGCACAATTAGGGACACTATGGGATGCCAGGTCGATCAAGACTCTAACCTGCCCTTGGCGTCACACCGGCTCCCCACACATTCTTACTACCACCACTATGCGCACTCTAATAGAACGAGGCCCGACCTAAGTTGAGCTACTCGGCTTCACTCTCAGAATGAGTTATCCAGCCAGCTAAGTGAGAGGCATGCGTTCAAAATGATCAAGGACCAACAATGATACGGTCCTTAATCGCCGCAGACGGAATCACATGAGTCAACCTACAACATAGACTCTATCCGGCCTCGATTTACAACATCCCATGGTTCTTTTACATTATAGCAAATATATCCAACCGTGGTTCAGTGTCCACCAATATCTCGCAGGTGACAGGAAATCACCTGACTTCTACCGAGCTAAGCATTGCTAAGCAGTTATTTGATCCTAGACCTACATAGGGCTCAAGGTATATTTTTGGACAAGGTAGTTCTATGCATCAAGTGTTTCCAACCAACTCTTATAACCTAATGCATCAAACATAAAAAGGACTCAAGTGATATTTCATAAAACATATGAGACTTAGAATGCTCCGGGGTTTGCCTTTCAGGAAAGAAGTGGGTCGGTGGTCAGGGCACTTCGGAAGTTCCTCAGTAGCTAGCTCCTCACCTTCGAGAGCCGCTAGCTGTGGTGTCTATTGATTCTCCTCCTCCTCTTCTTCAAATTCAAGTAGGGTTACTCCTTCGGGCGATTCTACATGTATGAGCATGAAATAACATATCATGGATGCATAGATAATGGTATGAATGATGTGATATGATAAAATGCATACTCATAAGTGTCCTTAACAGTAATGCATATCTCCTCTCTAGTAATTAAACAAATTTCCATTTAAGCAATTTCTGGATTGTAAAACAACAGCCACTTGTTCTAACCATAACTGGAGTTTTACACATCCACATAATATGATCTTGGACTTTCTAGAAAGCTTATAAAATTTTCTACAACTTTCTTATTGACAAGTTTCACAGAAAAGATCATTATCATCATGAATTTGTCACCACAATAGAAACTACTCATGCAGCCATCTACTTGAATTATAAAGCAATAATTAACTAGGTGCCTATAACCAATTAATTCCAAGCACAACTACTAATATTAACAGATCATATGCATCACAAGCACCATAGAAAACATCATGGTTAAGCCCAAATAATTTACTTATGTGCATTTATTAATTTCCTTATATAATAGGGTGATTTAAAGGATAATTATTTCTAGTGCTCAATAATCTCTAAGAAAATTATAGTAGCTTAAACATGACCCCAATAGTCTACTGTATAAATTTCAAGCCATTTGGATAAGTACAACTACCCCTACAAAAATGACAAGTTGCATAGGCTTATTTTAGCAAAAATAGTTTAGACTAGTGAAACGTATCAAACAATAGATTTTATATTTTTCCTTCTTTCATCCTAGTACAAGAACACTTTGTAAAAATTTTCATGATCATAAGTTATGTATATCTACCCCAATTAATTTCACCAAAAACTAGTAATTAATCAAGGTTAAATAGTAAGACCATGTTTCAAGTATGCCTACTATAGGTTTAGTATTTTTCCTAGCTAGAGGATGTCAATACAAGACCAACAAAATTAGAATCACAATTTTAGCACTTCCCTAGCTCAAGTTATGCATTTTACAAGATAGAAACAAATTTAAAAGCACTTTACTAGCTTAATTTAATTCACACAGAAAACTACTCCAAACAGCAAGTTTAATATTTTTATCAGATAGTACATTTCAATATAAAGCTAACAAAATTTTGTTCACTCCATTTGGATACTCGTAGCTCAAGATATGTTTTTTGCAAGATTGCATTCAAAATCTATGAAAACAAATAAAGAAAATCAGTAAAAAATCTGAAAGATACTACATACACCCGGTCTATACACCCACTGTGGCTAACAACAGGGGCCACGGTCAACGTGACCCCACGCAATAGACACACAGAGCAGGGGCGCAACTTGACCGGTGGCAAACTCGTCGACAGCGAGGTCACCGGTGGTGAGGTCCCCAGCATTATGTTCCCCACACTCTTGCGCATCAACTGATACCCATGATTGACTCAGTGCATCACTGGAGTGACCTCGCTGGTGAGCATGGTGGCTCGGCAGCAGCGCGTGGTGGTGGACTCGCTAACTCTCGCGAAGATGTGACCAAACAAGCATGGCTATAGCTTCTACGAACCCTAGCGGAGCTCTACGGTGCAGATTGAGCCACGGTGAAGTGGTGGTGATCTCCGGCCACGTGCATGGCGGCACGGTGGCGTATAGCGCATGCGGCGACACTTGACGTTTTCGACAAGATGGTGGTTGGTGATGGGTCTTTGTCATAGGAGAAGGTGCTATGGGTCACAGCGGTGTAGAGACAAACATAGGACAGGGAAGACAGGGTCTATTTGGTGCCGGTCGCGGCAAGCTTGAGCTCGCGGCCATGGCAGGCACAAGTGGTGCGGTCGCATGTTCCCACATGGCAGCAACGATAGTAGTTAAACTGGCTATGGCATGAGCTTCTATGATCGAAGACGGTGACGAACCAAGGAAGAAAGAGGTAGGAGGAGCAGCGGATAGGGCTGGCCACGGCGAGCTCGGAGCTCGACGACATTCCATGGCCATGGCGGCGACGGCGACGAGCAATGTGTCCTCACCCTTGCTCGAACAGCGGTGCTAGCAACTCGGTGAGGTGGAGCACATCAAAGCGGAGCTGTGGGCGAGATGGATTGGATGGTGGTGCGGTGTGGTTGGCGTGCGCGCGGCAGAGGTGCGGTGGTGGCGACGGTGGAGCAGCTCAGCTCTAGCAGGGGCGAGAGCAAGAGAGGCAGGGCGAGAGAGTGAGAATGGGAGAGAGTAGCAGCGTCGCCTCCCTCTTCTCTCCACTTTGGCACGGCGACACGGGGCCGTCGTTGTTGTGCGGGGACCACACGGTGGCTCGCCCCTACGCGCGGTCGGCCACCAAGCGGTTTGAACTTGGCCTGTTCAGAGCTACAGCGAGCGACTAACAGAGCAAGTTCAAGCTGATATTACTCCTAATCCATGGCAATTTAGCCAAACTGTATTAGTGAAAGTTGTAGAGCTACATGTGATCTACAATTTTGCTTTAGGAGCCATCATCAAATTCTCAATGGTTTGCAAGTTACAAAGCTCCAAAGTAGGTCACATTGAAACTGAAAACAACTTCTAGACAACAAAATTTTTAAGTCTCAAAACAGCATTTTGTTGATTCTTGTAGGCCCTATTTGACTATGTTAGGCACTGAATTAGCTCATGACCCTTAAACAAAGTTTCTTCCACATAAGATAAGCTACAACTTTTATTAAGGGTGCACTACAATGTAAACACTCTATGCTATAGTTCAACTTTGGTCAAAGTAGGATCATAAAAAATGACATTATGAGTAAACTAGGACTTAGAAGCAAATTTGGCCCATGTCATGAATACAATCATTGTTCCATTTTCCATCCTAGATATGTCTAAGGTGTTTTTGTGACCTCACAACCATCTCCCACATTGGTCACACATGATTACAAGCATATGTAAGTATATAAGCAACATCACATGTGATAAAGAGAAGGTGAATGAAATAAAACTTCACATGATCATGCTCATGAATGCTTGGATGATGCTTATGCTCATGAAATGCAAGTGCCAAATGCAATGCTTAACACTGGGTGTTACAACCATCATGCACACGAGTAGCACACAGCAACATAGGGATGACACGCTAGGCCATAGCCTTGTTACCTGCTTGCCTCGGCCTTCGACGCCGGCTTTGTCCCCGTGCCGGCATGGCCTTCTGGCGCATCGTGGGATGTTCCATGCCCACCCACACATGAGCATGACTCATCATGGACACAAGACTATACCTTTACCATTGTAGCATGAAGCCGCGCTCTCACATGCATAGCCATGGTGCTACGCACACACACACCCACGGCTAAGCCACGGCGGCCCCCGAGTGGTCGAGCGTTGCCGCATAGAGCATGCCTTGCCTTGGCCTTGAACCTGCATAGATACATCATGCACGAGCGCCTCTAACCACCCATAGCCATGGCTAGAGCCCTGCTATCACCGTCGGTCGCTACGACAGCGCCGAGCACCACGATGACGCCCACCGCCGTCGCACTCACGACCATGACCACCGACCCAAGGCCTAACCTAGACCTCACCGAGCTCTAGCAAGCCGTTGGGGCAAGACGCATGCCATCACGAGGCGTTCATCTCTGGTTCCCTTTTCTGCCAAAAAGAGGAGTGAAACCTAGAGACCATCACAAACCACCGCCATGCCCTGTCTTTGGTTGCCCACCTACCTGGCCGCCATCCAAGAGCACAGCCCATCCTTGGACCAATGCACACCCAACCGTTGTGGGTTCACTGCACATGGTCTGGTCCAGCAACATAGAGCCGCCATCATCGGTCACCCACGACCACAACAACATAGTCCCTCGCTGAGCCCACAAAGGCACAACACGAGCACGGCTTGGCACCACCATGCTGCTCTAGGCGCTTTGCCCTAGACCCCATATGAGCGGATGCCGGCCTTACACGCCACGGGCTTGGTGAGCCCCCTACGGTCTCGGCATCAAGCTCCTAGAGGGCACTCCACCCTGCCTACCCAGGTGATGGGTGACATTTTGGGGAAGCCCAGCGAAAGGCTGAGCCCAGGATCCATTTTGGCCCACCTAGAGCCCAAACCCCTTCCTTCCTTCCCTGTGCAGCATCGGGCCAAATTTGGCCATACAACCTAGCTCACGCCTGCCGGGTCGCCTCTCGCTTGGGCTACAACAAACCGAGAGACCACTTGATCCCTTGCCCTTTTCCATTTATCTATTTTTAGAAAACCTTGCCACCTTTCAAAATTCATAGCAAATTCATCTCAGCTCCAAAAATTATGAAACCAGCTTCATCATTTTTCTAAAACCATGCTCTACCTCCTAGTGCAGTTCTTGAGTCCTCTTGTGTCAGTTTTGTTGTGGTTTTTTTGCTTCTTATTGGTGGCCTTTCTTGGTCTTTTCTTTGCATAGCAACGACTCAAAATCGGATGGATCCGATGACGCACCCGGAAGTCATGGACCTTGATGGAGGACAACTTTGACTTTTGGAGACGCGTACCACTATCTCCTCGACATCGCATGTGTCATGGCAGCACCTTATCTTAGAGAATCCTATTAGGCATTGCAAGTAGAATTGCTAGCGCTTTATATTTATTCCTTTGCTAGTCTATGTGATGCATGCTAGCCTGAGCCTTGATTGCCTTGATCAAAATCTCTTCACCCTGACAACCCAGCTTCGCACTCGCAATTATATTTTGCCTACCTGCTTGCTTGCATTTACTTCCATCATTATTACATATATGCCTTGTTACATGATGTGATGGTTGGATGGTGATGTGGTTGGTGGATTGGGGTTGGCCGTGAGGCTTCCCCGTGAGGTAGATGGTAGGTTGGCGCAATAGGAGCGTTGAATCCTGTGTGGGTGGTGGTGATTGAGGAGTTCTAGAGATATTTCTTGCCTTGACCTGTTTCTTTGGTGATATTGGCCGGAGTGAGAGGATTTACCCTGGAGGGGTGCACTGGGTGCATGGTGTAACACCCTAGGTGTTAGGTTTGCACTTGCATTGCATGAGCATAAACATCATTCATTCATATATGAGCATAAACATATGAAACATTCATATGAAACATATGAAACATACCTTTGTCCTTCTATGTTGCAACGTGTATATGCTTTATGGTCATGCTTGTTAAGGCAAGTGGTTGATGTTGATCACTGAAACACCTTAGACACACTTAGGATGGTACATGGAACAAGTTTGGTATTCATGACATGGACCAAAATAACCCCCAAGTCATAGTTATTCTAGAAACTCTAATTTTCATGATCCTACTTTGACCAAAGTTGAACTATAGCATAGAGTGTTTGCATGGCAGTGCACCCTTAAGAAAAGTTGTACTACTTTACTAGAGTAACAACTTTAATTTTTGGGCCAAGACCTAATTCAATGCATAGCATGCTCAAAAATAGCTCACAAGTGGCAAGAAAATACTGTTTTGGGAACTTAGAAATTTTCTATCTTGGAATGACTTTCAATTTCATCCTACTTCTCTTTGACGCATTGTAGTTTGAAAACCATGGTGCTCTAGACCAAACCCATAGAAGCAAAGTTGGAGTTTACATGTACCTCTACAATTTTTATTAATGAAGTTTTTGCTAAATAGCCACGGATTAGTAGGACTGATCGCTTGAACTTGCTTCGTCAGTCGGGTTCAGTGGTGTCTGAACCGGCGCCGCGTGCACGCGTCATGGCTGACCGGTGTCAGGCTGCGGCCGATGCATGGAGGCTATCCGCTGGTGTCGGGCCCGCGCGTCAGGCTGGGGCGAGCAGCAAAACCACACGACAACGCCGCTCTCTCTCAGTCACGCTCACTCCCTCACTGTCGCTCTCACTATTGCCGTGCCCGAGCGAAACCGAGCATCGTCGCCATTGCCACCGACCTCCACCATGCTCGCTCACTGCCACCGCAGGACCATTGTCCGATTGCTTATGCACACCACTCAGTCATCACCTTCTCCACCTTCTCGAGTAGCTGGTGCCACTAGACGAGCACCGGTAAGGCCACATTGTCGCGCCACCGTGGCTGCCATGGCCGTAGTGCGCCGCCGAGCATGAGCTCGCTGTGGACAGGCCGCTCCACTACATCTCCTACCTTTCTATTGTCCAGTCCATAGTTGCCTTAGGTCACTGCTGCTTAGGCCGGTGCTAGGATCGATGCTACCTTACCATCACGTGGGAACGCACCGCCGCTCCCGCAGCGTGCCCGCCATGGCCGTAAGCTCAAGCTCGCCGCGGCTAGCAGCCCCTAGGTCTCGTCATCCCCCACTTGAAGATGTTTATGCATAGCTAGGAAAGCTAGCTCCTACCATGAAGATGGAGACACACCTCTCGCTGCCGGTTAGCTAGAATAGAGAGCCCTACCATGTGCGTTGGGTGCCACCATGCTGCCATGCACACGGTCTGGCTCCCCCACTGCTCCACCGTGGCTAGATCTTGCTCTAGAACTGTGCTAGGTCACCATAGAGGTAGGACCGTCCTCGCCGGAGCCTGCCATGGTCGGAAACAGCTGGCGTGCCACTGCGCGACCACCACCATCCGCCATGCTCGCCGGTGAGCTTGCTCTGATGAGCCACCGATCCAACCTGGGGTACCCTTGGGTGTGGGTTGACAGAGGAACACGATGGTGCCTGGGGTTTCGTCGGAGACCTCGTCGTCAGCAAGCTTTTCACCTGTCAGCGCCGTCCTCTGCTTCTGTGCCAATGACATGTGGGGCCCATTGATCTACGGGGCCCAGCAGTCAGTCGTAGTGGGTGTAGTGAGCCGGGTACACGTAGTGATTTTAGTTTTAAATGTTTCCTTTATTTTTCTCAAAAATTGATTCAAACTTCAAAAATTCATATCTAGAGCTAGGAGTGTCCAAATTGAGTGAACCAAATTTTATTGGATTTATCATGAAGTGAAATATTTGATAAAAATATGAAAACTACTGTTTGGGAGATTTTTCTGAGAGAATTAAATTGAGCTAGATAAGTGCTTTTAAAGTTGTTTCCATCTTGTAAAATGCATATCTTGAGCCAGATAGTTGCTTTTAAAGTTGTTTCCATCTTGTAAAATTGTCATTCCAATTTTATTGGTCTTGTGTTGACATGCTCTAGCTTGGAAAAATGCTAAACCTACAGTAGGTATACTTAGAATATGGTCTTCCTATTTAACCTTGATTAATTGCTAGTTTGTAGTGAAAATAAATGGGGTAAAAATACATAACTAATGATTATGCAAATTTTTACATAGTGTTATTGTGCTAGGATGAAAATAAGAAAAATATGAAATATGTTTTTTGACACTTTTCACTAGGCTAAACTATTTTTGCTAAAATAAGCCTATGTAACTTGTCATTTTTTGTAGAGATGGCTATACTTATCCAAATGGCATGAAATTGATACAGTAGACTTTTGGGGTCATATGCAGGCTGCTGTAATTTTCTCAAAATTTATTGTGCACTTTTGATATATATTCCTTATTTCACCTTAGTGTACTATTTGATAAAATTATGAAACCTACTGTTTGAGATATTTTTCTGGGAGAATTAAATTGAGCTAGATAAATGCTTTTCAAGTTGTTTCCATCTTGTAAAATTCATATCTTGAGCTAGGGAAGTGCAAAAATTATAATTCCAATTTTACTGGTCTTTTGTTGACATACTCTAGCTAGGAAAAATGCTAAACCTACAGTAGGTATAATTGGAATATGGTCTTCCTATTTAACCTTGATTAATTGCTAGTTTCTAGTGAAAATAAATGGGTTACAAATACATAACTAATGATTATGTAAATTTTTACACAGTGTTATTGTGCTAGAATGAAAGTAAGAAAAATATGAAATATGTTGTTTGACACTTTTCACTAGGCTAAACTATTTTTCTAAATTAAGCCTATGCAACTTGTCATTTTTGTAGAGATGGCTATACTTATCCAAATAGCATTAAATTTGTATAGTAGACTTTTGGGGTCATATGTAGGTATTGAAATTTTCCCAAAATTTACTGTGCACTTTTGATATATGTTCCTTATTTCACCTTAGTGTCCAAATAAATTAATAAAGGCATTTAAATAAATTATTTGAGCTTGACCATTAAGTTTTCTAAATTGTATATGATGTCTATGAACTGTTGGTACCATTGATTGTGCCCAAATTTGATTGCTTGTATGCAAAGAAATATTAATTACTCTAAAATTCAATTTTAGTGATTGTTTTGGATAGTTTCTATTGTTAAGTAAATTGCATGGATAAAATGATGTTTGTTGTAAATCTTGCTAATAACAAAGTTGTAGATCACTTACTTATATTGCTTGTGTCAAATTTGCATGGCAATACTCTAAATGGTTTGAGAGTTATAGCTATTGGAAGTTCGTCTCCAGAAATGCTTATTCTCTGGGATTTCTAGACATATCTAGGAAATTACTTTGTTTGACCTTGATAGCCGTTGAATCATCTTGAGATGGCTATAAGAAAGTTGTAGCCAGTTTTATACGATTTCTAGAAAGTCCAAGATCAAAGTATTTGGTTGAGTAGAACTCCAGATATGACCAAAATAATTAGCTAATGTTTACAGTCCAGGAAATGACTAAGTCAAATTGTAATTGTTTGTCTTTTGTGATGGTTGTGTAGATGCTTAGGCTAATTGAGATTAGTTGTTAGCTGTAGGTTCTAAGCCTCTTACTGATGATGAACAACTTTACCTTAGGTTACTAGAACTTGGTGAGTGTATGTTTCTTGTACTATAGAAGAGATATGCACCTACTCAGTAAAGATCAACTAGAAGAAAGTTATACATCTACTTGGTCAACGAATGTTAAACTTATCATAAATTTTGCGGATAACCATGCTCATGTATATACAATTTATCATGTCATCTCATCTCCTATGCATTCATGATACTCATTTGTGCATAGGCATGCAATAGGTTCCCATAAGGAGTGACGCTACTCGAGTTCGAACCCGAGCGTTAGGAGGAGCAGCTGGCAGCCTAGGAGCAGTTGGTTTAGGCGGTAGGAGGAGTCAACGTGGAAGATCTTCCTAAGTGTCCTAACCACCAACCTTCCATATTTCTGAAAGGCAAGCCCCGGAGCATTCCAAGCCTCCTATATTTTTTAAATATCAACTTGAGTCCTTTTATGTTGATGCATTAAGTACTAAGGGTTGATTGGAACCACTTGCTGCATATACTTTACTTGTCCAAACAAATATATCTTGAATCCAATGTAGGTCCAGGCTCGAATATATGCTTAGCCATGCTTAGTTCGATAGAAGTCGGGTGATTTCCTGTCACCTGTGAGATATAGGTAGATATCTGGTCACGGTTGGCTATAATTGCTATCATGGAAATAACCATGTGTTGATGAATAAAAAGGAGATCGGGCAGGATTGTGATAGAGAAGCAATAAGGCATGGAGGTCTTGGTGCCTATTTATCCCCGTCCATGTTGGTTAAGGACCGATTCGCTGTACGTCCTTATGTCATGTTGAACGCATGCCTAGCACTTAGTTGGTCGGATAAGTCGTTTCGACCATGAAGTGAGTAGCTCAACTCAGGCCGGGACCCGATAAGTGAAAGTGCGCACACTAGAGGAAGTAAGGATGTGCGGGGAGCTGGTGCCATGAGTCCAAGGGCAGGCCAGGCCTAAACTTCCTAGCAGACTGGTAGCATCCCTAAGGATGCGGCGCTGCTCGGACCCGTGACTGTACCTGAATTGTACCAAAGGTGACCCAACGTGACCCCGACGGGGGAAGTATGTGTTTGTGTTAGGAATAACTCTCTAGCTAGTTGGAATCGATTCGAGTCATCATCTCTCCTGGATAGTGAGAACTTGACTGAGCAGCGACAACGTAGCATTAATTGATGGAACTTGATGGTTATGATGATGCTCAAATTAATACATCGGATATGGTTACTAATACTTGTTAGCTTAATCAAGTGATTGCTCTAGTACAGGTGCTAATCTAGAGATGCTTAATTGAATAGGCATTCAATTTGATGTTAAAGATATTAAATCTCCAAGTTATGTTACTTAAGCTTTTATGCAAAATATTGTCAAGCTAACTCCACCGATAAAGCCTTGCATACTCCTTGGTGTCATATTATTTATGGTTTATGATGGGTAAGTCTAGCTAAGTACATTCTCATACTCAGGGTTTATTCCCTCTTGTTGCAGATGATATGATGTATCATGGGTACTATCAGAATTGTCTTCATCCGGCCATGGATGAGGACTAAACCATCGGGCATGGTACTCCTAAGTTATCCTCTCTGTTATGCTTTTGCTAGAAATGACCGTGGTACTGGCATGTATTTGAACTAAGTGTGATGTTGATGTCAAACTACTTTGCTTCTGCTATTTGAACTTTGTTCGTAATAACTATGTGAAACTCCGATGTATGTAAGATACTTGTGAACCATTTGTGAACTGTGATGTAACATGTGACTTATTATGTTGAATCATGTACGATCTTGGTTTGTATGTTGGTTGGTTTGAGATCTTTCATGATTTCATCGGACTACTGGGTTTATATGGGCTCAAGTATGATGGTTTGATCGCTTCGGTGATTGCTATTATACTTGTGCTCTTATAATTTGGACGGTTCTGTTATAGCTGGCATCAAAGCAAGGTTCAACAATAAACTTGTCATTTGGGTATTTAAAACAAAGGTTTTGTTTTATAAAATCAGTTTGATAACTTATAGCTATATATATAGGTGTGTTAAAATCTGAATTTTAAATTTAGAGTGTGCTAGTGGTCATATCCTTTATTCCTAGTTAAGGACTATCAGGTATCTAAATAAGTACTAACATGGGGGTTTTTACTTTCGTCGTCCATACGGTGTGCTATTGTATGAATGCCATTCACTTGAGTGGTAATGTATAGATCAATTGCTTCTACGCCCAAGGTAAGAGTGGCAAGACCGCAAGGGTGAGTGTGCGGTCTAAGGGGAGAGGTAGCTTTGGTACTACGGTATATATATGTCCCATATATATATACTAAGGTACTTAATTGTGGGTTAGCTTTGATACAGCTATAGATGCATATTTATATATATGTATGTCACGTATTTACTTTCGGGTAGCTTTGATACGGAAGTATATGTATGGGTATATATATATGAAAGTATTTAGTTGCAACCTAGGGCCTAGATTTACATTTTGGCATATATAATTGTTGGGTTGGGCTGAAATGTGATTCTTGTGTAGGTACACTAACAGTGAAACGTGTAGCCCGATTAGTTACGTATATTGATAGAACCTATGTATGCCACCGTGTATGTCGTTAGAATTTTAAATTTTTCCTAAGATTCGTGAGGACATACGGAACGTGCATGCATCATGTTCACTCATGCATTTACATTTTTGCATTCCTCCCTCCCTTATTATTGCTTACCCCCATTCATTAAATTTCTTCTCACGTATGATATCCTCTCACAAGAGTTGCACACTTTGTTATAGATGGTAGCACTAGGAGCCCCACCTCGCAGTGACACGTTCCTGGCTGTGTTTGGCACTCCTACCTTGATGTGGTGGGCGCTAAACTTAGTTGGGTACACTGAGCCACCCGACTACTTCTGGAGGGAACTAAGGGCAGCTGTGGTATGATGTGCGGGTGACCATTCTAGCCCGTACAGACAATCCACAGTGGCAAGGTTGGAGTATTGAGTCAGATGGGCCGTCTCCTTGGGAAGGTGCTCAAGTGGTAGCTTTGGAGGCACTGAGTGAGATCTGTCAGGAGTTTGGTGATGAGCTCATCAATGGTACAGCTGGAACCTTTCCCCGAGTGGATCTGTCGACGACCGCTTGGATGTAGCCAGGTGGCAATGCACTAGTAAGAGACCATGATGAGCGAGTAGAGAACTCTAGTGCTGCTATGAGCGCTATGTTCACCGTCCTGAAGATGTTCTACTCCTGCCAAGACAGCTATGTCAGCTGCATGCTAGATCTCCAGCGAGCATAGGCCGCGTAATGCCAGCTGTGAGGGGGTGTGTGTAGGCATCGAAGGGCAGCTGGAGAGGCTCAGTGGAAAACCGATAATTCTATTATAGCTTTGGAAGCTCACTTGGTTGAGTTGGTAAATGTTGTTGCAGAAAGAGATGTAGCTAGGGCAGAGATACAGGACGTCCGTGCTGAGAGGGATTAGGTCATTCGCCTTGCTAAGGCTAGGGAGGCAGCTAGAATTTAGACTATGTTTTAGGATGCTAGGCAGGCAATGGAGTTTGATCGCAGAGAGCAGGAAATCATATGCTAGATTGAGGAGCTTCAACTGGATGTTCATCATCTCAACAACATGGTGAACCCAATTCTTCCTCTAGCTCTAGCGGTGGAAGGAGATCCCAATGTGTTGATTGCTGAGGATGATGGCATGGAGGTGGACACCGAGGCTGAGCATGAGGAGGAGGCCGAGCCTTTTGAGGATGACCATGGTGATGATGTGTCCGACATCAATAGCGACCACTCTGAGGCGTAGCTTAGCTATAGTACCTAGCTAGATGCGCTAGATGATGTCTTTTTGTGATACTTTATGTAATGAACTCATAATTTAGGTTTTGATCTCATGATGTACTCCTTTGATGTAATCTTGGAACCTTGCAAGTTTAATCTATGTCATTGTTGAACCTTAATACATGTCTAGTTTGTGTGCTGGCAAGTAATTGGCATGTACGGGAATGCATTGTGTGATCTCTAAGTAATATAATTGATGATGTTGTGTTGTGAAAATGAATTTTTGTGCCTCTGTTTTATTATATGAATGTAAATTCTCTCTAGTAAATTCAGTTTGGCATAATTATATAATTCCTCTACAATTTTTCTGACATCATCAATAATTACTTGTGGTTGCAATTTTGTAGATGACGCGCACTCGTAGGGGAGTTGGTGGAGATGATGTGGGTGGTAGTGGTTCGCGTGTCAATGACAATGAGGACCTCCCACCACCACCACATCCCATGCCAGTAGAGATGATGGCCCAGCTCATGGAAACCCAACGTTCCATGGGAGAAGTGTTGCGCGGTCTTGCATAGAATGCTGGCCATGGACGAGGAAGGGACCAATGCCAAGGGCTTTAACCTAACCAGTTTGGCAATTTTAAGGATTTTCTTGACACCAAGCCTCCTATCTTTAAGGAAGCAGAGGAGCCATTGCAGGCAGATGAATGGCTGAATACAATTAAACAAAAGTTCCATCTCTTAAGGGTCAAAGAGCACCTGAAGGCAGAGTACGCATCACACCAGCTGCAAGGGCCTACAGGCATTTGGTGGAGTCATCATCGATCAACTTTGCCTGAGAATGCTCAAATTACCTAGAACTAGTTCAAGGCTACATTTAGGGGACATTATATTCCCCCGGGTCTTATGAACATGAAACATACATAATTCATGAAGCTGACACAAGGTACCAAGAGCCTAACTGAGTATCTGCATGCCTTTAACAATTTGTCAAGGTATGCCATAGAGTTTGTTGACACTGATGCAAAGAAGATTGCTAGTTTTAAGAGGGGGCTTAGTCTGAAGCTGATGAAGACTTTAGCTAACAGCAAGTGTGCCACTTTCAATGAGTTTGTTAGTGATGCTTTAACTCAGGAGAATCAGAACAACATCTATTCAACATCTAAGAGTCATAAGAGAGCTTATGAAGCTGGTGCATCTCAGTCAAAAGCTCCTATTGCTATGAGACCTCAGTTCCATCCACCTGCTCCAAAGTATAGACTACCTCAGAAGAAGGTACAGACCAATCAGACCTAGAAAGTGTATCGCAAGGCCTTTTCTGTTGCTCTACCAAAGGCTAGCATAGGACAAGGAAGCTCCAGCGTTCCACCTAGCAACATGCCATGCTAGAACTGCAACAAGCCTGACCATTGGGCAAGAAATTGCCCCTATCCCAAGAAGAACAACAACTAGAAGCAGGGCAATCCAAATGCATGTCAGGGACGCGTGCAGTATACCACCCTAGAAGAGATTCCTTCAGGTGAAGTAGTCACTACGGGTACATTTCTTGTGAACCAACACCCCATAGTTGTTTTATTTGATTCTAGAGCTTCACATTCATTTATGAGTCAAATATTTGCATCCAAGCATGATCAAAGGGTAGTTACGGTAGATAAGGGTGGTTATTGCATAAGTGCAGCAAAAAATAATATCTCTACCAAACAGATAGTCAATGATGTGCGCATCTCAATAAGCAACCGAGAGTATACCTCAGATCTTGTAGTATTGCCAGGGTTGGGGATAGATGTAATCTTGGGTATGAAATGGATGAGTGGCTATGGAGTTCTCATTGACACTTCGTCTAGAACCATCATGTTGAGGGAACCCCAGAGTAACAATGCTTTCCTAGTGCCACTTCCTAGAAGTTTTGATCTCCAAAACGTAGCCTGTGCTATTTAAACCATGACCCTCCTTGATATTCCAGTGGTATGTGAGTTTTCGAATGTGTTTCTAGATGAATTGTCCGGGTTGCCACCCGACAGGGATGTAGAGTTTAAGATTGAGTAATTACTAGGTACATCACCCATCTCTCCGAGGCCATATAGAATGCCACCAAATGAGCTAGCTGAGCTTAAGGTTCAATTGCAAGAGCTTTTAGAGAAAGGTCTCATTCGACCTAGCTCATCTCCGTGGGGTTGTCTTGCCTTATTTGTGAAGAAGAAAGACAAATCCTTGTGGATATGTGTGGACTACCGACCACTTAATATCGCAACAGTCAAGAACAAGTATCCTTTGCCTTGAATTGATATCTTGTTTGATCAGTTGTCAAGGGCTAAGATGTTCTCCAGGATCGATTTGAGATCTGGTTACCATCAGATTAAGATCAGGCCAAGAGATATACCTAACACTGCTTTCTCCACTAGGTATGGCCTGTATGAGTATTTGGTCATGTCTTTTGGGCTAACAAATGCTCCTATATATTTCATGTAACTGATGAATTCGGTGTTCATGCCCGAGTTGGATAAGTTCGTGGTTGTGTTCATCGATGTCATTCTGATCTATTTAGAAAATGAGGAGGATCACGCAGAGCATCTGAGAGTTGTTCTAACTAGGCTAAAAGAACATAAGTTGTATGCTAAGTTTAGCAAGTGTGAGTTTTGGCTTCGGAAGGTACCTTTTCTAGGGCACGTGCTGTCAGAAAATGGGATCTCCGTAGACCCCTCTAAGGTGCAAGAAGTTGTGGATTGGAAGGCCCCGACTTTAGTTCATGAAGTTCAGAGTTTTCTTGGTTTAGTAGGTTACTACCGTCGGTTCATTCTGGACTTCTCTAAAATCACCAAGCCAATGACAAGATTGCTTTAGAAAGATGAGAAGTTTGTGTGGACTCTAGAGTGTGAAGCTGCTTTTCACACTTTACGGACTTTGTTGACTTCAGCTCCTATTTTGGCATAACCTAATATCGAGAAACCTTTTGGTGTGTTTTGTGATGCATCAGGTACCAGTTTGGGATATGTTCTTATGTAGGAAGGCCAAGTCATTGCTTATGCCTCTCGTCAGCTGTAGAAGCATGAAGTCAATTACCTAACCCATGACTTGGAATTAGCAGCGGTTGTCCATGCATTGAAGATTTGGAGACACTTTTGCTTGGCAATGTATGTCATGTTTACATAGATCATAAGAGTCTTAAGTATATCTTCATTCAACCTGAATTGAATATGAGACAGAGAAGATGGCTAGAATTGATCAAAGATTACAATTTAGAAGTACATTATCATCCTGGCAAAGCAAATATTGTTGCAGATGCTTTGAGCAGAAAGTCTCATTGCAATTCTATGTTAGAAGATGGCTTCAATTTGTTACATCTTGCTGTGCTACATAATATTATGATTAGTTGTTCTCTTGAGAGCAAGATCATTGAGCTTTAGAAGACCGATCCGGGCGTGTTCCACATCAAAAGAAAGATGAAAGAGCAAGAGACTAAGCATTTCAGGATAGATGAGAGCGGTGTTCTATGGTTTAAAGATAGACTGGTAGTGCTGAAGGATAAGGAACTTAGAAACCAGATCTTAGGTGAGGCTCACTCTTCTAAACTATCCATTCATCTGGGTAGTAGTAAAATGTATTAGGACTTGAAGAACCATTTTTAGTGGACCAAAATGAAGAAGGAAATTGCAGCTTATGTTGCTAAATGTGATAATTGTTGCCGAGTCAAGGCTGTTCATTTGAAACCTACTAGACTGCTTCAACCACTGTCTGTTCTAGGATTTAAGTGGGAAGAAGTTAGCATGGATTTTATTGTTGGACTTCCACCTACTCATAAGAATTTTGATTCCATATGGGCGATTGTGGATTGCCTAACTAAGTCTGCACATTTCATTCTAGTTAGAACCAACTACCGACTGCATGAGTATGCTGAGTTGTATTTCTCCCACATAGTTCATCTACATGGCATGCCAAGAACCATTGTGTCTGTAGAGGGCCTCAGTTCATTGCTCATTTATGGGAACATTTGCACAAGATGTTAGGCACCAACTTAGTCAGAAATTCTGCCTATCACCCTCAGACCTTCGGGCAAACTGAACGTGTAAATCAAATATTAGAAGACATGTTGAGAGCTTGTGTCTTCTCTTCAAAGGGTTCATGGGAAAAGTGGTTACCTTTAGCTGAATTTTCCTACAACAATAGTTATCAAGAGAGTATTAAGATGGCTCCTTTTGAAGCTTTGTATGGCCGTAAATGTAGAACTCCTTTGAATTGGGTTGAACCTAGAGAAAGAAGATACTATGGTATTGATTTTATCAAAGAGGCTGAAGAGCAGGTGCATATCATTTAACAACATATAGAAGCCACTCAATCAAGGCAGAAGAGTTATGCGAACAAGATAAGAAGACCCATTGAATTTGAAGTAGGTGATTATGTATACCTGAAAGTGTCACCAATGAAAAAGGTACAACGGTTTGGGGTAAAAAGAAAGCTTACACCTAGATATGTAGGTCCATATCCAATCATTGAGAAAAGCGAAAGAGTAACCTACAAGATCCAATTACCTCTAGAAATGAGGGCTACCTTCAACATTTTTCATGTATCCCAATTAAAGAAATGCTTACGTGTTTCAGAAGAAAGAATGGAGGTTAGAGATATCAAGTTGAAATCGAATCTAGGCTATGAAGAGAGGCCGGTGCAAATCATAGATAGCAAGGATAGAGTAACTTGAAACCATGTGATCAAGTTTCACAAAGTGATGTGGAATAATCATAGTGAGCAAGATGCTATGTGGGAACGAGAAGATTATTTACGTGAGGTTTATCCAACTTTCTATGAAAAATGGTAGGTCTTTCGAATCTCAGGACGAGATTTCTATAAGGGGAGGGGCTATAACACCCTAGGTGTTATGCTTGCACTTTTGCACTTGCATTGCATGAGCATAAGCATCATTCATTCATATATGAGCATAAATATATGAAACATTCATATGAAACATATGAAACATACATTTGTTATTCTATGTTGCAACATGTGTATGCTTTATGGTCATGCTTGTTAAGGTAGGTGGTTGATGTTGATCACTAAAACACCTTATACACACTTAGGATGGTACTTGGAACAAGTTTGGTATTCATGACATGGACCAAAACAGCCCCCAAGTCATAGTTATTCTAGAAACTCCAATTTCCATGATCCTACTCTGACCAAAGTTGAACTATAGCATAGATTGTTTGCATGGTAGTGCACCCTTGAGAAAAGTTGTATTACTTGACTAGAGTAACAAATTTCATTTTTGGGCCAAGACCTAATTTAGTGCATAGCATGCTAAAAAATAGCTCACAAGTAGCAAGAAAATACTGTTTTGGGAACATAGAAATTTTCTAAGTCTTGGAATGACTTTCAGTTTCATCCTACTCCCCTTTGACTCATTGTAGTTTGAAAACCATGGTGATCTAGACCAAACCCATAGAAGCAAAATTGGACTTTACATGTAGCTCTACAATTTTTACTAAGGAAATTTTTGCTAAATAGACATGGATTAGGAGGACTGATCGTTTGAACTTGCTTGTTAAGTCGGGTTCAGTGGTGTCTGAACCGGCATCGCGCGCGCGTGTCGTGGCCGACTGGCGTTAGGCCACGGCCGCCGCATGGAGGTTGTCCACTGGCATCAGGCCCGTGCGTCAGTCCGGGGTGGGCAGCAAAACCACACGACGCCGCTGCTCTCTCTCACTCGCTCTCGCCGCGCCCGAGCAAAACTGAGCGCCGTCGCCATTACCGCCGACCTCCACCGTGCTTGCTCGCTGCCACCACAACGCCATTGTCCGATTGCTCGCGCACACCGCTTGGCCATCACCTTCTCCACCTTCCTGAGCAGCTGGCGCCACTAGACGAGCACCGGTAAGGCCACATTGTTGTGTCGTCATCGCTGCCATGGCCACTATGCGTCATCGAGCATGAGCTCACCGTGGCCAAGTCACTCCACTACATCTCCTGCCTTCCTATCATCTGGTCCGTAGTTGCCTTTGGTCACTGCTGCTCAGGCCAGCGCTAGGATAGATGCTACCATACCATCATGTGGGAACGCACTGCCGCTCCCACCGTGCCCGCCATGGCCATGAGCTCGAGCTCGCTGCGGCTAGTAGCCCCTAGGTCTCATCATCCCCCACTCGAAGATGTTTATGCATAGCCAGGAAAGCTAGCTCCTACCATGAAGATGGAGACCCACCTGTTACCACCGGTTAGCCAAAACGGAGAGCCCTGCCATGTGCGTTGGGTGTCGCCGTGTCGCCATGCATGCGGTCAGGCTCCCCCACTGCTCCACCATGGCTAGATCTTGCTCTAGAACTGTGCTAGGTCACCGTAGAGGTAGGATCATCCTCGTCGGAGTCTGCCATGGCCGGAGATGGCCGGCGCATGACCACCGCCGTCTGTCATGCTCGTCGGTGAGCTTGCTTCGGTGAGCCGCCGACCCAACCTGGGGTACCCCTAGGTGCGGGTTGACGTGAGGAACACGATGGTGCCCGGGGTTTAACCGGAGACCTCACCATCGGCAAGCTTTTCATCGGTCAACACCGTCCTCTGCTTATGTTCTAATGACATGTGGGGCCCGTTGACCTACGGGGCCAGCAGTCAGTCGCAGCGGGTGTAGTGAGCTGGGCACACGTAGCAATTTTAGTTTTAAATGTTTCATTTATTTTTTTAGAAATTGATTGAAAATTCAAAAATTCTTATCTGGAGCTAGGAGTGTCCAAATTTTGTTGGATTCATAATGAAGTGTACTATTTGATAAAAATATGAAACCTATTGTTTGAGATATTTTTCTCGGAGAATTAAATTAAGCTAGATAAATGCTTTTCAAGTTGTTTCCATCTTGTAAAATGCATATCTTGAGCTAGGGAAGTGCAAAAATTATAATTCCAATTTTACTGGTCTTTTGTTGACATACTCTAGCTAGGAAAAATGCTAAACCTACAGTAGGTATAATTGGAATATGGTCTTCCTATTTAACCTTGATTAATTGCTAGTTTCTAGTGAAAATAAATGGGTTACAAATACATAACTAATGATTATGCAAATTTTTACATAGTGTTATTGTGCTAGGATGAAAGTAAGAAAAATATGAAATATGTTTTTTGACACTTTTCACTAGGCTAAACTATTTTTGCTAAAATAAGCCTATGCAACTTGTCATTTTTTGTAGAGATGGCTATACTTATCCAAATGGCATGAAATTGATACAGTAGACTTTTGGGGTCATATGCAGGCTGCTGTAATTTTCTCAGAATTTATTGTGCACTTTTGATATATGTTCCTTATTTCACCTTAGTGTCCAAATAAATTAATAAAGGCATTTAAATAATTTATTTGGGCTTGACCATTATGTTTTCTAAAGTGTATATGATGTCTATGAACTGTTGGTACCATTGGTTGTGCCCAAATTTGATTGCTTGTATGCAGTGAAATATTAATTGCTTTATAATTCAATTTTAGTGACTGTTTTGGATAGTTTCTGTTGTTAAGTAAATTGCATGGGTAAAATGATGTTTGCTGTGAATATTTCTAATAACAAAGTTGTAGATAACTTACTTATCTTTCTTGTGTAAAATTTTCATGGCAATAGGCTAAACAGTTTGAGAGTTATAACTGTTGGAAGTTGATCTCCAGAAATGCTTATTCTCTGAAATTTCTAGAAAGGTCTGAGAAATTGCTTTCTTTGACCTTGATAGACATTGAATCATCTTGAGATGACTATAAGAAAGTTGTAGGCAGTTTTATAATCCTTCTAGAAAGTCCAAGATCATAGTATTTGGTTGAGTAGAACTCCAGATATGACCAAAATAAGTAGCTGGTATTTACAGTCCAGGAAATGACTAAGTCAAATTGTAATTGTTTGTCTTATGTGATGCTTGTGTAGATGCTTAGGCTAATTGAGATTAGTTGTTATCTATAGGTTCTAAGCCTCTTACTGATAATGAACAACTTTACCTTAGGTTACTAGAACTTGGAGAGTGTATGTTTCTTTTACTATAGAAGAGATATGCACCTACTCAGTAAAGATCAACTAGAAGAAAGTTATACATCTACTTGGTCAATGAATGTTAAACTTATCATATATCTTGTGGATAACCATGCTCATGTGTATACAATTTATCATGTCATCTCATCTCCTATGCACTCATAATACTCATTTGTGCATATGCATGCAATAGGTTCACCAGACGGAGTGACGCTACTAGAGTTCAAACCCGAGCTTCAAGAGGAGAAGCAGGCAGCCCAAGAGCAGGAGGTTTAGGCGGAAGGAGGAGTCAATGTGGAAGACTTCCTGAGTGTCCTAACCACCAACCTTCCTTGTTTGTGAAAGGCAAGCCCTAGAGCATTCTAAGCCTCCTATGTTTTCTAAATATCAACTTGAGTCGTTTTATGTTGATGCATTAAATACTAAGGGTTGATTGGAACCACTTGCTACATATACTTTCCTTGTCCAGACAAATATATCTTGAATCCTATGTAGGTCTAGGCTCGAATATATGCTTAGCCATACTTAGTCTGGTAGAAGTCGGGTGATTTCCTGTTACCTGCGAGATATAGGTAGATATCTGGTCACGGTTGGCTATAATTGCTATCGTCGAAATAACCATGTGTTCATGAATAAAAAGGAGACCGGGCGAGATTGTGAGAGAAAAATAACAAGGCATGGAGGTTTTGGTGCCTATTTATCCCCGTCTGTGTCGGTTAAGGACCGATTTGCTGTACGTCCTCATGTCATGTTGAACACATGCCAAGCACTTAGTTGGCCAGATAAGTCATTTCGACCGTGTAGCCGAGTAGCTCAACTCAGGCCGGGACCCGGTAAGTAAAAGTGCGCACTCTAGAGGAAGTAAGGATGTGCGTGGAGCTAGTGGCATGAGTCCAAGGGCAGGCTAGGATAGAACTTCCTGGTAGACTAGTAGTATCCCTGAGGGTGTGGCGCTGCTCGGACCAGTGACTATACCTGAATTGTACCAAAGGTGACCCGATGCGACCCCGATAGGGAAGTATGGGTTTGTGTTAGGAATAACTCCCCAGCTAGTTGGAATCGATTCAAGTCAACATCTCTCCCAGATAGTGAGAACTTGACTGAGCAGCGACAACATAGCATTAATTGATGGAACTTGATGGTTATGATGATGCTCAAATTAATACACCAGATATGGTTACTATTGCTTGTTAGCTTAATCAAGTGATTGCTCTAGTACATGTGCTAATCTAGAGATGCTTAATTGAATAGGTATTCAATTTGATGTTAAAGATATTAAATCTCCAAGTTATGTTACTTAAGCTTTTATGCAAAATATTGTCAAACTAACTCCATCGATAAAGCCTTGCATACTCCTTGGTGTCATATTATTTTTTGGTTTATGACGGGTAAGTCTAGCTAAGTACATTCTCGTACTCAGGGTTTATTCCCTCTTGTTGCAGATGATATGATGTATCATGGGTACTATCAGAATTGCCTTCATCGTGCCATGGATGAGGACTAAACCATCGGGCATGCTACTCCTAAGTTATCCTCTCTGTTATGCTTTTGCTGGAAATGACCATGGTAGTGGCATGTATTTGAACTAAGTGTGATGTTGATGTCAAACTACTTTGCTTCCACAATTTGAACTTTGTTTGTAATAACTATGTGAAACTCCGATGTATGTAAGATACTTGTGAACCATTTGTGAACTGTGATGTAACATGTGACTTGTTATGTTGAATCATGTACGATCTTGGTTTGTATGTTGGTTGGTTTGAGATCCTTCGTGATTTCATCGAACTACCAGGTTTATATGGGCTCAAGTATGATGGTTTGATCACTTCGGTGATTGCTATTATACTTATGCTCTTATAAATTGGACGGTTCTGTTACACATGGAGTACCCCAGATCTGGTTCTGATGGATATGATGGATATGATGTCATAGGTGTGTGGTGGTGGCTACTCGTGAGAGGTGGGCCGCGTGATATTTGTGGATGGTGCTTGCTCTGGCCAATTAAGGACCGCCGTGGGTTGATGCCTGGGACATGGGACTATGCTAAACATGCATGCCATAGGCCTAGAATGGGCGAGGCCCGCTCTGTTGAGTTAGTGCGGACTAAGCCAGTGCTGTGGGAGGAGAGGTGCATGGGGTTTAGCCCTAGGAGTACAGTGAGAAGGATGCCGATGATTTTTCTGGCTACCCTAATCACGATCCCAACTGTATATGTCGTGCCATATGCTACTCCACTTGGGGGCAGTCTAGTAAGGAATGTGCTAATTCCTGAGCGGTGTTCGCCAAGATGATACGTAGCATCAATGATGGAAATCCTGTAGGGTCTAGGTGTACACACTGTATAGAGTGAAAACTATATGTATAGTCACGATCTCGGTCATGATCATTCCTATGAACTGTTTCACCCCACTAGTCTTCTCTTGTGCTTTGCTTCTCTCCCCCTGAAGCTAAGGTACAACTTGAGGCCGATTAGACGAGGGGCGTGCGGAGGCCGCCTCGTCAACTAGACTGAGAGAATGAGGGTGTTGTGTGGTATGATCAGAGGTGACATGTGAGATGCGATGATGAGTTGATGGTGAGAATGAGATTGTGGTTTGGGATTTGAGAATATATATTATATATATATTTATGCTTCTACATGCGCTAAGGATGCAAACCATAGCCAAACTATTAGCATTGCTAGATCCATTTATTTTCTACTTTCCACTAAAGCTCATCGGTTCTGACCATGGCCTGCACACATTTGGCGGTGTGCAGATTTCTTGACTTGCAGTGATGTTGAGATTGGTAGTTGGTCTCGTTCTACACTCAAGGATGCCTCTAGATGGGAGATTCGCCAAGCTTCGCTTCCATGATAGAATGATGGTGTTTTGATTGTTGTTAATTGTACCCAAACTATTGTAATATAACTATTTGTGCACTCTAATATTGTATGACTCTGTAATCAGCTATAATTTGGATGCCTGTGATAGCCGAGATATCCTGGGACTATCATAGAGGGGCAAAAAGGTCGAAATTTCTATTTTGGAAATCTCGGTTTGTTACAGTAGGAGTCTAAATTGTCACATGAGGTTGCTGGCAGACCAGTACTCGGTGGCCTCCCGACCTGCTTCACACTTAGCCCTAAAACTAATTATGTAACTTGTATGATCATTAACTAATATTTGTATGACTATACTAGACCAATGCCTGCTCAACTTAGGATTATTCTTTTATTCTTTCTCTTTATTTTATCCTTTGAGGAATGCTAAGTGTGTGTCCACTATCTTGAAATCACCATTTTTACCGCAGCTACAGACATTGGTGTACTTATAAGCATTATTATTCACGTTCATATCCATACTAGACTCTTAATCAAATGCCTTCCTTTGGGAAAATGTAAATAACGATACCCTGAATACTTCCAGGGTGAAATGTTACAATGATAGCTCCGTGCGCTTGCGGATAAATATCTAAAATTGTTAAGGAACTATCAAGGATATTACTTAGTGGTATTGCTAATCACTAGTAATGTTGCTGAGTAATACCAACAAGGCACTTCTGACGCCGTTGCTGGGGACACAAACCTAGTAGCAACGCTCGATATTGCCAATTGGTATTTTTGGCACCATTGCCAAGGATGGATTCTAACCCCCATTCTTAGTGGTGATGCTAATAAATGCTAACACTTATCTATAGTTGCAGGACAGGATGATGAGTCAATACATCTCCATCCCACTTAACACGAATGTGAAGCACTAGAACTCCAGGTGGTTCTACATCAGGCAAGTGGAGCCATATGTGGAATGTGATGTAGATCAGGTCTCGGTGAGCAATACAAGGTGGTCAAAGAGACCCAACTTCAATGGCATGGAGCAGGTGAAGGAGGTGTTGACTTTGCTGAACTTCAAAAGGCTTAATGGGGTCATTGTGGTGATGAATTTCTTATTCCAGCGGACTTCAACCCTGCAAGGAGAGGGCGCATCCCAGATATGAATTCCATGGAGATACCAATGGAACCCTCAAAGTACCCAAGGAGATTGAAAAGGATGAAGTCAAGCATCACATCGCGATGCTATTTAACCTTTTAGTGCACACTGCCATCAGGGATCAGCAATGGGCTTACAACATCACAAGCCTTCCCCTAGAGGTAATGATCTATTTGGTGTTTATGTTTCCCATTTTACGTTTATGCAATGTATTTACTCATGTTTTAAAGGTTCATGGGCAGGATCGGGCGGTGTACTTCACCACCATGACGTCTGATGACTGGCCTGCAGTTGATGCCCGGCTGAGCAGTCCCCAGCATTAGTCCAGCTCGGAGGCTTACGAGGAGAGGTCGGATGGCCTTGGAGGTGCAGACGAAGATGGGCAGACCTCCTATGTCCGTGAGAAACTTTAGGGGAAGCGGCCGATTGAGGACAAGCCGTATTCAAAAAGGAAGAAGACATCGAGTTCCTGCCACCGTGAGGAGGGAGGTGTGAACATTGCAGGCCCTACCCCTCACCGAAGGTGGAGGACAGTGGTGTTAGACTCACCTAACGACAATGGAGCGGCTATGCTCCCTTCTCTGACACCCGAGACACTCCCACTGGTGACTTATGCTGGGGCAGAGACGAAGGATGCGGCAAGCTAGGGAGGCCACAGCCCTAGTCCCCAAGACTGCTCGGGCAACCCCGATGGCGACAGCTAGAGCTATCAGCCAAATCCCCGAGCCTACTCGGGTGACCCCAGGGATAGTAGCCGAGGACGTTGGCCCAAGAATGACTGGGATGCCAGCCGGCTCTGCTGCTAAATAGGGTGGCTCTGGTAGGGTGCACCACTTTAGAACAACACGACACGAATCGTAGTTGTAAGTTTTTCTTTGTTCATAGAATCCCTGGAGTTTTTTTATGAGGGTTTAACAAATTGGTTCCTTGATGTAGTGCGGAGTCGACTGAGGAACTAAGGCCGCCAAACGCTGCTAACGACCTGTACCGACCACTGAAAGGTCATTGTTTAGTTTTGGAAATTGGGTGACAACCTTAGGTGGACTAATATGTGTTTGAGTGAGATACACAGGTGATTAGTCCATCCTAGATATGAATTCCATGGAGATACCGATGAAACCCTCAAAGTGCCCGAGGAGATTAAAAAGGATGAAGTGAAGCATCGCATCGCGATGCTGTTTAACCTTTCAGTGCACACTGCCATCAGGGATCAGCAATGGGCTTACAACATCATAAGCCTTCCCCCAGCGGTAATGATCTATTCGGTGTTTATGTTTCCCTTTTTGTGTTTGTACAATGTATTTACTCATGTTTTTGAAGGTTTGTGGGCAGGATAGGGCGGTGTATTTCACCACCATGCCGTTTGATAACTGGCCGACCACAGTTGATGCTGGCGGAGCAGTCCCCAGCATTAGTCCAGCTCGGAGGCTTATGAGGAGAGGTCGCATGGCCTTGGAGGTGGAGACGAAGATGGGTGGACCTCCTATGTCCGTGAGAAACTTCGAGGGAAGCAGCCGATTGAGGACGAGCTGTCCTCAAAAAGGAAGAAGACATCGAGTTCCTGCCGCCATGAGGAGGGAGGTGTGAACATTGGAGGCCCTACCCCTCACCGAAGGTGGAGGACGGTGTTGTTAGACTCACCTAACGACAATGGAGCGGCTATGCTCCCTTCTCTGACCCCCGAGGCACTCCCACTAGTGACTCATGCTAGGGCAGAGACGAAGGATGCGGCAAGCCTGGGAGGCCACAGCCCTAGCCCCCAAGACTGCTCGGACAACACCGGTGGCGATAGCTAGAGCTGTCAGCCAAATCCTCGAGCCTACTCGGGTGACCCCTGGGGTAGTAGCCAAGGACGTTGGCCCAAGAATGACTAGGATGCCAACTGCCTCTGCTGCTAAATAGGGTGGCTCTAGTTGGGTGCACCACTTTAGAACAACTCGACGTGAATCGCAGTTGTAAGTTTTTCTTTGTTCACAGAATCCATGGAGTTTTTTATGAGGGTTTAACAAATTGGTTCCTTGATGTAGTGTAGAGTCGACCGAGGAACTAAGGTGTAACACCCTAGGTGTTAGCCTTGCATAACTTGACTTGCATAGCATGAGCATGATCATCAAGCATTCATATATATGCATTTACACTTGAAACATTCAATTGAAACATGTGCAACATTTCTTAGTATTTCATGCTTTCATATGAATATGCATATGATTATGAGTGTATACATGTGATTGGTTGATATGAGTCACAAAAACATGTTAGCAACACTTAGGTTAGCAAATGGAACATTGTTCATGAATGTCACCTTTCATGATCAAGCACTTAAGTAATGTTACATGTGTTGACCTGGATAGCCCTATGTGTGACCAATGCATGAAATGATTGGGTGACCTTGCAATTAGCTTAAACATGTTTAGTATGTCATTATGAACAACTTTGGTATTCATGGCTAGGGCTAAATAGATCACTAAGTCATAGTTCATGAACAAGTCATCATTTAAATGTAGCATGTTTGACCAAGTTTGAACTATGTGTTAGAGACTTTGCATGTAGGTGGTCACTAAAGCAAAGTTGTAGTATATGGTATAGGGAACAACTTTTATTTTTGGGTCATGAGATGATAAGGTGCATAGCTTAGTCTTTTGGAGCTCATAAAAATCAACAAATCACTAATTGCAACACTTAGAGAAAATTTCTCAGTCAGTTAAATGACAATGTTGATGTAGCCACCTTTGAGATGATTTTACTCCGCATTCTTTGAGAATTAGCACGGGGTCCTTGAATAGAAATTTGAGCTGGTATATAGGTCTACGACTTTGGTTTAGATAACAGGCGCTAATGCTTCACAAATTTGAAGAACGAGCTTCGCAAAATCACGTCGTCCGGCTCGGAAACGGGCTCTGATGGCCACCTCACTCGGCCTTCAGTGGCCGACCGGCGCACAGGTACTGGCCGCCGCGTGGAGGAAGAAATGGCCGCGCGTCACCGTTGCCCTGATCCGCCAGGCAGCGCCAGGCCAGAGCACACCTTCAACTCCCCTACGCCCGCCCGCACTGACCTACGCTCACCATTTCCATTTTCACTGCCTCCTCCTTCGCCGTCCGCAGCAGCGAAGCTCCCGCAGCGCTGCCGTTGCCGTTGATGGCACAAGCACACGCCAGTCACTCAATCGCCACCACAGCCGCTACATTGTGCTTCACCGTGACCCCGCATCACCATCGCACTAGCATTCGCTAGCCAGGAGCGCGGTAAGCCGCTTCGCTGCCATGACCGAGGCTCGCCGGAGTTGGAGCTCTCTGTGGCCAACCACCACCGGAGCCCTCTCACTCTCTTACCTTCCTACCCTGGTCTTCCACGCGATCCCTAGAAGCTCATACCGAGCTTAGCCGCGCCCTACATGGCCGGATTTCGCCAGAGCGCCGTTGGAGCCCCTCCGTCGTCCGCCATGCACGCCGCCGTCCTAGCTAGAGCTCGGTAGCGGTTGAGGGAAGTGCATAGTTAGGTGCGGATCGTCGCGAGGTGCACGCCGGTGCCCTCGGTTTCGCCGGAGACGCCGCCGTCGGCGAGCTCCGCTGGTCACCGTCGCACGAAGCGTCGTCCCCTGTTTTTTCAGTCACTGACGTGTGGGGTCGTCTGACCAGCGGGTCCCGCCTGTCAGCGACAGAAGTGAAGTGGGCTAGTTCATTTGTTCCTATTTCATGTGCCACTTTGGAAATTTGATAAGTTGAGCTAGGTAGATTCAAAAATTGTGAAATAAATTTGGTAGTGTTCCTTAGGAAGTGTAGTATTTAAGAAAAATATGATCTTGACACTTACAGTAGAAATTTTGGAAGATTTAAATGGAGATTTGAAATGTGTTTTTGAATGCATGCAAATTTGTTTATTTTATATCTAGAGTTCCTGTGCTCCAAAAATTATGAAATTTTTGTGGTAAGCTATTATTGTCATGTATGAGCTCTGGTAAAATTTGAGGATCAGTGCATGTATAGATTTGTAGTTATAGATTTTCCTTTTATAATTAGGGGATCCTTGTATGAATTTTTATAAATTATTTATGAATCCAATATTCATGAAATTTGTTGGAGGATATCCTAGTACCATATGTATGCTAAGAAAAATATAAAATCTGTTGCTTGACACATTTCACTAGGGTTTTCTATTTATGCTATTTCAAGCCTTCCTGCCTTGTCATTTTTGTATAGGATGTTTTACTTGGTAAAATGGCATGAAAATTCTACAGTAGTCTATTGGTAGCACTAGTAAGCCACTGTAATTTTCTGAGAATTTATGAAGTACATCTAGTATATGTTTATTATTTAACCTAAGTATCTAGGTAAAATAATAAAGGCATTTAAAGAAATAGTTTGGGCTTCACCATGATATTTTCTTGAGTGTATTTGGTATGCTTAAACTGTTGGTAGACTTTGGGTTGTAAAAATTGGAATACTTATATGAAGTAGAAGTATTGTTACTTTATAATGCGAATTGGAATAGTTTCCGGACAGATTCGGTAGTTTGATAAGTTGCATGATAAAAATGATGTTTGCTGTAAAAATGGTTAATAACAAAGTTGTAGATAACTTCATCATATGTCTTATGCTAAAATTTCAGGACTATAGGTCAAACGGTTTAGGATTTATAGCTGTTTAAAGTTAGCATTTCCGAATTGCTTGCTCTCTGGAATTTCTGGACAGCGCTGGATTGATTGTCTGTTTTGGTTAAGATAAAGTGCGAATTAGCTTTTGGTGATTAAATAAGAGTTGTAGACAATTTTATAATCTTTCCAGAAAGTCTAAGATCACAGCATTTGGATAAGTAGAACTTCATTTATAAGTAAAACAAGTAGCTGCTGTTTGTGAAATAGTTGATGAATTGTTGAAGTAGTTGATTGCATAATCAAGAAGAGATATGCACCTACTCAGTAAACGCGATGCACTTGTTATTTAAACCACATGCCATTAAGAATATTTGCTAGAATGCATTCTTCATGTATCATCAAACCACACTTGTTAACATATTTGCATTCGCAATATCTTATGCCATATTCATGCATCTAGGATCGGAGGAAGAAATAACGTTGCTGGAATTCGACGAACTAGAGGAAGGGGACCAGTAGGAGAATCCTCAAGTCACAGCTCCCGAAGGTGAGGAGCAGAATCCTGAAGAGCTTCCAGAGTGTCCTGATCACCGCCCTACTTCTTTTCTGAAAGGCAAGCCCCGGAGTATTCTAAACCTCCCAGTATTTTACAAATGATTACTTAAGTACTTATGATTGATGCATTAGGTTATAAGAGTTGAATGGAACCACTTGATGCATATAAATTCCTTGTCCAGATATTACACCTTTAACTGGTATAGGTCCAGGATCGAACATATGCTTAGCCATGCTTAGACCGGTAGAAGTCAGGTGATGTCCTGTCACCTGCGAGATATAGGTGGATACCGGAGCACGGTTGGCTATATTTGCTATCGTGGAATAGAACCATGGGTTAAAAAGTAAATCAAGGCCGGGCGGAGTCTATGTGTAGGATGACTCATGTGATTCCGTCTAAGCCGATTAAGGACCGTACCATTGTTGGTGCTTCTGACAAGATTGAACGCATGCCTATCACTTAGCTGGCCGGATAACTCGTTCCGACCGCGAAGCCGAGTAGCTCAACTTAGGCCAGGACCCATTCTGTTGTGCGCTCCTTGCGGGGGGCGATCAGACTGAGCCCAATGGCAGGCTAGGCCTGAACGTCCTGGCATCTGGTGTCCCAGATTGTGCGGCGCGGTACAGACCCATGAAATGTGTACCTGAGTTGTACCAAAGGTGACCTAAGGCTGTCTTCACGCGGTATGCCTGGGTTTGTGTTAGGAATAAATTCCCAGCTGGTTGAAATCGATTCGAATCACCGTCTCTCCCGGATAGTGAGAAACTTGGCTAGTCCCAACATCATAGTAACTGTGTTATGGAACATGATGGTTCGGATGAATATGGAATTGCAATACCTGCTATGGTTACTATTGTATGCTTTTAAATGGATATACCACATGTTTGGCACAGGATAGTTGCTAATCTAGAGATGGATAGTTATAATTAACCTGATATTGGAACCATAATTGTATAGCTAAGTTAATCGCTTTTATGCAAAATGTTGTCAAGCTATCCCCACTTATAAAGCTTTGCATAATCCTTGGAGTCATTTTATTTCTGGTTTATGATGGGTAAGTCTAGCTGAGTACCTTCTCGTACTCAGGGTTTTATTTTACCATGTTGCAGATGGCACTGTGTATCATGGTTATTGCAAGAGTTGCTTCTATCCTCGCTGTGGATGAGGAGTAAGCCTTGGGCAGGCTTCTTATTAATCCTTCTACATGCTTTTGTGGACTATGATTGTATTTTGGCACTGTACTAAACTATGTTGGAAACTTTACTTTCAAACTTAATTTGCTTCCGCTTTTATCTATCAAACTCGGTTTGTAATAACTGGTTTCATACTCTGATGATGAAAATGTATCTGTGAACTTTATATAATATGTGGCATGTATGTTGAATCATGTATGATCTTGGTTGTTGTAAATCGTTTATCGAGACCCATCGTGGTACTCGACGGACTACTAGGTTTATATGGGTTCAAGTATGATAGTGCGACCACTTGCGGGCCGCCATTGTACTTGTACTCTTATAAATTGGTCGGTTCTGCGACATAAGGACGTCGAACGCTGCTAATGACCAGTGCCGACCACTGAAAGGTCCTTGTTTAGTTTTGGAAATTGGGTGACAACCTTAGGTGGACTAATATGTGTTTGAGTGAGATACACAGGTGATTAGTCCATCCCAGATATGAATTCCATGGAGATACCGACGGAACCCTCGAAGTGCCTAAGGAGATTAAAAAGGATGAAATCAAGCGTCGCATCGCGATGCTGTTTAACCTTTCACTGCACACTGCCATCAGGGATCAGCAATGGGCTTACAACATCACAAGCCTTCCCCCAACGGTAATGATCTATTCGGTGTTTATGTTTCCCTTTTTGCGTTTGTACATTGTATTTACTCATGTTTTTGAAGGTTTGTGGGCAGGATTGGGCGGTATACTTCACCACCATGCCATTTGATAGCTGGCCGACCACATTTGATGCTGGCTGAGCAGTCCCCAACATTAGTCCAGCTCGAAGGCTTACAAGGAGAGGTCGGATGGCCTTGGAGGTGGAGACGAAGATGGGCGGACCTCCTATGTCCGTGAGAAACTTCGAGGGAATCGGCCGATTGAGGATGAGTCGTACTCAAAAAGGAAGAAGACATTGAGTTCCTACCACCGTGAGGAGGGAGGTGTGAACATTGGAGGCCCTACCCCTCACCAAAGGCGGAGGACGGTGGTGTTAGACTCACCTAACGACAATGGAGCGGCTATGCTCCCTTCTCTGACCCCCAAAACACTCCCACTGGTGACTCATGCTGGGGCGGAGACGAAGGATGCGGCGAGCGTGGGAGGCCATAGCCCTAGTCAACAAGACTGCTCGGGCAACCCCGGTGGCGACAGCTAGAGGTATCAGCCAAATCCCCGAGCCTGCTCAGGTGACCCCAGGGGTAGTGGCCAAGGACGTCGGCCCAAGAATGACTCGGATGCCAGCCGTCTCTTCTACTAAATTTGGTGGCTCTAGTAGGGTGCACCGCTTTAGAACAACTCAACGCGTATCGTAGTTGTAAGTTTTTCTTTGTTCATAGAATCCCTGGAGTTTTTTATGAGGGTTTGACGAAGTGGTTCCTTGATGTAGTGCGGAGTCGACCGAGGAACTAAGACCGTCGGACGCTACTAACGACCAGTGCCGACCACTGAAAGGTCCTTGTTTGGTTTTGGTAGTTGGGTGACAACCTTAGGTGGACTAATATGTGTTTGAGTGAGATATACATGTGATTAGTCCATCCTAGATATGAATTCCATGGAGATATCGACGAAACCCTCGAATTGCCCGAGGAGATTAAAAAGGATGAAGTCAAGTGTCGCATCGCGATGCTGTTTAATCTTTCAGTGCACACTGCCGTCAGGGATCAGCAATGGGCTTACAACATCACAAGCCTTCCCCCAGCAGTAATGATCTATTCGGTGTTTATGTTTCCCTTTTTACGTTTGTACAATGTATTTACTCATGTTTTTGAAGGTTCATGGGCAGGATCGGGCGGTGTACTTCACCACCATTCCGACTGATGATTGGCCAACTGTGGTTGATGCCGGCTGAGCAGTCCCCAGCATTAGTCCAGGTCAGAGGCTTATGAGGAGAGGTCGGATGGCCTTGGAGGTGGAGACAAAGATGGGTGGACCTCCTATGTCCATGAGAAACTTCGAGGGAAGCGGTCAGTTGAGGACGAGCCGTCCTCAAAAAGGAAGAAGACATCGAGTTCCTACCACCGTGAGGAGGAAGGTGTGAACATTAGAGGACCTACCCCTCACCGAAGGCGGAGGACGGTGGTGTTAGACTCACCTAACGACAATGGAGCGGCTATGCTCCCTTCTCTGACCTTCAAGACACTCCCACTGGTGACTCATGCTGGGGCAGAGATGAAGGATGCGGTGAGCGTGGGAGGCCACAGCTCTAGTCCCCAAGACTGCTCGGGCAACCCCGGTGGCGATAGCTAGAGCTGTCGTGCCAAATCCCTGAGCTAGCTCGGGTGACCCCGGGGGTAGTAGCCAAGGATGTCGGCCCAAGTTGACTGGGATGCCAGCCGGCTCTGCTGCTAAATAGGGTGGCTCTGGTAGGGTGCACCGCTTTAGAACAACTCGACGTGAATCGTAGTTGTAAGTTTTTCTTTGTTCATAGAATCCCTCGAGTTTTTTATGAGGGTTTGACAAAGTGGTTCCTTGATGTAGTGTGGAGTCGACCGAGGAACTAAGGCCATCGGACGCTACTAATGACCAGTGTCGACCACTGAAAGGTCCTTGTTTGGTTTTGGTAATTGGGTGACAACCTTAGGTGGGCTAATATGTGTTTGAGTGAGATACATAGGTGATTAGTCCATCCTAGATATGAATTCCATGGAGATACGGACGGAACCCTCGAAGTGCCCGAGGAGATTAAAAAGGATGAAGTCAAGCGTCGCATCGCAATGCTGTTTAACCTTTCGGTGCACACTGCCATCAGGGATCAGCAATGGGCTTACAACATCACAAGCCTTCCCCCAGCAGTAATGATCTATTCGGTGTTTATGTTTCCCTTTTTACGTTTGTACAATGTATTTACTCATGTTTTTGAAGGTTCATGGGTAGGATCGGGTGGTGTACTTCACCACCATGCCGTCTGAGGACTAGCCGACTGCGGTTGATGCCGGCTAAGCAGTCCCTAGCATTAGTCTAGCTTGGAGGCTTATGAGGAGAGGTCAGATGGCCTTGGAGGTGGAGACGAAGATGGGCAGACCTCCTATGTCTGTGAGAAACTTTGAGGGAAGCGGCCGGTTGAGGATGAGCCATACTCAAAAAGGAAGAAGACATCAAGTTCGTGCCACCATGAGGAGGGAGGTGTGAACATTGGAGGCCCTACCCCTCACCGAAGGCGGAGGATGGTGGTGTCAGACTCACCTAACGACAATGGAGCGCCTATGCTCCCTTCTCTAACCCCTGAGACACTCCCAGTGGTGACTCATGCTGGGGCAGAGACGAAGGATGCGGCGAGCATGGGAGGCCACAGCCCTAGTCCCTAAGACTGCTCGGGCAACCCTGGTGGCGACAGCTAGAGCTGTCAGCCAAATCCCCGAGCCTACTCAAGTGACCCCGGGGGTAGTAGCCAAGGACATCGGCCCAAGAATGACTAGGATGCCAGCCAGCTGTACAACTAAATAGGGTGGCTCTGGTAGGGTGCACCGCTTTAGAACAACTCAACATGAATCATAGTTGTAAGTTTTTCTTTGTTCATAGAATCCCTAGAGTTTTTTTATGAGGGTTTAACGAAGTGGTTCCTTGATGTAGTGCGGAGTCGACCAAGGAATTAAGGCCGTCGGATGCTACTAACGACCAGTGCATACCACTGAAAGGTCCTTGTTTGGTTTTGGCAATTGGGTGACAACCTTAGGTGGACTAATATGTATTTGAGTGAGATATATAGGTGATTAGTCCATCCTAGATATGAATTCCATGGAGATACGGACGGAACCCTCGAAGTGCCCGAGGAGATTAAAAAGGATGAAGTCAAGCGTCACATCGCGATGCTGTTTAACCTTTCAGTGCACACTGCCATTAGGGATCAGCAATGGGCTTACAACATCACAAGCATTCCCCCAGCAGTAATGATCTATTATGTGTTTATGTTTCCCTTTTTACGTTTGTACAATGTATTTACTCATGTTTTTGAAGGTTCATGGGTAGGATCGGGCGGTATACTTCACCACCATGCCGTCTGATGATTGGCCGACTACGGTTGATGCTGGCTGAGCAGTCCCTAGCATTAGTCCAGCTCGGAGGCTTACGAGGAGAGGTCGGATGGCCTTGGAGGTGGAGACAAAGATGGGCGGACCTCCTATGTCCGTGAGAAACTTAGAGGGAAGTGGCCGGTTGAGGATGAGCCATCCTCAAAAAGGAAGAAGACATCGAGTTCCTGCCACCATGAGGAGGGAGGTGTGAACATTGGAGGCCCTACCCCTCACCGAAGGCAGAGGACGTTGGTGTCAGACTCACCTAACGACAATGGAGCGGCTATGCTCCCTTCTCTGACCTTCGAGACACTCCCACTGGTGACTCATGCTGGGGCAGAGATGAAGGATGCGGCGAGCGTGGGAGGCCACAACCCTAGTTCCTAAGACTGCTCGGGCAACCCTTGTGGCGACAGCTAGAGCTATCAAACAAATCCCTGAGCCTGCTCAGGTGACCCCGGGGGTAGTAGCCAAGGACGTCGGCCCAAGTTGACTGGGATGCCAGCTGGCTCTGCTGCTAAATAGGGTGGCTCTGGTAGGGTGCACCGCTTTAGAACAACTCGACGTGAATCGTAGTTGTAAGTTTTTGTTTGTTCATAGAATCCTTGGAGTTTTTTATGAGGGTTTGACGAAGTGGTTCCTTGATGTAGTGTGGAGTCGACCAAGGAACTAAGGCTATCGGACGCTACTAACGACCACTGCCGACCACTGAAAGGTCCTTGTTTGGTTTTGGTAATTGGGTGACAACCTTAGGTGGACTAATATGTCTTTGAGTGAGATACACAGGTGATTAGTCCATCCTAGATATGAATTCCATGGAGATACGGACAGAACCCTCGAAGTGCCCTAGGAGATTAAAAAGGATGAAGTCAAGCATCGCATCGCGATGCTGTTTGACCTTTCAGTGCACACTGTCATCAGGGATCAACAATGGGCTTACAACATCACAAGCCTTCCCCCAGCAGTAATGATCTATTCGGTGTTTATGTTTCCCTTTTTACGTTTGTACAATGTATTTACTCATGTTTTTGCAGGTTCATGGGCAAGATCGGGCGGTGTACTTCACCACCATGCCGTCTGATGACTGGCTGACTATGGTTGATGCCGGCTGGGTAGTCCCCAGCATTAGTCCAGCTCAGAGGCTTACGAGGAGAGGTTATATGGCCTTGGAGGTGGAGATGAAGAAGGGTGGACCTCCTTTGTCCATGAGAAACTTCGAGGGAAGTGGCCGGTTGAGAACGAGCCATCCTTAAAAAGGAAGAAGACATCGAGTTCCTACCACCGTGAGGAGGGAGGTGTGAACATTGGAGGCCCCGCCCCTCACCGAAGGCGGAGGATGGTGGTGTTAGGCTCACCTAATGACGATGGAGTGGCTATGCTCCCTTCTCTGACCCCCGAGATGCTCCCATTGGCGACTCATGCTGGGGCACAGACAAAGGATGCGGCAAGCGTGGGAGGCCATAGCCCTAGTCCCCAAGACTGCTCGGGCAACCTCAGCGACGACAGCTAGAGCTGCCAGCCAAATCCCTCGAGCCTGCTTGGGAAACCCCGGGGGTAGTAGCCGAGGACGTCGGCCCAAGAATGACTGGGATGCCAGCCAACTCTGCTGCTAAATAGGGTGGCTCTGGTAGGGTGCACCGCTTTAGAACAACTCGACGCGAATCATAGTTGTAAGTTTTTCTTTGTTCACAGAATCCCTAGAGTTTTTTATGAGGGTTTGACGAAGTGGTTCCTTGATGTAGTGCGGAGTCGACCGAGGAACTAAGGCCATCGGACACTACTAACGACCAGTGCCGACCACTAAAAGGTCCTTGTTTGGTTTTGGTAATTGAGTGACAACCTTAGGTGGACTAATATGTGTTTGAGTAAGATACACAAGTGATTAGTCCACTGGTACATCATGTGTGAGCAACCTTTGCCATGGAGGTGAAATGGCTTGGAGATGTTGCAAAGCTCACACATGTGATGAAGGAGCTCATTGCATATAATACATGACATGGAGTCATGTGATCAAGGTGGAGCAGATCAAGACAAGACTTGGCTCTAAGAACCGGTTGTAAGTGTGAAGGGCAAGTTGAGTGATGACTTGGCGCCGATGAACTAAGACAACAATGAAGAGCAAGTAAAGTCAAGATCGATGAACCGATACAGTCACATGATGATATGAAGTGGATCATATCATTTGTGATTGATTGATGCATGTGTTGCATCAACATTGGAGGAGATAGAATGGAATGCGCAAGGCAAAGGTATAACCTAGGGCATTTCTTTTCATCGGTCATAGGTGTGTAGAGAAGTTTATGACCGGGTTTAGGATAGATGGACATACTATCAAGAGGAGCAAACTTGTTTGCATTTCATTCATCTACTGCCACTCGAGTGATCTAACTTTGCATCGTTGTTAGGATTGAGTGGCGTGGTGAATTGAGTGATTAACTCCTTAAAAATGTTTGTGAAAAGTTAACACACATGCACAAGGTGTTGTACACTTGGTGGTGTTGGCACCTTTACAATGGAGAAGTTGTTGGAGTTGAAATGGATCAACTCAAAGAAGAAAAGGAGGAGAAATAGGGACCAAACTCTGCTGATGGGGAGGACTGGACTCTGCCTTGGTGAGTCTAGTCGCTAACCCTAGCCTCGGGCATAGCCTACCGAAGTTCTGGACCCTACTGTCTTGAAGGACCAGACCCTGACACTCAGGTCCGGTTATGCGGTGTGACACAGCCGTGAGCAGGCAAGGAGGACCAGACCTAGTGTCGTGTGTGACCAGACTCAGGCCTACGGGTCCGGCCGCTCGGAGGTGATGTATGGTAGTTGCGGGAGAACTAGACTCAGGCATCGGATCTGATCTAGGTCGATCGGACTCGTTCCGGAGTGCCTAGGAGCTCTCGGTCTGGATTTTGACCACGACCGAACTCTGGCTTCGGTAAGTCCGGTCACTATGACCAGACCCTGGCTCCTACACGTCTGGTCATTATGTGTCAACACCATAGAAAACGTAGTGAAGGGGCATAACTGCTCTATTCACTTGGGGACTATAAAACCAAGCACTTGCTGGCCATGGGCTGGTAGCTGAGCACACTAGAGCTTTGGTGGCTTGTGTGGTGGTGCTTGGGAGCCCTCTAACTCACTTGTGCTTGTTAGTGATCATTCGATCGAGTGAGTGAGTGATTCTAGTGCGTTGCATCGTGAGGTTGTATCGAGTGGCACTAGGTGATCAAGTTGCAAGCCAGTGGTGCTTATTAATCTTGGAAGTTGCCACCACCTAGATGGCTCGGTGGCTTGTGACTCCATTGAAGCACTCAAGAAGATTGTGCGGTGCTCCAAAGGAGGATTTGTGAGGGGGATTGTGCTCACCCGGCGGGGATCGCAAAGAGCAACTCTAGTAGAGCGTGTCATTGAGCTACCCTCACTTTTGGGGTAGGTTCTTGCAGTGCCTGATGTGCAGACTTGGAGGGTGATGCCAAGTAGCCACCGTACCACCAAGTGAGCGGTCGACACAATGGGAACTAGCGTGTTGGCAAGCACATGAACCTCAGGATAAAATCAATGTGTCATCCTTGTCATCCCATTGGTTTGCATCCTCATTACACAAGCTTATATTTACTTTCATATACTTGTGCTTGTGTAGTTGCTCTTGTAATTAGTTGACTTGTGTAGTTGGCTAGTTACCTTCTTGCTTGTGTAGCATAGAAGTAGCTCTCTTGCATGACTAATTTGCTTTGAGTAACCTTATTAGTCACATTGCTTAGTTTGTGTAGCTAAGTAATTTGCGCTCTCTAATTTGGCGTGTGTAGCCTTTGTTATTGAGCATTGCTAGTGAGCTAAGGAGCTATGTGCTTTTGCTTACTAGATTGTGTAAGAGCTCTCCCGGTTGCTTGAAGTACTAGTTGCATAGGTTTGTGTGACTTTGCAAGCTAGAATTGTTTAGGGGAGCTCTAGCTAGCCTGGCACCTTTGTTGCTTATTTAGGATCTTTGTAAGGTGCTTGAAACTTAGATAGAGGGGTGTAGTCTTGGCTAGAACGATAGTTTTAATTCCGCATTTATCTCGGTTAGCCAACATGATTATTTTTAGAAAGGACTATTCCCCTCCCCCTCTAGTCCACCATCTCGACCCTACACGTGATATCAGAGCTAGGTCTCTCATTTGTGGTCTTCATCAACCTGAGAGGATGGTGAACTTTGGGCTAGATGTTGTTTGTGACACACACATTTTTGATGGTACATACTTTGCATGGTGGAAACACCATATGCTTGATAATTTCTGTGCAATGGGTCCTAAGGAGTGGTGGATAATTGTTGTTGGCTTTTCTCATGATGCTTTTGATAAGAGAAATCTAACCCAAGCTCAAAAGGATTGCTTACAACTTGATACACGTGCTCAATATTATCTAATGTCTGCTTGGCATAAAGATATTTTGAGACGTGTGTGGGACTTGGAGAGTGCTCATGATATGTGGATGGCAGTCCAAGCCTTCTTCGGTGACTCCTTCACAAGTGATGATGGAAAGTTCAAGGAGGATGATGACAAGGAGGAGGCGCATGAGTGTGTTGAGCATGACCACAATTTGGTGATTGTGGAAGAATGCTCCACCTCATGGTCAAGTGATGATGATGATGTATCTACCACAAGTTCACTTGATAAGATTGATGGTGATGCCCAAAGTGATGCAAATGATGTTTCTACCTCAAGCACACTTGGTGATGATAATGGTTCATGCTCTAGCCATGACTGTGATGCTACTACAAGCCCATCCACTACACCACATTGCTTCATGTCACAAGGTGGCACCAAGGTATCTAATGCTAATGTGGTTGATCATGTTGATTCATATGATGAGCTTGTTAGTAGACTTGCTAGCATGACCATGTATTTAGAAAATGAGAAAGCTAAAACATTGAAATTGGAAAATAAAAACTCATTTCTAAAGAATTCATGTGAAGATCATAAGCACTTACTTGATGTTCTTAAATCTTCACATGTTGAGCTACTTGTGTCTCATGAAGAATTATTAGAACAACATGCTTCTCTCATTAAAGCTTTTTCAAAGAAACTTAAAAAGAATGAGAGCTCATCACATGAGTCAAGTGATCAATTGCAACATGTGACTAACTCTTGTGATGTAGGGAAGAAGCATGTATCCACCTCTTGTGACGATTTACTAGATTTTTCATGTTCTTCACAATTAGATTCTTGTTCTACTTCTATGTCTTGTGAGACTAACCTTTTGAAGGAGAACAATGAGCTCAAGAATGAAGTGAAAAATTTGAGCAACAAGTTAGAGAGGTGCTACAACTCCAAAGTCACATTCGACCATATGATGAAGAATCAAAGAAGCTATGGTGACAAGGGTGGAGTTGGGTTCATCAAGATGACCAAAGGCAAAAGAGAAAGGGCAATAAAGATAAAGAAGCAAGAAAAGGAGAAGCTATCTCACTACATGTGCTTCAAATGCCATGAAGTGAGACACCTTGCAAGTGCTTGCCCTAATGAAGAGAAGCTCAAGATAAAAAAAAGAAGAAGAAGAGAGGCTCAATTATATCAAGTGCTTCAAATGTCGCACATGGGGTCATCTCACCTCTATGTGCCCAACCGAGCAATTGATGAAGCAACAAGTAAAGCCTCAACCGAAGCCACAAGTTGAGTTAGAAGAGAAGCCCCAAGATCAAATCAAGATCAACCATGAAGATGGTGGTAGTTTGATGATGAAGAAGAAGAAAACAAGAAGGGGTGGAAAGGCAAGGCATCAAAAGCTTGATCAAGATGCCAAGATAGTGAGCAAGAATCAAGAAGAGAATAAAGCCTATGCTCACATCAAGTGCTTCAAGTGTGAAGATATGAGACACTTTGCCTCAAAGTATCCGACCAAGCTTGAGAAGAAGGCTCAAGCAATTCATGAGAGGCAAGGCAATGGGAAGCACCACATGAGCAAGGAAGAGAAGGCTCAATCAAAGAGGAAGTCCTACTCATGTCGGGAAAGGGGACACATGGCTCATTCATGTCCTGTAGGTAATAAATCTAAGCCCATTTCAATTGATGATAATATTGTGCTTTGGAAGGATGGCAATGGTACCTTATTGGTTGTAATTGCAAAACATCCCACTATTCATACTAAGGCTATGCCTAAGTATGTTGCACCTAACTTGAGAGGACCCAAACTAGTTTAGGTACCATCAAAACATGGATGATTATTTGTAGGTACGATGGCATTGGAGAGTTGACTCAATTGATTTCACATTGATCATCATATGTTGAGTCAAGTATTGAAGCTTAACGCAATCCTATCCCAGTGCCAAGCCAAGAATTAGTGAAGTCCAAATGTGCTACAAATTCAAGTGTCATGTTCAAGTTGTCGATGATTTATTGGATTATTTGATGGCTTGCAAATATGTGAGTTGAAGCTTGCTAATTGGACGATCATGAGCTAACCAAGGCATATCTCTTGTTGATCATTGCATTTGGGTGCATATGAGTTGATTGAATTGGATAAATATGTAATGTTGTTTGCTATAAGATGATTGAATGGATAAATGCTTAGTAATCATGTTTGGATTGATTTATGTTGGATAAATTCATAAGATGACCTTTAGTGAGTGGATTGAATGGATATATATCTTGTGAAAGTATTTAAACAAGTTAGTTTCAAGTTTGATTCACATTTGATGAAGTATTACTCAAGTGATTGAAATCTGTCCTATATTTGAAAATCTGAGTGAGCTGTAATCTTAGCCATGTTTGAGTGACCAAACTTATTGGATTTGCTTCAACTTTGGTATACATGCTCTATACTTATGGTACAAGATGCTGTACAAATTTCATGATAATTGAATAAGAAATGCTTTGGGTTTGGAGTAGATATTGTCAGCTATAGTGCAGCAGTTTTTAGCATGTAGCAGTGGTGGATGAATTGAAATCTGGTAGTAATCTAGAAGTCAAATGAAGCTCAAAATTTTACAGCTACTAGATGACTTAGTGAAGCACATCTCCACCAAATTTCGTGGTATTTGGATCTGTACATTGGGATATATGGACTATTCTTTGAATGGTACAGAATCTGCCAGAAAAGTGACAATTATTGGATTGATCAAGAGTCACTTTAATTAAAAGGTCCTCAAGTTGGAATCATGTTTATAAGCGTTTAAGGTACCTAAGTTTGGTTTTGGATTGATCTAGAAGCATGACAAGCAATGAGTAAAAGGCCATTTGATTATGGAGTGTATTTGGCACACATTTGGTACTCAAGTTGAAGATCAAGATCAAACTCAAGATGAAGATGGAGTTTAAGTTCTAGTGATTATTGGAGATCTTTTGGTAGAAAGAAAAGAAGTTAAACAAGTAGAAAGAAAAGAACTTAAGGAAGGTTTTATGGTTACTCATCAAGTTAAGTCCATCACTTGGATCAATCAAACAAAGTTATTTCAAGTGAGTATCAAGGATGGTTCTTTGGAGAGAGGTCACTTCTCCCTAGTGTAGGGGCTTGCCGCCTATGTGTAGGTAAACCAAGTATAGTACTTGGAAGGCTAATATGGAAGTGGTGATCCGAGGAACATTTGAGATGCTTAGTTGAAGCAATCAAAAGGGTTGATCAAGAAAAGCAAGCAACACCCAAAAGAGAGCTAGTCATGATAATTCAAGTGGTTTTTCACATTTAGTGCTCTCATGCAAGCATGGATCAAAAGAGAAAGCAAGCCAACCACAACAAAAGTTAGTGCACTTGATCTTAAATGGTTCTCAATTTATATGGGTGAAGAATGGATCTCATTGTCCATGATTGGTGTTCACCAAGCTTATAATTGGACTTCACATTGCTATTGCGGAGGTTAATTAGAATCTAATGACTATCCTCTACTTTAAGATAGCAAAGGTATCATTGTAATATGCATGATCATTTTCGTTCCTTATGCAGTTAGTCCATATAGTACATGCTTATAGGATCATGCATGACAAATGAATTTTTAAAATTCATAGCCTATCACTATTGCTTGTTTGATTAATTGATCTGGTGGTAGTGTATGAGTTTGTTCATGAGCTAGCGATCCTAAGTACTTGATTTAATTTGGATTGCCAACAAGTGACAAGTACAACCTCGATAAGATAACATCCAAATGAGTGTGAAGAAGCTTAGAGATGGTTCAAACCGGACTTGGAAGCTTAGGAATATCAATTTAATTCAAGTCAACATTAGAAGCTCATGATTGTAACAAGAGTACAAACACAAGACAACAATCTAAAGTGATATCTAGTTTGTTTGTTTCAAGTGGTATCTAGACTCAATTGATCTCTTCAAGTGAAATTTACAAGTGGTGTCTAGATCAACTTACAAGTGATATCCTACAAGTGGTACTCATGAAGATAGCAAATATTCAAGAAATGTTCAAAATTGACAAATCCAACAAGTGGTCCATTGGTAGCAAATTCTTTCATGTTGTATCACATTTCTACACGTGGTATCAATCATACAAGACGGTGGTTCCACAAGTGATTCTCAACTTTAAGTGATCATCAAATGAAGAATGCATCCCTCACTACAAGAGTTCAAGTTTCTCAAATGGATGACCCAAGCAATTATGACAGAACCGCCCAATTTATACAAGATCAAGTACGGCTGTCCCCGCTAACACGTTGACACACGCATACTTTCACTTTTATAAACCCGGTACTCTGCCGAGTGTCATGAAGGACCTCGGTAAATCAACATCACAACCAAGATCGTATGATTAACCAAATACACATCACATACGTAGAGTTACAGCGGAAATAATATTACAAATGGGTTCACAAATAATAGTACAAGTTTGGGTTTCAAAACCGATTAGTGAAAACAACATAGTTTTCAAATGATTACATTAATATAAGTTTCAAATACATTGCTAGCATAAGTGACATCCTCTAATAAAAGCATATAGATGAGAAATAAATATAGAGTCACCGAGCCCACTGGCAGTTAGCCACCATCTTCAGCAGGCCGAGAACTTCACCTGCAACATGGTGGGATAAACCCTGAGTACTCAAATGTACTCAGCTAGACTTACCCGTCATAAACCAGAAATAAACTAACACCAAGGAGTATGCAAGGCTTTATAGGTGGAGCTAGCTTGACAAAATTTTGCATAAAAGCCACTAGTGAGCTATACATTTTACAATTTAGTAACTAAGTTAATTATAGCTATTCATCTCTAGATTAGCAACTAACCTATGCCAAACATGTGGAATATCATTTAGTAACAGGCAATAGTAACCATATCCGGTGTAGTAATCTGAGTATCATCATCATAACCATCAAGTTTCCATTAAGTTACTCTACGTTGCCGCTGCTCAGGCAACTTCTCACTATCCGGGAGATACGGCGATTCGAATCGATTCCTACCCAGCTGGGAAATTATTCGTAACACACACCCAAGCAACCTGATCAGTGGTCGCCTCGGGTCACCTTTGGTATAGCTCAGGAACAAATTCGTGGGTCCGAGCAGTGCCGCACTCTCAAGGAATCCACTCTGCCAGGACGTCAATCTGCCCTTTGGACTTACGCCAATGGCTCCCCACATATCCTTACTACCACCAGAGTACGCACTTTCACTTCCCGGCTTTCGGCCTGAGTTGAGCTACTCGGCTTCGCGGTCGGAATGAGTTATCCGGCCAACTAAGTGATAGGCATGCATTCAACATGACATGAGGACGTACAGTGAATCAGTCCTTAACCGACACAGATGGGGATAGATAGGCACCCAAGACCTCCATGCCTTATTGCTTCTCTATCACAATCCTGTCCGGTCTCCTTTTTATTCATCAACACATGGTTATTTTCATGATAGCAAATATAGCCAACCGTGCTTTGGTATCCACCTATATCTCGCAAGTGACAGGAAATCACCTGAATTCTACAGATCTAAGCATTGCTAAGCATACATTCGATCCTGGACCTACATAGAGTTCAAGGTATATTTCTGGACAAGGTAGTTCTATGCATCAAGTGGTTCCAATCAACTCTTATAACCTAATGCATCAAACATAAAGAACTCAAGTGATATTTATAAAAATGTAGGAGGCTTAGAATGCTCCAAGGCTTGCCTGGGATCCAACAGTAGGCTAGTGTTTGTTAGACGACACTCGCTAGGCAAGTATCTCCCATCGTGGCACTTGCTTAGTCCTTCCATCTTCGGGATAGGTCCACCATACATCGTCTTCGGGTTTGGCTCCAACATCACGTCCTTCACATGGTTCATCTAGCGTACCTAGATGAGATGCTAGATGCAAGTGCATGAATATGAAGAATGGTAATATGAGATGCATCACATAATAGCATTCAAGGCAAACATAAGATCATGCAAGACATAGGCACCTGGAGTTATTTAACTAAACACCACACAACATATTATAGAGGGATAGCAAGCATATTAGGCATGGCACACAAGTGAACTTAAGTTCAGATATTACACCCATGCATCGATCAAGAACTAACGAACATGTTTAGCAAAAACAAGAGCAAGCTAAAGCAATCACCTAGCACATGTATAGAAATCTGGACAACAGCACAACAGTCACTTGTTTTATCCATAACTGGAGATCCAGACATCTAAAGAAGGTGATCCTAGACTTTATGGGAAAATAATTAATTTGCCTACAACATTGTTTTTATGACCAAAAGATTATTCCAAAGCTAACTAGGCCAAAAATGCCAATGTTTTAGATCTACGCAGAACTAGGACAGAAAAAGTAGTAGAATTTTAAAAATGCATAACTAGAGTTACAGACATCAATCAAGCATGAATATTAACTTTTTAGAAATATTATTAAATTATCTAAAACATGTTTATTATCTTCACAAGGTGATTCCATAATTAACATGGTCAATCAAGCACAATAGAGCACCTCTGCTATGCAACTTCACAAACTTATAACTGGAGCTCTACAACACCAAAAGGGGTGATCTAGGATAATTTGGAAAGCTTAAGGAAAGCACTATAACTCTTATATTATCACTAAGACATGATTTCATACTTAACTAGTTCAAACAATGAAATCCTTAAAATCTACACAGAGCATAGGCCAAAGATGAGAGATCATTTGTCAAATTCATAACTTCTAAACTATCAGGCCTATGGTCATGAAATTTGAACACAAGCAAGATTATGAAATTAGCTACAACTTTGGTACTCACTACAATCACATAAAACATCATTTACACCATGAAAATAATTGCACAAGCAAAACTACACATGTAGCCCAAACAACAATGGAACAATTATAGACAGAAAACTAATAGGAACTTCAAAGAAGCATAACTGGAGTTTTAGACCTCCAACAAATATGAATCATAACTTTTTGAAAATCTTATGAAGTTACCTACAACTTTCTTATTCTCATCTTAAGATTATTCTACAGTTAACAAGGTCAATTAATCCAATAAATGCATCTCTATCCAAAACATGGATAGAACCTGACATGCTAATTTAAACAGCTATAACTAGAGTTCTACATGTCTAATAAATATGGTTCTAGACTTTTTAGTAATCTTCGTAAATTATAAACAACTACGTTATAAACACCTGGAGCTAATTCTACTATTAAAAAGGCCCCACAGTACCAACAAGGAAACCTTGTCTAGGTTTGGGAAGAAACAGACACAGAAATTTAAGCAACCATAACTAAAAAACTACTTAACCAAAAATTATGATTTTTAGCTTTTTGAAAATCTTAAGAAAAGTACTACAACTCATTTATCGTCATCAAGGCATGATTTATAACTTAACTAAGCCAATTAATACAAACATGCAGGCCTATTCAGAATAGGAGCAAAGCAACATAGGGTAATTGTTATTTATATATCTCTTAAACTATCAAGACTAAATTCCTGAAATTTTTAGCACAGCATACACATAGCATCAGTAGCCCACCATAAACATTTCACATTTTTTTTAGCACAACAACTACAGTTATGAAAAAGACAAGTACAACTAGTATTCAAACCCTAACCTACATAAATCTATTTTTACAACAAAATATTTAAACTAAAACATGCCATATTATAGATCTAATGCATATATAATTTCACATGGATTCCAAAAAGTCCATATTTGTTATTTTACGATTTTTTACTAATTATTACGATTTTCCAAAGTTTAGCATAGAAATCTGCAAAAGAAAAGATATGTGTCTGGCATTTATGCAAAGTGAACACTTGAAAAAGCTTCTATTTATGAGTCGGTCCTTCTTCTTCAACCTCACGCAGAGCAGAGAAGGGGCAGAGGGCGTCGGGTCGACGGCGGAGCTCCGGCGAGGGCGTGGTGAAGATGCGGTCATGGTCTTGGAGGTGAGGCACAGCCGGCCGGCGTGGCCACGGTTGACTACGACTGCTGCTGGTCACAGAGAGAAGGCAGGGAGGTGGCCGGGGTCGTGCAGACGGTGGTCGAGGCGAGGACGTCGGCGCCGCTGGGCAAAGAGACAGGGCCGGGCGGTTCACGGCCAAGGCGAGCTTGCGGCCGGTAGGATAGGGCGATTGAACGCCGTGGCCATCTTGGCAAGGTAGCAGGGCGGCGAAGAGGAGGGAGTCCAACAGTGCCAGCAACAGCGGCATTCATGGCGGCGGCAGCCTGCTCACATACGACGTCTAGGCAGACAAGGAGAGGGAAGTGAGCGAGTGGGAGGGAGAGAGACGCAGCGTGGCTCCTCCGTATAGGCGAGCAGGGGCGAGCTGGCGAGCGGCGCGCGCATGGGAGGCCACACGGCGCCCGGCTCCTGCACACGGTCGGCTACACCAAGTGCTCAGGCTAGTTCAAAAACACCTAAAAAACCGACTGAACCCCCCTTTTCTCGCCTCTCTATCTCCTAAACCTACCGATGAAAAACTAAACCAATTGCACAAAGTTGTAGAGCTATATGAGGACTACAACTTTTCTTAAAGGTTTTTGGTTTAACTCAGATTATATTGGAAGATAGAGAGCTGCAAAGTAGGGCTCATGAAATTGAAAGTTCAGTTTCAGTTAACCCAACTTAGCAAATTTTCGAGCTCCCAAAACAGCCATGGATTCCAACTTGAGGGCTTGTTTAGACGAAGTTAGAGACTGAACTAGGTCTTGAACTTTAAACAAAGTTTGTTCTACATAAGATGGACTAAAACTTTTATTTAGGTTCAACTGCCATGCAAACATTTTAAGCCACTGTTCAAACCAAGTCAATGTAGCATCACGATAAAGCTTAAATTATCCTTTTTGATCTATTGAAGCATTTTCTGGCCACTTGCTCAACATGAACCCTTCATAACTTTTGTTCATGAGTGTAAGTAGTGTTGTTTGAGCTAGGTTGCAAGGTTTGGTCGACATCTCATATTCCCATATACTTAATAAAGCAATCCAAGAAAGATTATGACTTATCATTTCATGTGACTTCTTGATTCCAAACTTTATGAAACTCTTCCACTAGTCAAGATGGATGCATGTTGATGTAATGTACATGAAATAATCATGCTTAAAATAACTCTTGCATAATCTTAACAAGGGTCCACATGTAAGTAAGGGTGTGTTGTCCAAGTTTAAGTTGGAGCTCACTCTTGTAGATTTGATCTTAACACCTTCATCACCACTTAACATGTCATGTTTGAGCTCAAACCCATTGCTTAACTAGTGACACACACCTAGGGTGTTACAGCAATGATTTAGGGGGAGGTGTCCCACCAATTGATATCAAAGTCAAAGATCCTATGTGTGGTATCTCAAGAGCTATACAAATGGTGTCATTCCAACATATCAGGTGGTGTCCACAAAAAATGCAATATTCAAGTGTGAACCATCTATCCCTAGTACCACCCTTTGTATCAAGTGATGCACATCTTTTATGGAAATTGATGACTAAGGGGGAGAGATTGGTACAAAGATATGAAATATGCAAGAAGGCATTAGGGAGAAGTTGGATTTGGACAAAGAGGGAGCAACATTGAGGAATTGAGAAGGATCAAAATTCTTGGACAAGAGAAGCACACAAGTAGGGGGAGCAAGCTCATGAACTTGATTGTTTGCATTTGATATGTGCATATTCATGTGCTTGCTTACATTACATAAGTTTTTAAATTTAAAATGTATGTTTGTGTGTTGTATGCTAGTTATGAAACTTGATTGATGATTTGATAACTAGCATGTATAGGATGGTAGCTAGACTTGTATTTTTACACGTGGTACTATAACCTTGCTTATAATGTTGATCTCATGAGGTATCTAGTGTTTTTGTTTCCAAGTGGTATCTAGCTAACCATGGTGCTAAAGTTGAACTTATAGGTGCAACTCCGATTGGTATCACGCTTCAAAGGTTTATTCTATACACCTAGCATCATTTGATAGTAATTACTCTCCCACATTTCTAATCCATGCATATGTGCGAGCTTCAAACCAAACACACTAGCACATATGTAGGGGGAGCTAATACTACCAATTCAGATTTGTGGTACTTGTCCAAAATCTTTTAGACATGGTAAAAATGCTTGGGCAAGCAACATGAATCCAAAAGTGCTTAATTTCTATATTTTTGTAGAGTTGTCATCAATTACCAAAAAGGGGGAGATTGAAAGGTCATTGTTTGGTTTTGGTAATTGAGTGACAAACTTAGGTGGACTAATATGTGTTTGAGTGAGATGCATAGGTGATTAGTCCACAGGTACATCATGTGTGAGCAACCTTTGCCATGGAGGTGAAATGGCTTGGAGATGTTGCAAAGCTCACACATGTGATGAAGGAGCTCATTGCATATGAGACATGACATGGAGTCATGTGATCAAGGTGGAGCAGATCAAGACAAGACTTGGCTCGAAAAACCGGTTGTAGTGTGAAGGGCAAGTTGAGTGATGACTTGGCGCCGATGGACCGAGACAACAATAAAGAACAAGTGAAGTCAAGATCAATGAACCAATACAATCACGTGATGATATGAAGTGGATCACACTACGCCAGATTTGCACATCACTGCTAGCATCATCATTGCCGGATTTGTGAGAACCGGCAGTGATGTACCTTCACTGCCGGTTATGAGCTTGAAAATGAAAAAATGATTGGGGCTAGGCTAAAACCGGCAGTGAAGCACCACATCACTGTCGGTTTGTGGCTTGAACCGGCAGTGTTTTGGCGGGCACTCATCACTATCGGTTCAAGCCACAAACCGGCAGTGATTGAGCTCTATCACTGTCGGTTCTAGCCAAGAACCGACGGTGATAAGCCGATATCATAAAAAGGCTACAGCTGTCCTCTTCTTCCTCCCCTCTTCCACCCCGAGAACAGAGGCACACTTTTGGGCCCTTCCCTCCATTGTTGCGGCTGCTCTTCACCATGAAGCTAGTGCTTGGATTTTGAAGAATGGCTTGATCGTTTTGCTTTAAGGTTAGTAACAAACATCCACTCCTTTGATTTTGTTGCTTATTTAGCTTCGTTTTGATGGCTACATTGCTTGATTCTCATTCTAGTTCTTTCTCCATTCTACAGAGCACTTTTCCAATTGGACATTTGTGCAAGGCTTAAATTGTGGTGAATCCATCATCCAAAAGGTTGGTGTCTATGAACACATTTAAATTCCTAGCTAATTATTCCATGGTGGTCAAGATCATCATTGTTAGTATGTGATGCTATAATTAGTTCTTAGAAGTAGAGTAGAATAGTTGTTCTTCAATATTGTGCAATAATTGTTTTTACTACGATATTCAATTTACAGGGTCGGGGCTACCAATTTCAATCTTTCAATAATTAGTGTGCAATAATGTTTTCCAAAAATGGTACTTTTGAGCTACAATTATTGTTCATGAAGCTCGATTTCTTATTAATTCTTTGTAATTACTGTCTCAGTATTTTTTTGTGCAGAGATGGATCGAGAGTGGATGCATCTGTCCCGAATGGACAAGCGGTACATGCATGGCGTCAGCTAGTTTATCACCGATGCCAAAGCCCATGCTGGGAATGGGAACCCTGTCTTCTGCCCATGTAAAGATTGCAAGAATCATAGGAACTTTTGTCAAATTGAGTCTATACGATCGCACTTGATTACCAGGGGGTTCATGCCAAACTATACGATATGGACTATTGTTGACACAAAATGTGACGCACTGTGCCGCACACACAGCAAGCCGAAAAGCGTAGCTTCAATCGGGTGCCCGGGTGCTTCGTGATCCGGAACGTGCCAGTCGGTTTGACTCGAAAGAAACTGACAAGGGATAAAATAAATTAAATGTCAAACCGGAACATGTCGGGTGAGACCGATAGATTCCGTATATACGACCTGAAGCCACTTACAACGACATACGACTATAGGAAGTCATGCGCCAACAAGTTTATAAATCATTCTATTAATCGTAGGATGGACATACGTAAAGATCTGATTGCCGAATGCATATGCATGGGAAGACATGTTTGAACAAGTGAAATTGATTATGCGTTAATGCATATCCAAGCTCAAAGAATCCGGTATTGAGTTGGGGTCCATGAAGAAGGAACGTGTAGATAAACACGATTAAGCCAATCTAAAACTGCGTCGCGCATACGACACCTAGTTTCGTCAAAAACTTAAACGTGATTAACATACATGAACCCACAACATGTGACAATCTAGATTAAAATAATTCAGCCATTACGAGCATGTTATCTATTTGCAAAGGTATTATTAAAGTAATGATCATTGAAGCTCGAATAAAACCATAGAAGAGGGCCGAACAATATCAATCTAGATTGGGCAAAAGTGTGCTACAAATATATAAAATATTTAAAACATGCAACACAGGATAACTTGATGAATCTATTTAGATTTTGCCGTAATCTAATAGAGCCGATAACTGTCTTGCTTCCACTAAGCATATTGAGCAAACGCCTGCCGCACGGTATCTACTCATAAACAAAGTATAAGCAAAGACTTCTTGATTGTCAAGCAAAGATCCGCCGCACGATCATTGAAAACAAACAAGACTACTTGCATCACGTTTAAATCCACCGCATGATACTAAACATGATAACAAGGTTGTCGGAACTTACGGAGGTCGACGGATCGATGACTCCTCTCGAAGAACTCGGCGACACGACAAAAAGGACTCGAAAGTTGGCACGGGGCCGGTTGTATTGATTTGGTTGTGAACACCTATTACAATGGTCGAGGGTCAATATTTATACCCTAGACGAAACACGAGTCCTAAAAGACTACGATTTACAAAGGAACTCTTTAAATAAACTTGGAAACTACGATTCCTTGCCCCAAACTCTCGAGTCCTTTATTATTACAACTTTCATCTTCTCGATCGGCTTTGCTTGCCATCTTCGCTTTCCCGAATGGAGTTACCGCCTTCGGAATAACCGACCGCACAAGCATTTAGCCGACCGCTTGCGTATTTTTGCGAACACTCTTCTTCCCGCATGTGGGTCCACCATCATCTTCGAAATTGACCAAAATCCAATGTTAACACATGCCCCTCAATTTCGGGATAAAAGTTGTTTTATTCTGAAATTGACCACAAGCTCTTTCATCCTCCTAGGTCATCACCGTTCAAAACCGCAACCGCTGCCCAAAATTTCAATCTTTCAGTATAACTTCGAACCTCCTCTAAATCTTCAATGGCGACCCAGATGAAATCCCAGAGGTAAACTTTATTTATATTCGCAATTTTCATCCCATCCTTCCGCCTCCTCTTTTGACTTATTCCCCTCGATTTCAATCATCTTCTAAAGGAGTACAAGAGCCGATTTTGATCTCTTACGCCGCCAACCCGACTCCTATTTCCTTGGCCCAATGGGAAACCCCGACCCTTCCGAAATCATTGAGAAGGAAACTCAAAGAATTCCTTTCAAGTCTGGAATTACCTCACCAAACCGATGGCCAAACACGTTCAAGAATTGGCCATTCCCCAATCACCGGATGGCGCAACCGGGTACAGGAGAATGTTGGAGAAGAGCAGCAGCCCATGGACAATCGGGACATCATCATTGTCTGGAGTTATCTTTAGCAGAGACACCGGGAATGATTCCTTCGATAGCAACTTCTCATTTTTGGTCCGACGCTACCAATGCCTTTATCTTCGACCATGGTATTATGACCATCACTCTAGCCGACGTATACATGATGACCGGTTTGAATGTGTCATTGCCAAGTATATCCTTATAAGTACAAGAGCAAGAGTAATCAAAGAGCCGTTAGTTACGGATGTGGATGGGTCAAACATATTCAAAATTACATGAATGCATCTGGCGCCGCCTCGACACAAAGAGTTGAAAGCTTTCATGAATATGTGGCTATCTTGATTCATTTTTGTGGAAAATCCAATGAACCAACCCCGAATCACATGGTAATGGTGAAGACTTAGCTGCAGCACCCAGATCCCATTAGGCAAATATCTTTTAGGGTCTCGCTTATCATATGATGCATCGATCACCCTTCGATGTGCCAAGGTGGAGAAATTTCTTGTGTGAACGGCCCCGGTGGCTAATTCAAATGTGGCTCCAACTATATATGCATCGAGATAACCCTGTGAGCCTCTTCAACCTAAGCTTCCCCTCGATTAACTATCTTTGAAGGCGCAAAGACAAAAAAGGTTAAAGCTTGTCGACTTATGGGGAAGCAAAGAAAGCATCTATAAGCATTGATATAGACATTGGTCACCTCTTCAAGCTATTTTTCAAAGGATTGACAATGTGCTCGGTTTCCTTCTGAGGGAAAATGAAGATCGACTTTGCCACGCAAGTTTAGCTATGAAATTGGTTGTTCGGGCCAAGAATCCACGAGAGATTTTCAACTCCTTTATCAAACCTTGCACTTTGCCACCGAATTTCATCATGGGAGATTAGTACAATCCACCTATGAGTTCTATTATCCCAACATGGTAGCCGGACAATTAGGATGCGCCAACCCCCCTTAAAATTCCTCTTCTCAACAATCATAAAATCAAGGGAAGCAATAATGTAAGGAATGGAAGCCAAGAAGGTCTTTGAATTAGGATGGGAATTACCAATATATGAACCATCTCCATTTGGGCTAATAGATGCTGCTCATCCCTCTTTGTCTCTTGGTGGCAAGAATGGCATGCTCATATCTTCAATATAGCAGTTCATTCTTTATGCAAAAACTTGCAACCCGATTTTGCTTCCGACGGTGAGGTAATTTCATTATGCCCATCATTTCTTATTCTTGAATCCACTTCTTATTTTAACATCCGGTTATGCACGGGATCTTGAGTTTACTTCCCTGCCAAAGCAATTCAAGACTATCCGGCTTTGTCCCAAACTCCTTTCTGGGGTTTGATGCTCCAAACTTAAAGGAATTCATGAAAACTTCAAAACTTTGGATTCAAAGACCTCTAAAGGCACTCATAAGAACTCCTGTTACTTCAAATTCTTTGCATCTTCCAGAGGAAAAAGCAAAAGAAAACACCAAAGTTTTCTCTTACCCAAGAAACCAAGGACCAAGAAAGCCAGATTATCCCTTAAGGCATGAACCTTCCGCTTTTCTTATCGTGTCAACCATTTCATTTGGCGATGGCCCGACTATCTCTACATTCATTCCTTCCACTGCAGCCACAAGTCGAAATTCCCATACTGGGTAATACCTCGGCGCTTTGTAGAACCAACCCCTGAAGTCTCTCATCAAAGATGAAGAAATTCATGATAGCGAAATTTCAGAGACCCATGAAGTGAAGGTTCAAAGGCTCATAAACTGATGAGACTATAGGTAACATTGCTCAACCAATTCTCCTCTCCTTTCTCTTTAACAACATCTATCTCTTATGCTCATTATCACTTACTTTCTCGAAAATAGATGAGATCTTAGATGAACCGGGCAAGGAAACTTCTCCCGATCAATCTCCAGATCCGCCTCCTCCTCTGAACCTTCAATCAAGTCCTCCAAAGAAGCGTGGTATAACTCATCCTGATGACCAATCAGCCCAACAGGTAACGCCTTGTCTCATACTATATTTTTAGCAAAATTACCCAATCGGCTAACACCTTCTTTCTTTCTCTTTGTTTAGAAGAACATCACTAAACTGACCACCAGTTACTCCTTCTCTATTGAGGACTACATTATTGAGAAAGGTGAAGAGATCACTTCTCATCAAACTTTGTCACTTTGGAGAATCAGGCTCGGCTAAAAGAAGTGATTATTCTCTTGAATAAGGATACCATTAGTCCGGTTCGAATGCGGACTGGATAAAAGACCTCCTTGAACTCATTGATCAAGATATCCTTCGCTCTCAAAGCTCCCTAGAATCTGCAGCCCATCTTGATGATCACTTTGCTATGGTGAAAAGGGCAACCAAGAACATATCTTCGAGGGCCGCTCTGCTGAAAGGATAGATCTTTGAAAAACTGGAGATTAAAGATCTTCACTCTCATATCCGGACTACGAGAAATTCTTTAGCAACCTTGGAGCCTGGAACTGAGATCCATGGAGGATGAAAAATCAGACTTGAAGCTCAACTAGCCGAACCCGAATGCCAAAATTCAGGTCTCACAGGCCCCATATAACCAATCTGCCAAGAACATAGAAGCAACTTCACTAAAAATAGCTTCACCATCAAAGAAGACCAGCAGATCAAAAACAAGTTATCCAAAGATCCGAGTTCAAGATGAAGATCACAAAGTGCTAGATAATGTTAGCGAATCAGGACCGAGGCCATAGAAGCGATCAATCATCTTCTCGAACCAAAGAGACATTAGGCTTGTAATAAACTTTAAGTGTGATACCCTTTTTCCTTGATTAAACAACTTGATGTCCACTTATTTTCATCCGTTCGGAAAAAAAGCAATCGCCATCTTCCCTTAAATTACTCGATTAGAATGTAGCCGATTGTCTCCATTCTTCCGATAACCGAACGAATCCAATCCAAACATCGAGGGTATAGCCGAACAACGTTGGCTCCAATAAATCATGGAGATATTTCAAGCGACGTTCGGCTTAACTCGCACCTGCCCATCGATGAACGGTCCATCAAAGGGAGAAAACCTACTCCGCCGTTGAGATTCTCGTCCCCACAACCCGTGGAATTCGCCACGATCTTTAAACTTCGGCTTATAAATAGCCCCTCCCATTGGCCTTCATCACTATCTTTGCCTCGGCGTTCTCACATCCGTCTCTTCCACTTCCTTCGTCTGATTCATTCTAGAAAGAAACCCTAACCTCCGTCAAAGCAAATGACGAACAATGGCAGCACCGTGGCAAGCGTCCTGCCCGACGAGAGAGGTGAAGGAAGCAGAGCATCATGCACACAAGGCGTCATGGGTATGATTCGGTTCTTTGCCCCTTTTGTAATTTCCTCGTTCATCTCTTAATTCCGATTTCTCCTCCCATTCATCAGATAAGAGTCATCAGCTCCGATCAATACCATCTCCTCCTCCGGTGTCGGCAACTCAACCGAACTCCATCTTCCGGCTCCTCCGGGTCTTCCAGCTCCTCAAGCTCTTACCATTCCAACCCTTGGGGTTCGGCAGAGCCAGCAGATGCATACCACCCATACTCCCACGAGGAAGCGCTTAAGTTTCGCCAGGAGAGGGATGAAGCCCGGGAGGAGCTAGGCGAAGTCTCCAAGAAGTTCGGCATCGATCAAGCCGAATGGGAGGATCAGCGGAAACAATTCTGCGACGCCATCACTGGTTTGATATCTTCATTTAATTTTATCATCCTGACTTCCTTTGCTTGCCGACTCATTTTTTCTTTCATGCCCAGCTCTTTCCGCGGAAAATGACCGCTTGAAGACGGCGGCGAACAAGATTGCCGACAAGGTGAATGCTCAGGGGAAGACATCCGAGGCACGCCTTGGTGCTGTGGACGGCCGCATTGATCAGGCCGTCACCCAAGGTGTGCACCTCGGCGCTTCTCTCGGGCTGGCGGCAATGACCTCCCAAACCAACGAGGACTACTCCTCCCAGCCAGTTGGCTTTGTTGGAGGACGCCCGGACGAAGTCGACGACATCGAAGAGCGTCTGGAGGCCTACGACGATCATGCTGCTGCCCTTGCCGAAATCACAAACCCTCAATCCGTCCTCAATAAGTTATTTGAGGAGTAGTTTGTATTAGGACGAACTTTTATAAATAATCTCATCCTTTGGAATGATATTTACTTCTTTGATTCTTTTCGGTAAAATCCCACTTGCGATTATCAGAAAAATGCCGAAAACAACCCAGTTTTGGATAAACATTCTTGTGCTAGAGGCGATGCAAACTGCATCGGCTATTTTGTGCTAAAGGCGATATAGACGATATCGGCTATTTCCAATCTCGTATCTGATTTTTAGGCTAAAGGCGATATGAACAATATCGGCTATTTTTAGTCATGTATCCAATCTTCTAGGCCAAAGACGATTTTTCCTTCTGTCGGTTTTTCTGATCTATATTTACGAACCAACCTCAACACTGGGGTAGTATTTCTTAAGAAATCTTCCATTAATAGCTCTGTAAACTCTTCTCCGAATAAAGTCTTTAATATGTATGCATTGCCAGGCACACATTCTACAATTCGGAAAGGACCTTCCCAATTTGGAGACCATTTGCCGAACGCTCTATCTTTTGTCCCAACCGGCAATACAGTTTTCCAAACCAAATCTCCTTCTGCGAATTGTTTCAAATTTTTTTTTTTGTTATAATACCTGGCAACGCGTATTTTATTTTTCTCAATATTTTCCAATGCCTTGAGACGAATCAAATGTAAATCTTCCAATTCATCCATCATCAGACTCTTATAATCTTCTTTTGCCAATTCTTTCTGTAACACAATTCGCCTTGAATCTAACCGTAACTCCCATGGTAGTACAGCATGATGCCCATAAACCAGTTCATAGGGAGACGTTTGAGTGGATCCATGACAAGCCATTCGGTAAGCCCACGGTTGCTTCATTAAGAACCAAGTGCCATTTCCTTGGTTTTTCATCAATCTTCTTCTCGATAATTTTAATCATAATCTTATTTGATGCTTCGCGCACGACCATTAGCTTGTGCATAATAAGGAGAAGAATTATATAACTTAATCCCCATACTTTTGGCAAAGTCACAAAATTACAAGAAGTAAATTGAGTCCCCTGATCAGTTGTTATAGTCTGAGGAATCCCAAATCTGTGAACTATATGTTCCTTAACAAAACTGATCATATTTTCTGACGTTACTTTCTTCAAAGGGATAGCCTCAACCCACTTGGTGAAATAATCCGTGGCCAAAAGTACAAATTTGTGTCCCTTACTAGAAGGAGGATTGATCTGACCAATTAAATCTATTCCCCATCCTCTGAACGGCCAAGGCTTGATTATAGGATTCATAGCAGACGCTGGAACTTTTTGAATATTGCCGAATTTCTGACAATTGTGACACCCTTTGTAATATTCAAAACAATCTTCCAACATAGTTGGCCAAAAATAACCAGTTCTCCTAATTATCCACTTCATCCGATAAGCTGACTGATGTGCACCACACAACCCTTCGTGAACCTCATACATCACTTTCTTGGCCTCTTCCTGACTCAAGCATTTGAGCAATACTCCATCGATGGACTTGTAATATAACTGATCATCAAGAAACACAAACTTGAGAGCTTTGTACCTAAGTTTTCGGGAAACCCTTTGAGATGGATTTTTCAGATAATTGGTAACTTCGTATCTCCAATCACCATCTCTTTGGATCAAGATATTTAAAACATCTTCCTCTATAGTAAAAACTTCCCGATTCTCTCGATATCCGTAAGCGACTTGAGCTAACTTATTTGCTTCTTCATTGTACTCTCTAGGGATATGATGCAAGGTTACTATCGAAAAATTCTTCAAAAGTTCTCTACATTCCTCATAATATTCTCTCAACACATTATTCTTGCATTCATATCGACCATTCAGTTGATTAATCACCAACTCGTAATCCCCAAAGATTTCAACAAAGAACGGCCTTTACTTCTATAAGAAGTCAAGCCCTCTAAGCAATGCTTCATACTCGCTTGATTGTTAGTAACATGAAATTCAATAGGACCGCATACTCAAAAGCTTTTCCTTGTGGGGAAATCAAAAGAATACCAGCACCACCACCTTTGTTGCAAGATGACCCATCGAAGAACAAGGCCCAAGGCACAATGTTTATCGCCTCAACAGAAAGATCCCGATGTTGGGTAATAAAATCAGCAATAATTTGACCCTTTACCGCCTTTGCCGATTCATACCTCAAATTAAATTCTGACAATGCTAAAATCCATTTGCCAATTCTTCCATTCAAAATCGGCATTGATAACATATGTTTGATTACATCAAAACTAGAAACCACCACACATTCGGAATTCAACAAATAGTGCCGTGATTTGGTACAGGAGTAATACACACACAAGCAAAGTTTCTCTGTAGCCGAATACCTTGTTTCCGGGTCTAACAGCTTTCGGCTAAAATAAGCTATGACTCTTTCTTTTCCTTCAAATTCTTGCATAAGGGCCGATCCTATCGTTAGGCTATCGGCATACATACAACTTAAAAGGCTTTTCAAGTTGTGGAGGTACCAAAGACAGTGGTGCTTTCATATATTGTTTGATCTCATCAAAAGCCTTTTGTTGTATGTCACCCCATACAAATTTTTGATCTTTCTTGAGCTTCAATAAAGGGGAAAAGGGTAAAACTCTTTCTGATAAATTGGATATGAATCTTCTTACAAAGTTGATTTTGCCTAACAATGATTGCAATTCTGTGAGATTAGTTGGCGGCACAACTTTGTCTATTGCTTCCATGCTCTTTTTCCCAACTTCAATTCCTCCTTTATGAACTAAAAATCCCAAAAACTCACCAGCCGAAACTCCAAAGGCACATTTGTTTGGATTCATCTTCAATCCATGCTTTCTTGTGCACTCCAGAGTCTTTCTTAAATCGGCTAAATGTCTTTCATGATTTCTAGACTTGACTACTACATCATCGATGTAGATTTCTACAATCTTGCCGATCAACTCGTGAAAAATATAATTCATAGCTCTCGATAAGTTGCACCAAATTCTTTAACCCAAACGTCATGACTATCCATTCGAACAAACCAATATGACCAGGACATCCGAAAATTTGTTTTGAAATATCTTCTATTGCCATAAAAATTTGGTTATAGCCAACATTACCATCCATAAAACTAATGACTTCATAACTTTCTTTGCCGCATCTACGATAAATCGGCAACAGCGGCATTGGGTAACCATCCATGGGAGTAGCCTTATTAAGATTTCTAAAATCTATGCAAACTCTCATTTTTCCATTTTTCTTATATACCGGTACTATATTTGAAATCCACTCGCATACTTGCATGGCGAATAAAGTTTGCTTCTATTAACCTTTCAACCTCCTTCTTCACATCGGCCAATACCTCCTCTTTGTATATCTTCCTTGGAGGTTGTTTATAAGGACGAAACCCAGGTTTAATGGGTAATCGATGCTCAACAATGGAACGATCCAATCCAGGCATTTCCGTGTAATCCCAAGCAAAACAGTCTTTAAACTCTTTCAACAAATCTATCAACTTTGACTTATATTCTGGGTCTAACTTTGCACTAATATACATCGGCCTTGGCTTAGAACCATCACCAACATTGATTTCCTCCAACTTATCAAATTTACATAAAACCACGCCCCACTTTCCTTTGTTGCCATCGACGGGATTTCCCATTAAAAATTGCTATGAGAGCCGACTGCTTGGATCGGCTGTTGGCCTTCGCTAAAAACATTTACAGGACCTTCTTTCCACACTTTTCCAGAGAAACAATCGACGCCCTCATATTCCCAATAGGTAGATTCCGTGGCAGCAACACTTACCGAATTATCAGCATGTACAACTTCAACATCATCTCCAATCCATTGAATGAGAATTTGATGCATAGTTGAAGGAATGCAACAATTAGCATGGATCCAATCTCTGCCCAAGAGTAGACTATATGCCCCCTTGCCATCAATGACAAAAAAGGTAGTAATCAGAGTTTTTGACCCAATAGTCAGCTCGACATGGATAGCACCTCGGGTATCGGAAGGATTGCCAGCAAAATCCCTAAGCACCATGTCAGTTTTCAGTAATTCTTCATTAGTCATCCCAAGTTTCCTGAAGGTAGTATAAGGCATGATATTGATAGCAGCCCCTCCATCGACAAACATCTTAGTTAAAGGCTTGCCATTGACATATCCCTTTAAATAGAGTGGCCTCAAGTGACGATTCTTGATTGGTTTATCAAAAACACTTGCTGTGTTAATACAAGCTGAGCCATCAAATCCTCGACATTCACTTTCATCAAAATCGAGTACACCTCTTCTTGGAAATCTTGGCTTTGGAGCTATAAACTCGATGGGAGGAAGAAAGCCATGCAAGCATTAGCCAAGGACCACATCCATCGGGCTTCTTTTTAGGACGCCAAATTTGCTTTGTTTCGCAACTTCTTGTTCCAACTCTCTATTCCTCAATCGTTGTACTCTTCTTTTACGGCTTTTTTCCTTAGGCTCCGAGGACACCACCATCCTCCTTTTGCCATACGTATTTACAAAAGTCAGCTTCTTCATTATGCACTCTATCATGAATCCAACTTTGAACTCCGCAACTCTTTTCCTTTGCTTGATTCTCAAAGCCACCTATTTTTAAGCGCCCGATCATCTTCGAGAATCTTCGTTCCAAGTCTTTCATAGACGGACGGCGGTTGACTCGAGAGATTGCCTATACTCGTAATCTTGAGCACTACACTCGGACAATTATTTCTTGCAGCAACCTCAAACCTTCATTCCAACAATGCCTAAAGAACGAACAACCCCAATGAGACCGCTCCTGTTCCGTCATGTATTCTTCTTGCTCCCTTTGGTATACTTCTTCCTCATACCTCCTATTCTTCCATAAACCATTGTTTCTTACAGTATTCCTTCTCTTGTTCTCTCTGCCACTTGTTTAGCAAAATACGTGATGTAACTCTGGGTTTGGAAGTTTGACCTTTCTCGGTTCGGCTATTCTGAAACCGAACTCGATGCTGCAGCTCTCTACTGGTGATTTGCCGATCCGGGTCAACAGCACCACTCTCCTTTGCTCTCTATCGAAGTCAACACTTTCACCTTGCCTTTACCTTTGAGATCATTGGCAGATACCACATTCACAGAGAAAGAAATCATATTTTGTGGAAAAGGCTGATCATCTATTTTCATCTTGCCATCAAACCTCAAATGTCCCTCTTGGATAGCTTTCTGGATTCGCATTCTGAACACTCGGCAATCATTAATAGAATGAGAATTAGTGTTATGAAAGCCACAATATTTTTTGTCTTTCACTCCTTCGAGACGTAACATAGGATGTCCTTCTGGTAACTTGATGCGTCCTTCCTTTATCAACAATGCAAAAAGTCTGTCTGCCTTAGTAACATCAAAATCATAGGTTCCTTTTGTTGTTTCAACCAGCGTTGACTAACTTGAGTGGGTTCCTTGTCCCAATTTAACTCAACTGCAGCTATCTCATCTTCATCAATATACTCAGTCGCTTCATCCAAAAAGCCCCGATACACCTCATTAGTGGGATTGTTCTTCCGAAAGCGATTATCTCTCCTTGAACCCTTGGGCTTGATTACTCATAGCTGCTAAACGCTGTGCAAGTTGACCAAGATCATCAAACTCTAAACCGAACAACTTCTCCCTGATATTTGGCAACATTCCTACTATAGCAATTCCAGGTAGTTGATCATCTGGTAAATTTAGAGAATAACACATATTCTTGGTCTCCCTAAATCTGCGAAGATACTCCAATGGTGTTTCATTTGTTCTCATCCTCAGACTCATGAGATCAACCAATTTCTTCTCATTGGTACCCGTATAGAAATATGAATGAAACTTCTGCTCTAGTTCTGCTTGCACGCACCAATGGAATGAGCCGGTAGAGACGTGAACCATGTGAAAGCCGGTCCCGTAAGAGACAAAGGAAAATATCGAATCCTCCATGCTTCATCCAAGCAACTTCTCCAAGTCGCATTAAGTACCGATCGATGTGCTCTATGGTACTAGTATCATCTTGACCAAAAAACTTGGTCAAATCTGTTGGAGGCTTCACCCTTGGAGGCAATGCCACTCTGTTGTACCATTCGGATAAGGAGATTTGTATGAATAGGATTGATTCTTTGGCTTCAAGCCGAACCGATTCTCGCATCATATCAGCCATCCATGCATCAAAACATCAATACACGGATCCTGGTTTCCTTGTACTTGCACTCCGTAAGGCAATCTGAAACACTTCTATACCACAGGTTTGGCACGGCATTGATAGCACCGTAATCATGAAATTCTTGATATCCATCTCCATACATATTCTTCAGAATCTATTTGATGCCGGAGAAACTCTATAAGTTTGAAAGTGGCACTTCTCCTGTGGTACCAAATGTCATCCGCCATAAGTGGGATGTGATTGCTTTTCAGGTGTGAGTCAATCCACCTATATTTGAAGGCGACGCTACTTCCTTTCCAACAGGCTTCTCTTGATGCTTTGGAACATTGAAAAGCGTCGGCCCACTAAGTGGTCCAACATTTTCCTCGAAGTATTTATCAACCATTGGGCCAAAAGTACTGATCATGATTGCCCGAAAGGTATTCGGAAAAAAGTCAGTGATGGTTTGTCATGGTTTCTCCCATAGCTTTATAAACCGGGGCTGCCATCTTCTCGAGCATCCTCCTCTTGATGTAATCGGTTTGATGCGGAAGAAGAACCCTTGGCATTGATTGCTTTTGAAATACTTTATTGCTCTTGTTTTTGGAAAAAGACATCAAGCACTTCCGTTGGTATTGCTCACACGCTTGTAGCACTAAATCCTTGTAATTATCTGGCAATTCTGCCATGCTTACATCCGAACATGATCATTGTTGATCTCATATGCCATCTTGAACTAGCAGATGGTCCCACCGGTGTGCCAAAAAGTGTGTTGACACAAAAATGTGACGCATCGTGTCGCACACACGCAAGTCAAAAAGCGTAGCTTCAATCGGGTGCCCGGTGCTTCGTGATCCGGAACGTGCGGTCGGTTTGACTCGAAAAAAAACCGACAAGGGATAAAATAAGAAATGTCAAACCGGAACATGTCGGGTGAGACCGACGAGCTTCCGTATATACGACCCCTGAAGCCACTTACAACGACATACAACTATAGGAAGTCAGTTCGCCCAACAAGTTTATAAATCATTCGGCTAATCGTGGGATGGACATACGTAAAGATCTGATTGCCGAATGCATATGCATGGGAAGACATGTTTGAACAAGTGAAATTGATTATGCGTTAATGCATATCCAAGCTCGAATCCAATCGAGTTGGGGTCCATGAAGAAGGAACGTGTAGATAAACACGATTAAGCCAATCTAAAACTCAAATGCGCTTGCATACGACACCTAGTTTCGTCAAAAACTTAAACGTGATTAACATACATGAACCCACAACATGTGACAATCTAGATTAAAATAATTCAGCCATTACGAGCATGTTATCTATTTGCAAAGGTATTATTAAAGTAATGATCATTGAAGCTCGAATAAAACCATAGAAGAGGGCGAACAATATCAATCTAGATTGGGCAAAAGTGTGCTACAAATATATAAAATATTTAAAACATGCAACACAGGATAACTTGATGAATCTATTTAGATTTTGCCGTAATCTAATAGAGCCGATAACCTGTCTTGCTTCCACCACTAAGCATATTGAGCAAACGCACGCCGCATACGGTATCTACTCATAAACAAAGTATAAGCAAAGACTTCTTGATTGTCAAGCAAAGATCCGCCGCACGATCATTGAAAACAAACAAGACTACTTGCATCACGTTTAAATCCACCGCATGATACTAAACATGATAACAAGGTTGTCGGAACTTACGGAGGTCGACGGATCGATGACTCCTCTCGAAGAACTCGACGACACGACAAAAGGACTCGAAAGTTGGCACGGGGCCGATTGTATTGATTTGGTTGTGAACACCTATTACAATGGTCGAGGGTCAATATTTATACCCTAGACGAAACACGAGTCCTAAAAGACTACGATTTACAAAGGAACTCTTTAAATAAACTTGGAAACTACGATTCCTTGCCCCAAACTCTCAGAGTCCTTTATTATTACAACTTTCATCTTCTCGATCGGCTTTGCTTGCCATCTTCTGCTTTCCCGAATGGAGTTACCGCCTTCCAGAATAACCGACCGCACAAGCATTTAGCCGACCGCTTGCGTTATTTGCCGAACACTCTTCTTCCTGCATGTGGGTCCACCTGTCATCTTCCAGAATTGACCAAAATCCAGTGTTAACAACTATGCATGGCGAGGTTGGTGTGAATGTTCTGCGGGAAAACGATGATGATGTGGACATGCCTGACGTAGCCATCCACGATGCTGACGAGGAACCCAGTGTCAACACGGAACCTATGGCCACAGTTAATAATGTGTTTAGGAATACGCTAGCTGACGACACCGAGGATAACGATGGCATTTCTCAGCTGCTACGTAATATAGAGACCGGATGTCTTAGTGAAAGACAGCTTTCTGAGAAAGCTAGAGAAAATGAGACAAGATGGCAAAACACCATTGTATAGGAATTGTCCAATGAGCAAACTAGAAGCTGACATCATGCTGTTAGAGTTCAAATCGACAAACGGATTGAGCGATAAAGGCTTCGATCAGTTGTTAGGTATAATAAGGAAAATGCTCCTAGAAAAAAATGAGTTGCTAGAAAAGACATACTTGGCCAAGCAAATGATCTGCCCCATCGGCCTCGAGGTTAAAAAAATCCACGTGTGTTCCAATGATTGCATATTGTACCGTGGAGAAAAATACAAAGACTTGGACAAGTGCCCCAAGTGTGAAGCTCCATGGTACAAGGAAGGGCCGTCAGATGAGGGTACCAAGACCAGAGGAGGTCCCATAAAGGTCATTTGGTATTTTGCTATAGCTCCCCAGGTGCATAAGCTGTTTGCATATGCAAAAGTCAATAAGCTATTGCTATTGGCATGGCGAAGAGCGTAAGAAAGATACAATGATGAGGCACCCGCCCGATGGGCATGGTGGAGGACTGTCAATACTATGTTCTATAAGGACATCGGTGGAGAGGTAAGGCACCTTTGGTTTGCTTTGAGCACAGATGGGATGAATCCTTTTGACTAGGTTAGAAGCAATCATAGCACCTGGCCAGTGACGCTCTGTATATACAACCTTCCACATTGGGTCTATATGAAGCGGTCGTACATCCATATGCCACTATCGATCCAAGGGCCAAGACACGCCTGGAATGACATTGATGTGTTTCTAGAACCAAAGGATCGATGAACTAGTGCGAGATGTTTGAAAAGGGTGTGCTTGGATGTTTGGGACGAGTACAAAAAGGAACATGTCACGATCAAGGGAGTACTTATCGCTACAATCACCGACCTGTTAGGTCGAGGTTCATTGTCGAGAGAGAAGACAAAAGGCTATACTGGATGTGTCGAGTGCTTGGACGACACCGATGCGGTAAATCTGCCAAATAACTCAAAGATAGTTTATATGGGACACCGTAGGTTCCTACCTAAGGATCATCTTTACCGTAGGAACAGAAAAGATTTCAACGGTACTATTGAGAAACGCTTAGCTCCAAAATATCGAGACGGGCCTGTGATACTTCGAGAACTCAACAAACTGGAGGTTGTCCTTGGGAAGGGGGACAATGCAGTAGCAGCGCCTGATGGGAGCGTTTGGAAGAAAAAATTGGTTTTCTGGAAACTACCTTACTAGCCATTTTTGAGTGTACGCCACTGTCTTGATCACATGCACATCACTAAAAACGTGTGCGCTAACACTCTTAACACCTTGATGGACACCGAGGGGACATCGAAGGATTCACTAGCCACACGCCTGGACATGCAACACTTGGGAATTAGGAAGGAGCTACATCCCATGGAGCTCGAGACTGGGCAGTTCGAACTTCCGGTTGCGTCAAGGACATTGAAGAAGGAAGAAAAGCGTGCGCTTATTTCTTTCTTCAATGAACTTAAAGTCCCGACGGGCTACTGTGTGAACCCAAAGAGGCTAGTGAACATGAGAGAACTCAAGTTCAACTATGGCCCTATGAAGGCCCACGACTATCATGGCATTATGACTCAACTGCTCCTTGTTGCCCTGCGTGGTATCCTCCCCCCAAAGGTCCGCGCCCCAATCATAAAGCTTTGCTCGTTCTTCAATGCGATCTCAAAAAAGGTCATTGATGTGTCCATGCTAGAGCAGCTGCAGCGGGACATAGCCGAAACTCTCGTTAGGCTTGAGATGCATTTCCTGCCGACTTACTTTGATATCTCATTGCATCTGCTCATTCATCTTGTTGACCAAATTAGAGCCCTTGGCCCAATGTACCTGCATCAGATGTTTCCTTTTGAAAGATTGATGAAAGTTTTCAGGAGGTATGTTAGGAACAGATTTAGGCTAGAAGGGGGCCTGGTTGAAGGATGGTCAATGGAGGAGGCCATTGAGTTCTGCACATATTATCTAGACATCAAAAGGGTCGGAGTTCCAGAATCTCATCATGAGGGAAGACTACGTGGCAAAGAAATGATCGGGAGAAATCTGTTATAGTAGATGACCCTGTTTCTTTTAGACAGGCATAGTTCGCTGTTCTCCCGCAAGCCGAGGGTGTGATGCCATACATTGATGAGCACAGGCAATCGCTGCAAACTCTATATCCGAGCAGGTCACAAGCTTGGCTGGATAAAAAACATAAGGAGGAATTTGTCAGCTGGTTGTGACGTCGCTTGCTTGGAATAAAGTTGGGTAATCAACTGGATGCCTTAGCCAATGGACCTTCGAGTACATATCTTAAGTACCAAGGTATGAGATCAATGGATTCACATTTTACACAAAAAAGCAAGATGGAAAGAGCACATACCAAAATTGTGGTGTTCGTTTTGATGCTCACGACAAGAACGACAACGTGCGATTTACATACTATGGTTTCATAGAGGAGATATGGGAGCTAGCCTACGGTCCATTGAAGGCAGCTCTTTTTTGCTATCGGTGGAATCGAGGAAAGAAATCAACATTGACAAATAAGGGTTTACTACTTTGTTGATCTCACTAAGACCGCATCTGAGAGATGACCCCTTCATCCTTGCAAGATATGTTATGCAAGTCTTCTATGCAAGGGACAACAAGACAAAAGGAAGGCTAAAAGTAGTCCTAGAAGGGAAAAGGAAGATTGTCGGTGTCGATGGAGTGACAGACGAAGAAGACTACAGGGCTATCGAAAATGCCTCCATTCGGGGCGCAACGTTGTAACACCCCGTGTTATGACCAACATTTAGGCACTGCAAATCATGCATATTATGCATCATCAAGCATCCTAATCATACATGCCTAATCATGTAAATAATAACTGAAACCCTGCTTCGAAACATTTGAAACATGCTCGTGAAACATGAATGTTGCATACACTTGTTTAGAGTTGTGTTTGCCCAAATTATGCTTGCTAGGTTAGTAAAACATGTTTGGCTATGATTGTAAATCACCTAGAATTATTTAGCGCAATTTTTGGAGCAAATTTTGTATTCAAGTTATTGCCAAATTTTGCTTTAAAAATAACTCTCCAAAATTAGGGTTTTGAGTTAAAATTGACTTTTATTTTATAATTCAAAATCTAGCAAGAATTGAACTTTGGTTATAAAAGCAAAGTTGTAGAGGATTAAATTTTAAGCAATTTTTATTTTTGGGACATTTTCAAAAGATGTCATTTTCTTGCTCAAAATGATATTTGAAAACTGGTATTTGAAAATTTCTTAAAAATAAAAATGGAGAAAAATGTTTTCTCCTTTCATGGTCGTCGCCTCCTTCTCGGCCCACGGCCAAGCCCGCCCTGTCATCGCCCCCATTTCGTGTGCCCCACGTTCGGCCAATTAGCGCCGCGTCCCTTTGCCAGTATACCACGTCACTTCTTCTTCATTGTATTGCGCGCTTTCCATTCCCATTCAGCGTTAACGTCCCGGCCGCGTCGAGGCGCGACCGCCACAGCGTGGCGACCATGCGGCCGCGCGCTTTGCCGTCACGGTAGCCACGGCCTGCCTCGCCCTCCACGCGCGCGCCTTCTTCTGCCCGACCACGCTGCCTCCTCCTCATTCCTCCTCCCGCTCTCTCGACCTGGCGCTAGCAGCTCAAGTAGCAGCGCCACGAGCTCACCACCGCGCCACGCCCTTGCCGGCGGCATACCCCCCCCCACGCCTCCATTCCTCGATTCCCTCCACCAAGCTCCGCCTAGCATCCTGCCCTCGCTTGCGCTTCGCTTGCGGCCACCGTCGTCGAGGTAAGACCAAGCTTCGGCCGCCTCCTTCCTCTCCCGTGGCCTTGCATGTTGCCAGCTGCAGTGGTTCGTCACGCCACCGGGCCACCTCCACCATCCCAGCCGGTGCGGCTCGGCGTGGCGTGCACGTAGGCACCACCCGCGCCACCGGAAGGGCTCGCCGCCGGTGAGCACCACCAGCCCCTCCCTCCCTCCCGGGTCGTTGACCGACGAGGGCCCGACCATGATGGTGGCGAAGGCCCCGGTGATGGCGATGGGCGATTGACCCACTGGTCCCTTTGGCAGCCCCTCTGGGTGCACAGACACCGGTGCACCAACAATTTCGTCACCGGAGTTTAAAAAGGATTTCAAAAATGAATTTTCAGATTTCTACTTAAATGCTTTGGAAAATGTTTGTGTACTCATTTTGGCTCCAAATTTGTTGAAACAAATTTTGCTAGGTTCCTTGTCACCAGATCTACATGATAAAATTATTGCATGTCATTTTTGAGATACTTTTCTGTAGAGCTTTATTTAATCCCTGATATTGCTGATAACTTAAAAAATGTGTAGAAAAACCTATAGGCTTCAGAAAAATATGATTCCAAGTTTGTTAATCTTCTTATGTAATGTACTTCCTAGGAAAAATATGTGTCATGCATATACTGTAGAAAAATTATGAGGTGTAGTTCAAGTGCCTTTAATGGCTAGTTTTTGTTATTTTTGCTAGAGAGCAAAATTTGTATAAAACATGCATGTGATAATTTTTGTACAGTGATTATTTGCTGTGTAGAACATAGGAAAAATATTTCCTTTGTTGTTTGACACTCTTCACAGTACAAAGTATTTTCAGGTTCATAATCATGCCAAAGCTTGTTATTTTTTTGTAGGCTAATCCACTCATTCAAATACCATGAAAATCTGATGGTAGACTACTTAGGGTATTACTGTGATATGGTAATTTTCTAAGATTTTTCTGAGCAATAAAAATAGATGTTGCTATTCAAACCTATTATTAATTAGGGTTTAATCAAGTGTTGCTTTATGTGTGATTAAGAAATTAGTGAAGCTTTGGTGTATCTTTGAAGCATTTAATGAGAGGTGTTGACTTAGCATATTAGTAGTAGAAGAGAATGCAGTAGATGAGATGTGCTTGTAGTATATGTTTTTGGATGATGTTGACTACCTTGCATTCAAGCATATCCATTGTATTCATCTCATCCGATGCACTGATTGCATAAGCACTTACGCACATTGCATCATATAGGATCGCAAACCGAGAACCCAGTCGTCATACCCGAGGAGCCCGAGGAGTAGCTAGAGGTGCAGCCGCAGGAAGTGCCCGAAGTCGACGAGGAGGACGTTGAGGAACTTCCAAAGTGCCCCGATCACCGCCTGAGCTCCTTTGAGAGAGGCAAGCCCCGGAGCATTTTCTCCCCGGTTTGCAATTATTAATTAACTGCTTTACTTTAATTGATGCATTACGTTCAGGAGTTGTTTGCAACCGTTGCTGCATTATACCTTGTCTTCCTTTGTTATACCATATCCTTGTTACCCTGGTATCCGCAGTCGAGACAATGCTTAGCTGGCTTCGACCGGTAGAAGTCGGGTGATTTCCTGTCACCTGCGAGCTATAGGTGGTTACCTAGATCTGCTTGGATGACTATGTAGTCACTGGACAGAGACTTATAGAGTTTTGGACTGTAGTGCTTTCCGTCTGTGTCAATTAAGGACCGACCGTTGTTGGGCCTCGAGTCATGTTGAACGCATGCCTTACATTTAGCTGGCCGAATAAAGTACGTTTCGACCATGAAGCTGGGAGATTATTCGGGCCGAGTAGATTGCCCGCAGCGCACTGTGCCGGAGCAGGTGTGGTAGGACACGGGGGTGAGATGATAAGACCAAAGTGCAGTCGGTCGGCCCCTGGGTACATGTGGTTCCTGGCAAACTCGAGCTTCCTGGATAGTTGACTCGGTGACCGATACCTCACTTTAGCGGGTGAGTGAGGTTTGTGTAAGGAATAAATCACCAGCTGGTTAGGAATCGATTCGAATCGCCATCGCTCCTGGATAGTGAGCACTTGACTTGAGTTACTTCATCGTAGTAATGTTGATGGAACACTTGGACAGTTATAATGAATATGACATTATGGAAGTTGATTAATGATCATGGGTTATCATTATTTGCTTAATCTCATGTTTACTCTAGTATAGGTGCAAATGTAGTCGACAGGTTAATAATAATTAACTTGACAATAATGCTTTTGGAAAGGTTCTTGAAATGCTAAAAATGCTTCTTTTTGCAAATGAGTCAGCTACCCTACTATAAAGCCCTTCATATTCCTTGGTGTCACTTATTTTCGGTTATGTCGGGTAAGTCTAGCTGAGTACCTTCTCGTACTTAGGGTTTTATTCCCACTTGTTGCAGATGGGCAGATGTATTACGGCTACTGTATCAACTGTCTTTATCCTACGATGGGTGATGCTTAGGACCATGGGCATGGTCATTCCTTACGTCTCGTCTGATGCTTTTGTTGGAGATGATCATTAGCTGGCACTGTATTTGAACTCCGTGTGAGTGTGTGTGGTTTTGAACAAATGGCTTCCGCTACTTTTATTCGAACTTGTTTTGTAATAACTATGTTTAAACTCTGATGTATCTGAGATGCAAACTTTTATGTAATATGTGATGGTGACCGCTAAATTATGATTTTGGCTGGGATGTGAGTTGGTTTGAAATCCTTCGTGATTTCACGGACTACCGGGTTATACGGGCTTAAGTTTGCTAAATCGTCTGCTCTGGCGGATGATTTTCTTACTTAATTTCGTATAATTGGTCGGTTCTGTTACAAACGTACCCCTACCTATCCTTCAAGAGGGTGACGAACCTGCTTATGTACGAATTGATGACAATGAGGCCCTCATTGTTGATGGACCTAAAGATAGTTAGATTATTGTTAACTATGTAATCATTATGCAGACGTTGTATCCGTAATTCGCACTGAATATTTAATTTATATTTTGTGCGCATCTCTACAATTTAATTATTGACTATGTAATCAAATATTAAGATGATGTTCACAAACACTATTATTTGATAATTATAGACCATTAATTATCATAGAATTAAATAATCAACACACAAATTTTTGTGTTATTTTAGAATATAAACTAACTGCATTATTTCTATTAATAAATAAGGAAAGAAAAGCAAAATAAGTGAACTCCCTATTCTATCTCAGTGGTTAAGGCCGCGTACTCTGTACTCTGAGACCCACGCTCGAATCCCAAGCAGGCCAAACTTTTTTGATTTTGCATTTATTATTTAATAGTGCATTACAATGGGATAAAAGAAAAAATAAAACCATTCTAACCGAACTCCCTATCCTAACTCAGTGGTTAAGGTCGCGCACTCTCGACCCCGTGACCTGCGCTCGAATCTCAGGCGGACCAAACTTTTTTATATTTTTTACAAAAGGCTGTGATGGTAGGCTCCAAACCGACACTATTTTTTTTATATTTTTTACCTAAAGTTGGCGGCAGGGCCCTTCACTGCCAGTTTTGGTTTTAAAACCAGCAGTGATAGCTTCTATCACAGTCGGTTGCTCAAACCGACACAGAAGGCCCAATTCACTGTCGGTTTTTAAACTAAAACCGATAGTGATGCGTAGATGTTCCTCACATGCCAACAGTGCTCCCATGACCACAACCGTTCGAACACTGCTCCCACCTACCCCGACAACTTTAGTTCAGAAATAAAAATGTACCACGACTGCTAGCCCCTATAAAATGGCCCTCGGCCAGGAGCTAGCCTCTCCATGCATGTTTGTTTTAGCCAGGCCTTATCAGCGATGATACAATGTTTTCCTCTCACAACAAACCACAAATATCATTATGCATCATAGTCCACCAAAATGATGCACACAAGAGGTACTAGAAGAATGCTACTGAAGATAGAGCAACGCCGAAGATCGGAGATGCCACGAGGTTCACAGAGCCATCCGCTGTGGTGCGCTCTGGACTGTATGTCCAGAGAGTCTTGGTGTGCTCTAGGCAATTTCCTGCCCTGGAGTGGCATTGGTTCTTCGGTGCGATGCCGAGCTGAATTTGATGTGCTCTGGACTGTACTAAGAAAAAGGCCATGTACTGCAGAGGCATGGATTCATCGATGCCACCTTATCATCTCCAACCGGTATAGCTCGTAGACCACCTCGGTGTTGTTGTTTCACCCTAGTTGGTGCTAGAAGAATGCTACTGAGGTGGTTAAATTATAATGTGCTGATACACATTGATGGTAACATTGACCTGTACGCAAATAGGTCTTTGTTATCGTATATGGAATTTTAGTGTAAGGTCTTTGTTATCGTATATGTAACTTATTTCTAATTTTTTGTAATTTTTTGATGTATTTCATTACTATCTAAATACATATATCATTGTTGTTAAAACTTTCCCACTGTAGTATCTAAATAAATATATCCTTTACATATATGCACCTTCACTGTCGGTTCTATTTAGAAACCGGCGGTGATAGCCACCTTCACTGTCGGTTCTATTTAAAAACCGACAGTGATGTCCATGCCCCCCTCTATAAAACAAACTGTCGGCCACATACATCAATCCCACCCACCCACGAACTCTCTTAGTCTCATTTCTCACATTTCACTCTCACTTCTCAAGACATCCACTCTCTCTCTACGTGATTTGATCATGGCTCCTGCATTTTTCAATGGTATTGATATGTTGTCTTCTCCAATATTCTATCTATATTCATTTGATCTATATTTATATTTATGTTTCTTTGCATTCTACATTTATATATATTCTTATTCCATGCATTTGATCTATATTTAATTATGTTGCCACATTTTACTTGGAAGATTTTTTTGTACATATATTTTATGTTCATTTTTTTTTGCATTTTATCGATCAGGTGGTATGAACAACGGACCTCCCCCACCACAAGAACCAGGTTTCCACCCTGGTGATGAGCCATTAGCTCCTAATGTGGCCATTCCACGGTTCCCTGTTCCAGCTATTGTATGAAATATTTTCCAGCATCTTTTGTTTTTTGATGCTAACAAATAACTGTAATTAGTTTAATATCATTGTTGCATGCATATATGTCGTAGACTATATCCCCAATAGATTGGTTGTGAACAGCACTTAGCTGGTTCTTTATCTCGGACATCGTCGAGAACATGGCATCTAATGCTAGTGGTCGGCTATGGACGTGTGAACTCAATTTTTTCATCCCCGTGAGGGGTTCAAATCATCGGAACCGTATCCACGGGATGGGAATACAGAGCCTGGACGTGATAAGCATCCAATTAAGTGCCATGCGCATCTATTTAGAGGCACTTCGACGTATTTGCTATGATGTGCCTGATTTCTCGCACTTCAAGGCACTTGCTTTGAATGCTGGTGATATCTTCGTCCCGCAAGCAAGCGAATGGTTTGCGAGCTACAACCATGCGGATGTGGTAAAATGGTCACTTATACCTAAGTCATGGTTATTTGTTGTTTATTATTGTAATAACATTCTCTAACTTTTTTCTTTTTCTCCACATGTAGATTGCGCTACAGGACCTTACCTATGCTGCATGTGGCTTGTGGGCCGTTCTAGACCAAGCTACGGAGCAACTCGGGTACGATTGGGACTTCTGCAATGGAAACCTTGGCCAGCTCACTATAGAAGGACACCAGTACTGCATAAGGATTACTAACAGGGGCAGTGGTTGTTCAGTAGGTTACATCTATGACTAACCATTCTTTCGGTATTGTGAGGCATGAGAGAGTGCACTCATACGGGCATTGGACTTCATCGATACAAGCGGATACGTAATCCGTGACATCAATTACCATATATGGCTATAGAGGCATGTTAGTGTGCGTGGCCTGATCGATCCCAGTAGTGATTCTGATAGTAATTAATGTTTATTTAGCTAGGTTTTCAAGGTCGCAGTTTAATTGGGTTCTAATTTTAATATGTACGGCTTTGTGTGTTTAATTATTGTCATGCATGTAATTCGTGTAACATTCTGGTGTCGTATTTGTCTCAAAATTATTCTTAGGCTTGCACGTGCCACGTGTGAAGGAAACACCAAGTTTGGGATTTTTCAGAGATGGTTTGCTACTTTATGAGGTTTAATTGAATTTTCACGCGACGACACCGTTTAATTATAGGTTGAACTGAGTCTACCCACGAAAAGATCCGGAATGGTGCCAAACTTTTACACAGGCTCTAATGTGCCCTAGGAATAAGAATTTTGTGGAGGTGGATGAAAAAATCTACTGGGTCCAAGATGAAATTCACCCTCTTTTGTCTCATTTGGCACAGAGAAAAATATAATAAATAAAAAAAATTAATAGAAAAACCTAAGATCCTGTGTGCGGTCTTAATTTGAATGTACATGCTTGCCAAAAAAAATTCAAGCCATTTCGAGATAGGCGGAGTATACATGCTTCACAGAGGTACATGTGCCCTTTCATCGAACCATGACTATACACATAGGTTATCAAGGTTTCTATGGTTTATAGGCATTCCGGTGTCGTATTTGTCTCAAAATTATTCTCAGTCTTGCACGTGCCACGTGTGAAGGAAACGCCAAGTTAGGGAATTTTCGGAGAATGTTTGCTACTTTTTGAGGTTTAATTGAATTTTCGCGCGACGACACCGTTTAATTATAGATTGAACTGAGTCTACCCACGAAAATATCTAGAATGGTGCCAAACTTTTACACATGTTCTAATGTTCCCTAGGGATAAGAATTTTGTGGAGGTGGACGAAAAAATCTATTGGGTCCAAGATGAAATTCACCCTCTTTTGTCTCATTTGGCACAGAGAAAAATATAATAAAAAAAAATGAACAGAAAAACCTAAGATCCTATGTGGGGTCTTAATTTGGGTGTACACGCTTGTCAAAAAATTCAAGCCATTTTGACATAGGAATACATATGCTTATATTTATTCAGTATATAAAAGAACTTTTTTAATATATATAAACATCACTGTCGGTTTTAAGAAACCGACAGTGATGAGAAGAAACCGACAGTTATACTTGTTATCACTGTCGGTTTATTTTGAAAACCGGCAGCGATATATAAAAAATAAAAAAAATTGTGCTAGCCCTCGGGTTTGAGCTCGGGTCTCGGGCTACAAAGTTCAGACACTTAACCACTGCGCTAGTATAGGATGTGTGCCATGGTTTATTTATTTTATCGTTTTGACCTTTAGACTGCTTAATAAATTATAAATTAAACCAAAAAATTTGGGCCGCCCGGGATTCGAACACGGGTATCGGGGGCTAAGTTGTGGGGTCTTAACCGTTGAGCCAGTAGGAGGTGGTCGAAAGATGTGGAAAAGATAAGTTACATGTAATAGATGACAGACATACACGGTATTGTCTAGAAGAGCAACAGTCCTGTTAGCCCCCTCGATCTCTGGTACGTAGCATATCATATACTACGGTCTTCGTGACAATGAGGTAAGCAAAACGAGGTCATACAAAATGCAACATCCAATATGTAAGCAAATAAAACGAGAGGTCCATATGCAATGCAAAACCCAAGGTGATGATGATCAAACAAAGGATTCGACGACACGATTTTTTTTAGCACCAGTAAATTATTACATCGACCTAAAGCATTGATTAATCACTAGTGCTACTAATTAATGCCGGTGCTGCCGCATGCGTCGTCCCCCTGCTGCCGGTGCTCCTCTTCGTGCTTCTTTCGCTCAGCCCTGCGCCAGCGCCGTTCCGCGTCCATCGCGAGATGGCACTCGGTCTCCTCCTAGCGGCGGCGGCGCTCCTCCTCCTCGCGGTGGCGCTCCTCCTCCTTGGAGATCTCAACAACGCGCTTTAGGATGCAGTCGTCGGTCTCCTTCTGTGTGATGGTGCGGAGGTGCCGGTCCTCCTCCTCCTTCTAAGCCATCTCCAACGAGTTGAAGACGACCTCCTCTACCGGAAGAGGTTTCGGTTCCTCCTCCGATGCGGTCTCATGGTCCGGATCGTCCTTGAGGTTCACCTCGAGGTCTGATTCGGACGATGGCGTCGGTGGAGGCATCGGGGGGCAACGTGAGGACGACGGGTTCAGCTTCGCCCATGTTCTCTTGAAGCGGCGAGGCATTGTGCGTGGCAGCGGGTCGAGGGCCGGGGCGAGGTGTGTGCGTGGGCGGTGCTTCACTTTTTGACGCGCGGTGGTGTGTGGCGGCCGACTGTGTGCATGGGGGCCGGGCCTCGCTTATATAGGCGCGTCAGTGGTGGAACTGATCATGGTGCAATAACTCGCACCCCTCAGAAGACGGAGCACACGCGCCTACGTTGGGAACCGCAATTGAACCGCCATTGCGCCTGCATTGGGAAGACGGAGCACGCACGCCTGCATTGGGAACCGTAGTTGAACCGCCATTGCGCCTGCATTGGGACGGAGCGCGCATGCATGCATTGGGAACCACAGTTGAACTGCCATTGCGCCTGCGTTGGGAAGACAGAGCGCGCCGGCGTTGGGAAGACGGAGTGCGCCTGCGTTTAATTGGGAACCAGCGCACGAGCAGCCGATGGACGGGTAATAAACGCGGCGTCTCTTCATGGGGAACTGAAGGGCTCTTCATCGACTGGGTAATTAAAACAGCGGCTCTTCATATGGGAACCGCGCGACCAGCGTGGCAGGGGAGTTGAAGGGCCTACGCGCAAACCAGGGACCTAGCAGTGATGTACACCATCACTGTCGTTTTGCAAGAAAAACAGGCAGTGATGAGATATTTCCTAAAATAAATCAATAATTTATAAAATAGAACAAAAAAATTTGGGCCGCCTAGGACTCAAACACAGGTCTCGGGGGCTAAGCTGAGTTGTCTTAACTGTTGCGCCAGTAGGAGGAGTTCGAAAGAAAACAAAAACTTATCCTACTTAACACCTAACTGTTACAGCACATCACTGCCGGTTTGGGGAGTGACCCGGCAGTGATGTGCCGCATCACTGTCGGTTTACAAGCAGAACCGGCAGTGATGAGCTACTGCTATAAAAGTGGCGCGGGTTGAAATTATCCCAATTCATTTCAACCCCACGCCAACCCCTCCCCCCACGCCAGAGCACCACTCCGCGTCAGAGCACTACCCCACGCCATCCACCGCCCCACGCCGGAGCACCGCCCCATGCCGGAGCACCGCCCCACGCCGGAGCACCACCCCACGCCGTCCACCGCCCCAAGCCAGAGCACCACGCCGTCCGTGCCAAGCCGGAGCACCGCGCCATCTAGAGCACCGCCGAGGCCTTCAGGAGCGCACAGACAGCTGCTTTCCCACCCCCACGGTGAGTGCGTGGCTCACTGCCCGCTATGTGTTTGATGAAATGTCCCATAGCTGCTTACTTGAATTAGTTTGATCATGCAGTGTGTGCTATCATACAGTTTGATCATGCAGCTGTGAATGCTAGAACCTAGGTTTGCCACACAGTGTGTGCTATCTGTTTCTTTGTGTTTCTGGACGCATTGCTAGTAAGTAGCACATTGTTACTTAGTAGCATGTTGCTCAGCTCTATTCATCAGTATACTGATAAGAACAAAAGCGTAATTTTATTTTTGGTTACCGGGATAAACATAGCGGGGACTCGTAATACTTGATGAAATTGCTCCTGAACGTTAATGGCGCTTTGTTTTCGAGTACTTGCATTTTCTCCGAGAAACAAACTTACGTTTTCTCTGTGAAACCATCTTGTGCATCATTGGAGCTTGGTCGGATACATATGTGAAACCAATGGTCTGGCCTCACCTCGTAGCTTGCAATTGCAATCTGCGCTCCCCATCGTGTGGGTACTCAATGTTTTTGGAACTGTACACCGATTTGGAAATGATGCTTACGAAAGAACCTCGCGCCCGATGGTTGGGGGATTTATAGTGAGACCAAGACTCTTAGACATCTCTAGGAGTATATCCAAAAGTCTTAAACGGCTCTCTAAATCATCATTTGGTTTTTAAACGAATAAAAATATTCTTTATATCTTTCCTATATCTAACAACTATTACTAAGGCACGTGAATAGCTATTTTCCAAACACTCCTATCTATGCAATGGTCGTGTGTTATTTGTAAATATATTAAATTGTATAAGAATACATCCTGTTTGAATGACAACCTAATTTACTTAAATGTAGAGGCAACCATGGCATGGTATGTAGTGCATGTTGGTCACATGCCTGGGATTTATCGAACCTGGGAAGATTGCTATGCTCAAGTCAATCGCTACCATGGTAATTTGCACAAAAAATACAACACAGAAGCTGAAGCTTTGAGGGCCTACTATAGTCATCCGGCCTACCTTGCAAACCATGGGCAACCGGCCTACTATGGTCCAATGAATGCAAACCATGGCCATCCGCTGGCACTGGAGATCGAAGAGAAGCTATCCACCGGAGATGTGAAGATTAGGAGAATTGCTCCTTGGTCTTGGAAAGATGTCATGCTTTTATTTATGGCTATGGTCATCGCTTTTCTTATTTGGAAGTTGATGTAGGCTTAGTTTCGTAGAAGAGTAGGTGGACTTTATTGTATGTGGTCAATCAAACAATGAATTTGTTCTAGGTGAACATATGCTATTATTTGACTTTGTTGTATGTGGACTTATTATTAGACTTTGCATTAAACATATTATATATATATGAACATATGCTATTAGTAGTTGTCCGCGGCCAAAACTAACCACGATCGTGTCATAGCCATGACTCATCGTCGCCTGTTACCCCATCGCCGAAGAACTGATCGGCAACAAGAAGCGGCTGATATCGCTAGGATGGGAGAGCCGCATGATCCGACAAACAGTGACGGTGTCAATCAGGTCGGTGAGAACGAGCAGCCATGGACCCCGTTCGGCCTGCTCGATCTGGGTTAAAATGACCAAGATGGCCAGGTAACTTTGGTATCATGTCACTATGTAGCCACACACGCTAATCAATTGAGAGGGTCATAGCTTACTTAGTGTCTCTAGCAAGAGCCTTCACCGGCCGAGGAGCCAGAGGGTTCGGGTAGCAGGAAGGCTAGGTCCAAGCGAGGCGTGTCAAAGATTCCCATTGGTAAGAATGCACACTGGCATATTACTGAGTTTGATGAATTCGGGGATCCACTCTCACCACCTATAGCTTTGACCAAATACAAGACTATCCTTGGGTTATTTGTTAGGGACTTCATCCCGATTAAGTACAGGAAGTGGATTGGGAAAGATGATGACCGGTGGAGGGTTCCCAAAAGCGAGAAGGATCATATATGGGATGTCAAGATCCCATAGTATTTCACTTTCCCAGCTGAGTATGATAGGGAGTTAGTCAAGAAAAAAGCAAAAGAAATCATGGGGACATGCTTCAAGAATTTCAAGGGGACATTGTACAAGAATTTTGTCCTCCAAAATAAAGAGCCAGATTTCGATGGTGGACAGTTTAGCAAGTAGAAGGACTTCTAGCAGGCTTTCAAGGAATACAGGTTATCCGAGGAGTACTTAGAACTGAGCAGGAAGAATAAGGAGAATTCACAGAAAGCGACGAATCATCATCATCTCGGCTCTCGTGGCTACGCCAAAAAGATGCCAGAATTTGAAGCAGAACTTCAAAAGATGGATCGCCTTGCTGAGGAAGGCATTTAGGTTGAGACCGCTGATTGGGAGCCTAGATCGATATTATACTGTATGGGGAGAAATGTACGGCACGCTGAAGACGGGAGCTTTAGCTCCTCAAATCAACCCATGAGCGAACTCATCCAAAGGATCTCCCAGGTAACTAAGGAGGTGAGGCAAGGGACTTGCACTTCTAATATGGAGAAAGACGTGCTCACCCAAGCACTCAGAACCAAGGAGCACCCTAGTCGCACTAGAGGAACCAGTGTTGTTCCTTGGAAACTAGCATTCCCCCAAGAATCTAACACTTACCGGAGCCGCTCGAGGGGTAGAGCAGAACATGAGGCAGAGTATTTGAGGAGACTAAAAGAGATGGAAGACAGAATGGAAGCATGGATTGAGGTGACCGTTGAAGCGCGAGTCGAGCAAATTTTGCTGTCCAAGGGGTCAGTAGTACCACAAAACCCTACTCCTAGTGCCTTTAGCCCATAGTTTAGGGGTCGCAGCAGCTGCGGATCGACCCCGCTCAACGAAGAAGAGGCAAATGTGCCTCATCCGGTGGACGACATCACTGAACCCATCAATGTCAGGTTGTATGTCCGTCAGGAATGGACAAAGGACAAGGTGGCGCTCGGCCAGGCCTGGCCTACGGGAGACGGGACAATTAATGGCTGCCCAATTCCACTGGGGTATGCTTACGTCACCATTGATAGAATACTTGATAAGAAGTATAACAAGATACCCATTGAGTACCCCGTAGCGGAAGACAGGCCAAAACTTGGTCAAAACAAGGGCTCTCAATTCGCCTGGCACAAGCGCTTCATTAAGATTGACCATCAATTATCCTCTGATGATGAGGACGACTACGAGTCTTCGCTCCACCCGTGGTGATCACTCACCATCTCCCAACAGAGATCACTCCCCTCCTCATCCAGAGCCATCACTCCCGAGAAGACAGAGGTCTCCTTCTATTCCTCCTCGTCCGACTCCATCTTCATCAGCCCCGAGAAAAGAGACTCCTCCTCCTCCTCCTCCTCCATCTTCATCAGCGCCGGGAAAATAGAATTCTCGTCGTCATCCTCCTCCTCCACCTCAACCCAAAACAAGATCAAAGACATCCTCGCAGTCGCAGAAAAGGTCTTTGGTTTCGGTCGCTAATGCTCCCAAAGTGGACCAACATAAAAGAAAAAGGTCGTTCAGTGGCAGCGTTACCACCTTGATGAAAGACAAATTTACAGCACATATCTCGAAGGAAGATTGTGTTAGTTTCTTCAATCTATATGCCTCAGTGCCTCCGTTTTTGTTGAACTCCGAATATGAAAGGCAAACACAGAATAAATACGCTACAACAAGAGACGAAGAAATACACAATAAAGATTTAAGGAAAATATAGAAGTACGTCAAAGATAACCCAGGATTAACCATGGAAGAGCCCGCGACCATCTATTATGATGTACAAGGCACGGCAACACCGGCAATGAAGTATGAAAGGGGCAATCTTTTGGTTCCCAATCATGAGTATAAAAATCTGACAACATATATGCGCCAGTTACATGAATATTACATGGCTCAAGCAACAGAGAAGGACGACTTTGGTTTTGAGTTTATTATCCATTCGCCACATGTTTCCATTATCCTGAAGAAGAGAAGTTCGATGTTGAGTGGGAGTGCTTGTTCCAGCTATACCAGAAACGCTCTCTCGATGTTCAAATGTTGACGCTGTGGACTATGTAAGTACCCTACACGCACAATATTACAATTAACTACTCTCTCGAGACACAAATTGTTAACTTTTGAGCACTTCCCATGATTTTATGTAGGTGTATAGCAAAATTTTGCATTCTAAAAAGCAAATGGGATTACATAGGCTTCTTGGACCCCATGCGAGTCAATGAGAGGACATGTCTAAGCCTCTATGGATGTGACGTGGAAGACCTGAAATAGAGATTGATTGCTGTTTTCGACGAATTTACAATGAGAAAGAAAATCCATCTACTTCTAGCCTACAACTGCGAGTATGTGTTCTCGGCTTTTAATTTTATGCTTCTTTTTTCGTTAAGATTATTCGATAATTAGGATTCTGTGATTGCAGTAACCATTTCGTCTTCATTTGTGTTAATCTTGCCAAAAATCTGCTCGAGGTGTGGGACTCGAAGAAAAAACCATTTCATCATTTGGATGCACTGGTGGCAGTGCTGAATTAGTAAGCGATCCTAATAACATATTATTTTCTAATCACACATACCGCTTTCTAATGTTTCTCCTTTTAATGTTGCTCAGTGTCCGAAGAAGACATATCGGTGAGACGTCGGTCCCATTCAAGGTTGTCGAAATGGAGGAGAAGTACCTATCACAGCCGGCGGGAAACAATGAATGTAGGTTTTATGTAATGTGGGCAATGCTTCGCTACATCGGCGGGAAATCAGAAGAAGCCAATAAGTTGGTGTGTATAATCCCCATTTCATTTATGTCTATTAATAATTCAACAAAATAATCTATTGTTCCTTTTTGGATATTATCTTTTTTTGAACGACAACGCAAGAAATATAAGCACGAAAGGCTGCTAGACATGGAGATCGTCGCACTACAATCGGAGCTGGCAAAATTCATCTTAGCCGAGGTATTGGAAAAAGATGGAGTATTTTCCATTGCATAATCCGTGAAGTACAAGGACCAGTATGGCCCAGAGCGGCTCGCCAGATTATTGTAGGAAGTCCGAGAAGCATGTGTGAAGTCCAAGAACATTTCTTTTTTATTTTGAGTGATCGAGATGTGGATAAGAACATTTGAATTGTAATCGTAACATTTGGAATGTTTAATATTGATGGACCTGTCATCTACGTAGCGTATATAAAGCGAAACCCGATTCCACGAAAAAATATAAATTAAAATAAATTATAAAACAATAAAATACGAATGGGCCATCACCGCCGGTTAGCAACAAACCGTTAGTGTTGTCGTAACCATCACTGCCGGTTAGAAACAAATCGACAGTGTTGGCTTGGTCAATACTGCCGGTTTGATCCATGAACCGACACTGGTATTTACTACAACATTGCCGGTTTGATCCACGAACCGACACTGATATTTACTACAACACTGCCGGTTTGATCCATGAACCGACAGTGTAGGCTTGCTCAACACTGCTGGCTTGAGCCAAGAACCGACACTCTTGAAGCAACCGTCACTGTCGGTTGGAACTACAAACCAGCAGTGTTGTTCAACTGGACACTGCCGGGTGGAGCCAGGAACCGACACTGTTTCCTGTAGATCAGTGTCGGTTTTTAAGGACCGGCAGTGATATCAATCCCCCATCACTGTCGATATGCCACTGTTGGTTCAAAATCCGGCAGTGAAGTAGGTTTTTGAACCGGCAGTGATGTCCAGATCTGGGGTAGTGTTAGTTAGACTAAACTAGGTTTTATCATGTTGTAATATGAGTTAAACTAGTCCAAATAATTGCTATTACATAGACTCTTGTATGGCTTCATTTGTGCTATCCCGTGCTTGTTTGTTGGCCTGCCCAAGATGTGCAAGCAAACAAACACCTTCCCATACTGGCGGTTGGGTGGTAATTGGGATCACTGGCAAGCCGTCCAGGCAAACAAACACAATCCGGCTTGGACCAGACCCAGTTGTGAAAAACAACGAAACAAAAGGGGTGCTGTAGTCGCTGGGCCTACCCTTGCCTACCCTGGCTGGGCTGATCCATGCAGGCTGAACACGTCCAAGCAAACAAACACACCCGTAGTGTCGTCGTGAACGATGATGAAGGCCGCAACTTCTGTTCTTAGCCACGAAGACGAGCAGAGATATCCGAAGATATGCAAATATATATAAGAATATTAATCGAACAGGAAACATGACTTAGCTGTCTGATGTTTCTTGTGCAGAATCTGGATGTGTCGACTACACGGGCCGACGTCCGAGCCGCAGTTGGACGGCGATGGGGTTGAGTCGCCGATGTGAGCAGCGCCAATAGCCGCCGCGCTGTCCCTGCCTATAATCATGTAGATATATGCAGAGATATTTGGAGACATATATCCCATATAAAATATTCACGAAGATAAATATTCTATATATAGAATATTTAATTGGGATAAAAACTTAGCTTGTTGGAAGTATCGTCGAATCAAGAACAAACGCCGTCGTCGTGCGGCGTAAAACCAACGCCAAGCTGCAGGATTATTTCTAATAATATACGAAGATCATAGAATATTTATTGAAATAAAGATGACGACTTGGCCTGCGGCTGGACATATGGGCCTTTTGTCTTCGATCAGTGCATGCGAGCCCTCACGATCCGTCGCTTCAGATTACCCGCCGCCGCTTAATGTTGGACTCTGCCTCAGGCAAGGACGCGTGTGCATCGCCAGGGAGACGAGATCGACTGCCTCGGGGGACTGGGTGCCGTCGCTGGTTCCCAATGGACGCAGCCGCACATCGAGTTCTTGCGAACGTAGTTGATGAAGAAATCTCATCTGAAATATATTATATTTGTACGCAAAAGGTCTCTAACTGACGTGTCAACTGTCGAATTGTTTTGCTATGGCAATATCCAGCGATGTGATTGTATAGACGGAATCAGATGGTAGCACACAAGACACAGAGATTTATATTGGTTCGGGGCGCGATGTGCACTAAACCCTATGCTCAATTACACAGGTTGTTGCTTCTAGCTACGTGGTAGATGGAATAGGTGGAAGATTGGATCCCGTGTCTGAGGTCCTACACTACTTTATATAGATATGTGAGGTAGGGTTACAGAGAGGACGATCGGGTTAACAGATTGTATTCCTAGTTTGTTATACGATATACGCAATAGATTGATCCTAACTATCGTCTAGATACATCCACCTTGGTTTGCCTTGATCTCCATGTTGGTTGATCGCGTCAGCCCTTGCGGGTCTCCTCCTTGACGGCTGCTGGGCCGATAACTCGATGGTAGTCATATATATGGGCGGTGTATATACCTCTAGCCTATATCGCTGACAGTAGTCCAAGTAGGACTTAATGATAAGCTAGCATGTAGCTTCAAGCCTTCGGAACATCGCAGTCTCCCCAGTAAGTTATGCGTACTGTGAGTACATAGTGAGCATCTTCGGGTGCCAAAGCTCTGAGCAGTACGCTTGGATATTCTTAAGTATCGAGTGAGGCGGTGGTACACAGTACATCAAGGAACATTGTTCCCTGGTAGCTTTAAGTGCGTGGATAGGGTGGTGCACCCCATATCGGAAAACATAGTTTCTTGGGCGTAGCCCTCGAGATGTTGTTAACGTCGTGATCGGGTGGTGTACCCGATAACCGGAAGCATAGCTCCTAGGACATCGTAGATGCCATGCTAGGGTAAAAAATATCGTTGTACTCGAGAAGTTGGTTCCCGACGTATTCCGGTGTGTAAGTAGTGGTTGCGCATCATTAAGTCCTAGTCGTAAAACAATAATAAGGATGGGGTAGGTGCACCTCCATCGCCCGCGCGTCACTAAGCCAGTTGGTTTTTAGGGTGACCTGTTGCAGGTCCGGCACTAAGGGTGTCACGTTTTTCTTCGAGATCCGTCAAGTAACGTGATTCGAATTTTTGTGAACCTCATTAGTGGAAGAGTGAGGACGTTGCCCCAGAGCCCTGAGGCTAATATAACAGTGTCCCGGTGGGGGCACCACTGTGGGCGAGTAACGAACACGCGAGTAGCTGTCGGCAGTTGCGTTTATTACTCTTTGAGCTGGTAACGGGTAGAACGAGTGAACATCCGCTATCACTAAAAGGAAGCGGCAGGGTTAAGCCTGACCAGTGGGGGCACGTCATAAAACTCTTTTTTCTAGATTCTAGGAGCTCGTACTTTGGTTACAGCCATTGGCTAAAGGGACACATCCACTGAAATAAGGTACTTCGAGTTCATCCGAGTATTGGGAGATTTACGTGACACTGAGTGTCAGAGGTTTTAGGATCAGACTGGTGACCATCCTAAATACACCCTGACTCTGGAGGGGCAGGGTCAATAGTGAATGAATTACCACCGCTTACACCGGCTGAGGGGGTGAGCCGGGCCGAGTACCCGATCTGAGTGTCAGATCACTCGCCTGCACCAGCTCGGGTGACAGTGTGTCGGATTTTGGACCTTTTGGTCCCATGGCCTTCGCAGTTACGCGGATGGGTTCCTTCTCTATGAAGTTGAAGCGTCAGTTTTGGCGGCTCGTCTCCCCACACGTCTATCATGGAAGTTGTGCCTCTCAGAGATTGTGGGGACATAGCCGAGCCTTAACTGCCGCTTTCACCCATGAAGACTGCTAGATTCCATCGACCGTGCGCGTCCCCTGCCTATAAAATAGAGGAATAGAGGAGAGTTAGTACATTTGCATATTAGCCTTAGCACGCTCACCTTCCTTCGCTTGTCACATCTCCTGTCGTCGTCAGATCTTGCCTACCGTCCATGGCCAGAGAGAAGCGCCAGCGGGAGGAGCCTAAGGAGGGATCTGCCGAGAGGGGCGTGCCTCCCTCATCTCGGTAATTTTGTCTGGGCTTGATGGGGTTCAGGTAAGGATAGATCTTGCTGTTGACTTCGTTGGAGATGAATCTGATGCGTTTCTTGGTGAAGTGGTTTCTCGTCGGTGCGCTCGATGTCGTGGCCCGCCACCGTCCGAGAGGCCCTGTTGCCATCACGTCCCTTGGCAATGCAGGCCGTGCTGCCGCTGGCCTCGCCTTCTTCCTCCGATGATGAGGAGGCCGAAGGAGACGAGCACGACATCCATACCGTTCTAGAGGAGCAATCCCTCCAGCATGGGTGTCGAGAGGTGGAACGGCTGAAGGAGTGCCTATCAGCGGCCGAGACCATGCTCAGCGCCGCGGACAGGGAGGCGGCCAACGCTAGGGCCGCCAACATGGTGACCCACACTGAGCTTGCCGGTGAGTTGAACTTCTTTGTTTCCTTTATGAAATTGCTTTTCGTCTTAACTTTGAACCTCTACATTTCTCAATGGTTCAAGAGCAGCTAGGTGTTGTCCTGGCTAAAGCGGTGGATCTTCACTAGGCCAATGAGGAGATGGCCGGTAGACTTGTGGAAGTGACTCATCTGCAAGACGAGTCAGCGGATTAGGCGCGTGGTGGTGCCTCCATGGCGCGAATTAATAGCAACCACTACGTGGCGCTGGAGAGGGCAGTGGAGGCCGCCATCGGGTTCCTGCAACCGATGGGGTCAGACCTTTGCGAGCAGGCTCTCAGCCTCCTAGTGTGAATCAGGGAGGCGACGGCACACGACGTTCGCCATGGGGCCACGGTGGCCCTTGCTGCCGCTCACCTTCGTCTTCAGCCGGAGGTCGACTTGCATGCAATGGAGCATGGATTTCTGTCATGGTCGGAGGTGCCCGAAGATGTCAATGTCAGATGGCTAATAGCCAATTTTGGTGTCGCCACTATTGCCATTGCGGCAGTTGTAAATGTAGAGCAAATCATGAATGATACTTCTCGTTGAGGTTAGGTCTTGTTGGTTTGCTTTTTGTGTAAAATATTATCTAAATAAAATTCCGCTTTACAGACCGGTAGTTGCGTGATTGTAATTGTAGCCCCCGAGCACTCAGGCAGGTTAGTATAACATGTCTGAGTGCTGAGACCACACACATTACCGCAACTATTTTGGTGTTGCCATGTTACTGCAAAGCCCCCGAGCATGAGTGTCAACTAGCCATTATGGTTTTACTCGGGAGGTGATGTTGCATACCAGTTAGGACATAGCCTTCGAGCCATTCTTTAGGAAAGTTTTTCCCTAGCTATCTGAAGCGTAAAACCCTTTCGTGCAAAGAAACCATACATATTTCTTTTGTTTTTTAAAAGGTGGGAAAGCAACGATTAGTGTGTATTAGCAGCACTAGTGTAGTTTGTCGTATTGTCTTTACCCCTCCTCTACTCGAGGTTGACCCGAGGTTTTTGCGGTTTGCACCGTTGGTGCTCTAGGTCCTCCATGGCGGCTAGGTCATCTTTCTCCTCTTCTACTTTTGCTTCTTCGGGCAAGTTGGGTGCCTCTAGTGGCACCGGTGTAGCTGGAGAAGCAAAAACCATGGAATCGGGAGGTAAAACACTGGCCAGGGTTTTTGGCGTGAGCCAGTGCTCTGGGATCAAGGCGAGCATCATCGCGTTCCCAAGCCCGTGTCTCGTTTATCCTCGTGAGCATGTTTTGACTCATCCAAGATCAGGTCCCGTTGGGCCTGTTCAATAGCCAGCCTCTTGCACTCGCATGCGTCTTGAAAACTACTCACGATGGTTATGACACCGCGGGGGCTGGCATCTTGAGCTTGAGGTAGGCGTAACTGGGGATTGCCATGAATTTGGCATAGTAGGGTCTCCCGAGGATGGCGTGGTAAGGACCCTTGAAGTCTACAACTTCAAAGGAGAGTGTCTCCTTGCGGTAGTGTAGCTAGTCACCAAACGTGACAAACAGAGTGATCGTGCCAAGGGGCATAACACGTCGTCTAGGGACGATCCCATGGAACGGAGAGTATGGGGGACTATTGATGGTCACTAACATCAATTATAAACCATCAACATAACTTGTATTTACACTTAATTCCATCACCAAACATAGGTATAGGGGTTTAAACTAATAAATTCCATGAGTTTTGGTGAATCTGTGTTTTTAGCAGGGTTTATCCAGAAAACTGTCAAGGGGGACATATTTGTCAAAGGAAATTATGGAATTCTACCGTGTAATCGATGTGGCAAGACTCTAGAAGACTCTAGAAGGTGAATCACCAAAGCGGAGCCCGTGTCTCTAACATGTGGGGCCGGCCGGCCCCACCTAGAGGCCGGCCGACCTATGGCCCCCCCATGTCAGCCTCCCGTTGCAATGTTGGTTCTCCACCCCCTCCTAGGTTGCATCTACGCCGTCCTTTAAGTCGGTTTGATCCAAGGGCTCACGTTGGACGCTCCGGCCTATATATACTAGCCCCTGCCACCCTCCCTAGAGCCATCCTAAAACCCTAATTCATATCATGAGGATCAGAGCTAGCTATAAAGAGAAGATTAGTCCTCCATAAGATATAGTCTTATAAATAATAGTGAGATAGAGAGTGAGGAAAGAGTTTAGAGGAGGTGTCGGCCTATCGATGCTCTCTCTATGGCTTGTACCTTGGTGGATTCAAGTTCTATTTGAGCTAGCGTCTGAGATTTCTCTGGTAATCAACTTCTGATTCAAGTAAGCATATTGTTTATATTGTTCTTCAGGTTCACAACTCTCTTTTGAGTGCTTTATTCTCTTCCTAGGGGGAGTAGAGTACTAATCATAAGTGTAAGCGTGATGCTTAGACTTAGGTTAATCGTGGATGCACCCTGCATTCCGGAAGGTGGTAGATCACGTGAGTGACATAAGTTCTATATAGCCTGTATTATATAGCTTCATATTATATAGACCCCGTAGTCCACCTCCCGTCTGTAGGCACACGTAAGACGCGGTTGCGGAGGAAAGCATCCTTTGCTAGTGTCTTTTCCTAGTAATGTCCCCAGTTGAATAGTAGAAGACATAAGCTTACCCAAGTTAGAACTAGAGAACTTTAGTTATCCTCTCTATGCTCCTATTTATTCTAACCTTGTTGCTACCCTTATTTAAGTTAGACCATAGTTAGTCTCACATGTTTTCCTATGGATACGATACTTGGAATACCTCCGGTGAAAGCTACAGCTGGTATCCGTGCGCTTGTGGATTTATCTGTGTGCGTTAAATATACCAACAGGGACACAGTTTGCTTGTCTCGATGTTCAACTTCTTGGACGCATCCTTATAAAGGTTGTTTATGCCACTTCTTCCGTCCATGAGGACTTTGGTCATCTTTACGCCTCCCATGACCGCGCTGACCACCAGAGGGAACCGACCAGCCTCGATGACATGATCAAGGTGGTCATCCCTATTGAAGGTGATCGAGCGCTCCGACCATCTTAAATAAATAGGAACTACAGGCATAGTGGCAAAGATGAGACGTCGGGTTACCTTTTCACAATAGCGGTCCTCATAGGCCTGTGGGCCTCGAAGATGATCATGACGCCCTCGATGTTGGGGTAGCCACCTTCGTCATCCTCAACAGTGCCGTCATTCCCTTTCTTTGGGCGGCTGCCCTTCGTCTTGTCCTTGCTAGCTTCAATGATCTCACATTTGTAAGTATGGCAGTCCCTGGCCAAGTGATTCACCAGGAAACCATGGTTTTGACATGTCTAGTTCATGATCTCATTGAATTTTGCACAGCCTCCACGGCTTTGTTTGAATTTGTTGCCTTCTTGTTTCTCAGCGTTGGCCATGAGCTTGCCTCGATGCTTACGATCCTTCTTGGTTAGTGGGGATTGGTCCACATCATCGGTGAGTCATGACTTATATTTCCCATTACTGGCGTTAAAGCAATCTTCGTCGTCGGCGTGCTTGTGGGCTAAGGCAAACATGTCACAGAGACTGATGTTCTTCCTTCGCCCAATGTCCCGAATGAGGGGTTCACTGTCGATGCCAACGGTGAAGGCTATGACGATGCTAGCATCGAGGACATCCTCAAGCTTATTCTTGCGCTGTGTAAAGTGCTTTATGTAATCACAGAGACTCTCGCCGGTCTTGCGTTTGCATCACAGGAGGTCCCACGAGGTGCCTAGCTTAGTGTAAGCCCCCTCAAAGTGATTACAGAATGTATTTTCATGGTTAGCCCATCGCTTGATCATGCCTTCCTTAAGGTTGTTTAGCTAGTTTCTAGCAGAGTTAGGGAGGTAGATTGGAAGGTACTAAATCATGAAAAATGTGTCCGGTGCGGATGCCGCTTTTATGGCGAGTTGATAGTTTACCAGCCAAATCTTTGGGTCTATCTCACCGTCGTATTTTTCAAAGTTTGGAGCAAAAAACCTATGGGGCATTGGGGCCGATCGAATTTGGTATCCGAACATAGAGGGTCCTACCAAGTCACAGGGATGGCCCCCGGTGGCGTGTGGCGCCAGTTCGCGTTGGTTCTAGAGATTTCTCCCGTCATGTCGGGTATCACCATCGCCATCAGAGCAATAGCTACTCCCTGAATTGTCGTTAGCCCTGCCATACTTGTGACTCCCTCCATTGGGAGAGTGCCCTCCACCGCCACCTCCTCGCCTGCCACCTCCCTATCCACCACCATTGTCACACAGTTGCGGGGCGGGATCTTAGTGATGTTCATCGTTGTGGCATGGGGATCTATTAGATTGGTGCGGCGGTCGATCCCCTGAGTTTCTGGGTGTGCGGCTACATGTAACAGACACATCGCTAGGTGTTGGTATGCGCTCAGCAGCGACTGCTATTAGCTCTTGAATCCTTTGGAAACCTTGTTGGCCATCTTTTGTGGATGGTTGTGGCATCGCCACCACTTCCCTCATGGCCTCGGCCAAGTTTTGCTCGGAGTTAGAATACACCGGTGCTGCTCGCAAAATGTCGTTGTGGGCCTGACAGCCCTGAGCTATGTTCTAGTATTGGACCTGACGTCGGAGTTTCTGATTTTCCTCTGCTAACATGTCGTTGTGGTTAAGTAGACGATCCCAGGCCTATTGGCTAGTCTCATAAGGTGATGCACAATCAAACTCGAAACGATCATGGGGAGAACGTTCGTGGGTGATGTACCTGTTCCCCTCGTGATCGTTCGCACCAAGATAGCAACTACGTGTATGCGAGATGATGTCATCATTGTCAATGTCTGTGTAGTTAAATCCATGTGGCCGATAATGGTCGTAGAGAGAAAGGCATGAAGCCAATGTGTTAATGAGCTCGGCAGCTCCCATGTCATGGCACCAATTGCTCTCATTGAGTAGTCCAATTGTTCTAGGATGGTACCGCCCTGGCTAAGATTGTGGATGGTGACCCCGACTAGGTTCGAGCCAAAGTTATCATCGTTGTGATCCCAATCATTATGACATAGGTTTTTTGGATCCTCTATAGGAGATCTAGAAGGTGGCATGACAGCTTGAAGGGGTTGGATGGGTGAGTCGTCGCCGCATGTATTGGCACTCCTAAGGATAGGGAATGAATTGGATCTTGTACCATATTCGTTGTCGGGACTAGATCCTCGATCTTGTGAAGGAAAAGAGTGGCATTTAGTCTAGGCTCTTGGCCAGGTTTGGCGAAAAGCTAACCGTGGCGGGTTAGATGATGGGCGATGGCAAGCGGTTTTTCGTTGATAGCCTTCTCTAGTCCGGCAGCAAAAGCTTGGATCTAGAGCGACTGCTGCTCCTCCTGTTTGGTCGGCTCGGGCTCCTACACGCGTAGGTCCCCAAACCAGTCAGCGATGAAGTCGATCTTGCCAAAGACGATCCTCGTGCCCGACTACATCTTCTCCAGTTCACCACTGAAGTCAAAGATGATTCCCATCTGAAACACAAAAATAAATCTGAATGCAAAAAGTCCCTACCTAACGCGGCAACTGTCAAATTGTTTTGCTCTGGCAATATCTAGCAATGTGATCATGTAGATGGAATCAGATGGTAGCACACGAGACATAGAGATTTATACTGGTTCAGGGCGTGGTGCATGCTAAACCCTACTCTAGGTGAGCGGCTACTCTTGTATTCATATGCTCAATTGCAGGGGTTGTTGCTCCTAGCTACGAGGTAGATGGAAAAGGTGGGAGATTGGTTCACGTGACCAAGGTCCCTACCCTCCTTTATATATGTAGGAGAGGTAGGGTTACAGAGAGGGCGATCGAGCTAATAGATTGTGTTCCTAGTTTGTTACACGATATGTGCAACATATTGATCTTAGCTATCATCCAGATACACCCACCTTGGTTTGCCTTGATCTCCACATTGGTTGATCGCATCAGCCCTTGTGGGCCTCCTCCTTGATGGTTGCTAGGCCAATATCTCGGTGGTAGTCATATATATGGGCGGTGCAGGTACCCCTGGCCCTTATCTCTAACATCGCAGGTCCTTGATGCCGCCGATGGAATGGCTTTAGGACTCCGCCAAGGCAGGCTAGAAACTTGGTATGTACGTCTATGCCCTCATGCTCTATAGGTCTAATAAACTTGGTATGACGACATTGCCCAGCGCTTGTTGAGGGAGCTCCAAGGTGCTGACGAAGCGGGGCCGGCTACACTATCGTGGAAGAACCAGACCAATACGCAGTTCCACCAACACGTGTACTGGCAGTTGAAGGACATGGTGCCACATGATGTAGTGCCCATTCTTTGCCCTGTTCTTCACCAGGAAGGGCATCATCAGTGCACAGGCGGAGGCTGCGGTGAGCTCGTCAAATTTGAAGAATGGGACTTGTGTTCTAGGTTCTGTAGCAAGGAGTGTAGGATCTCACGGGAGTGCTATAAGTTATTCACATCAGTGTGGTAGATTAATTCTGAATTAGTGCATGTTAACTTGTGTTAAACATCTATGTATGTGTATCTATGGTTTTTTTACCGCAAAAGACTGTGGGGGAGATCCCCACAGTGATAGATTTTGTATTAATAAAAGGTAGAACGTACTTACAAATAGGGATTAACTAAAAGCATCCAGCCAAACACAAAAGGATGACCGTAGACCATCCTTGAAATGAACAGACTGCAAGAAACATTGATTTTTAAAGTTTGCCAACTAGGCCGATGGAGTTGGATCACGCCTCTAAAAACCTTATCATTGCACATCTTCCACAACTCCCATGCTGCTATCAAGGCTGCCTCCATGAAGAAAGGAACATTGTGAACCTATCCCGCCTATACCAATCTATTCGAAAGTTGCATCGTGTCATTCTAGTCAAAATGGATGATTGCCCAACATTCCTTCGCGAAGGGGCAGTCGAAGAATAAGTGATCAATGGTCTCCTCTTCACCACGGTTGCACATGACATGGATGTTATCATCCTGTATGTTTGGATGTCATCTCTAGAGCATAGACTTGGTATTCCAACGGTCCACCAGGACAAGCCACGCAAAGAATTTCATGTGCGGAGCACATCTAGATTTCTAGATGGCTTTGAAGATGGGATGTGCTTCCATGGTACTGCAGACATGAGAGTAGAAACATCGTGAAGTATACACATTGCCCCAGGTGGGCAGCCAGCAATCCTTGGCATTAGCATCGTATGGCAGGTTCTGTAGGTGCAGTTGCAGGACTTCATATTCCTCAAAAGCTTGCTGCGAGAGTGGGAGGAAGAAAAGTTCATCAAGGTCTATTGCTTGCATGACCTCTAGCACTAAGGCATTCTCATTACATGCAAAGGATGCCAACCTTGGAAACTCTTGGGATAGAACAGCATCAGACCACATATCATCCTAGAAACAGAATGTCGAACCATCCCCAATGTCACACTTGGCAATGCCTCAGAAGATGATGCTGAGATGAAGAACAACCTTCCACCAGAAGGAGCCAACTTCCCTAGATGCATGGGGTACTTTAGTGGTATAATATTTGCTCCACATAAGGTGCACCCATGGGGTGTCAACTTTGTTATAGAATTTGAAGAGATGTTTGAGTAGTAGCGCATCATTTTGCAATCTGAGGTTAAGAACTCCCAGCCCCCCTTTCTCCTTGGGTTGCATAACAACTTCCCATGCAACTAAATTCCCCCCTTTCTTTTGGGCATCATTACCTCTCCAAAGGCATTGCTTTCGTGTTCTGTCGATGTTGTCAATGACCCCTTTTGTTAGCTTGATGGTACACATAGCATATGTGGTGATGGGGGTTATAGTCGAGTTAACCATTTCCAAGCGACCCGAGTAAGAAAGCCATGTGGAGCATGTAGAGAGCCTCCTCTCTATTCTGTCCATCATCGGGGTGAAGTCCTCAATGTGTGGCTTGGTCATGCCCATGGGCAAACCCAAATACGTGAACGGCATTGAACCAATATCACAGCCCAATGTGTTTGCCAGATGGGTCATCTTCTCCTCGTTGACGTTGATGGAGTACATATGTGATTTACTATAGTTAACTTTAAGCCCGGTTGACTCCGAAAAGCTATGCAACAAAGCCTTAAGAAAGATTAGCTGTCTAGCATCGGCTTGCAACATCATCAGCGTATCGTCAACGTACTAAACTATTGGAAAATCCCCATTTGGTTGTGGAATTGGAACTGAGCAAATTCATAGCACTAGCCTAGTTGATAAAAATCCACAAAAGTTCAGCCGCTATAACAAAGAGGAGGGGCGATAATGGATCGCCTTGACTGACCCCTCTCTTGCACTTGAAAAGTTTTCCTGGGACGCCATTGAGTAGGACAGCAGATGAACCTGAAGAAAAAATGGCTTGAACCCAATCCAACCATCTCTGTGGGAATGCCATGTGAGCCATAACTTGCATAATAGCTGAATGTTCCACTGTATCAAATGCTTTCTCGAAGTCTAATTTTAGGATGATGATCTCTCTTTTCGACTAATGGCACTAGTGAATGTACTCATAACTCCATGCTAAGCAGTCTTGAATCGTGCGAGAGCGAATAAAACCATATTGATTTTGATGAACAACTTTCAAGATGATAGCCTGCAATCTCTCAGCTAGAATCTTGGTAATGACCTTGAGCAAGATGTTCATTAGGGAGATGGGGTGAAAATCATTTACTGTCTCTAGACTGTCCATTTTAGGAACCAGGGTGATATAAGAAGTGTTGATGCATTCAAGATTAATCTGACCTAAGAAGAACTTTGAGCAAAGGGAGTAAAAATCACCTTTGATAAATTGCCAACATTTTTTAGGAAATGGACGTTAAAACCATCAGGGCCTGGAGCCTTGTCAGCCGGCATACGCTTCACCACCAAATCCACCTCCTCCTGCAAAATTGGGGCAGCAAGAGAATCTAGGTCATTCACTGGCGTGACAAGGCTACAGAGGTCAAAAAGCATAGTAAGTGATGACGTGGTGCCCATGCGATTTCTAATGGAGTTCCAGTGGTGACTTTATTTTAATTTGGCAACAACATCAACTCTATCTATCTTGTGTTCAAAGTTACTTTATTTTAATTTGGCAACAACATCAACATATCTCTCTTATCAAATGTGCAGCCATGTAGATGATGCCGTACTATGCTAGTTGCTAGTAATGCATCCATTTTCAATAAACAAGGCTAGCAATCGATGGCTGCATAAGATCGTATGGCACTGGTTTCCATAGTAACTGATTGCCATCGGTTTAGGTAAGTAGGCGTCTCAAACGGTGCACATGTGTGGTATTAGATCAAACGGCACTAGTTTTCTAGTAACTAACGGTGACTTCTTTCAAGATTCGGCGTATCATACTTTTACATGTGCTAGGGTATTCGAGTAATGGAATCTTCACCAAGCACTCCAACTTCCATGTACTCATGCGCACCTCCTAGTAATTAATGGTGATCCAAAGTGAACGTCAGTGCGTTACGGTGGTGTTACAACCGCTGGGACGTTCATATGGTGGTGGTTGATGCTCAAAATCTATGCCGTCCATTAGTGTGTATTGAATCCGGACCCATCATCTAGACTGAAGCCCTAATAAGGCCGGCCGGCCGTCGCCACCTCCCACATGGCCAGCCCATTGTTCCTATCTCGCTATTTGTGTGCATGCCTCGTGTCGTGCCGCCGCCATATCCAAAGGCAAGGTATGCTTTCACACTTCAATGATGGATCTTTGTCGGATTATTTTCCTCATTAAGCCTTGTTTGATGTTGTCAGATTCATCTCAATCCACATGTGTTGAGGTGGACTACTATAAAATTTAGCTCAAGATCGACTTCAATCCACCCCAACACATGTGGATTGATCCAAACAAGATCTTAGTGATCTTATTAGTAAGGAAGTTCTCATCCTACTGCACACTAACGATCATAGGCTCTACGAAATGGAGGAGGCCCCCAGCAAGAGGAACGCACTAGCTAGCCTCATAGAGAATGTCGTTCTTGAGATCCTCCACCACCTCCCTGCTCGCTCCTTGTTGTGCTGCAAATGTATATGTCGCTCCTAGAATAGCCTCATCTCCAACAATCATAAGGTGCTGCCCTAGACTATGGCCGGCTTCTTCTACGACATCGAGAACAGCAATCGAAACTTCACCAGCGTGACCAGTGAACGCCTTGACTTGTCCTTGCCCTTCCTCATTGACAATGTAGCTATGTCAGATTGCTGCAACGAACTCATCCTATGTTGGTGCCTTGGGGCTACTACTGGATACCGCTATGTCGTCTGTAATCCGACAACCCAGAAGTTTAAGGTACTGCCGTCTAGCATCCATAAGTTTTGTGAGGCTCGCTTGGCGTTCAATTCGATAACCTCATCGCACTTTCATGTGATTCAATATGTGGAGGAGGCGGGTGAGTGCGTAGGTACAAATATATACTCATCTCAAACTGCAGCATGGATCTATAAGCAATCTCAATGGGGCCAGGGTATTGATGTGACATGTTTTAGATCAGCAAGTGTGTTTCTTAATGGTTTTCTGCACATTATGGGGTGCTCAGATGGGTACTCTCAGATACTTGTTGTGGATATGGAGGTGTTGCCATTTCTTAGCATCACTCTTTACTAAGTTGTCATCCCTAGCAATGATGCCATAAATGTGTTGTTGGTAATTATTAAGAACACTTGTAAAATTATACATACTAAGTATCCATAAGCGCACAGATAATATACCATTATAGCATTTCACCCAGGAGTATGCTAGGTATCGTTATTTATATTTTATCCATAGGAAGGAGTGATGGGGTGGCTAGAGATATTGACAAATATGCATACTTATGACAAGATCATTAATTCTCATGCTATAGCAGGGGTAAGTCAAATGATAAATAAATGATAAGTGTAAGACATTAAGAGTAATCCAGAGATAGAAATAGATACTCATAAATATAGTGTGGTTAGGCAGGAGATTAATTAAGAGCAAAATATTCCTAGGTCATTTCTTATTTACTAAGTCTTTTGTACACCCAAGTATATATACTCTCATCTATAGCATAATTAACTTTGTATCTATGCATAAGGAACATTAATAAGGAAGATCAAGAATAGAGCTTGACTCCCTTCACAACCGGGTTCTACTTGTTCTACAAACGGGGAGTGGACTACAAAGGACTCAATGAGAGTGTCACACTCGCAATCTACCACATGACCTGAAGTGTAGAGTGCATTCACAGGTAAACAATATTTAAGCACCATGCTTACATAATGTCGACCACTTAACACACTCAAGTATTGAGCTAAGCGCTTTGTGAACATATGCTTACATTCATCATCAATCATGACTATATCAATCATATAACTAGAGCAAACTAGGAACATAATAAATAGAAACATAGTATTGAAGTAGCACAAAGTCATAAAATAAAGAGGGATACCAGATGGTGAATTCAGAATCCTGAGCAATAGCCCAACTCTACTTAAATCTTGCTAGCTAGCCTATACTAGAACTTTGAACAATTGGAGCTCTATTCTCTTCTCTCTAGAAACCCTAATGTCTAATCTGATCTTGACTTATGATCCAATGCTTTAGGGAGGGGGCAGGGGCTGGTATATATAGGCCGGAGCATCAATTCTGAGCCGTCGGATCAAACCGACTTAAATAAATGGCATAGATGCAATCTAAGAGGCGGTGGAGGAACCAACATCGAAGCGGAGGCTGACACGTGGGCCCAAGGGGCCGGTCGGCCTACAGGTGGGGCCAGCCCCACCTGGCATCCTCTCATGCCCTGCTTTGGTGGAGTGCCTTCTGGTGTCTTCTAGAACCTTCTGATGATATTTTCATCGTGGATAATTGCGATTTAATTTGATGATTTGATCCACCTTGATGGTTTTCTGAATAAACCCTGCTGAAAACACAGATTCACCAAAACTCATGGAAATTGTCAGTTTACACCCCTAAGTCTATGTTGGTGATCATTTTCATGCATTATTCAAGTTATGTTGACAGTTTATGATGGATGGTAACTACCATCAATAGGAGGGAAACAAATGGAGGAGAATTCGTAGGCCTAGTGGTGCTAAACCTTCCATCCATCAAGCTTACGGTCACTTGTGTGTATGTACAGTTGATGCTCGCAATAGGTCCCAGCTTTCAATCTAGATCCTTGAAGACTATGGTACTAATCAATGGACATTGAAGCATACTGTCAACATGCTGAATGTAATTGGATGGACTGATATTCAATTTGGTTTCCTGGATTCTGATGAGGACTACATAGTGATTGCAGTTCACACAGAATGTAATATGATTTTCTTTGTTGGGGAACAAAGAACCATCATCGCATATGACCTAGACCATAGAAAAGTTCATGTCATCCCTGCCCTTGTCATTCAGTATCATAGATGTAGGGTCGTGAAAGAGGACATGAGCAGACATACTATATTCCTTATGTTCCCTTGTTCTCGGATTCATTAGGAGAGGAGTCAATAAAGCTGCATTTGATGTATCTCTCTATCATGACATGTTCAAATGGACCAATGTTGTTTAATTGTCTAAGGAGATGTTAATTTCCTCTAGGATGGATGTTGTCATTATTGCAGCTAAACTAGTGCGCCATCTTTGTTGTGTTTTTGAATTGGTTTCACCTATCCAACAGCGCTGTGACCTGCACCGCTGGTGTAGCCACGTTCAATCTCGTCCGCCGCCTTCAATCGCCGTGTCCACCGAGCTGGGGTTCATCGAAGCAGTAATCTGTGAGTATAATGATCCCCATCTACACCACTCTAATCAATACGAGTATCATATGGTGTATGTTGGCGTATCAACTCCGAGTTCCCATGTACACATGCGCTCATACATAAAAATTACGATAACAAACACCTAACAATAAAATTACATATACAATAACAAAGACCTTTCTCCGAATAGGTCAATGTTACAATCAAAGTGTACCAACACATTATAAAATATCCACCTCAAAAACATTCTTCTAGCACCAAAGTAGGGTCAAATAGGTGCCAGAGGATGCCAAAGGTGGATGACGAACTATGCCTATTTGGAGACGAAGGGGCGGTTGCGTGAGGTCCGATGAACCCATGCCTCTCCGGAGAAAGTCCATTCATGCCTTTAATGGATAGATAGTTCGTAGATAGTCCAGAGCACACCGCATAGGATGGATCCATCAACCTCGCAGACAGCCCATGCAACAATTATGTTGCACGGGCATCACACCTAGCTTCTCCAGGCTTTGGTGTGGCTCCATCTTCAAAAATATTCTTCTAGTACCTCCTATGTGCATTATTGCTGACTACGCATAATAAAATTTGTATGTGGAGGGCTTTCTCCCACAGAGAGGCCATATATGTGAATAGGAAATTGGGCAAACAACAACAGATGGATAGGGACCAAATTGGGCAAAACAATAACAGAGACGAACTGCATGTCGTGGGAGATCAATGGCGCCCGCAGTGGCTGGTTTTATAAGCGTGAGCAGCGGTGGTAAGTGGGAGCAGTGGTGATCGCGCATGGTGGTACTATTATAGATGAGGATGAAATGTGGTAGAGAATCAAAGTGATAGGGAATCAAATGTCACAGGGAAAGGTGGCATCGTGTTCACCGCTCTGTTGCCCGTGACTCGCGTGGGGTGGCCGCATATGTCATGGACCTTGACTGTTGCCTTCCTCATGCGCGTCTTGAGGTGGGGCCATTTAAGCCAAGATAATGGGAGGATCTCTAGCAAACTAGATCAAATGGTGGTCAGGTTAGGTAAATAGCCATAGGTAAATAGCCGTATCCAACGGTGATTAGGTAAATGCCTCTTGGTCCTCTCATTGACCGACCCGACCCTCAGTCACTTCTTGTTCTCTATGGACCCATCTTGAGGGTGGACCAGAGGTATGGGAGCTATAAATTGTGGTTATGTACCCTTGTTCGTTCTGCTTCCGCTTTTGTAGAAGGATTTATGAAGAAGCGGTTATCTACGAGTACAATGATCCCTCATCTACACTGCTCTTATCAATACGCGTTCATACGGTGTACATGGGCATAGCAACTTCGAGTTCCCATGTATGCATGCGCCCGTCCATTTGGTCTGCTAGATATTGCGTGATTGAGTTATAATAATGCCTGGGAATTTGAACCGCATCATATGGAATGCCGACTCAGTGTGTGCGTAATGAATGTCCCAACTTCCAACACTGTCTCACCACTTTCCCCTAGAACTGACATCTTCCCTGATGCGTATGCCTAGATCACGCATCTGAACTGCTCCTCTCCTCTTCTCCATCTTCAAGGGTGGCCTATTTAAGCTGGGGTTGGATGCGCTTCTTGGCAATCCATACACTCCTTCCTCCTTAGATATAGATAGATACAAATGTCTTAAGCCAACCAATATTTTCTTCATCGCCATGGTGCTCCTTCTCCATCTCCTCCGGTGGCAGCAGCGACGTTGGGAGAAGACCTTCAAGATTAGGTACAATCGGCATCTAGGCGCAGCGGAGGCTGCTCGATCTAGGTGCTAGTGGAAGTTTTGTGATTAAGGGGGTTCGCTTAGAAACTGGTTATAAGGATCTTTGCAGCCTTCTCTCAACCCACTCATATAGTTGTTAGCTCTTCACTATTAATACATGGCCCACTTATCTCTCTCACAAGTTTCTCGATTCTTGTGTCTAAGCCAGCTATAAGCTTATAGCCCGTAGGCTGCCAAGATCTTCAATGGGATCCGCTGCAGCAGCAGTGATGCAGCTAGCAATCTCAACAGCCACATCCGTCGGAAGCTTCTCCATGGAACGAGGACATGCGTAGCGGTGGCAAAAGACGGATTCTCGGGTTGGGGAGCGACATCATGGCAGAGCGGAGAACTGGGGATGAGGGGATCAAAGTGGAGCAAGGTGAGTAACAAAAACCCTCTTGGGATTGTATGATTGCTCCATTCTTGAAGGTTCCACGGCACGGGGATGTCGAACGTCTTGGGGAAGTCAATTGTCATCCTCCGAACCGTGTGAATCGTGTAAACCGTGTATGAAAATGCGACCGCACCCTCTCGCTTGCACGAGCAGATGCACCACCGCGCCTGCTCGGTTGCTGCGTGCTTTGGCGGATGAGTAAATATATCTTCATTTCTTTGCACCGGGGCCAAAAATGTGTCACGAAATGCAAAAACCCAAGCATGAAATCATATCCCCTAAAATGAAAATTAGAGTTTCTAAAGTGCCTTGAAAACATGGCAATTGGGTCTCAATGTTTGATACAGTCGTTCCCCTCCCAATACCGATGTATACAATAGTAGTTGTTTCCTATTTGTCTGTGATCCAGTGCGGGTATAGTGATTGTCATAGTGATGTGGTGCGGGTATCTAGTGGGAGGCGTATCATGCGTCCATGAATTGCACTCTGGCATTTGATCTTGGACATTACACATGATTTGGATGGCTTAGCCCAAAACAATGTGGCTTGGTTCTCGAGGCGACCCACGCCGAGGCCACGCCGGCTAGGTGTGGTTCCCGAGGCAACGCTCCAACACTCCCCATCATTTCACATTGAAGCGGAGGGCCGCTCCTATTTTTAAAATGCCTAGTACTTGTTTCTCCACCCGCACACACCAGGCCTGGTGAGAAACCCCATTCTCCTCACCCTCGACTACAACTCCTCCACCCATGCCCTGTCGACCTCCCACTCCCATTCTCTTTCGCCTCCCAACCATTCGTGTTGTTCTCCGGTGCCTCCGTCGCCCTCCCGCTCTCCCTGCTCGCCGCTCCCTCTATCGCCCTCCCACGTGCTCTATGGTTCTCCGGCATCTCTGGCACCATCAACCTCACCAGCATCGACGGTCCCAGCATGGTCCTGTTAGCCCTTATCGGCACCGATGGTCCCGCCGTGCTTCCGTCCACACAGGCGCGCTCCCCCTCCCCGCAGTTGTCGTTTCTGCACTCCCAGACTACGTTAGCACCGAATCCGAGGAGGACTGCCTCCTTGGGTACATGATGCCCATCATAAGGGGTCTAGCGAACCGGTAGTGGACCTAGGACAAGGCCAAAAGCAAAGTCCTATGGATCATGAACTCCAACGCCTAGGACAACAAGAAGAGGAGCTGCCACTGTAACACCCCGGCCCAGGACTTAATAGGATTAATAGGATACTCGTACCAACAAGTTGCAACTTCTTTTCTGGAAGCTCATCTCTTAAGAACTCCAAGGTTAAGCGTGCTTGGCCTGGAGCGATGGGTGACCGACTAGGAAGTTCTTCCCGGGGGCGCATGAGTGAGGACAAAGTGTGTAGAAAAGACTGGTGTTGGTCTGTGAGGGCAGTCTATGTCCTAGAAAAGCTATCAAATGTAAGCGGGCCTGGCCTCAAGGAGGCAGGACGTTACAGGATTGATCTAGATCGGCTTTATATCCTGTTTAACCCATCGTTTATTAATCTAAACTAATCTAATTTGCACCTTAAATGATGAGTTATGTTTTATCGGCTGTTTTATGTCCATCTTGATCGTGCATAGTGTGCGGTTAAGGCATGCCGGGTACTAAATAGATCTATCGGCTAACGAAAACCATTCCATGGCCCGTTATCATGGCCTGTGTGATTCTGCCTCACACCCCACTATTAGCACCATCTAGCGGGGATCGTTATTTGGTAGATCTGTTCCTGATAGGGCACGACCTTAATTGTGCGCTATGCTTGAATCGGCTGTTTTAGCCGATATCGAGTGTTTTCACATATACAGTTCACGCCATGAGACCATTGAAGTAAGGGTAGGTTGAAAGATATGTTAGCTCCATGATCTTATTATTGTATTATGGCCTGCATGATTCTGCCTCATGCCCCACTGATATTAGTAATAAGTTAGGGTTGTCGAATTTATTGTTGTTTCTCTGGCCTGCATGATTCTGCCTCATGCCCTACTGGTCATAGCGATAGATGAGATCTAATATGTTCATTAGATTTATCTCTATTAAATGGTTTAATGATGATGAGCTATTTCAAAATCTTTTATATAAAAAGGGGTTCGGTTACCTGCAGTCATTGGCTTAGCATAAACCAATTAGTGTTGACATCCTATTGCCATTGACTAATATTCATCTAAATAACGATATTCATCCCGAATGATAACCGATTTTTCTTCCACAATTCCATGAGCTTTAACTGATTTATTCTTATGAGTATGCTAGAATCGGCTATTTAGTCGATCTCCTTCCACATCAGCTCTCCGAGCTGCATATTCGGAACTGTCTGGGCATAGACCGGCATGTTCCACCTTAAATTACTGATAAACTTTCTCTCCTTGTTAATTGTAGGGTCAAATTGACTGGCACGTCTTGGGAGGACTACGCAGGATCGATCATCCCTGCGTTGAAGCCAGGCGGATCTCTAGCTCCATCGAGCAGACCCTTCCGGCTTGCTCATGTGCCCGACATGAGATGAATTTCTGTGCCGACACCTCCCCACGGACGATGCCAACTATCGATGCAGAAAGTGAACAACATGTAAATATTTGTAGTTTTGCCGTACGTTGTGATCGGATGTGGCCTAGCACTCAATGACACGGGGTTTATACTAGTTCAGGCAACGTGCCATATGTCCAGTTTGAGTCGGTCGGTGACTTTATTCCTGAGCCCAGGTGCTCAAAGTTTGCTGTGGGGTTATAAACGAGTGGGAGTAAGATGGGGAGTGCAAGAGGTTCGGTCGGACTCTGGACCGAAGGGCCGAGAGAGACGGGAGCTCCTACGTGCGCTAAGTATTTGAGCGTGTGCTCTATTGGAATCGTTTGAATCGTAGGTTGTTCGAATCGTTCGTGTATCAATCCTGGAGGTCGAATCATAGGTTGTTCGACTCTGTGAATCGATCGTGGTGGTGGTCGAATCATCCCTTGATTGGGAGAGAGCGCATCCCCTTTTATAGATGAAGGGGGTGCTACTAAGTCTTGTTGCCCACGCCGTCGGGTAAAAGATGATTGTAGGCGCCCACAACACTGTTGATGTTAGACGCATGTGGGAGGTTTTATCATATTCACCATGTATGGAAAATGACGGTGCTCACAACACTATTGATGCCTAGAGGCATGTGGGGGGTTTTACCATGTTCGCCTAGTATGGGAATTGATGGCACCCACAACATTGTAGGGCAAATGTCGGCGCCCACAACACTGCTTCGGTTCTAACATGCCTGGAAGGTGGCAGAGCACCCTTCTGACATGCCCTGTTGGTATTGTCCTATAGGTGTACAAGGTATGGTCTTTGGTATTGTGGTTTGACTTGAGTGCCCTGCCTTACTTGCTCTACCCGTTTCAAGGGTCTTCACCGAGCGGGCGTCCCCGGTCGGTTGGTCCTAGTTGGCTCCATCTGTGCCAGTCGGAGGAGAGCTGTAAGCAGAGGTTCGGTGCATCCCCAGTCAAAGAGGCAAGTCAAAGTCAGAAGCAAGCTGGTCAGGCCTTTCAGTCGGAGAGGTGGGCTGGAGTCGAAAGCGAGCGTTGATCCTCCTCGGCCAAGCCTTCAGGTTGGAGAGGTGATCGAGTCGGAAGCGATGGAAGTGAGCGTCGTTCCTCCTCGACTGTGGTAGAACCTCCTAAGAAATTGGGCCCACGTGCACCTATCGATGTCTCAACAGACCTCAGATAGCATACACAAGTTCCCAACAACTTAACAGGTCTGTCGGGTGTCCTCGGGAAACCCGAATCATCCATGTTTCAAACAGGATCCCAATCACAGTCATTGCAGATTACAACATTTATCAATATACATACTAGAGGTAATAAAGCGGAAGACTTAAGTTTAATATTACAAACCAGTTGTTTCAAACTTACATAACCATAAGTGTCATACAACCATAGTAGCGGAATAATATTATATTAACATTATTTATTTCACACAAACTAGAGCCTTGTCCAAAGGCCATTCATCATTCCTCATCGTCATCGACTTCATACAATCGACATGCATGCGTGAGGGACCAAAACAAGCTCACAGCATGCGACTCACCTGCAAACAAGGGTTAACAAACCCTGAGTACAAAAAGTACTCAACAAGACCGACCCAACGAAAAAGGGTGAAGGTCTTAGGGATGCAGTGTTTGGGTCAAGGTAAGGATGTAGAAAGATTCAAAAGTTCTTTGCCAAAAGCTTACTATTCTTGATCCTAGTTTCAAGTTTTACCCCTAAGTACTTTAGTTCAATATCTCAAACTAAGTGTTCATATACCATGTTCCAATCCTTCTCATTCCATTCCTTTTCTCAAGTTTTAGTAATTCACCAGGTCCTACATTGCTTCAGAATGAATCGAGTCTCCATATCCATGAGCACCGGCAATTCAATTGATTCAAGTCCCAAATGGGATTCCTTATCACACGACATATGTAGAACTTAATCTTGCATATATCAACCTCGCTACCGGATCCTCCCGTACTAAGCCGTCTCCACGCCACCCGAGAGCACAGCACACCTCAAATCCAGCCACATTCAAGCCACGAGGGTACACGCTACTCCCGCCATCTCACCACTCCCAGTGTGTGGGCATTCATCTTAGTATCGGATTAGACGAAGTAGGCTTACCGGAGTATGTGACCAGTACTACAAAGTGTCTCGTTCAGAAGATCCACAATGAGTGGCCTTTAAGCGACATAGTCGGCAACATTACCCAACATTCAAGATAAGCCACCCAACTAGTCTCTAGTTCATTCTATCTTCTTTCTTTCTTTCTTTGGCCGGTATGCCATCTTTGATTGTATCGAAACTTTTACTTTGAAAACCTACCATAAAGCATACTAAGCAATTCTACGCCTTTGTAAATGAAATCATCTTCAAGGATGGTAAACAATCAACAAGGTAGGCAATGCATCAAGTAGGTAACATTTGAAGTAAAACAACTTAATGCAATAAGTAACATAAGTGATAAACTTTTCAAAGTAAACAAGGTAATGGTTTAATGCATAAACCGGGGCTTGCCTTCGTTGACGATCTCAGGTTCCGGATCAGTACCACAATTACCAAATCCCGCGACAATCGGGTATTCTTCCAGCACTTGTTCAACTAGAATCGTTTCACTCTCGGGTTCTACACGAAATGATAACATATGCTTTAACATGATGATAATGTAAACATGATGCTTTCATGGTACATGAAATGTAACAACACCCCGAATATGATTTTCCTTCACGGTACAGTTGTAAGCCAACAAAACCAACTTGCAATTCTACCGACAAGAACCACACATGTGACTTGACCAAACTGATCTTGAAACCCTACTGGTCACACAACATGACCCAAACAAAAAAATTAAACCCTAACCCTAACAATTAGGGTTGCTTTTATTAAATTTTTAATTAATTTAAAATAAGCCCAAAAATAAACTTGTTCAAAATGACCTCAAAATTTTATGTAAGCTTCCTCATAACAAATTAGTGTACCAAAATAAATTTCATAATTTTTGGAGCTATACAGTGGAAATTGCATTTATTAATTAATGGACTGAATTTTTGAACATTAAAAATTTATTCAAATTTCAAGTTTCAAATTTTTAAACCATACTAGAGCATGTACAGAAGCTACACACAAAATTTCAGAATTTTTGGAGCTATGATTATTTTCCTACAAATTTCCAAAGATTTAGCACTATTCAACATTTCAGAAATTACAAAATTGCACTGTTCTTCTTCCTCTCTCGCACTGACAGCCAGGCCCCGCTTGTCAGTGACCTAAAGTGGACGCACGGCGGCGCTGTCTGCTCCGATCGGCAAAACGCGCCGGCGGTGAAGCTCTGGCAAAACAGACCGCACCTTGATGACCTACTCTTTCCCCCGAACCGATCTCAGCTATCAGAAAGGAAAAAGGTGCACCGGAGACACCTCCACGCGGGGCATGGCGGCTCGGACTCGACGGCGGTCGATGTAGCTACGGCTACGGTGCAGTAGAGTCAAAAGAAGAGCGAGCATCACGCTTAGGAGCTCACCGTGATCACGATGGTGTACTTGGTGCAGGCGGAGACGTACTGAATCGCCCTGGCCACGGTGAGGTGGGTCGCGGTGGAGCCTCGGCCGGCTCCGAAGAAGACGATGTCGCGCGGTGTCGCTGACCAGCTAGAAACGAGATGAGTAGGTCGGGAATGAGCGGCAGGGCGAGGTGGAGCTATCAGCGTAGCTGGGCACGACTGACGTGGCTCGACGATGGCTATGGCGAGCGGCGGAGCTACGCGGTGGCGGAGCAGAGCAGAAGGGGAAAACGGGGACGACGGCGGTGACTGTTGCTATTTATAGCCGGGAAGGGGTTGCCCGGCGTCGACAGCGCACGCTCGAGCCTGCCACGGCACCGGCTGCGTGTCAACGCATGAGAAAGCGGCGCAAAACGCTCGGCGGCGGCAGCTGCTTGGCGCCGGCGGTAAGCGGCGATGTCAATCTTGATTTTTGAATTATTTACAGAACTGCCACTGAGTCTATTTTTCAAATTACTCTCAAATTTTCTAAAGAAGTTGAAAATCTCCAAAAATGAAAGTTGTTCAATTTTTCAAACTCTACAACTTTGCTTCAAGGAACATTTTCAAATTCTGCCTCCATTTTGAAATTTGAATTTGGGGTGCATTTGAGTCTTTGAATCATTTCAAAATTACTCCAAATTTTATATGTAAACTTTGAAAACTTTGAATACCAAAGTTGATCATTATAAAATAATCTCCAACTTTGCTTTTTGTCTCAACCCCAAATTCCACATGGATTTTGAATTAGTCAAAAGGGGCAAAAAGGACTTTTATAATTTGAATTTGAATTCAAATTTGATTTGTCTTCCTTTTACTTAAATTTTGATTTTTGACCAGTAACATGGCCCATTAGGGTTATTTGAGTCAAAGGACACATGACCTCACATGATCACATGAATTTTGACCCTTGTGGTCATGATCTTTATTTAGGGTTTTGAATCGCATCACATGAAATAACAACATTATGAAATAAACCTTATTTAGTGAATGCATTCAAAACTTTATACTATATGAATGCTTTGCAATGCATATGATGACATGTCAAATTTTAGTGCTAGGTCAAAACACTAGAGGTGTTACATCGACCAGGCCTTCCGGTCGGAGAGGTGGGCCAGAGTCAGAAAAGAGTGTCGTTCCTCTTTGGCCAGGCCTTCCGGTTGGAGACTGGATCGCCCCTGGCCTATCATTAGGGTTTTTAGGCCAGCCCAGGAGTTGCGCGTCATTCACAACATCGTCTGCTGGGCTGAGCTTTTGCTGGGAAGCAGGTCCATGAGGGACCCCAGGTTTATGAACCCGACACCTTCATTCCCATGATGAGGACAAGCATGAATGACTCCTAGAGACGTTCCTATGCTTCAGGAATCATCTCATCTACTTGTTGTTGAAAGCTTGAAATTCTTCCACGAAGGGCGTTGGTCCTGACCATTGGGAAGAACATGAGGAACATATTGATGCATCTATCCCAGGTAGTGGTCTCCTCATGATTAGCGTAGAACCATTTTTCACCTTCCTGAGCAATGAGAATGGGAAAAGGCAAAGGTGGATGGTGTCAGACAACTCCCTTTTGTTGGTGAAGGTGCCACATGAAGTGTTGCAGGTGTGCATTTGCGTCCTCATGGGGCTTCCCACAAAATGGGTCAGTAAAGCCTTGTTAGCACTTTGACTATTGCCTGAGGGTAGGAACTTCCTTCTTGCTCCCCGCCAAATGCACCTGACATGCTGTATGCAGCACATGTCGACACCCACCCACTTTAGGGCCTCCATGGACTGAGTCACAAGTCCGTGGAGTGATAACTCTCTGCCTACCATGCGCGGGCTAGTAAGCCAAGCCTACAAGGTGCACACCTAGCCACACCAAGCAAGATTGTGCTCACTCAACTTGAGTTGATCCGAGACAAGCCTAAGGGCCTTTGCTGGTCTAGTCACGACATCCGAGTACCTATGACCTTGGTTGTTCTGTTGTTGGAGCCGAGTTGATCACATGCAGCCTTGCTGTCAAGCCTACATGTGCACCACCATGACTTAGCCACAGCAAGACCGAGTACAGTCCTGACCTATAGCATGTGCAACCTACCATAGCATTCAAGTATGGTAATGCTAGGACCAACCTAATCCCAACCATTGGCATAGATAGACCTCCACTTGATAGCTTCGCTTTTACCCAACGCTAGCTTAACATAGCTTCGGTAGTCCAACCCTTGTAACCAGGAGAACCTAACGCCAACATAAGGGGCCCATCAACCACATGTCCATGCTGAACATAGTCTCACCATGGCACCTAACCTAGACTTGAAGCCACCTTGCGCATGCCAAAGCTTAAGTCAAAGCCCTAGGTTCACAACCATGTATGAGTGAATTTGGTCCTTCTTCGTTCTTTTGGCTCTTTGTGATAATCTATAGTTTATAGGTGTATCGGTTGGACGTGCGCTAGCTTGGGAGGAGGACCCGCAGAGTGGAGCTAACCTTGGAGGTGGAGGCCCCTGCCGATCAACTACACCGACTGACGGAGACTTGTACCACTACTACCTCGACATTGCAGGTGTCATGGCAGCACCTTATCTTAGAGAATCCTATTAGGCATTACAAGTAGAATTGCTAGCACTTTATGTTTACTCCTTTGCTAGTCTATGTGATGCATGCTATTGCCTGAGCCTTGATTTCCTTGATTGAAAACCTTGTCACCCTGACTACCCAGCTTCACGCTCTCACTTAAATATTGCCTACCTACTTGCTTGCATTTACTTCCATCATTAATACATATATGCCTTGATATGTGATGTGATGGTTCGATGGTGATGTGGTTGGTGGATCAGGGTTTGCCATGAGGCTTCCCCATGAGGTAGATGGTAGGTTGGCATGACGGGAGCGTTGAATCCTATGTGGGTGGTGGTGATTGAGGAGTTCTGGAGATATTCCTTGCCTTGACCTATTTTTTTGGTGATACCGGCCAGAGTGAGAGGATTTACCCTAGAGGGGTGCACTAGGTGCATGGGGTGCCCCGAATCTAGTTCTGATGGATATGATGTGATAGGCGTGTGGTGGTGGCTGCCCATGAGAGGTGGGCCACGTGATTTTGGTGGAAGGTGCTTGCTTTGGCCAATTAAGGACCATCGTGGGTTGATGCCTGGTACATGTGACTATGTTAAATGTGCACGCCACAGGCCTTGAATGGGCGGGGCCCATCCTATTGAGTTAGTGCGGACTAAGCCAATTTTTTGGTAGAAGAGGTGCATAGGGTTTAGCCCTAGGAGCACAGTGAGAAGGATGCCAACGGTTTTTTCGGCTACCCTAATCATGATCCCAAGCGTATGCATCGTGCCATATGCTACTCCACTTGGGGGCTGTCTGGTGAGGAATGCGCTAATTCTTGGATGGTGTTTGCCTAGACATCGTGTAACGTCGATGATGGTGATCATGTAGGGTCTAGGTGTACACACTCTGCAGAGTTAAAACTATACATATAGCTGCGATCTCGGTCATGATCATTCCTGTCAACTATTTCACCCCGCTAGTCTTCTCTTGTGCTTGCTTCTCTCCCTTGAAGAAAAGTCCAGCTTGAGGCCGTTGAGATGAGGGGCATGCAGAGGCTGCCTCACCGCTTAGACTGAGAGTATGAGGGTGTTGTGAGGGATGATGAGTGGTGGGATGTGATGTTGAGTGGATGGTGAGAATGAGTGTTTGGGTTGGGATTTGAGGAGATATATTATATATATATTTACACCTCTACATGCACTAAGGATGCAAACCACAGCCAAACTATTAGGATCGCTAGATCCTTTTATTTTCTACTTTCCACTAAAGCTCAACGGTGTGGACCATGGCCTGCACACATCTAGCGGTGTGCAGATTTCTTGACTTGCAGTGGTGATTGAGATTAGTAGTTGGTTTCGTTCTAAACTCAAGGATGCCTCTGGATGGGAGATCGCCAAGCTTCGCTTCCATGATAGAACAATAGTGTTTTGATTGTTGTTAGTTGTATCCAAAATATTATAATATAACTATTTGTGCACTCTAATGTTGTATGACTCTGTACTCAGCTGTAAAATTTGGACACCCGTGATAGACAAGATATCCTGGGACTATCACAGAGGGGCAAAAGGATCGGAGTTTCTATTTTGGAAATCCTGGTCTGTTACAGTAGCGGAAGCCAATCCTTATTCCTCGCCAGGCCACGGTGGCTGTAACAGAACCGACCAAATCATAAGAACGTAAGTACAAAAACAATCACCGAAGCGATCAAATTCCTGTACTTAAGCTCCCATAATCCCGGTAGTCCAGAAATCATGAAGGATTTTAACCAACTCTCGACATACAAACCAAGACCGAAGTGATTCAACACAACACATCATTCGTTACAACATTACATAAGTGGCATCCAGATTACATCCATCAGAGTGCGAATAAAATATTACAAACCAAGTTCAAATTTGCGGAAGCAACATAGTTTAGTACATAACTTCATAGTTTCAAATACATTGCCAGATCTTAGTCATGTCCCACAAAAGCATCTTCAGATACGAGAACTAGGAGAGACCGCGCCCAACGGTCTAGTCTTCATCCCCAGCCGGGAGAAGGCAATACTTGCAGCAACCAAAGTAGAACTGGTCACCTGCAACAGGTGGGAGATAAACCCTGAGTACAAGAAGGTACTCCGCTAGACTTACCCGACAAAACCAGAAATAAAAGACACCAAGGATCATGCAAGGCTTAAGAGGTGGGCTAGCTTGACATGTTTGCATAAAAGAGCTTATGAAGATAGGGACCAATTTAAACTTAGCATCAAGCTTATCATCATTTACTTGTCCACTAGATTAGCACCTGTACTGGAGCACTCACTTATTAGGAGCAAACAATATTAACCATAGCAGGTATAATAAGGCTGTCATCATCATATCATCATTTCTGAACCATTATGTTATTTAGTGTATCTACTTTGGAGATAAGCCCGTCAAGTTCTCACTAACCGGGAGAGACGGCGACTCGAATCGAATTACAACTCAGTTGAGGGGGTATTCCTAACTCTCACCCTGGCATACTTTGCAAGGGTAGCCGTGGGTCACCTTTGGAACAACTCAGGAACCAAATTTGTGGGTTCGATCAGCGCCAGCACTCTCAGGGATTACCCTTCTGCTAGGATAATCAGGACTTTTAAATCACCTACCCTTGGACTCACGCCTATGGCTCCCTTCTGAGGCGCACTTTATACTTATCGGCTCCCGGCCTGAGGTGAGCTACTCGGCTTCGTGGTCAGTCTCCAGACCCGTCCAACTAAGAGAGAGGCATGCGTTCAACATGAATAGGAAAGGCTCCAAGATTCAGTCCTTAAGCGACACAGACGGAGTCACTGCAAACCGGCAAGCCTCCGTCCGGTCTTCATTTCAAATTAAGACTGGTTCTTTTCCATGATAGCAAATATAGCCAACCGTGCCATATGTATCTTCCTATATCTCGCAGGTGACAGGAAATCACCTGACTTCTACCGTGTTTAAGCAGGGCTAAGCACTACACGAACCTAAACTACATAGGATTCAGGGTATCAATATCTGGACAAGGATTGGATAACCAATGCAGCAAGTGTTTTCATCCAACACCTAAACTTAATGCAACAATATATATATGTAACAATAATACTGTAACTGCATTTCGAAAATTAGGAGGCTCAATATGCTCAGGGGCTTGCCTTTCACAAAGTTGCATGGACGGTGATCCGGGCACTCAACGGCGACCTCGTCTGGTACTTCTCCTGAAGGCTGCACCTCCTGAACCTCCGGTGTTGGCTGCTGCTGCTCCTCGCTCGGTTCCTCGAATTCCAGCAGGGTCACTCCTTTCGGTACACCTATTGCATGCCGATGCACAAGATAAACATCATGGATGCATAAGGAATGACATGATGCTCATGATGAATGAATCACAGTAAGTGTTTAACGAAAACATCACTGGACACTCGTTTACCGATTAAGAATAGCTCTATTCAAATCACTTTAAAACGTGTATCTAACTTAACTTGAAGAACGAGATCAACTTACCTAACTTGCATAACCTAAGATAAAGATGCTCATCTTCAGTTAAAGTCCTAACACCTAGGAACATTACCACAAACTTAGAAATAGTAAAGGAATACTTAAATCAAAGTTAATGTTTTACATGCAACGAGTAGTTCCTTAATTCAATCATAACCAGAGTTCTATAAATTCAAATGACTTGCAAGAGGACATTCTGGAAAGCTTATGCAATTCTCTACAAATTATTTGTAAACATCAAAGCATGATTCTTACGTTAACCAAATCGAATTCCAGTAAACCTAGAATCTGTCCAGAAATGACAAGGTTACTAAATTAAATATTTAGTGATGATGCAAAAGCATAATTGGACCAAACCATGTTTACCAACTTGTTGCACATACCAGAGGAACATCAGGAAGTATAGTGCCAACTTCTAAATAAATTATTTAATATCCTTTTCTAATTTATTTAGTTAATTAGGTGATTAAAGCAATATATAGTAAAACTATTCAAAAAAATCTACAAAAATTACAGTAGCTATCTCATGCTTCACATAGACTACCATAAAAATTTCAAAGCAATTGGGTAAGCAGAACTTGATGTATCCAAAATAACATATGGCATGTCTATTTCTAGCATAATTAGGAAACCCTATTGCAAAGTGTCAAGCAACAGATTTCTTATTTTTCCTAGTATCACTCTAGCATAAGAATAGCACTCACCAATTTTTAACTTTACTGGATCTATAGAAAAATTATGAAAATTCACACAAGATCCATCCATGCAAACAAGAGAATTTTATAACTCCTACATACAGTGTCCAAAATGTATGAAAATTTAACTACAAGCTATTAATGATATGGGCAGTACACCATAAAAATTTCATGCCATTTGGAGCTACATAGAAAAAGATATAATTATCCCTATTTCCTTCATGATTAAAAGAGATAATTAGCAACTCCCTTTTTCAAAACTGAACATGGCATAAATCATATTTTTAATATAAACTAGACAATATCATGAACTCAACAAAATTGGAACCACATCATTTGAAACTACCAACTAGGAGATACACATTTTTGCATCTATACACAAATCTGTGAAAAGATTAAAACAAAACAATTTTTTTGAAACCCTATCTCTACTGTTGGGCCGGCCCGAACAGACCCGGTGGCCCACGACGCATGCGCCAGCGAATGCCAGCGTGGCCCAGAAATGGTGCGGCCCAGGCTGGCTCCCGCCTTGGCTCAGCGACTAACGATGGGGCCCCACGCGACAGAGAGACAGACAGGGGAGGAAGAAGAGACGGCGGCGCAACTCGTCGCCGGTGACAGCTCCGGCGAGTCCAGCGGTGCTACGGCGGTCACCTCACCCGCATGCATCCAGTGGTGCCCTCAATTGAAGCTATTGCTGCGGCTAAAGGCAATGGCGATGACCATGGCGGCGCACGGCCACGGCATGGCCGGCTCCGGCGAGGTTACGGCGTCTCGGCCCTAATGGCCCACTCTACGAGCTTCAGCGTCACACACAGCAGCAAGCGCAAGGGAGAGAAGGGATGGAAAGGCCGCGGTGGCACTTGGCCATGTGGGGCGCCAACTCCGGCGAGGTCCCGCCATGGCGGCGGTGGAAGAACTGGCAATTATGCCCTTACCCAGCCGCAATCGCCCCGGCTGAAAGGTGGAGGTGGTAGAGGAGATCACGGCGAAGCGAGGAGCAAGATGGCCGGCGTGTTTTTGTAGTGGCGAAGGCAAGGGCAACGGCGATGCTGCTCGGTCGAATCGAGGAGCTACTGGCGGCTTCGGTCTTTGCACAGCGGTGAAGGCGAAAAGAATGCGATGGAGCAAAGGAAGTCGCCGGCAAAAGGCCGGCCTTCTTCTGGAGCTCGGACGCGCGACGTGGAGACTTTGACAGAGCATGCACGCCACGCGGCGAGCAGCTCCTATGCCGGTCGGCCACGGCGAGCTCTGACCATTTTCTGAAAATTGCGATTCAGTGTTCAATGACAACTCATGACAGCACGACTTCAACGATCCATAACACCCAAACGGTGGTGATCCGGTTCATGGTCTAGTTAACAAAATTGAAGACCTAAGTGAGTACTACAACTTCTTCAATTGGAGCTTGAGTTGGTTCGGCCTGGTTAGGGAGATACAAGTCTCCAAACATTGGTACACGAAACAGTAACTCAACTTAAGGACTTAGAAAAATTCTAAGTATGAAATCAGCAGGGAAATTTGACTTGTGGGCCTTGTTTGACCATGTTCCACACATTTTCATGAGTTGATCATAAAACAACTTTTGTTCCTTGATAAATTAGCTACAACTTTGGTAAAGAGTGCATAGCCATGCAAGGTCTCTAAGTTGGTCTTTTGAATCAGTCAAACAGTGGCACCCTAAGGGTCATTAAAAGTCAAACCTCCACTTAAGGGCAATTTAGTCATTTTGATCTACAGGAACAATGTCCCATCAATTACCCTAAGTGTAGTTAAGATGTATTAGACCCTAATTAATCACTTTACACAAGTGATATACCAATTTCTAATGATCACATGTGATGAAGCACAAAACAATCAATTCACTCAAATGTTGCAATTCCATGTTTCACATGTTTCATTACTTTGTTGTTATTTTATACTTGTCACATTACTACCATGTTGCCATGTTTCAAGGTATGAGAAATTCATGTTACATTCACATGTTGCACTACTACCATTCATAAGCAATCAAGTATGAAACAAACAGAATTTGCGAATGTTGCATATGTACGTTTCAGTGACAATGGCATGATGACATAGATGATGCATATGTTTATGAAATGACATGCAATTTCGTGGAAGCCAAACACCTAGGGTGTTACAAATCCCAATCGGGCAAAGTGATATTATTGTAATTAAATAAATAATGAAAGTAATAAGCAATATCGGTAACTTAATGAATCTATCCGAAGGATGCCACCCTTAGATAGAGCCGATAACTTGACCTTAATCTAGTTCGAGTAGTGGAGGTCGACAGGATCGATGCAGCCATACTTAAACTAGACAAGAGTCGATAACTAACTTATACCAGAGTCGTAGTGGAGGTCGATTAGATCGATGCAGCCGTACGAACAGAAGTACAAGCCATGACGGTACTTATAGACAAGCCGAAGGTCGGCCGGACCGATGCAGCCCTGCTCGCTGAAGAACTCACCGAGATCTACTCTACTCCTACACCTAAGTGGTGGCCGGAGCTGAAAAAGTATGTAACTTGTATTTGATTGATTGTGTGTTTTACAATAGCCGGGGTCCAATATTTATACCTGGAACCTAAACATGAATCCTATTTGAGTATGACTCATTACAATCTTTGGTATAGAAGAAAACATTCCTATTTTAAGATAACTTGGACCCCAATCTTTCCCTTTTTGTAGAGTCCGATATGTAGTTTTCTGACACCGACTGTAGCTCATCATCGTTATCTGCTGACGTCATTCAAAGAGAGCCGATCCTAGAGTCGTATCTGAATCTGCTGATATAGATCCTTATGCAATCAATTCCTTGATTGGCACGATCTTGGAAGCCTTCAAATTCCCATGTTATTCTCCCAAATTTTGGTGTAAACAGGAGGACGCCGTATGTTCACGACTTTGGTCATCGGATGGCCCACCTTTCTGCCATTTTTGCATGGTGGGCCTAAGCAATATGACTTACTTTGGCTCGCTGGAGTTTCCCATGCTCCCACCTATTGGGATGTGGGTTCCTCCCATCTTTGAGCCTTCCCAGACCTTCCTCTTCGAAGCCTATACTTCGTCGTCGACCGGCTCGGCGTGCTTCGCCTTCGCAAGAAGGCGCTTGTTCCGACACCCGTTGGAGGGGTGTCCTCCGTCAGCTCTGGGACTCTAGGCGACCTCAATGATGAGGCGCCCACGCTTTGCTCCAAGCCCACGCTGGCTCAAACCCCACTGTGAGTAACGTACATACTGTTCTTTACTTGCTTTTTACTATTTTCCACCGATTCTCCGGAGGGACCCCGTTGTCCCTACCACGACCGTCATGCGGTCCCCTATGGCCTCGCGTCCCCTATGGACGTGTATGTACAAGGGCTCCAAAAGATGCTGGAGCCACCCCCTTTCACATCCAAATTCATGGGGATGGCGGACTATGCTCCCGCCTCTTTTCACGACCTCATGGATGACGATGTTGAGAGCGACGGCTCCAGCATCGGTGACATCATGGCACCTAGCCACCCTCTATCCCGCAAGTGCACTTTGGTGGACGCTCCGGGATAGTCGCCGGTGGTGGTGGAGTCTCTTCAGACCCACACCCCTCCGGACCCTTGTGTGGATGCCCTCGTGTGTGCCTAGGAGCACGGCGAGGAGCTACGACAAAGGCGGCTAAACCAGCCACCTCCTACGCCCACACGCTTGGCATAGCATGTTGCTCCCACGCGTGTAACCCAGCGAGCAGCGCCTAGGGTCGCTCCCGCCAGGTCCAACGCAACATCATCGATAGGGGGAATGATCCCCCATAGTTCGCTCGGGCTGGCCAGAACATTGTCGTGGCCGTGATGCTTCTGCGTGGCCTTCCCAAGCCCGTCGACCCACAGGAACAGGTGGTCCACCAGAACCTCCAAGCACTGGTGGAGACCACCGCCGTTCAACAGGCGGAAAGCTCCGCGTTGTGCCACCGACTCATGACCTCTCTCCCCACCTAGGGAGCGGGGAACCACCAGACGAACCGGTCCATCCGCTCACCGCTACAGCCATCGGGCACGGAACAGGAGGGTGTAGCTGCACCATGGCCTGACCCGGCACCCGTTCCACACCGACCACCTATGCACGAATGCCTCAGGCCGAACCGAGACACTCGCAACAGCATCAGCAACCGACGTCACGCCCGACATGATGATGACATCCATCGGGCGGTGGTGAGAGCAGGCGACACGGTCTTTGGACGGACCATCGAGGGGAGTGGTGAAACACACCCCAGGCATAGTCACCGACCCAACGACCGGAGTCCCAGCCCAGATGGCCCAGAACCACGGGCCTTTGGCCGAAGCATCCAGAAAGCGCTGTTCCCACAGTGCTTCCGACCTCCTACCAACATCGCCAAGTATACCGGGGAGATGAATCCCGGTATATAGCTCAAAGACTTCTAGCTCGCCTGCTGAGCTGGAGGAGTGGATGATGACCACTTCATCATTCAGTACCTTCCCATCTGCGTGGGGGAACATGTTCAAGCATGGCTCGAATTCCTCCCACATGAAAGCATCCCCGACTGGGCGGACCTCAGGAGGATCTTTGTCGGGAATTTCCAAGGGACGTACGTCCACCCTGGGAACTCCTGGGACCCCAAGAGCTGCCAACAGGAGCCCAATGAGTCCGTATGGGACTACATCCGTAGGTTCCTGAAGCAGTGCAGCTCCCTACCTAATGTCGTCGACACGGACGTCATCAGCGCATTCCTCTCTAGAACAACCTGTGAGTCTTTGATTCACAAACTTGGCTGTCTAAAGCCTCGGACCACCCATGACCTGCTCGACATCGCTACGAACCACACCTCAGGCGAGGAGGCGGTCAGAGCGGTCTTCAATGGAGGCCGAGACAAGGGCAAGGCCAAGCATGAGGATCAAGACGAGGGACCCTCCACACAGAGGGGCAAAAAGAACAAGAAGGATAGGCGTCGGCCTGCCAACTCCGCATTGGTCACCGCAGCTGATCGCGTAGGCAAGCAGCCCTAGCAGGGCTAGCCTGACCACTTCGACAAGCTCATGGATAGCCCATGCACCAACCATGTTTACCCCATCAAGCACCTGTACAAGGACTGCGAGCTCCTCAATCGCTTCCTGCGATAGGCCGGTGGGCCGAAAGAGCGGAAGGGCAAGGAAGCGGCAGCCAAGAAAGGAGGCGCGGCTAGCAAGGATGGGGGTAGCTTTCTCGACCCCAAGGAATGCATCATGATCTTCGAGGGATCCGATGCCATCTACTCCAAGCGCTAGCACAAAGTGCGCTACAGAGAGGCGTGTGTCACCAAAACGGCTGTCCCCTCCTTCCTTCGCTAGTCGGAATCTCTGGTCACTTTAGATCAGAGGGACCACCCTTCCCACGTCGCTAGACTAGGATGCTATCTGCTCGTTGTTGACCCCATCGTCTGCAAGAAGCACCTCACCAAGGTGCTGATGGATGGAGGTAGTGGCCTCAACATTCTCTACGTCGACAACCTCGATGCCATGCGCATCTCTCGGTCGGAGCTCCGCCCTGCAAGCTCTCCCTTCCACGGCGTGATCCTGGGGGTGCAGGCATACCCGCTCGTGCAGATCGACCTGCCCATCACATTTGGCGATCGAGCCAACTTCCACTCAGAGGGGCTTACCTTCGAGGTGGTGGACTTCCTGGGGTCCTACCATGCCATCTTGGGGCGGCCATGCTACGCCAAGTTCATGGCGGTCCACAACTACACCTACCTGAAGTTGAAGATGTTGGGACCGAACGGCGTCATCACTATGGATAGCACATTTTCGCACGCCTTCATGTGCGACCGCGAGCATTACGAGCTCACCACTGCCGTCATCAACTCTTCCGAGCTCCCATGGCTCGGGGAGTTGTCGACTCCAGCAGACGTAAACTGCAACAAGCCAACCTCCTCGACTGCCTTCCGCTCGCTCGAGGAGACTAAGGTGGTGGGGATTGACCCCACTGATCCTACCAAGATGGTGCGGATCGGAACCCAGCTCTTGGCCAAATAGGAATGCGAGCTTGTCGACTTCCTATGCACCAACCGTGATGTCTTCGCATGGAAACCATCCGACATGCCAGGCATACCGCGGGAGGTCACCGAGCACGCACTATGCCTCATCCCAGGCTCAAAGCCCGCCAAGCAACGCCTGCGTCGCTTTGACGATGAGAGGCGCAGGGCCATAAGCGAGGAGGTTGCCAAACTCCTGGCAGCCAGATTCATCAGAGAGGTATATCACTCCGACTGGCTTGCCAATCCTGTTCTTGTTAAAAAGAAGATCGGAAATGGAGAATGTGCGTTGATTATATTGGCCTCAACAAAGCATGTCCGAAGGATCACTTTCCTTTGCCACACATAGACCAGATAGTCGACTCCACCTCGGGATGCGAGATCCTCCCCTTTCTAGATGCCTACACAGGATATCACCAGATCACGATGAAAGAGTCCGATCAACTCGCAACCTCGTTCATCACTCCGTATGGTTTGTACTGTTATGTAACCATGCCTTTCGGTCTGAAGAACACCAGCACCACCTACCAAAGGTGCATGCAGCAATGCTTCACCAATCAAATCGACCCGCTCGATCAGCTTGATCAAGCCGAGCGGCCAAAACCAACAATCGCCGTCTATTTTGATGACATAGTGGTCAAAATGGCTCAAGCTTGTGACCTGATCGCAAACTTGGCCGCGATGTTCACGAACCTTCGAAGGTTCAACATCAAATTGAATCCCGAAAAGTGTGTTTTCAGGGTTTCGAAGGGGAAACTGCTTGGATACATCGTGTCCAAACATGGCATCGAGGCCAACCCTAAAAAAATCACGGCCATCTCTAACATGGGGCCCATACACAACGTCAAGGGCGTACAGAGGCTCACTAGATGTTTGGCCGCCCTGAGCCGATTCATCTCCTGGCTCAGCGAATGGGGGATGCCTCTCTACAAGCTCCTCAAAAAGACGGATGCTTTTGTCTAGACTGAGGGGGCACCGTAGACTCTAAAAAGCCTCAAAGTGTCATTGACATCGGCCCCAATCCTCGTCGCTCCCTAACGGGGAGAACCCCTCCTCTATGTCGCAGCAAGCAACCACGTGGTAAGCACCGCCCTAGTCGTCGAAAGGGAGGAGCTGGGACACCACCTTAAGGTCCAATGACCCATATACTTCCTTAGGGAGGTACTCACCGACCCCAAGGTCTGGTACCTCCGGGTGCAAAAACTCCTATACACTGTGCTAATGGCGACCCAGAAGCTCCTACATTACTTCACTAACCATGAAGTCTCGGTCGTCACTTCATTCCCACTCAGAGACATCATTCGCAACCGTGATGCCGCGGGATGAATCTCCAAGTGGGCACTCAAGCTAATGGGCCATGACATTAGGTATATCCCCCGTACCACCATCAAGTCTTAGGCTCTTGTAGATTTTGTCACCGAATGGACGGAGGTCCAGCTACCGACTCTAGACGTCACCCACGAGTACTGGATGATGAACTTTGATGGGTTCGTAATGGCACCCAGCTCGGGAGCTGGAGTGGTTCTGATCTCCCTAGATGGGAGTAGGCTCCGCTACACCATCCACCTCCATTTTTCAGCCTCAAACAACACCACAGAATACGAGGCCCTCATCAATGGGCTGCGCATCGCCATCGAGCTCGGCGCTATGCAGCTCTACGTCCGCACCGACTCAGAGCTGGTCGTCGACCACGTCATGAAGGAGTCCTCTTGCAAAAGCCCCTCATGGCAGCATACTACCTGGAGGAGCACAAACTTGAGGACAAATTCCAGGGGATCGAGCTGCATCATGTCCCCCGAAATGGCAATGATGTCACTAATTTTCTTGCAAAATTGGCTGCCAGGTGGGTTCCGCCTCCGGACGGGGTCTTCATTAACGACCTTCATGAACCATCTGCCCGCATCCTAGAAGGTCTGATCCAAACACACCCCGATGCCAACCCGGCGCTCAGGGGCTCCGACCCCAGCACCTCTGTGATGACATCGCCCGCCGACGTTGCCATGGTGGCACTCGATCAAACCGACTAGCGAGCGCCACTACTCACCTACCTCCTCGAGGAGGTTCTCCCACCATAGAGGACAGAAGCATGATGGATCACTCAATGCACCAAGACATTCGTCGTGATCGGTAACAAACACTACAAACAAAGTCTATCAGGAGTACTCTAAAGTGCGTCCCTGGCGACCAAGGGAAACAGCTCCTTGAGGTCCATGCCAGAATCTACGGACATCATGCAACCCTGAGGTTGCTGGTCGAAAAAGCCTTTCGCTAAGGTTTTTACTGGCCCACCATGCTATGAGATGTAGAGGAGGTCATCCACAGGTGTGAAGGATGCCAGTTCTATGCTCGGCAAACCCATTTGCTAGCATAGGAGCTTCAAACCATCCCCATCTCCTGGCCATTCATTGTCTGGGGCCTCGACATGGTAGGACCCCTCAAAAAGGCCCCGGCGGCTTCACTCACCTACTCCTAGCAGTGGACAAATTCACCAAGTGGATAAAGGCCAAGCCCATCACAAACATCCGCTCGAAAGAGGTGGTCAAGTTCTTCCTCGACATCATCTACCGGTTCAACGTTCCTAATTGTATCATCACTGACTATGGAACTAACTTCATCGGGAAGAAGTTCCTGACTTCAGTGATGGATACGGCATCAGCATCAACTGGGCCTCGATTGGACATCCATGTACTAACGGCTAGGTCGAGCGAGCCAATGGCATGGTCCTCCAAGGACTCAAGCCTCGCATTTTCGACCGACTCAACAAGTACGCTGGGCGATGGGTTGCAGAGGTCCTAGCTATCCTCTGAAGCCTAAGAATGACCCCAAACCGATCCACAGGGTTCACACCCTTCTTCCTTGCCTACGGAGCTAAAGCAATGCTGCCCTCCGACCTCGACCATGGTGCCCCAAGAGTAAAGGCCTTCGGCCTCGACTGAGCCATAGAGGCTCAACAAGACGCAGTCGACCTACTCGAGGAGGCCCGTGAGACGACCGTCATCCGCTCCGCTCACTATCAGCAGACTCTCCGCAGGTACCATGAGAGGAAAATCAGAGGAAGGATCCTCGAGGTCGGTGATCTCATGCTTCGATGGACCCAATCGACCAAGGAGAAACACAAACTCTCTTCACCTTGGGAAGGACCCTATACGGTGACCGAAGTTATCCGACCGGGCGCCTACCGACTAAAGGACGACAACGGCGATGTTCTCACCAACACTTGGAACATCGAACAGTTATGTTGTTTCTTCCCTTAAAAATTTGGTCCTACCATTTTCTTTCATTCAATGTTCGCTCCTACAAAGCACCCCAGCCTAAACACTTTTGGCCTGGGTCGCTCAGGGGCTCCATGAGGGTGCGATACCACCTCTTTTTTTACTATCTTATGGTAAATACTTTTCTACCCGAACAAAGGGTAGCCCGTTCCTTTAAATACCTTACGTAACTTTCCTTTAAACATTTCAACCGATCGCACCCCGCCACTACCTACGGTTATGAGCAGCTGAGCCTCGTGGGCCACGCTCAGGCTCTTAAGGTTGTAGCCTATGGGACGAACAAGCAGGTGCGAAAAAGAAAGAATGAAAACAGAGCTATGCTAAGGTAAAAACAAGGAACGAATGGGACAAGCTTCCCCGAACGAAGTGATTCATCACAAAATGAAAATTGTTGTATTCATTAATACACAAAATGTTCACATAGGGGCTCCCCCATGATCTTATCCTTTACATATGCTAAGTACTTCTACTCTAAGTTCTACTGTGGTCGCCCAGCAGCATCGGCTGACGGCACGACCGGCGATGATAAAGGCTGCTCGCCCTCCGATGGGGCGATGTTCAGTTTAGTTGGAGGTGGGACAACATCCGCTTCCGACCTGGGCCCCACTCCATCCGCAGGCTGGGCGACATCCTCCTAGCGCGCGCCTTTAGTTGCGTTCGCACGGCGAGCCTCCATCACCCATTGCACAGAGACTTGCTCTACCACCAACTATGCATGTGGCAGCAAGCTCTCCCCGAGAGCATGGATGGCATCCGGCTCTAGCCGTCGGCGTACCCGCTATAGATGGCGGCGAAGTCTAGGTCTGGGTGGTGCATTGCCACTGAAGTCAGCACCCCCGATGTCCCGTAGAACATCCTATAGGAAATGAGAGCCCAAACCTCATCCAGGACCTCCGCCAGTCGGATAGCGAGCATGCTGGTACTTGGCGCCGACCCAAAGACCTCTGAGACTATGACCTGGGCGATGTTGCGCATCTGGTCAAGTTCCCCCTCGAGAGCACATCGCTCATCAAGGGACTTAGCCAGCGCCTCTGTGCTCCAACCAATCATCGCCTTGGCCCTCTCCAGGTCCTGCTCCAGCAACCTAGCCTTTTTGCCCAGCTCTAGAAGAATGATGACAAGCTCAGAAGCAAGCTAAAGGAAGAAACCAAGACATCAAAAGTGGAACAGGTACATATCGAGGCGGGTGTTCTCGAGGATGGAAAGTACCTCCTCCTACTGAGTCACCTGCTCACACAACCAAGAGTTTGCCTCCTCCATCCCAAGCACCCAACCCTGGAGCGCGAGCACTTCCTAGTTGACCTTCGACCGGGCCTTCCGCTCTGACTCTAGGGCCTCCAGGGAACTCTGAACTACCACCTTGGTCTCCGCCAGGGACTTCTATAGCATCACCTTGGTCTTTGCCTGGTGGACCTTCGCTACCTCAAGTCCCTGCTCAGTGGTGGTTGCTCGCTCCGCCGCAAGCAATTTCGTCACCGCCTGCGCCACCGTCGCCTCGACCATCCAGTCTTGAGACTCATGGCGGGTGGACTCTAGCTAGCGCTAGAGCTCAGTGACCCACCGCGACATTGCGGCCTCCTGGGCGTGCTCCTCCGGGAGGAAACGGGACTTGCGGCTTGACATCTCGTCCAAACACTACAAAGCAAGAGGCAGGCATGCTGAGACAACTGGTGGAAGACCAAGGAGCCAAGGACGAATGTAGAAAACTTACCTCTGTGACCTGGGGTAGGTCGACCATGACCGCCTGCTAGACGACCTTGACCTGCTCTAGGGCCTCATCCAGCTTCACCCTAGTTTGGGCGAGATCGGACTCCATTGCGAGCCCTCTATCCCCAAGCTTGTCCTAGAGCTGCACCTCCTACTCATCCCGAAGGATGAACCAAACCTTCCTTCGGTCCTCGGGGCAGGGCCACACCAAGACGGTGGTTGCCCCCAGCTCGCTGGAAGGCCCAGCCGATGATAGGACCACCACCAGCTCCTGCGACGGCGCCGGTGGCTCCACCCTATCACCTGCTTTGCCATCGGCGGGGACCTCCACTACCTCGATTTCATGGCCCACCAACGGACGTTCCACCTTCGGCCTGGCCACATCTCCCCATGACACATCTAGCTTCGACCGGGAGGGCGAGCTGTGCAGCCCTCTGCTAGGAGAGGCAGGGAGCCTGGTCTCCCCCCTCTCTTCCACTGCTGCCAGTGTAGGAGGGATCATGAGGGTCACCTCCAACCCGGCCTCTACCATTGGCGCCGGGATCGCTGCCATCACCTCTGCTGCCTCTGCCGCCATACTTGTGACCAGCCGGGAAGGCACCACCCCTAGAGGGGAAGGACGCACTACCGCCACCCTGCTCTCACCGCCGCTAGTCGTGACATGCTACAAGGTGGGCCTCCACTCCTCCCGCATGGGAGGCAGGGCGATGCTCAACCCCGGCAATATTCGGCCACGGTCAAAAAAATACAGGTCAGTCGCACTCCCAAAAACTCAACTATGAGATCAAAAAGAACCAAAGAAAGCATACCAGCATGCAAGTGGCAGGGCTCTCGCAGGTCGTGAGCCACGCCCCCTCACTTTGATCGAGGGGGGAGTCGCCCTGGCCAGCTCCCGATAGGCCTGCACATCACCGTGACTACCGGCGCAAGGCGCGCTGACCAGAGCAGCTGGCGGGGCATCCCCCCATTGTGGGTCACATGCCGGCACTGGCCCCGATGATGCGTGGGTGCGAGTCAGCTCCCCTGACAGCCTGGCCTGCCCCACCACGCCCGCAGCAGGTGGGGACAAGGCCGGCGATGTCTCCGAAGGGCATGGGGACCATGTCCGCTTCTCCTCCCGCTCGCCAAAGGCGTCTGAGCTCGTGGCGCGCTTCCTTGGTGCGGGAACGTCGCCACGCCTCTCCGCATCCCGCCCGCCGCTGGCAGACGTGGTCGTAGGCTCGTGGTGCTCCACCGAGGTCACGATGACCTCCGGTCCCCCTCATCCTTGGAGGAGATCACGTCGTCACCCATCTCTATGGGATCCTCTGACTCGAGCTCTACTTTGACATCGCTCCTATTCTCCCTGGCTCGCACGCGCCCGGTGATATCCTGCTCCTTCTGGTGCCACCTCTGAGCCTTCTTAGCTCTCTTCTTCTTCCGGCCATCCACCGCCTCCTTCAGGGCCACCTGCCGAGCCACGCCCTCTAGCCCCTTCAGAAGATGCGGTCGAGACTTGTAACATTTGAGTCCCTACAAAATAGATGACTCAAAGTCAAGATTATAGGAGAGCAGGATCAAAAGGGACATGAAATAAGGAGAGGAGAATGTACCAGGTTGGACAACTTCGAAGCATGAAGAGGTCCGGGCTTCCCTTCGAGGGTCTCTTGGGCCCTTAGTTGCAGCACCCGATCGAGTCGGCTCTAGAATTCGTCCTTCACCAACTCCTCCGAAGATGCGTGGTCGGGGTCCGTCGGGCGGTGTACATCCACATCGGCCATGTCCTCTCCGCTAGCGGGGCAACCCGATGGTGGAAGAAGGTGTGGAACACCCATAGCCCATCGAGGACCTGCTGCACCAGCTTCTGGAGCTCCATTCCAATGACCTCTAGCTTGTTCTGCCGGCTAGAAGGGCCCCACGACCAGCTATCCTGCCTCTCTGGCCTTCTACCGTTGAACAGGCGGGAATGGCGCCTCCACCGAGTTCCTGATGTAGAAGCACTCCCCATGCCACCCCCGGTTGGAGTCGCAGGGGGAGTATGCGGGGTAGGCACCCGATGCGCTCGGTTTCTTCTGCAGCGTGAAGCCCCCATCAGTGTGATCCTAAGCGGCTTCCCCTCCGACAATGATCACCTAGAGAAAATTCATCAGAAGAAGTCCACATGCGGCTCCATCCTGAGGAAAGCCTCGTAGACGGTGACAAAGCCAGTGATGTGTAGCACCCCAGTCGGGTTGAGGTGCTGCAGCTCTAGGCCCCACTCATTAAGGAGTTCGTGCAGGAACTAGTGCACGGGGTATCCTAACCCGCGCTAATGGAAGGAGATGAAGGAGACAACCTCGCCGGCCTGAGGTCATGGGAAATACTCCCCCGCAGGAGCCCTCTAGTGTGCCACCTCCTTTGGCGGCAGCACCCCCTTCTCGGCGAAGGCGGCCAGCACCGACTCGCTCACACAAGATGACCTCTAGCTCGACATTGCGCTCTAGATTCACGAACAGATCTATGAGTTTCTCCTCTCCCTCGCTCTCCCCTTTTTTCCTAGGAACTACCATGGCACACGAATGCTCTTTGAAAGAAGGAAGAAGGAGGAAAGGCGGCAGTTGGGGAATAGGCGAAGGAACGGGACAAAAGCCCACTCCCTTCCCCTTTTTAAAGAGAAGGCACAACAGTTGAGGAAAGGCAAAGGATTGGGGTGAGAAACCATCTCCCTTCCCCCATTCAATGCGGATGGGATATGACGGGACGTGCCCTGACCAATGGGACACACCCTATCCGATGAGATGGTGCCTAGTTAGACAGGACGTGGCCTGGGTATGGCCCACCACTACCGCACACCGGGCGTAGGAAACAAGGCACAACTGTGCGTAGGTGGCCCTCTGCCTTCCCAGGCAAGACTTGGAAGGGCCCAACAACGGGATCTCAACCTTCTCCTTCGATCCTAATCTCAAGCCATGCCCACAGAATTTCCATCGAGAGGAGGACCACCTGGGTCGGTCTCTGGAACGACCCGAGCATCTGCCGAGACATGGGTTAAGGAATAGTGGAATGCCACATGAGGGCAATGCTCACCTCGTCATGAATGATGGACCCAGATTCCACTCGAACGTACCCATTAGTGAGCTCATCGAGTGCGTCACTCGATCCATCATGGCAAGCGACGTTAGCTCATCCCCTCTGGTTGCGGAAACCATGGATAGGGGAACGCATGAAACTCAACTGACCCCTACCGAGCCCAATGGGGCTCAGGGGCTTAGGACGCCCAACACCTCGACATGACCTCGGCTACGCCCAGGGCCCGACATCCACGACTCTAACTCGCTCGATCCCTCGGTGCACCCGACACCTGGATCCGTGACTCCGACACACCCGATCCCTCAGTGTGCCCAATGCTTGGATCCATGACTCCGACTCGCCTGATCCCTCGGTGCGCCTCATGCCTAGATCCGTGACTCCGACTCGTACGATCCCTCAGCTGCGCCCAACGCCTGATCTGGGAGTCCATCTCATCCGATCCCTCGGCTGCACTCGATGCCTAGTCCATGAGTCCATCTCACTCGATCCCTCGGCACGCCTGACACCCTAGTTGACGACTCCATCTCGTCTAGTCCCTCGGCCACGACCAAACGCCTGGTACCACGCTCCTAGAAACGATGGGTCAGAAACTGGAAAGAGGAGGCTACACCCACCAAGGTGCACACACACACGCCCACTGACAAAACCCCCTAGGCGATTCTACCCAAATCACCTGGGGGCTTGGGGTGAAACAAAAAATTCCCCGGCAACTCCTGGGCTGGCCCAAAAAACCTAACGACAGGCCAGGGGCGATCCAGTCTCCGACCAAAAGGCTTGGCCAAAGAGGAACAACGCTCACTTCCAACTCCGGCCCGCCTCTTCGACCGAAAGGCCTGGCCGAGGAGGATCGACGCCCGCTTCGACTCCAGCCCGCCTCTCTGACTGAAAGGTCTGGCCAGCTCGGTTCTGACTCTGACTCGCCTCTTCGACCGGGGATGCATCGAACCTCTGCTTACAGCTCTCCTCCGACTAGCATAGTCAGAGCCGACTGGGACCAACCGACCGGGGATGCCCGCTCGGTGAGGTCCCAGGAAACGGGTGGAGCAGGCAGGGCACTCAAGTCAAACCGAAATACCAAAGACCGTACCCTATACAGCTGCAGGACAGTACCGATAGTGCATGTTAGAAGGGTGCTCTGCCACCTTCCAGGCATGTCAGAACCCAAGCAGTGTTGTGGGCACCGATATTTGCCCTATAGTGTTGTGGGCGCCATCAATTCCCATACCAGGCGAACACGGTAAAACCCCCCACATGCCTCTGGGCATCAACAGTGTTGTGACATACATGGTGAATAGGGTAAAACCTCCCACATGCGTCTGACATCAATAGTGTTGTGGGCGCCTACGATCATCTTGTACCCAACGGCGTGGGCAACAAGACTTAGTAGCATACGTACACTCTCCCTCTCTCACTTGTAAGGCCATCCCCTTCATCTATAAAAGGGGATGCGCTCTCTCCCAATCAAGGGACGATTCGACCACCACAATGATCGATTCACAGAGTCAAACAACCTATGATTCAAATGATTCCAACAGAGCACACGCTCAAATACTTAGAGCACATAGGAGCTCCCGTCTCTCTTGGCCCTTCGCCCAGAGTCCGACCGGACCTCTTACACCCCCCATCTTACTCCCTCTCGTTTGTAACCCCACAGCAAACTTTGAGCACATGGGCTCAGGAATAAAGTCATCGAATGACTCAAACTGGACGTAGGACATGTTGCCTGAACCAGTATAAACCCTGTGTCATTGAGTGCTAGGCCACATCCGATCACAATGTACGACAAAACTACAAATATTTACGTGTTGGTCACTTTCTGCACCGACAGAAGGATGGCTACTAAACCAAGGTTACTACCATGGGATCACCAACATGGCCTGTAGTCACCTAGATGTTGCCACTGGACGAGCATTCTTTTCACTCACTGTGAAAAATGCAAGAGATCTCATGAAAAAGATGGTAACCAATCAAGGGTGGAATGACAAACGCATCCAACCAAAGAAGAGAGGTATGCACATCGTTCATGAGGTGGACATACTCTCTGCCAAAATGGATCTTGTTGATGTCGGAGGGTCTCCAAATCACACACAAGATGTTGCAAACAACCTAGATAGTAGCAAGAACACAACGTGATCAACAAAACTGATCTAGGGATCAGCGAGGCTGATGTTGAGCCTGTTCTTGGACTGATAGACTCCCGAACTTCTTTCAAGAAAACCCACGGGGAGGAGCACATGGAGGATGTCCTTGGATGAGCAAGGCCACCTACAACGCCACCGAATCTCGTTGGGAGATGCGACGAACAGCAGGAGGGGTTTGAAAAAAAGGGTAAAGCATGTAGATTGATTTTTGATCGATTAGATAGATGGGAACTCAATTGGCCTTGATCCTCTCATATATAGAGAGGGGGTGGTCTTATCCCAAAAGAAAATAAATCCAACACATGTTCTCCAAGTTTCCTTCATCGAAAATATACCAAAAACTGATTTGGAAACCAAATTAGTTCGTAATACAAGAGGATTTGGCTTAACTGACTTTCACCGACTCAGGAGGATGGCCTGATCAGCTAAGAAAGAAAGAATTGGCCAACCAAAATCCAATAAGTACATAATCAGTGTTGGTATATTTAACGCACACAGATAAATCCACAAGCGCATGGATTCCGCTGTAGCTTTCACCTGGAAGTATTCCAAGTGTCGTATCCACAAGGAAACGTGTGAGACTAACTATGATCTAACTTAACTAGGGGTAGCAACAAGGTTGAGATAAATAGGAGCATAGAGAGGAAAACTAAGGTTCTCTAGTTCTAACTTGGGTAAGATATGTCTTCTACTATTTAACTGGGGACATTACTAGGGAAAGACACCAGTAGAGGACGCTTTCCTTTGTAACCGTGTCCTACTTGCGCCTACAGATGAGAGGTGGACTACAAAGGATCAACGAAGCTATATTGTACAAGCTATATAGAACTGATGTCACACACACGATCTACCACCATCGGGAATGTAGGGTGCATCCACGATTAACCTAAGTCTAAGCACCATGCTTACACTTATGATTAATACTTTAACCTGGAGCGTCTATAGATTAAAGCACTCAAAAGATAGTCATGATCCTGATGAACAATATAAACAATTACTTACTTGAATTAGAAATTGATTACCAAAAAAATCTCAGAGGCAAGGTCAGATAGAACTTGGATCCACCAAGGTACAAGTCATAGAGAGAGCTTCGATAGGCCGACATCTCCTCCAAACTCTTCCCTCACTCTCTATCTCACTATTATTTACAAGACTAGATCCTATGAAGGACTAATCTTCTCTTGATAGCTGGCTCTGATCCTCATGATATGAATTAGGGTTTCAAGATGGCTCCAAGGAGGGTGGCAGGGGATGGTATATATAGGCCGGAGCGTCCAACATGAGCCCTTGGATCAAACCGACTTAAAGGACGACGTAGATGCAACCTAGAAGGCTGTGGAGAACAGACATTGTGATGCGGAGGCGGATAGGTGTGCCCAGGGCCCAGGCGGTCTGTAGGTGGGGCTGGCTGGCCCCACATGGTAGCCTCTTAGGGTCTGCTTTGGTGGAGAGCATCCAGGAGTCTTCTAGAATCTTCCCACACTATTTACACTACAGAATTATGTAATTTCCTTTGACGAATAGGTCCCCCTTGACAGTTTTCTGGATAAGCCCTGCAGAAAACATAGATTCACCAAAACTCATAGAATTTATTAGTTTAAACCCCTATACCTATGTTTGGTGATGGAATTAAGTATAAATACAGGTTATGTTGATGGTTTATAATTGATGTTAGTGACCGTCAACAATCAGTAAACAGCTGATTGGCCACTTTCGGAGCTTAAAGTGTTTACATGTGGTTAGTCAACTAAGATAGTGGAATTAGTCAGCTAGCCCAAAGCCAATAGGCCCCTAATTGACAAATTAGCAGACGATGGACATACTGCAAGATTAGGCTAAGCCAACTAGGTGTGATTCAGCTAGCTCAACGACTTGCTAGAGATCAGATGACAATCATACCAATGACGATGCCAAGAAATTATATGATTTATTGCTACCCACCAAATGTGATGGTTGGATGCTACTGAGCAACAAGTTAAATCCTCATACCATAGAAGTGCAGAGTGGACTACGCAAAGGGTATCCTTCACTACTATAGATTGAGCTACCACTATCGCCACTTTCACTACCGTAGAAGACAGAAGCGATGGTGTGATACTTCCACCATTAGTTGGATTGATTTTGAGGCCTCGTAAGGAATCAAAACGACAATTGAAACTTCTAGCACTGACGTTGAACCATCAATGTGGCGCTGCTAGTGGGGTTGAATTTCACAGTCGTTTGGAAAGCCAAGTGGACTGAGATACGTGTTATGGCCATCGCCCCTACACAACCGTTTGGTCTTCCGACGGTAAATTCAGCATGAGTGTTCAATGTCCCAACTTCCAATGCCGTCTCACCACCTCCGCTGGGAACCATCGTATACCTCATCTAACCTGATGTGTGTGCCTAGATTACGCATCTTAATTTCTATCCTTTCTGCTTCTCCATCTTGAAGGTTGTCCTATTTAAGCCGGGTCTGGGTGCACCTCTTGGCCTTATTCCACACACTATTCCTCCTTCAATCTCCTTTAGAATATATACAAATCGACAAAGCTCTTGAGCCTAGCATCCTTTTTATTCATCGCCATGGCGCTCCTTGTCCAATTCCTCCGGTGGTAGGAGCAACGTTGGGAGAGGGCATTCAAGATTGGGTACAACCTGCATCTAGGCGTAGCGGGGGCTGCTCGATCTAGGTGCTAGTGGAAGTTTTGTGATTAAGGGGGTTGCTTATTTGGGCAAGCCAGGGGTACTGAATGCACTTTGGTATCCGTGGTTTGGCATTGCTGGGCTTCATCATTGGGGCTGCTGGGATGCCAATGATGGCTCCTATGATGGCCCCGATGAGTGTAGGGCTACTAGAAAGGTGATGTATGTATGTACAGTTGCCACCTTTCTACCCTATGCAGCCCTGCTGCTGCCGGTCATCAGTTTTGGTGCCCTGGAGATCCTCCTTCCTCTGGAGCCATAGTGATGACGGCAGCGCTTCTCTTCCATGCCTCTGCTTGCCTCTCTACTGTGAGAGGTGCAGCAGGGAAGGCAAAGCATCTCACTGAGATGCTGGTAGAAGTTTTGTGAGGTGTTGCCTCATCCTTGCTCTCCTTGTCTGCGGCCTAGTGGGTTGTTAGGGTGCTCAATAGAGCACCTTGATGATCGTAGATCTTCTGTTGGGCTCCACACTCAACTATGGGCTGCACTTATACTCAATAGGTTTTTGTTATTGTACACCCTGTAGTCTTCGATAGGTCTTTGTTACTGTACAACTATGGAATGTATCTGAAGTTTTCAATGAAAGTTTTTCTCATGTGGCTGTGATTCTTGTTATCATGTCACTTATATATAGTTTTTGCCTTAAACAACAATTAATAATTGAATGGCTATGATGCTTGTTACTCCATTTTTTTGTGTCGTAGTATTTGCCTTGGCTACACAGACGTGAGATAAAAAGCACCTCACTGAGATGGTGCTAGGGTTCAAGTTTGTGAGGTGCTCCTTCTTCAAGATTGGGTCATTTATATTCCATCTTGCAGCTCTAATGGTCAAGAAGCATATCTGCATCCCTTGACTATGACGGTTGTTGGCATTTCTTAGCGTCACCACTAAGAATGGGATTAGAATCCATCCCTGGCAATGGCGCTAGAAATACCGATTGGCAATACCGACTGTCGCTACTAGGTTTGTGTCCCCAGCAACGGCATCAGAAGTGCCTTGTTGGTATACACAGCAACATTACAAGTGATTAGCAATGCCACTAAGTAATATCCTTGATAGTTCCTTAACAATTTTAGATATTTATCCGCAAGCGCATGGAGCTATCATTGTACCATTTCACCCGAAAGTATTCAGGGTATCGTTATTTATATTTTCCCAAAGGAAGGCATTTGATTAAGAGTCTAGTATGGATATGAATGTGAATAATAATGCTTGCAAGTACACCAATATTTATAGCAGGGGTTAAAGCGGTGATTTCAAGATAGTGGACACACACTTGGCATTTCACAAAGGATAAAATAAAGAGAAAGAATAAAAAATAATCCTAAGTCAAGCAAGCATTGGTCTAGTATAGTCATACAAATATTAGTTAATAATTATACAAGTTACATAATTAGTTTTAGGGCTAAGTGTGAAGCAGGTCGGGAGGTCACTGAGTACTGGTCTGCCAGCAACCTCATGTGACAATTTAGACTCCTACACCCCAAACGAACATGGGAGATTACAAGGGACGGACAGGGCTATCACCACTTGCCGCCTACCACCTCAACCGTGGAGAGGGACAATGCATTCACATGTCTCTCCATACCCAAGCACCACGCTTGCGTATATAGAAACTACCCAAATCCCCCCGGGTCCCTGACCCTATGGATCCATAGGTAAAGGACTTGGGCACCCCTGACGGCACAATGAACCGCCACCTCAACTTAGCTCTAAACCTAATTATATAAGTTATATGAGTGGTTAAGCATAAAGTTAAGTATGCTACTTTCATGACATACAAACTATAGCTAGTTCATATATCAAGATCATAACACAATAACTATACTCTAGTTCATAAGTATGACTATAATTACAATATGAGAGCATAGCTTTGGAAGAACTCATAGTAAAACTACAACTAGAGAGTGAGGTGTGAGAGGTGTTGCTCAATGTGGTGTGTGTCGTAGAGGGGGGTACCCCTCTATTTATACTAGGAGCAAGGTGGTGTTGGGGGCTATTCTTGGCACGAGGACCGAGCTACACTACCTTAGTATGTCCACATGCCACCGCCTGTCGAAGGGGTAGACGAGAGGAGCTAGCAGGGGGTCACCTGCCCCTAGGGGTCGGCCACCCCTGACTAAGCCACCTCGCCACCGCCTTCACGTGGTGGGCTATGGGCTGGACATGGATCACTTCCCGGTGGTGCTTTGCCCAGTTGAGTTAAGTTGATGGGTGTCCCCCTTGTTCTTGTGCGCAAATCAGCATCAGAAAGCACCTTTCAGTGAAATTTTCCATGTATTTGTGTTTATGACCTGTAAAACAATATTCTCCAAATACATGTGGAACTTTGTTAATAGTAAATGCATATGTGTTTAAGATTGCCAATTTCTCCTCTTTTTGTACCTTAGTTGGCAGTCATATTTGATAGTTAATGACCGCCAACAAGATCCTCCAAGATTAGCCTTTGCTCGTTCCGAGCAAATAGCTAAGTTATTGGTTGTTGATCAGGAGTTGCTACTATGCCGAATATAATTCACAAGTGACATGCCTATAACAAAGTATTCTTCCTTAATTCAAATAAGTTTGGCATTCTATCCATCCTTTTAACTTAATCCCTATGGGGCTTATTGCTTTTCAAAGTCTTAGGTGGTTACAAGATAGAACGGCTAACAGAATTACCAATCATTCATTCATTGATCAACCTTCTATCCGGAGGTTTTATGAGTTTTTGCAAAATAAAATGTAAGTTCCTCAAATGATCCACTCGATTGCTCAATGTGTATGATCCTCACTAAGGTATTGTTTTGCCTTCTTTTCATCCTATCTCTAAAAGTCTTTGAGTGGAGTTTTAGGTAGGTATGAGAGGCATACTTACATCACATATATTGCTAAGTCAAAAACCAAATCCAAGGAGATGCAAGTCATGCACTTTGATCAAGATGTGAAAGTGTGTGGAATATTTTCCTAGTCCTAATATTTTTTGTACTCCTTTTGATCATGACTTTATCTCTTTTTAATAATTGCCTTGGAAGTATGGGCTATCTCTCTCTCTCTTGTTTTTCAATACTTTGGAACCTTCATGTGTTCCATTCTTTTTTCTTCTTTTTTTTGCTATTTTGAGAGCTTCATGTGTCTATCTTTCTATAGCATAGCCCCATACTTCTGTTTTTTTGGCATATGAAAACTTTCGAGAGAAAGACTCATGATAAATGAATGGAGTTTTTATTTTGGTGGACGGAAAATATGTTTTTGCATAACTCTTAGTGTAAGAGCCAGCATTTTATTTGTGTGTGTAAGTGAATCTTGATCATGGGTGCATGACGAGAATCTCAACAAGGGTCACAACAATTTGACAAAACTCAATGTGAATATAAGTAGCATATGACTAAGGTTTTGAATTTAAATCATGTCATATGGCCGTGGTAGGAATTTATAATCATTGAGGAACTTTGGATTTTAGCATTTTTAAATGAAAACTCCAGATGTCAAGTTTCTCTTAGAATAAAGTCATAGCATATTCCATTTACCATATCATAACTTGCAACAACTTAGAGAAGGATCATGCTTTTGCAACCCACATGTTTTAAGTTTTTTGGGATGAGACATTTTAGCCAACAAACTTAAATCTTGAGGAATACTAAGTTACAGCCTAGGCACAGATGAATTATAGACAGAGCAACTATTCATCATTTCAACAAAGGAGAAACTAAACATTCTTAAGTCACATAAGAGAGTGGAATAAATATTTTTGTTGTTTTTATCATAATTTTAAAAGATAACTACCAATTTACCTTTGACAAGGACTCACTTTTTAAGGTCCAATGAGTAGGACCCTTCTCCGTTCAATTCTTGTTTGTTAATGGAGCGCTCGATCCTAGAGAAGTGGATGCCGAGGGCTACTCTTTCATCGGCCTCCACGCCATCTTGTTTGTTCTTGGTGGTGTGGTGGTGGTCTTCGGAGCTTCTTCTTTTGGTTTCCACGCTGGTTTGTTCTTCTTTGGTGGTGTGGGAACGACTGTTGGGGTCTTTTCTTTTGTCATTTGTTTAACCTTCTTCTGCTCCGGCTTCTTTTTGATTTCTTTGTTCTTTTTCACCAGGCTATCCACCAATTGAGGTTGGATATGAACCTCCTTTAGGACTTGTGGGTTTTGCCCGTACTTAATACAGATCGTAGAGCATTGCTACATCCTGGGCCTGAAGGCGAATTTTTCTTCATTATCATTGATATTGAAGTGGATTTCTTTGGATCCAACATCAATTTGGGCTCTTGTTGTGCCCACGAAAGGTCGCCCAAGGATGAGAGGCGATTCTTTCATGACTTCCATGTCGAACACCACAATATCGACGAGGACGAAGCAACCCCGGATTTTCACCGGAATGTCTTCGGCTATCCCCGCTAGGTAGCGGACTGTTGAGTCAGCCAACTGGATCATCATCGATGTTGGTGCCAGTTGCGTGAGGTTCAATTTGTCGAAAACGGCTTTGGGCATAACGCTTACGTTGGCCCCAAGGTCGCACAAGGCTTGGTCAAAATACTGGATCTCGATGAAACATGAGATTGTGGGGCACCCATGATCCTTCTTTTTAGGAAAGTCAAGTATAACAGCGCTACACTCTTCTGTCAGCTTGACGACCTCCATGGATGGTAGTGGTCGCTTGCTGTTGATGATGTCCTTGATGTACTTGGCGTAGGAAGGCACATGCAAGACATCCATCAAGGGGACGCTTACATGTATCTTTTCGATCATCTCAACAAAACGAGCGAATTGCTCATCCATGACCTGCTTGTGGTTCCTTGTGGGAAACGACAGGTAGCTAGTGTCGACGAAGTCTTTTGGTGCCGTCTCTACCTCTTGTTCTTTTTCTTTTTCTTCTTGTGTTGTTGAAGGTTCAACCTCTTGGTGTTGTTTTGCTTTTCCTGCAGAATGGTTAGGATTTGGTGGGTCACGAGTGGACTTACCACCCCTCATGACCACTGCATTTACTTTTTCACATGAATTTTCCCATCGTTACTAATAGGAATGGCAGCAGTGATTTTAGCTAGTTGCGATTCTACCATTTTATTAAAACTTAATTGATTTTTAACAGCAGAAGTTAATCATTCAATCTGAGAGTTTATATTTTTAAGGATTTTATCATTGGTTGTGAGCTTTTTAGTTAAACTTTCATTTATTTTGACTTGGCCGAATACCAAGTCTTTTAACGAAGGTTGATTCAAATTGTAATTAGAATTAAAGTTCGAATTACCTTGCGGGCGGGACTAGTTGTTCCACACGTTATTACCTTGTGGTTGGCGAAACTCGTTGATGAAGGCAGCTTCTTCGTGGGTTTCGGGGCAATCATTCCCCGAATGGCCAACGTTTTCAAAGATCTCACATGTCATGTGTGAGTCCAAGGCCTTGACGGTGGCCTTCATAGCTTCTTTGCCTTGGACTTGTTCCTCCAGTCTTTTCATCAAAAGGTCTATTTTTACGGTAAGCATATCCGTCTCCTTCACAGTATGCATACCTTTTTGTGATTTTCTTTCTTCCCTCAGCTTTGATTAGACACCATTTTATTGATGAGAGTCGTGGCTCCATCAATGGTGAGGGAAAGGAAAGCGCCTCCAGCCACCGCATCGATGTGCCCCCTAGACATGTTTGTTAATCCATCATAAAAATATTAAAGCACTAACCAATTTTCAATCCCGTGGTGCGGGCATGCTTGGATGTAGTCGCGCAGTCTTTCCCACGCCTTAGGGCATTGGTTTTGCCCATGGGGAAGAACTTGGCGAGGAATGCCGTGGAACATTTGTCCCACGAGTTGACAGCTTCCCTTTCCTTGTAGAACCACTGTTTCGCCCACCCCCGAGAGGGAGAAGGGAAACAAGCGGAGCCTGATACTTGCAGGCTCAACGTCCTTGATGATGATAGTGTCGTAGAGCTCGAGGAAGTGTTGGAGATGCGCGTTCGCGTCCTCGCTTGGCAAACCAGAGAACTGGTTTGCCTGCACTATCATGATGAAGCCAGTGCGAAGCTCGAAGTTCTCATTGCCGGTGTTGACAGCCGGCCCAACGGGCGCATTGGCAACAACGGGGATGGAGTAGTCGCGGAGCGTCTTGGCAATGATTGGAGTAGCGGATGGTGCGGTGGTGACTAGTTCGTCTGTTGGTGGAGTGGCAGAAGAAGAATTGGCACGGGACCGTTTCTTCCTTAGAAGTGCCTCTGGATTTTCGATGTAGTTGTTCGACAGATCGTAACCAGTCATACACTATCCTGTTTTCATCCACAACAGGAGAAAACAAGAAAAGTTAGCCTGCATAAACAATGGCTACTTTACATGCATATTATCATAAACATGTCCTACTAGATTCTTTAATCAATTATGCCTTCCCCAACAACTGCGCAAAAAATGTTTGTTGGTATTTTTTAGCGTCACCACTAAGAATAGGGTTAGAATCCATCCCCAGCAACAGACCATGGATGTCTCTTGCATCAACATAAAGAGATGGAAAAAGATTGTTGCATCAAAATCATATAGATGTAATACATCTAATAAATTTGATGCAATAAGAATTTCTATTGCAACGGCTAACGTTTGGTGCAATAGACCATATTACATCAACATTAGGTTCGGTGCAATAAAACCTATTACATCAACATTAGATTCAATGCAATACAACGTATTGCATCAACATTAGATTTATTGCAACAAGATCTATTCGCTGCTATTTTATATTGCATCCGTTTTTATTTGCTAAATAATAAAGATTTGCAGTGCAAAAATTCAAAATATTACAAAAACCAATGGCACAAGAACAATGATATTAATAACATTGATCATCCACATTCAATAGTGTGTACAATAATAAAATAAAAAAAGCTTCATAGTTCAAGAATGTAACAGCTAGGTCGCTGCTAAGGACTCTTAGCACAGATCAGCATAGCATCTTTGTCATTGCAGAATTTTTTATGCAGAATTTCCCGAGCTCCAGAAGGAAGCCTGCAGTTTTAAAAATTAAAACAGATTTTGTCAGTATCTAGAAACAAAACCAGTAGAGGGCGTGGAGTTTGCCAACTTTGCTCCACTACAAGGTAAATGAGAAATAATCCAGTTCCACTCTCTCGACAATATTATTCTCTGATACCGCTGCAGCTCCAGAAATAGCAACCGACTACAGAAGCAAGAGCCATTTTCGGAGTACATGTTGGAAAACTGGACAGTGCATGCATTTTCAAGAAGATACAAAAAAGAAGAAAATAATAAAACCTCCCTATAAAATTAATGGAAAATATGTCGTGCATAATCACACAGAATAGTTTAATTAGGAGAACATAAAACAATAATATTGTCAGATTGCGGACTCCAGAAGCCACAACATAATGCCACTCCAAATGGATTATTTTGTTGCTTGAGTGGCTAGCTTAACTAAGTTGTTAAAGCAAAGATGGATAGAATCTCACCACTGATAAGCATGAAACTGGAAACTATCCCGCCAAAATCCAAAACATTAATTGTGACATGTAAGTCAACTGTGGCATGAATTCTACCCACATTAATCCTCAGAGGGAGGCGAAACTGCAGAGATATTAAGTAGCATATCATCATTAGGATACTCTCAATACAATCGAGGAACCAAAATTCTCCAGCTGGCAGTGTTCAAAAGAAACTGATCAGGAATCTTGTCTACCATCCGTTGCAGAAAACCAGCCTGAATGATCAAAAGTGTAGTATCAATCAGAATATAACAATGACAGTTCAAAAAAGAAAAAGGGTAAAGGTCAAAGTCCACAGCTTCACATTGACAGTTAAGAAAATATTGTGCTTTGATGACAAAAGAAAAGGAGTGTTTACTTTACTTGTACCTATCAAGAAGAATAACAGGTTCATTTATGAATTATATCAAATGAATTAGAACAAACCTTGAAGTAGAGAGCACAAACAGCGGCGGCCCTCCCTTTGTTACTAAGCAAGCTAACTCCTTCATGGTACAGGTATTGACAAAAGAGCTTCATACACACGTTTCTATGAAGCATCTTCACTGAAGACCTCATCGAATCTCTAGGATTCACAATTCCAGTTATTTTTCTTCAGTTTCAACCTCTTGGACTGCAGAAAACAAGACCATCAGCACAATCAGTGCAGAAAAAAATACTTTTATACACTTCAAGCGATTGCTGATAAAGAAATTGAAAAGGTACAATGAGATGCACAAGCTGAAGAATGACTGTCTGGATATATAAACCATGGTACATATGAATAATGGGACTTGAAACTGGTGTTGGTTGAGGCAGAAATACTTACAATATCACTGAAACTGGTACCAATAGAAGTCCTTCGCAACTGCAGGTGCGGTAGGAACTGAAGTCCAGCTGCAGCCAGCGCACAATGATGCAATCGAAGCTCGCAGATTCTTGTCACCTGCAGTACAAAAATTATGAATAAACAACTCAGAAATTAATCTCAGATCGGATCAGTCTGTCAAAGGATCATAGAATCATAGTCTTATTGTCATGGCTGATAACAACACATTAAGGCTACTGAAAAAAGGCTCAGGTATCAATAATGTGTCTGCACAGAAAGAACAGTTTACCTGACAGATAGCATCACAATGAGAAGGTCTTGTTACTGTCTCAACAGAAAGAACAGTTACCCTGCTCATCGCCTGAGCTTTCCTGTAAGCGAAAAGGGTGTGCACATCAATTAGGGTTATCCGCTCTATAACCATTTCTTAATCAATGTACCACACGATCTTCAGCAATGTCAAAAGGCGCTCTATAACCAGGTGTTCAACAATGCTAAAAAAGCGGGGGGCACGTTCAACAGATGGGCCAAATGGAAGGCGAGTTATCCTGTCTCTGCATGGAACAACCGATTCACTCGGTCACCTAAAAGTGGACCCGTGTTGTATATTGCTGGGAGTACAAACCTAGTAGCTCTAGTATCTGTTAAGTAATCTGTTGCTCCCCTTGTGTGAACGCACGGCAGGGACAGGCGGTGCCGAAAAGGGCTCCGTGCTGTTGCACTGTAACAGCTGCAGAGGCAGGCGCCGAATGGCTCTCTTGCCGCACTGTAGCCACAGCAGGGGCAGGCGCCAAAGTCAGCCCTACTAGCAGCCTGACATGTCTGTGTACTAGGATTAGATGGGTAGAGTTGTATATATAGTTTGCCACTGCAACTCAGTAAAGAGAGCGAGTTCAGTTTGCCATCTCCTCTGAAGAGCTCCGACCAACGCTGGTGCTTGTGCTGTGTGTGTGCTCTATTCTCCCTCCTTTCTTCTACCTCTATCCATAGTGCGTGGTCGGCAGCAGTGGTGAGTGGTCGACTCACCCGTGCCGGAGATCCAGGGACTAACAAATGGTATCAGAGTCGTACAAGCGCCATCGCCGGACTAATCGCTGGCGATGACGGACGGTTTGGAGATGGGCGATAGCAACGGTGCTGCTGTGGCTGCCCAGCCACGACAGGAGGTCGTTATGCGCACGGTGCGGGAGGTCAGCGGCACCAGCTGGCCGACGCTGACTTGCACCAACTATGAAGAGTGGTCGGTGACCATGATGGTCAAGCTCAGAGCCCGACGGCTCTGGAATGCTGTTGACAAGGGCACCGACAACGAAGAAGACGACATGTCAGCATTGGAGGCTATCCTCGCTGCTGTGCCACTGGAGTACAGGGAGCCGTTTGGGGCAAAGAGCTCTGCTGAGGAGGCGTGGGAGGCCATTGCGGCGATGCGCGTCGGTTCCGCCGACGCAAATAAGGCGACGGCCCAGCTTCTGAAGCAGGAGCACGCCAACCTCAAGTTCACGGATGGTGAATCGGTGGAGGACTTCTCTCTCCGCCTGCAGACGCTCATCAGTAAGCTGAGGAGCCACGACGTCACCATCAACGAAGAAGAGGCGGTCTCCAAGTACCTCCACTCCGTGACGACGAAGTACATCCAGATCGCTCTCTCCATAGAGACGATGCTGGATCTGTCCACCCTCACCATTGAGGATGTGACTGGTCGGTTGCGGGCGGTGGACAAGCGCCTGGTACAGGCGATGGCAACAATGAAGGACAGCGGCAAGCTGCTGCTGACAGAGGAGTGGGCTGCCCGAAGAAACTCCGAGGAAGCCTCCTCCAACCGTGGTGGCGATGGCAAGCGCCGCGGCAAGTCTTCTTTGGAGAAGAAGAAGAAGGTCGACCCCAACGCCTACCGGCGCTGCGGGAAGACAGGCCATTGGGCAAAAAGTGCCCAAATCACAAGCAGGAGAAGAAGGCTGAGGCTCATCTGGCGTAAGCTGATAATGATGATGAGGCCACTCTTCTAATGGCGACGTTCTGTGCACTGCACGACGTTAAGGCCAAGGAGAAGGGAGAGGTGATGATGGTAAAAAAGCCTGGGAAGGCTTTAAAAGTTGTCTACCTCGACGAAAACCGCGCGCCCAAGTCTACCTCGGACGTGTGGGCGGCGGACAGGAGGAGCGGTGGTACCTGGATTCCGGCACCAGCAACCACATGACGAGCTCCAAGGCAGCCTTCTCTGAGCTCGACGACAACGTGATCAGCACGGTGAAGTTTGGTGACGGCTCAAGGGTGACGATTCGAGGGTGCGGCACCATCATCTTTGATGGATAAGTCTTTGTGGGGCTGGTCTTTGTGGGGCTGCTGCATGGTGGTTATCAAGGACAGCATCCTTGACTGAAGGACAGCATCTAGGATAGCATATAGAACTAGCATCTTAGACTCCAGAACAGCATCTTAGAGGACAGCATATTAGCATCTTAAACTAGCATTTTGGCATATGCTTATCTGGCTAGCAGCCTATAAATATGTATCCCCAACCCCTCAGGTTGACATGGCATTTATATGAGTTTGTGAGTTTGTGTGAGAAATAAACCAGAAAATTGCTCCAACTCCTAGTATCATCCTCTCTCGATGAGAGTAAGAATTTTGCTACTACCGAGAGTGAGAGTTCAACGACTAACAACTGGTATCGGAGCCGTACTATCTTGTAGCTTGAGCATCTCCTGCTCATCTCCCCTCCTAGCCCCACAACAGCCCCAGCTGTTGGCAGCAGCAGCTCCTCCAGCCACCCCTGCTCACTCCTCTCCCTCTGCACAGACGAGCAGCAGCTCGTCTGAAGCAGCCCTCTCCCCACGCAGCAGCCCCCCGGTAGTGCGCCATGTCCGCAGGGCCGTCTCAGCGCTCGGTCGCCTCAAGCACGCGGCGTCGGCAGGAGGCCGAACTTGCCGTAGCAGAGGAACACGAGCGAGCGGCGGCAGAGACCGCTGCGGCGGCGGCAAGGGCGTCGAGGCTGGCAGCGGCGGAGCTGGCAGCAGCCAGAGCGGAGGCGGAAGCAGCGGCGGCGGCGAATGCAGCGCGTGCGGCGGCAGCGGAGGTCGAGGCTCTGCGCGGCAGCATCGGCAGCTCCATTTCCGCTGACGACACCGCCGACGCGGACCTCGAGCTGCTAGAGAGGGAGGCAGCGCGAGCGCGGGCGGCGCAGTGGGCAGCCGCGCACGCCCACGAGCGTGGCGGCAGCCCAGACAGGCGCGGACGCGCTGGCGGCGCTCCTGGAGGAGGCGCGCATGGCGGTGGCGCTCCTGGGGCAGCCACGCACGCCCACGAGCGCGGCGGCAGCCCAGACAGGCGCGGACGCGCCGGCGGCGCTCCTGGTGGAGGCGCGCACGGCGGCGGCGCTCCTGGAGGAGGCGCGCACGGCAACGGTGGCGGACGGGTCGATGGAGAGCGCGGCCTTCACAGGCAGCGTGGCTCTCTCTCCCCGGATCGGTACCGACGGGTCGATGGAGAGCACGGCCTTCACAGGCAGCGTGGCTCTCTCTCCCGGATCGATACCGTGGTTACCACGGGCTCCAGGCTGTTGTCAGGGACGTCGGTCCCGGCGGTGGGTGGCCTACCCTCACCAAGACCAACTACGTCGAGTGGGCTGCGGTGATGAGGGTAAAGCTCCAGGTGCGGCACATGTGGGAGGCAGTCCGGTACGGCGACGTCGACTACGACCTAGATCGACGGGCGCTGGATGCCCTCATCGCTGCAGTCCCGCCCGAGATGCAGTTCTCGCTTACCAACAAGCGGACTGCCAAGGAGGCTTGGGACGCCATCGCTGCGGCACGCATCGGCAGCGACCGCGCCCGCAAGTCCACACTGCAGGCACTTCGCAAGGAGTGGGAGAACCTGGCCTTCAAGCCAGGTGAGGACGTTGATGACTTTGCTCTCCGTCTCAACACTCTGTTGCAGAAGATGGTGCAGTTCGGCGATGACACCTACGGCGAGGAGAGAGCTGTCGAAAAGCTCTTTCGCTGCGTCCCCGAGAAGTACAAGCAGATGGCTCGCTCGATCGAGTCCCTGCTGGATCTCTCCACGATGTCGATCGAGGAGGCGATAGGTCGCCTCAAGGTCGTCGACAGCGATGAGCCACAGTCTCTCTCGGGGCCCATCACCACTGGCGGGAAGCTCCTTCTCACTCGGGAGCAGTGGCTTGCCAGCCAAGGTGACCGGAAGAAGGGGGAGCCTTCTTCCGCGACAGGCGGTCGCAAGCGTGGCAAGCCACGCAAGGCGCGCAGAGACGCCCAGGCCGGGGCGCGAGGACGTGCCGAGGGTGATGCCCGCGGAGGCGCCCAGGGCGGCGCCGCCGGCAGGCACAAGCCGGCACGAGACGACGCCTGCCGCAACTGCGGCCAGCTTGGCCATTGGGCCAAGGACTGCCGACAGCCACGACGCGGCCAGGCCCACGTCGCACAGGCGGAGGAGGAGCCGGCTCTGTTCATGGCACATGCAAGCATCGAGCTACCTCCAGCGGCACCGGCCGCAGCGGCTCTCCTCCACCTTGACGAGCCAAAAGCACACGCCCTCCTCGGCGACAGCTCCGGCAACGACAAGACTGACGGGTGGTGCCTCGACACCGGCGCCACCCATCACATGACCGGTCGACGGGAGTTCTTCACCGAGCTTGACTCTAGCGTCCGAGGCTCCGTCAAGTTTGGGGATGCCTCCGGCGTGGGGATCAAGGGCGTCGGCTCCATCATCTTCATCGCCGTGTCTGGTGAGCACAGGCTGCTCATCGAAGTCTACTACATCCCCGCGTTGAGGAACTCCATCATCAGCTTGGGACAGCTGGATGAGAACGGTTCGCACGTGGTGGTTGAGGACGGAGTCATGAGGATTTGGGATCGCCGTCGCGCCTTCTTGCCAAGGTATCCGTAAGCGCCAATCGACTCTCGTCCTTAATGTGCGGTGGCACAACCCCTCTCTCTCGGCCGCTTGCGTCGGGACAACGAGGCGTGGCGATGGCACGAGCGTTTGAGCACCTTCACTTTGAGGCCACTGCGGCTCGGTGCCCGAGATGGTGCGAGGCCCGCCGTGCCTCGACCATGTGGAGCAGCTCTGCGACGTCTGCGTATTGATGAAGTAGAGGCGACTCCCTTTCCCGGTGAGCGAGCTTTGAGCCAAGGAGAAGCTCGAGCTTGTGCACGGGGACTTGTGTGGCCGCGACACCGCCACACCGGAGGATGACGCTACTTCCTGCTGCTGCTCGTCGGCGACCTCTCCCGCTACATGTGGGTGATGGTCCTCGGTAGCAAGGGGGGCTGCGGACGCCATCGGCCGCAGTCAGTGCTTCTTGAGGCGGAGTCGCGACGCAAGCTACACGTGCTACGCACCGCACAATGGCGGCGAATTCACGGCGGCTGAATTCACGTCGTCTTCTACGACAAAGAGCATTCAACGCCACTACTCCTACCAGCATACAGCCCAGAGCGAAACGGCGTCGTCGAGCGACGCAACCAGACGGTTGTGGGGATGGCTCGGGCCCTCCTCAAGCAGAGGGGGATGCCAGCTATCTTCTGGGTAGAGGCGGTGGTGACGGTCGTCTACATCCTCAACCGCTCGCCTACCAAGGCGCTCGACGGCAGGATGCCGTACGAGGCTTGGCATGGGCGCAAGCCGACGGTCTCCCACTTGTAGGTCTTCGGCTGCCTCGCGTTCGCCAAAGAGCTTGGCCACATCAGCAAGCTTGACGACAGGAGCACTCTAGGAGTGTTCATCGGCTACGCAGAGGGCTCGAAGGCCTACCGCATCCTTGACCCGAAGACACAGCGTGTGCGCACGGCGCGTGACGTTGTGTTCGACGATGGGCAAGGATGGGCATGGGACAAGGCGGTGGACGACGGCTCGGCTCCGACGTACGACGACTTCACTGTCGAGTACGTCCACTTTGAGGGAGCTAGGGGAGTAGGCAGCTCTTCTTCGGTGAGTGCGTCTACCCCAGTCCCCGAGCCTCCACCGACCTCGGCGCCTGCTACTCCGACAGCACCACGCTCTCCAGCCAGGACCTCGGCTGCGATGAGTTCTTCACCGGCTCCACCACAGCCGACAACGCCACGCACTCCAGCACCGACAAGCACTACTCCGGGCACATCTACCCCACCACCAGCTCGTGTCGAGCACGGCCCGGTTGAGCTCGCTACTCCGCTCTCTCACGATGAGGAGCGCATCGACGCGTACCACGACGGCGAGCTGTTGCGGTACCGTACGCTGGAGAACCTTCTCGGCGACCAGCCGGTGCCAGGACCGGTGCCTCACGACCTGGAGGCGCAGTTGCACCTTACGTGTGACGATGGCGAACCTTGGTCGTTTGCAGAGGCCGAGAGACACGCGGCATGGCACGCCGCGATGCAGTTGGAGATGGATGCGGTTGAGAAGAACCGCACCTGGGAGCTTACTGACCTTCCTCGTGGTCACCGCGCGATCACCCTTAAGTGGGTGTACAAGCTGAAGAGGGATGAAGTCGGTGCCATCGTCAAGCACAAGGCTCGCTTGGTGGCACGAGGCTTCGTGCAGCAGGAGGGGGTCGACTTTGACGACGCCTTTGCTCCCGTGGCACGGATGGAGTCCATGCGACTCCTCCTTGCGCTAGCTGCCCAAGAGGACTGGCGTGTTCATCACATGGACGTCAAGTCGGCGTTCCTTAATGATGACTTGAAGGAGGAGGTCTACGTGCACCAGCCGCCGGGATTTGCGATCCCCGGCAAGATGGGCAAGGTGCTCCGCCTGCGCAAGGCCCTCTATGGCTTGCGGCAGGCACCGAGGGCGTGGAATGCCAAGCTGGATTCCACGCTAAAGGTGATGGGCTTCGAGCAAAGCCCGCACGAGGCGGCCATCTACCGACGGGGCAGTGGAGGAAATGCTCTGCTGGTGGGTGTCTATGTCGACAACTTGGTGATCATTGGCACCAAGGATGCGGAGGTGGCGGCATTCAAGAAAGAGATGAAGGCCACCTTCTAGATGAGTGACCTGGGACCTCTCTCCTTCTACCTGGGGATCGAGGTGCACCAGGATGACTCTGGGATCACGCTTCGATAGACCGCCTACGCCAAGCGCGTCGTTGAGCTAGCTGGGCTCACCGACTGCAACCCAGCTCTCACTCCAATGGAGGAGAGGCTGAAGCTGAGCCGCGACAGCATGACGGAGGAGGTGGATACTACGCAGTACCGGCGTCTTGTGGGGAGCCTTCGCTACCTCGCCCACACACAGCCGGACTTGGCATTCTCCATCGACTATGTTAGTCGGTTCATGCAGCGACCGACAATGGAGCACCAGCAGGCTGTGAAGAGGATCATCCACTACGTTGCGGGGACTCTCGACCACGGCCTCTACTACCCTAGGTGCCCTGGGGCGGCACATTTCATCGGGTACAGCGACAGCGACCATGCCGGTGACATCGACACCAGCAAGAGCACGAGCGGGATCCTCTTCTTCCTCAGCAAGTGCCTCGTTAGCTGGCAATCGGCAGTCAGTCAAGCAGCAGGTGGTGGCCCTGTCCAGCTGCGAGGTCGAGTACATAGCGACCTCCACCGCTTCGACTCAGGCGCTCTGGCTCGCTTGACTGCTTGGTGATCTCCTCGGCAGAGACACTAGGGCGGTGGAGCTCAGGTTGGACAGCAAGTCCGCTCTGGCCTTGGCAAAGAACCCCGTCTTCCATGAACGCAGCAAGCACATTCGGGTGAGGTACCACTTCATCCAAGGCTGTTTGGAGGAAGGGAGCATTAGGGCGAGCTACATCAACACCAAGGACCAGCTTGCGGACCTGCTCACCAAGCCCCTTGGGAAGATCAAGTTTTGAGCTCTGCTCGAGGATCGGGATGGTTCAACTCTCCCACAAGACGACGCACAAGACTTAAGGGGAGAATGATGGATAAGTCTTTGTGGGGCTGGTCTTTGTGGGGCTGCTACATGGTGGTTATCAAGGACAGCATCCTTGACTGAAGGACAGCATCTAGGACAGCATATAGGACTAGCATCTTAGACTCTAGGACAGCATCTTAGGACAGCATCTTAGAGGACAGCATATTAGCATCTTAGACTAGCATCTTAGACTAGCATCTTGGCATATGCTTGTCTGGCTAGCAGCCTATAAATATGTATCCCCAACCTCTCAGGTTGGCATGGTATTTGTGTGAGTTTGTGTGAGAAATAAACCAGAAAATTGCCCCAACTCCTAGTGTCATCCTCTCTCGATGAGTAAGAATTCTGCTCCTACCGAGAGTGAGAGTTGAACGACTAACAATCTTTAGGTCCTAGAACGACGAGCACCGCGCGCTAACGGATGTATATTACATCCCGCAGCTGCGTTCAAGCATCATCAGCATTGGCCAGCTGGATGAGCGCGGTAACTAGGGACTGATCTAGGACGGTGTCCTCAGGATCAGGGACCGGGAACAGCGCCTTCTTACCAAGGTGAAGAGGTCCCGAAACCGACTATACCTGCTCGACTTGAAGGTGGAGCAGCCGGTGTGCCTGGCAACACGGCACACCGAGCCGTGGCTATGTCATTCCCGGTTTGGCCATCTCAGCTTCGACGCGCTTGGTCGACTAGAGAAGATGGTCCGAGAGCTGCCCCACATCAAGAACGAAGGCGAGCTGTGTTACAGCTGCCTAGCCGGGAAGTAGAGGAGGCTGCCGTTCCCAAAGGCGGCCAAGTATCGCGCAAAGGATGCTCTCGAGCTCGTCCACAGCGATCTCTGCGAGCCAATCTCGCCAGCCACAAACGATGGTCGGCGATACTTCCTCCTGCTCGTGGATGATTGCAATCGCTATATGTGGCTACACCTCCTAACAAGCAAGGACAAGGCGATCAAGAAGTTCAAGGCGCGCGTAGAGGCGAAGAGTGGCAAGAAGCTGCGCGTGCTAAGGACTGATCGTGGCGGCGAATTCACTTCGGTGGAGTTCGCTGCGTACTATGCAAATCAGGGTGTGATACGACACCACACCGCGCCGTACTCGCCACAGCAGAATGGAGTGGTGGAGCGGTGAAACCAGATGATGGTCAGTATGGCTTGATCCATGATGAAGGCCAAGGGCATGTCGGCAAGGTTCTAGGGAGAAGCGGTGGCCACGGCAATGTTCATCCTCAACCGCACGCCCACCAAAGCCCTACAGGGCAAGACGTCGTTCGAAGCTTGGTATGGGGGCAAGCCGAGCGTGTCCTTCCTCCGGACATTCGGCTGCATCGGCCACGTCAAGAAGACAAAGTCGATCCTCACCAAGCTGGAGGATAGGAGCACACCGATGGTGCTCCTGGGCTACGCGAAAGGTACCAAGGCGTACCGGCTCTACGACCCACACGGAAGCATGGTGCTTGTCTCACGCGACGTCGTGTTCGATGAGAAGGCGGCCTGGGACTGGAATAGTCCGAGCACGGGGGAAGCTAGAGACTTCACCAGCACCTTCGTCGTCGAGCACTTGGTCATTCACGATGGTGGAGATGCTGGAGAGGCCGTACAGACCACTCCAGCAACAGAGCCGAGCACTCCAAGGGCAGTACCGAGCACTCCAGGAAGGGTGCCTAGCACACAAGGAGTGATGCCGAGAGGTCCTACAATGGTGTCGACCACTCCAGGACGGGTGCCGAACACTCCCGTAGCAGAGCCGAGAAGTCTTGCAGTGGTGCCGACCACTCCAAGACTGAGGCTGAGCACTCCTGCAGTGGTGCCAAACACTCCAAGAGTAGTGCCGAGCACTACAGCCGGGGTGCCGAGCACTCTAAGTGCCATGCAGACCACTCCGGTGAAACAGGGAACTCCATCAACGCCGATCGAGTTCGTCTCACCTCCAAGCGACATCACTGAGTTTATGGATGCCTTCCACGACGGCGAGGAGGTGCGGTTCCACAGGCTGGACGACATCATCAACAGCATAGGGTCCTCAGGCCTGGCGGGTCGACTGCTCAATGACCCAGAGCTTCTTCTCGGCAATGCAGAGAAACCACCCACGTTCGCGCTGGCCGAGCGCGATGTAAACTGGCGACGGGCGATGCTGGAGAAGATAAAAGCGATCGAGGAAAACGAGACTTGGGAACTCGTCGATCCACCTTCAGGATGCCGTTCGATCAGCCGGAAGTGGGTGTACAAAGTCAAGCAAGACGAGCACAGCGCCATTGTTAGGCACAAGGCGCACCTCATCGCCCGAGGCTTTGTCCAGCGCGAGAGCATCAACTTCAAGGAAATCTTTGCGCCGATAGCGCGCATGGAGTCTGTCCGACTGCTTCTGGCTTTGGCAGCAGCAAAGGACTGGCGCGTCCATCACCTGAACGTAAAATCGGCCTTCCTCAACGGCGAGTTGGCAGAGACGGTCTTCGTCAGGCAACCTCTGAGTTTCGCCGTCAAGGGAGCGGAGCATAGGGTGCTTCGACTACGCAAGGTGCTCTACGGGCTACGACAGGCCCCACAAGCGTGGAACACCAAGCTTGACGCCATGCTGGGTGAGTTTGGGTTCACGAGGTGCGCAACCGAGCACGCGCACTACACGCGGCGACGGGGGAAGGAGGAACTCGTCGTCGGCGTGTATGTGGACAACTCGATTCTCACCGGCGCACGTACGGAGTACATCGACAGCTTCAAGCGCAAGATGACGGCTCGTTTTCAAATGAGCAATCTCGGCGCACTCTCCTACTACCTCAGCATCAAGGTGAAACAGGAGAAAGAGACGCTCACGCTAGGTCAAAGCGCATACGCCTTGAAGCTGTTGCAGCGAAGCGGCGTGGCTGAGTGCAAGTCGTACGTGACTCCGATGAAAGAGCGGCTAAAGCTGACGAATGCCAGTACCGTGGCAAAGGTAGATGCAACACTCTATCGAAGCATCGTCGGCGGTCTGCACTACCTAGTCCACACGAGGCTGGACATTGCGTTCACCGTGGGCTACTTCAGCCGCTTCATGGAGGATCCCCGAGAGGATCACTGGGCTGCGGTGCAGCGGCTACTACGCTACGTCAAGGGGATACTGGATTAGGGGATCGTCTTCCCCAAGACTGGCGGGAGTATGCTGCAGCTTACTATATTCAGCGATGCAAACATGGTAGGGGATATCAATAGACGGCAGAGCACCTCTAGCGTGCTCGTCTTCCTCGGATCGTGATATGAACCCGCTAGGGTGAATCTCGATCTTTCGATGAGAGAAGGTGGATAACTCAATTTGGGGATGGAGATGACGTTCACGGCTCGACTACAACCATCCAAGGATGCTGCGCCTTAGCAACTGATACACCACCTCCAATGGTTGTCGTGATCTTGTGGAGCACGATCAACCAAACCACTAGGGTAATTCCTGCAAGCAATCGAGGAACAAGCAAGAACAAGTAGAACAAGCAACTCAATTGCAAATATGGAGATGAAAAACCAATCTGAACTCACAAAGTTGGGGTTCTAAATCAAGTAGAACGGATGGTCTAGTCGACACACGCGTCTACAAGGAAGTAGCAATGGCTAAACTTTCAACAAACAAAACCCAACTGTTCTTGGTGGCGGCTAAGGGGTATATGAAGGTGGAAGGACGACCACCAGGGTGTTGGGGTCGTGCTCCAACCCTAGGACACGTCCCTAATGGACCCAACTTGATACACGGCCCATTGGACCAAACTAAGGCGACGCAGCACCTTTGAACAGAAAACCTCTCGGTAGTAATTCGGTCATTGCGGCCGCCTCAGACTAGATATGGACTTGATTCCAGATCCATGTGAAAATAGACTTCATAAGGATTCCATGAAGTACTTGAACGCCCCAATCCGAGTCCGTATGCCACCGTGGTGAACATCACAAGTTGGAGCTGTCCTGGAGTCCGAATCCAGCCCCAAAACGTGTTGGATTTGATCTCTTTCTTTCCTTGGACCAAAAGTGACGTGGTGTCCAGGTGGAGGACGTTGGAATACTTGGATTTGATCCCCAATCAACTTCATTAACCTTCCATGCTTTCCATATGCAATCAAACCTTCCCTTGATCCATGTAAGTAATTCTGAAAATGAAAATATACACATTTTATGATGGAGCACCAATTCATCAAATGCATCAATGATAAGCCTCATATAGAATGGTTGCACCTTTAGTATAGAAGTGGTTGGCATGGTCATATTTGAGCCAATGATGTCCTCATCATTCTCCCTCTTCTGACAAAAACCGTCCTCGGTTTGACCTTTGTTGGAGGATGTGTTGTAGGTAAAAGTGAACCGTGCTCCCCTTGTTGATATTTATCCTGTTGCATATGGAAAAAACTAGGAAAACTTTGCAAGACATCATTAGTGTTAGTGCAGCCCTCAATTTGATCATGGTATTGTGGCCCAAAAGGATATTTCAGATTAGAGCAAATATAAACTTTATGCACCAAATATTCTCCTTCGCTGTCATATTTGCCAATTGCATGAAGCGAACAATGATTAAAACTTGGCAAACCGAATCAAATTTAAGTTTCTCTTTAGACAATTTAGATTACACGAATATCAAATTCAATATAACCCAAAGTATTTAAAGAGGATAGCAAATTCAGTTCATCTTGTGCACATGTAATAGGATGAAAAAGCTTATCTTCAAATATTTGTATGGTTCCAAACCAAAAGTATCACACTTATTCGCTACTTGTGGCATAGGAGTAAAAGAATCATCAAGACACAACTCCTCTTTATCACAAGGAACAGCAAGTAATTTATTTTGTGACAAAGGAAAATCAGTAGTGGGTTCCACTATTTGTTGCTCTTCATTAGCATGCAGAGTGGACAAATTTTGGACATTATGGGTCACATCATTCTTATTCACAGATAATAGAATCTCTTTTTCAGCATTGAGAGCAAGACAAAACAATTGACCAATATGGCAATATGATTTGCTAATTAACAAGGTTCGAATTTCAGAATTGAGCCCGCTCATGAACCTACTCATAACATCTTTCATGCATTCATCCAATCCACTAAACATGATACAACTCTTAAAATCATGGTAGTATTGTTTCACAGTCTTACTACCCTGCTTCAAGTTGTCTAATTTTGCAAACAAATAATCAACATAATATGCAGGAACGAATGCACCTCTAAAAAGATATTTAAAGTCTTCCCAAGATTCTAGAACTTTGTTGTGCCTACAAATATGTTTCCATTCCAGCAAAGCATATTCAATCAAAACATTAGAGGCAATACAAATCTTTTGTTTCTCAGACAGGTCATGCTCATCAAATTCATTATCTACTTTTAGCTCCCAATCAATGTAAGCTTTAGGATCAAACTTACCATCATATAACGGCAAGTGTTGAATGACATCCTAAATATGAGGGTCTAGTTCCAACAGCTCAAAAATTTCCGTATCACCTATCATGATTAGTAGAAAACAAGAAACACAAAAATAATATGTATCATCCTATCAACTACTAGGATGTGTTGGTTGTAATTCTCTCAAACTCAACTTATTTAAAACAAGCCCTTACAAGTTCTTACCAAGCCAAACAGAGGTAACGGCAACCAACAAGTCTCAACAACTGGGATGAAGTGTATCGGTGCCGCAACAACAACAACACTGTCAAAGTCAGAGTCGAAATATGTGGAGCTATAGGTGGGCTGAAGCAACGAAGTACTAGCACCACGTTAGTCACAAAAGCAAGCTGAATAATCGTTCAACAAAGAAGATCTTTGTCTTGGTCCTAGGCTAAACCATGCTAGAGACATGAGCCTAGGCACAAAAGTAGTCACCGAAAAAGAGCAACTAGCACAAAGACGAAGAAAATAACAGATTCAAATTTCTTCTTTCTTCTCCTTCTCGTCTTTTTTTTTTTCTTCTTTTTTCTTTTTTTTTTGCAGGCCCTAAATATTTTGTTTGGTACTATGACAACCCTAACAATAAGGCTATTGCACACAGCCCTTCAATTCAGATTTAACAACTCTTGTTATTACAACAGATGCGTAAATCTCTAGGAAGATTGTGGAGTGCTCGGATCGAATTTTGTCAAGCAAAGTCGATCCGTTGGAAAGAAGACAACTTCAAGTTTTCAGATTATATTTAAACTCCCAAATCGGACATCATATGGATCCGTGGTGGCGTAAACGCAGCAACGATGTATATGGTGATGGTGGATCTCATGGTGACCAAAACGTGATAGAACTCAAAACTCTAAAGGAATAGACACTAAGACCAACAACTCGACACAACCGATGCAACCGAAAACTCAACAAGCCCTAACTAAGCGGTGCTAGCAAAGGCTCAAAGGGTTTATAGGATTATGGGTAAACTAATCTACTTTTTTTTGGCTTTTCCGGACTATAGGAAAAATTAAAACAAAGAAAGGATTTGAAGTCTCTCACCGATAAACCTTGCTCGATAACCAATCGATATGAACCCGCTTAGGGTGAATCCCGATCTTCGATGAGAGAAGGTGGATAACTCGATTTGGGGATGGAGATGATGTTCACGGCCCGACTACAACCATCCAAGGATGCTGCGCCTTAGCAACCGATACACCACCTCCAACGGCTGTCGCGATCTTGTGGAGCACGATCAACCAAACTACTAGGGTAATTCCTGCAAGCAATCGAGGAACAAGTAAGAACAAGTAGAACAAGCAACTCAATTGCAAATATAGAGATGAAAAATCAATCTGAACTCACAAAGTTAGGGTTCTAAATCAAGTAGAACAGATGGTCTAGTCGACACACGCGTCTACAAGGAAGTAGCAATGGCTAAACTTTCAACAAACAAAACCCAACTGTTCTTGGTGGCGGCTAAGGGGTATATGAAGGTGAAAGGACGACCACCAGGGTGTTGGGGTCGTGCTCCAACCCTAGGACACGTCCCTAATGGACCCAACTTGATACACGGCCCATTGGACCAAACTAAGGCGACGCAGCACCTTTGAACAAAAAACCTCTTGGTAGTAATTCGGTCATTGCGGCCGCCTCAGACCAGATATGGACTTGATTCCAGATCCATGTGAAAATAGACTTCATAAGGATTCCATGAAGTACTTGAACGCCCCAATCCGAGTCCGTATGCCACTGTGGTGAACATCACAAGTTGGAGCTGTCCTAGAGTCCGAATCCAGCCCCAAAACGTGTTGGATTTGATCTCTTTCTTTTCTTGGACCAAAAGTGACGTGGTGTCCAGGTGGAGGACGTTGGAATACTTGGATTTGGTCCCCAATCAACTTCATTAACCTTCCATGCTTTCCATATGCAATCAAATCTTCCCTTGATCCATGTAAGTAATTCTGAAAATGAAAATATACACATTTTATGGTGGAGCACCAATTCATCAAATGCATCAATGATAAGCCTCATATAGAATGGTTGCACCTTTAGTATAGAAGTGGTTGGCATGGTCATATTTGAGCCAATGATGTCCTCATCAGATCGGCTCCAATCTCATGGATGTCGCTGAAACAGAAGGTGGTGACGTTGTCCACGTGCGAGGCAGAGTACGTGACGACGGCCACAACAGCGTGCCAATCTGTGTGGCTGCGCCGGTTGCTGGGCGAGCTGGCCGGTGTGGAAGCTCACCCACCAGCACTAATGGTGGACAACCAGCCCGCCATCGACATCGCAAAGAATCCGGTTCTCCATGACCGGAGCAAGCACATCGACGTTAAGTTCCACTTCCTCAAGGACTGTGTCGATGAAAGGTGGATCGTCATCGAGTTCGTCGAAACTAGTCAATATCTCGCGGACGTCCTCACTAAGTCGCTCGGCCATCTTCGGTTCACGAACCTGACGAAGATGATCGGCATGGTGGAGGTTCTAGGGTTAGCAGCAGGATTAAGAAAAGAATTGTAAAGTAATTTGTCGCTCTCTCATCTCTGAACGCGCGGCAGGGGCAGGTGCCGAAAGGGCTCCCTGCTGCTGCACTGTAGCCGTGGCAGGGGCAGGCGCTGAAAAGCTCTCCTGCCGCACTGTAGCGACAGCAGGGGCAGGCGCCAAAGTCAGCTCTGCTGTCACATCTAGTCACTGTAGCAGTATAGCAGCCTGGCATATCTGTGTACTAAAATTAGATGGGTAGAATTGTATATATAGCTTCCCACTGTAACTCAGTAAAGTGAACGAATTCAGTTTTGACATCTCAACGCAGAGCTCCGACTAACGCTGGGGCTTGTGTTGTCTGTGTGTGCTCTCTGTTCTCCCTCCCTCTTCTACCTCCAGCCGTAGTGTTTGTGGTCAATAATGACGGTGAGCGGTCGGCTCACCCGTGCGGGAGATCTCGGGACCAACAGATGATGGAAACAAAGTTTCAATCTAATAGCAATATTATTTGATGGGTTTTGAGAAATATTGTAACTTGAGATATGGAGAGGTGTTTCCGATGATGGGAGGAAAATCAAATGAGGATGTATTAGTACATTTGGCTAAGATTGTGCATTTTTCATTTTGTTTGCCGATTCTGTGGCAACTGCATGTATACACCAGGGCAGATGCAAGTGCAAGTTTGGAGCTGCTTAAAGACTATGATATTTTTGGGTTGTGCAATGTAGGATCATCACCTAAACTGATGATGTTCAATTCAAGTGATCAGTTCATCTTTTTCAGTGGCATTACAACAGAAGCTGCAGTTGTTATGGAGTGTGCTAGGAGCAGCTGAATTTTGGTATTTTCCTACCTCATCTCAGATACTGACACAGTATGTTGGTATTTTGCTTGATTTTGTTGGTAGCTTCGAGCATCACAAATGCAAGTGTCTAGGGATCACTTATGTCTAAGAAGAATCAGTTACCAAAGATTCACAAGAACAAAAGGGTCTCACACACCATGGGATATTCACGCTGTGGGTTTCAGATTGGCCAGTTTCTTCATCGATCTGAATATATGATGATCCATTGAGAGGTCTAGTGTTGGCTTGGGAAGTGACACATATCATGGAAGGTGTGGCCTGATTGCAAATGCTACTCACATTGTAACAGAATCCCAAGTTACTCTGCTTCTTCAGGTGCAGTGGGATCCAGGTGGTGAATATATTTTTCTTCATCAATCTGAATTTCACAATTGCTTGCAAAACTTAGGAGTGATGCAGATTGTTCTATACTTTGTCAAAAAGAGATGGAGGCCATATGTCAATCATACCAATGACAATGCCAAGACATTATATGATTTATTACTACCCACCAAATGTGACAGCTGGATGCTACTAAGCAGCAAGTTAAATCCTCGTACCACAGAAGTGCACGGTGGACTATGCAAAGGGTATCCCTGTTCGACAACCCAAGGTGAAGCAATTATTGCTGAGTTTTGATCCAGAGCTACACAAAATGGCACGGAATCCAGGCGATTCATTGTTTACTAAGTCAGCTTGGGGACAAGCCAAATTTCTAGGAAGGTAGAATGTCATGTACCTGCTTATGGGCTGTCTCTTTGGGCCATTCGAGCATATGACGGAGTACCATTTGGCTTGACTTGGCCCACGAAACTTGCAACCAGTGTACAAAAGCAAGGAGCAGCAAAGAGGAATGCGTCGAACGATTAGACATCTGCTTGAGGCGAATCTGCGGACTCGAGTTACCCTTCCTATCCCACCCCTTCTTCTACTGTTATGTACAGGTCTAGATCCTTCTCAAACCTTCTAGAAACTTGTATGCTAGTTCGTACGCTATTTCTACGTGCCCCCTTGTGTAAACGCACGGCAGGGACAGGCGGTGCCGAAAAGGGCTCCCCGTTGTTACACTATAGCAGCTGCAGGGGCAGACGCCGAATGGATCTCCTACCGCACTATAGCCACAGCAGAAACAGGCGCCAAAGTCAGCTCTGCTATCACATCTAGTCACTGTAGCAGAATAACAGCCTGACATATCTGTATACTATGATTAAATGGGTAGAGTTGTATATATAGTTTGCCACTGCAACTCAGTAAAGAGAGCGAGTTCAATTTTGCTGTGTGTGTACTCTATTCTCCCTTTCTTTTTTTACCTCTAGCTATAGTGCGTGGTCGGCAACAACAGTGCGTGATCGACAGCAGTGGTGAGTGGTCGACTCACCCGTGCCGGAGATCTAGGGGCTAACAGTATCAATGCCCAAAAGAAGAGATCTCATAATAACAATTTTAAACTGGCAGGCCCGAGTGATTTTGAATGCAACAGCAGTTCCTGGTCTGCAGATCTGATGAGGACGAAACTGTTTATTCACAGATTCAATTTAATTTAATACTATATATATGGCCATGCTCCAAGAACTGATGTGCCGGAACAAACACAAGGGCAGCACAAAAATCCCAACAGAAGATGATGGCACGCAAGAGATTAGACAAACGAAGGAATTTCAATAAGGACAGAACAGCAGAGGAACCAAAGCAAAGATGACACCTCGAATTGAACCTAAGTAATCAAGACGTGGATAACACTACAGAGCCTCACTAATGTTTCAAAAAGGTAGAAATCAGAGCAACTGTTTACTGCAAGTACAGACTACAAACTGCAGAGCCTCACTAATATTTTGCTCGTTTTGCTGAATTGAACAAGAATCGAAATTTGCTGAAGATGTCTACCAGATAAGAATATAAGATTGCATCGTGATTCATGAGAAGACACAAGAGGAGATGAATCTTGCCTGTATCTCTGGCTGGGACATGGGGCCTGCCACTGTACCTTCTTGGTGCCGCTTGGGGGAGACATTGAATGGGGAACGGAGATGTCCTTGCCTTCGGTTGCAGCTCCGAAGCAGCCTCCTTTGCCGGTCACAGCCACCGCCGCCGTCTATGCCGGTTGTTGTTGCCGCCGTCGCCGCTGCTTCAACTTGGGGGAGACGAGACGTGTGGGGAAGGGATTGGGGAACTGGGAGTATGGACTATGGAGCGGGGGCTGTCTTCCTCACCTCCGGCGGCAGATGTAGGCGCCGCCTCCGTGGCTTGGCGTGCCGCGCACCTGGCCCAAGTGGCACCGGCGAGTCGGGCGGGGCGGGCTGGCGACGCCGGCGGCGATAGGCGTGGCAGCGAGTGCCGCTGGGAGCACCAACGCGGGCTCGCAACGCGGTGCGGCGGCCATCATGAGGCGGTGAGCGCCTGAGCGCCGGCAGCAGCTGGGTCGTGGGAAGAGAAAAGAGGAAATGGATGTGAATATTAGGGTTAAAAGCGGTTTTAACTTGTTGAGTCTGGCGGGCTTCGGCGGCATTTGCGTCCAATTTTAGGCGGGCTCATTTCAAAATATGCAAAATTCCTCAAAGTAATGGCGGGCGGCTGGATTTTGGCCTTTGTCTTGGCGCGTATGCTTCCAAATGCAAAGTAGTAGTTCAAATAAATCCATAGAGATACATTTAAATTTAAAAAATATTTTAGTACCAAATAATTAAATTTAAATTGTTTTCTTAATAAAACATACCAAATTAAGGTTTTATTAAATTGTCATATAAAAACATAAAGTTGACTACTAATCACCTTCAATCTTAGAAAATTAATGGAAATTGACTATAATCATGTGCTTATGAAATAAAGCAACATGTTATCTCAATTTAATTTTTTATCCAAACTTGTTTAGTGTTCTTGTAAGGATGTATATTTTTTGTTTTGATTCAAAATTTTGCTTGACATTTGGCTGAACAACAAACGGCTTGTTCGCTACTTGATCAGGTAAGCCTCAAATCTAGCTACAATGAAGCTCCTAGTTAATTACTCCCAAGAATTAAATCCACAAGAAACCTCAAATTAAGCTGCACGTGGTAGTCGTCTTCATCTTCACTTTTGCCTTTGTAAGGGTCTAGGTGGTTAGAGGAAGGTGAATAACATGAAAAATATATTCTCTATAAATTGCACAATACTATAGTAAAAGTAGTTAGTACAAAATGAGAACCTAATAGCCTCCTACACAAGTCTAGTAGTAAGTCTAGAACAACTACTAAAGCACTCAATCAAACAAAGAGGCTAACATTACTCTGGTCAAGCTAAACTAGCCATTTCTACCAACTATAACTACAGAAGAAAATAAAAAGGATGTAAAAGCACAAGCAAATAACAAGGATGAAAAATCATCGGTATCTCACAAGCTTGATCGGAGCATCAACACAATCACCACGCGGTGCTCGATAATCTTAATCAACTCCAAGGTGGCTAGATGATAGCAACTACGCCAATAGTAATAAAATAAACAAAAAGCAGCCACTCTCAACTAGTACCACAAGATGCAAATCAACTATACATCATCTCAATCTACCTAATAGAGCTTTTATTCCAAATTCTTTGCAGCCTTCGCTGGAACGGTAACTAGAAGAATACCCCACGCGTTGCTGCGGGGATTCCAGATAATTTTTAAAAAAAAGAATATTTATATTTACAGTTATATGAATGAAACTATCTTAAATAATTTTGGTTAATGGTTTGACACATCAATATAACAACTAAATATATGTTAGTGGATGAAGAGTTAAATATCATAATTGCATATGCTAGTTGGCTATAATTGCAAGTTCCAGTGGATTGTTAATGTGGATAGCTTACATGTTGAGAGAAATCTCTAGTGAGGTTTAACTTTATAAGAGTACAGGATGAAATAGAACAATAAGTTGGCATGAATGTCATGTATAACCAAATCAAACAGCAACCATATAATAGCCCAGTTGACAAAGTGGAGAGACTCCAACTCCAGGTAGTGTGTTTCTAAGGGGTTTCAACTAAAATTTTCTTTATTATTATATTTATTAATTATGGTGTAATAATTTAATTACATTTCATTATTATTATTATTATATACATAATAAAAATTGAAAATTTTTAGAATAATCCAAAGTGTGTTTCTGAGCGGTTTCAACTAATTTCTTGTCTCCCCGCTTTGTTTGCCGCCAATCCAGCCCAAAATTCCGCTCCCACTAAGGATGGATTCGAATGGAAAAATATTCGAAATATCCTATATCCGTATTGAATTTTAGTTAAATACGGACATCTATATTCGTATTCATTTTAATATGAATGTCTAAATGGATGTATTCATGTTCGAATTATAAATCTGGATTCGGATATCCGAATTCACGCCGGATGTGGAACCGGATACTATCCGTATCTGCAGTGCTCAGCAAAACATTTTTTTTCGCTTCCTGGCCACTCGCGCCCCCACCTCGCGCCATGGCGTCCCGCCGCGCGCGCAAATCCTCCGCCTCGTGCGCAAAATCCCTCCGCTTTCCCTCCGCTTGCACGCAAAATCCAGCCCCTGCACGCCTTATCCTTCCCCACTCACCTCATTAGTCTGCCCCATTGTTGCAATTTCTGAATTGTTAATGTATGTTTCATGTATCTTTCCTCAGAAGTTGTATGTTTCATGTATCTTTCAGTTTACCAACTTGTACCATACAGAATAGATGGGTATCCTCTGCGTTGCTTAGTTTTAGTCAAAAACTAATGGTTGTTTATGCTAAAAGGCTAGGAATTTTGCATCCACAATGGCGACCTGACCCAGCGACCCTCCACTATGCGAGGCTTCCCATAGAAGAAACTGACATCCATTCTGATGTGAGTCTATTGTTTGATCTTAAATCATTCTTGTGCAGTGATTTTGTTCAGTCTAATCTCTTATCTCTTGTGTGAATGCCAGCAGTGGGTTTCGCATATTGAAGAACCTTGGAATCTTGCATGTTCTACTGCCAGCTTTGTGTTCAGCAGTGGTTTTGACCACGAGTTGAAAATCTGAAATTTCAGCATAATAAACGAGTTACAAGTCTGAAATTTCAGCATACTTGATCAATGAGCACCCTGGAACTGACTCAATCATGATTTATGTGTGGTGCTTTGGTCTGCCTAAATTGCTTCACTGAATTTATAAACCATCTGTAAATGAAAAGCACAAACCAATACTATACTGAATTTATAAACCATCTGCCGAACTAAGTTGAAAACTATTGAGAGATGGTTGTTTTTTGCAGTTCGCTATTATTATGAGATGGTGCTTTTTGCAGATCGCTATTACAGATCAAAGCTCAAGATAAACAGTGTTGATGCTGGTAGTTGATTGCTTCTTTCTTTTTTAAGGAGCTGTGATGTGATATTTGTCCAATTTATATTGACACAATAACCACTTTTGATTCATTTCTCTGTCAACATTGACTGCTATCTGCCATGTTTAGTTGTGTCTTGAACTCCCTGGTCGTCTCCTAGATGTTTGTATGATTTCCTGTCTAGGACAGCTAAGAATACTGCTGATACTCCTTGGTGGTCTCCTACATGTGTATGGATGATTTCCTGTGTACAACAGCTATGATTACCACTTAGCATCAGGTAGATATGGCTTGAGACATATTTGCCCATTCAGGATTCCTACTTTCACCCATTTTGAACTAAAAATATACTTCTGTCATTTATTTTCCTAAAAGTATTGCTACATGTCAATTTTGATGGTCAGCTTCATATATTATATAACGTAGCACTTTAGCCAGACTGTAGTACTAATTTGTAGTCCTTAAGAAAGGGTCACACTTTTTTTTATTGGCCGAACTCCCACAGTTGAGCTCATCATTCATCATTGCATTCACTTTTTCTAGGAAGCATCAGGGCTTGCAAGAAAGCTGCACTGGAGTGTGATGAAGGGAAATTTGAACAATACAAGATGGCTGCTGGTGATAGTATCATGGCAGAGATCATCCAGTCCGTAGAGAGTTAGCTTTGAGAAAATCAGAGGACTAGAACACTAGCAAAAAAAATTCTATCTCCCCTCCTGTTTTTAAGAATAATTTGTATCTAAAGTTTGTGAAGATGCATATTTCTCATTTTATCCATGAAAGGTATTTAGTAAACTTGATGCAGATTCACCTAATATCTTACCTTAAATTTTTTGGTGCATGACATGTATCCATCCTAATTTATTTACTATATGGTCCTCTGTACATTATTTATCCAATGCCTAACAATCAAAGTGCTGCAACTTTAATTCAAAGTGTCCAAACACTGCAGGCAAAGCACACAAGAAACAAATGCATAGCTTAGAAATTTGCATATGGATAATTACAATATCATCTACCAATTCCACAAGATTGCAACATGAGAATATTATGCATGAGTACAAAAGGCATGGGTGCTGCTCCAACTATTACCTGCGGGCAAGATGTTGCCACGCACCATCTTAATCGTCTTGGCGAGATGCACGATGGCGTACAACGACAGTGGGTGGGCCAACATAGGGCCACGTGGCTGAGAGGGCCTAGCACGGATAGGGCAGGGGGGACTAAGGGAGCCTAACATAGTGATGTCTCTGCCCATGTGTAACCTTTTCCTAGGCCTCAAGACACTTGTAGTCCAACAATATGTTTTGACCTCTTGCAACATAAAACTTACGCTGCAATATTGATCATGTGTCGCATCGAATCGCTACTAAATCGATGCAATAAAAATCACATATTGCATCAGAGTTTAGCACTATCAATCCGTTGCAATAGTACTTCCTAATTACATCCATATTCTAAACCGGTGCAATAGCACCTACATATTGCGTCAAAAATCGATGCTAACGCAACCAAATTTGTCTGATGCAATAATTTCTACCTATTGCATCTTGGGTATGAAATCGGTGCGATAGGCCATACCTATTGCATCGACATGAACTATTATCGCATCAAATTAATTCCCGATGCAATAATGCCCACCTATTGCATTAGATTTTCAAAATTGATGCAACAGTAGCCACCTATTGCATCAGATTTGCGTTTGATGCAAGGCGAAGCGATGCGATAGGGTCAAAAATTAGTAGTGGAGGAGCACAGCTACGTCGTTTCGTTATGTAGTAAGTCTGTAGAGATCAGTACCTTTAGTATGCAATCTATGTGCCGCTTGTGTTAGGACATCAGTTGGAAAGATGTTATGGTAGCGTCCAGTGTTATTGTAAAAAATACTCTTGTCTGTGAACATGATTTATGGATGTAATGATTATATCTGTATGCTTTGTGTTCAATAGCTATTAAGGCTCGTTCATTGTTTTGTTATCGCCACCGCCGTTGGTGGTGTAAACGTCCAACACCGTATGATGCGGCAGGAATCAAAAGTGTATCACCGCCAAATTGTTTAGTAACCCGACACCGACTAAAGAATCATCAAAGGCAGATAGTGGTGCAGGACGATGGTGACCATGACCTTTGTATTGACGATTCATATGTTGAAGCGACGGTGATGTTTACCTCTACATAGACATCTCGGCCGTCGAAGCGATAGTGAACCCGCACCGCTGACAGTTGGGTCGAAGTACAAGGCAACGGTGATGGTGACCACTACATAGGCGGTTGATGTGCCCACACGACGGTGATGTTAGCCTCTACACAGGCAGATCATTGACCAATATGGTGGTGTTGAGACCCGACATAGTCGGTTGCTAGCCGACCATGATGGCTTCAACTATCACCGTCGAGTGTATACTACCGAGGACAAAAAATAGCTACGATGGGGGTTATGAACTGACCGTGGTAGGTCTGTATGTAGTAGTGCCTGTTCGACAACCCAAGGTGAAGCAATTATTGCTGCTGTCAGTTTTGATTCAGAGCTGCACCGAATGACATGGGATCTAGGCAATTCACTGTTTACTAAGTCAGCTTGGGGACAAGCCAAATTTTTAGGAGGATAGAGTGTCAGGTATCTGCTCATGGGCTGTCTCTTTGGGCCATTCGAGCATATGATGGAGTATGCATTGGGCTTGACTTGGCCCACGAAAGTTGCAACCAGGTGTACAAATAAAAGGTAGGAGCAACAAAGAGGAAGGCATCTAACGACTAGACCCTAAACCTGACAGCAAGCTCTGCTTGAGGTGAGTCTACGGACTCGAGTTACCCTTCCTATCCCAACCCTTCTTCCACTATTATGCATAGAACCTTCCAAAAACTTGTATGCTAGTTTGTATGCTATTTCTATGTGCCCAATTGTTGAGTTGAGGATTACGTCAGTGACAATGGGTACCAGAGACAATTTGATCTAGGGAGTCACACCACCACAGAGTGAGGAGTTCGAGTGACCACCATGATGATGGAGGAGATGTTCGCCTAGATTCTAGCCAAGCTGGAGGAGATGAACGCTCTATGGTATAGCCCCGCTGAGCAATTGATGCTCTATCGCCTACATCGATGACCATCCCCACTGCCGACACCAAGGACCCGGAGCGAGGAGTTCCTACCTCTGCGAGCTTCCCAACAGCAAGCCATCAATGGCCTTTGTGGCGGCATCCACGTCTTCCTTGACCCCCACTCCACCTTTGGACGTCACCCTTGCCCTCTCCATCATCGCCGCCAACTCCGACGACGACTATGAGCACAAAGTCATGAAACCCACCACTAGTAACCTAGTGACGGCCGCTCCGGCCTAGCTATGATGTAGCTCTTGACTTCTAGCTTGGCATCACAAAGTTCTTCATCACCTTGCCCATTAGGTGTTTGATGTTGTGTTGCGACCCTGACACTACCTTCCCCTTCTTCGTCGGTGTTGATCCACGCAAGGTCGCCATCGTCGACGTCACGGCCTTCACCGTGCTCTAGGACTTGGACCTCGTCGACAAACATGACATCCTCATTGGGCCCTACAACCTGAGCACTGGATTCGTTGGTGGTGCCCGCATTGGTGTCTACTTCGACATCGAGGAGATTGAGCACGCGCGCGCCAAGACCTTCACCATGGACCTTCTCCACCGCAGCGCCTGCACCTGGCCCGCTAACCTCCGGGCCGGTATTGACACCATGCAATGCCGTGGACACCGAGTTCACCCTCGGCGCCAAGAACAAGTCCTCCTCGACCTCAGCTTCACCACTTAGCAACAGCCCTGTGACTCTCATTTCGATACACACCAAGTTCTCAACATTGGGCCTTGAAGCCAACATCGGCCCCAAATATGCCAAGGCTGCCTTCCTGCTCGAGCAAAGCTTATCTGAGGATGTTTCAACACCAGAGGGGTCCTTGTCTGACTCGCCTCCAACATTGGTTGCCGACATCAAGCTAAATAGCACCAACTCAAGGTCCGCTCTAATGATTGTTACTCTGAATTCGGGGTATGGTGTTGGTATGGAGGATACACATGAAATGTTCAAGGTATTGCCTCTCAGCCTTTGTGCTTTCACCATGAATGATTTCGCCATCAAGGGCATACTCCACCATAAGAAGGTGTTTTCAGAACTACAGCAACCATGGCCACCACCTGCTCCATTTCTAACATTGGGTGATCATTTCGTCTGTGTGGAAATCCATTGGTTGTTGAGTGTAGTGGCCTATAACCAAATCCTCCATGACTGCTATGTAGCAAAGAAGAGCTACGATTAAGCCCTTTGCCATCTTCCAAATTCAGTCAATCAGTGACCAAAAGTATGTTGCTATTGTTTGGGTGCTGAAAAATTGGAGTGAACTATACACATACATGGCCACCACCCCAAAGTAAAATGTTAGTGCTTCAGTTATATGCTTGTTGCCAGCCTAGTTGATCAAGGAGATTGTTTACAGAGAAATGTAATCATTGGAAAATCTAGGCACACAAGAAGCATTATGAGATCAGTGAAGTAATCTACTGCTCTCCCATCTCTAAACGCGCGGTAGGGGTAGGCGCCGAAAGGGCTCCCTGCTGCTACACTGTAGCCGCGTCAGGAGCAGGCATCAAAAGGCTCCCTTGCCGCATTGTAGCCATAGCAAGGGCATGCGCCAAAGTCAGCCTTGCTGTCACATCTAGTCACTGTAGCAGCCTAACAGCCTGGCATGTCTGTGTACTAGGATTAGATGGGTAGAGTTATATATGTAGCTTCCCACTGCAACTCAGTAAAGTGAGCGAGTTCAGTTTTACCATCTCCTCTGCAGAGCTCCGGCAAGCGCTGATGCTTGTGTTGTGTGTGTGCGCTCTGCTCTCCCTAACTCTTCTACCTCCAGCCGTAGTGTGTGTGGTCGGCAACGACGGTGAGCAGTTGGCTCACCCGTACGGGAGATCTCGGGACCAACAAGTGGTATCAAAGCCGTACAAGCGCCATCATCGGACTAACCGCTGGCGATGACGGACGGTTTGAAGATGGGCGACAGTAGCGGTGCTGCTGTGGCTGCCCAGCCATGACAGGTCATCGTGTGCATAATGCGGGAGGTCAGCAGCACCAGTTGACCAACGCTGACTCGCACCAACTATGGCGAGTGGGCGGTGACCATGAAGGTCAAGCTCAGAGCTTGACGGCTCTGGAATGCCATTGACAAGGGCACCGACAACGAAGAAGATGACATGTCAGTGTTTGATGCAATCCTCGCTGCTGTGCTAGCAGAGTATAGGGAGCCGTTTGGGGCAAAGAACTCTACTAAGGAGGCATGGGAGGCCATTGCACCTATCTTGTGCAAAGAAGGCGATGGCTCCGACTGCGCAAAGAAGACGATGGCCCAGTTGCTGAAGCAAGAGTACGCCAACCTCAAGTTCAAGGATGGTGAGTCAGTGGAGGACTTCTCCCTCCGCCTGTAGTCACTCATCAGCAAGCTGAGGAGCCACGACGTCACCATCGATGAAGAAGAGACAATCTCCAAGTACCTCCACTCTGTGCCGGTGAAGTACATCTAGATCGCTCTCTCCATAGAGACGATACTGGACTTGTCCACCCTCACCATTGTGGATTTGATAGGCTGTCTGCCGGTGGTGGGTGAGTGCATGGAGCAGGCCACAGCAACGACGGACAGCGGCAAGCTGTTGCTGACAAAGGAGGAGTGGGCTACCCAGATGAAGAAGTCTGGGGAAGCCTCCTCCAGCCACGGTGGCGATGGCAAGCGCCGTAGCAAGACTTCTTTGGAGAAGAAGAAGAAGGTCGACCCCAACGCCTTCCGGCGTTGCAGGAAGATGGGCCATTAGGCAAAGAAGTGACCAAATCACAAGCAGGAGAAGAAGGTTGAGGCTCATTTAGCGCAGGCTGATGAGGATTATGAGGCCACTCTCCTGATGGTGACGTTGCATGTAGGCAAGCTGTGTGACAGCTGCCTGGCTAGGAAGTAGAGGAGGCTACCATTCCTAAAGGCGGCCAAGTATCGTGTGGCGGACGCTCTCGAGCTCCTTCACGGCGATCTCTGTGGGCCAATCATGCCAACCACAAATGGTGGTCGTGCGGTACTTCCTCCTGCTCATAGATGATTGTAGTCGCTATATGTGGCTGCAACTCCAAACGAGCAAGAACGAGACGATAGAGGCAATCAAGAAGTTCAAGGCGCACACGGAGGCGGAGAGCGGCAAGAAGCTGCGCGTGCTACGGACTAGTCGCGGCGGTGAATTCACTTCGGTGGAGTTCGCTGCATACTACGTGGATTAGGGTGTGGTATGACACCACACCGCGTCGTACTCACCACAGCAGAATGGCGTGGTGGAGCGGCGAAACTAGACGGTGGTCGACATGGCTCGATCCATGATGAAGGCCAAGAGCATGCCGGCAAGGTTCTAAGGTGAGGCGGTGACCATGGCGGTGTTCATCCTCAACCACATGCCCACAAAGGCCCTGAAGGGCATGACGTCATTCAAAGCTTGGTATGGGCACAAGCCGAGCATGTCCTTCCTCCAAACATTCGGCTGCATCGGCCACATTAGGAAGACGAAGCCAGTCCTCACCAAGCTAGAGGATAGGAGCACACCGATGGTGCTCCTAGGCTACGAAGAAGGTACCAAGGCGTAGCGGCTCTATGACCCACACGGAGGCAAGGTGGTTGTCTCACGTGACGTCGTGTTCAACAAGAAGGTGGCCTAGGACTGGGATAGTCTAGGCATGAGGGAAGCTGGTGGCTTTACCAGCACCTTCATCGTTGAGCACTTGGTCATCACGGTGGTGGAGACACTGGAGAGGAGGTGCCGACCACTCCAGCAACAGAGCCAAGCACTCCTAGGGCAGTGCCGAGCATTCTAGAATGGGTGCCGAGCACACTAGGAGTGGTGCCAAGTGGTCCTACAGTGGTGCCGACCACTCCAGGACAGGTGCCGACCACACCCGTAGCAGAGCCGAGAGGTCTTGCAGTGGTGCCAAGCACTCCTAGGGCGGTGCTGAGCACTCCGGGAGGGGTGCCGAGCACTCTAGGTGCTGTGCCGACCACTCCGGTGGAATAGGGGACTCCATCGACGCCGATCGAGTTTGCCTCACCTCCAAGCAACATCACAGAGTTCGTGGATGCTTTCCATGATGGTGAAGAGGTGCGGTTCCATAGGCTGGACGACATCGTCGGCGACATGGGGTCCTTAGGCCTGGTGGGTCGGCTGCTCAATGACCTAGAGCTGCTTCTTGTCAGTGCAGAGGAACCACCCACATTCACCCTGGCCGAGCTCGATGCAAATTGGCAACGGGCGTTGCTAGAGGAGATGAAGGCGATTGAGGAAAACTAGACTTGGGAGCTCGTCGATCCACCTCTAGGATGCCATTTGATAGGCCTGAAGTGGGTGCATAAGGTCAAGCGGGATGAGCATGGCGCCATTGTTAAGCACAAGGCGTGCCTCATCGCCCCTAGGCTTTGTCCAGCACGAGGGCATCGATTTCGAGGAAGTCTTTGCGCCGGTAGCGCGCATGGAGTCTATCCGACTGCTGCTGGCTTTGGCAGCAGCGAAGGACTGTCGCGTCCATCACCTAGACGTAAAATTAGCCTTCCTCAATGGCGAGCTGGCGGAGATGATCTTCGTTAGGCAAACTCTGGGTTTCGCCATCAAGGGAGTGGAGCACAGGGTGCTCCGCGCAAGGCGCTCTATGGGCTGTGGTAGGCCCACGAGCATGGAACGCCAAGCTTGAAGCCACACTGGGCGAGCATGGGTTCATGCGGTGCGCAACCGAGCACGCGCTCTATACGTGGCGACGGGGGAAGGAGGAGCTCATCGGCGGCGTGTATGTGTATGACTTGATCATCACCGGCGCACATGCGAAGGACATCAACAGCTTCAAGCGTGAGATGGTGGCTCATTTCGAATGGGCGATCTTGGCGTGCTCTCCTACTACCTCGGCTTTGAGGTGAGACAGGGGAAGGGGCGCTCATGCTCGGTCAGAGCATGTACGCCTCGAATCTATTGGAGCAGAGCGGCATGGCTGAGTGCAAGTCATGCGTGACTTCGATGGAGGAGCGGCTGAAGCTGACGAAGGCTAGTACCGTAGCGAGGGTAGATGCAACACTCTACCAGAGCATCATTGGCGGTCTACGCTACCTAGTCCACACGAGGCTGGACATTGCGTTCACCGTGTGCTACGTCAGCCGCTTCATGGAGGATCCCCGAGAGGATCACTAGGCCACAGTGAAGTGGCTGTTGCGCTACGTCAAGGGGACACTGGATCAGGGGATCATCTTCCCCAAGACCGGCGGAAGTGGGTTGCAGCTCACTGTGTCCAGCGATGCAGACATGGCGGGGGACATCGACGGACGGCGGAGCATCTTTGGCGTTCTCGTTTTCCTCAGGTCGGTTCCAATCTCATGGCTGTCGCTGAAACAGAAGGTGGTGGTGCTGTCCACGTGCGAGGCAGAGTACATGGTGGCGGCCATAGCGATGTGCCAAGCTATGTGGCTGCACCAGCTGCTGGGCGAGTTGACCAGTGTGGAAGCTCAACCATTAGCACTGATGGTGGACAACCAGCCCGCCATCGCCCTAGCAAAGAATCTAGTTCTCCATGACCAGAGCAAGCACATCGACATCAAGTTCCACTTCCTCAGGGACTATGTCGATGGAGGGCAGATCGTCATCGAGTTCGTTGAAACTGGTCAGCATCTCACGGACGTCCGCACCAAGCCGCTCGGCCGTCTTCGGTTTACGAAGCTGACGAAGATGATTGGCATGGTGGAGGTTCTAGGGTTAGCAGCAGGATTAGGGAAAGAATTGTAAAGTAATCTGCCGCTCTCCCATCTCTGAACAAGCGGCAGGGGCAGGCGCCGAAAGGCTCCCCTGCCGCACTGTAGCCATAGCAGGGGCATGCGTCAAAGTCAGCCCTGCTGTCACATCTAGTCACTGTAGCAGCCTGGCATCCTGGCATGTCAGTGTACTATGATTATATGGGTGGAGTTGTATTTGTAGCTTCCCACTGCAACTCAGTAAAGTGAGCGAGTTCAGTTTTGCCATCTCCAATGCAAAGCTCCGGCCAACGATGGTGCTTGTGTTGTGTGTGTGTGCGCTCTGTTCTCCCTCCCTCTTCTACCTCCAGCCGTAGTGTGTGTGGTTGGTAATGACGGTGAGCGGTCGGCTCACCCTTGCGGGAGATCTCGGGACCAACAGATGATGGAGACAAAGTTTGAGTCTAATAGCAATATTATTTGATGGGGTTTGAGAAATATTGTAACTTGAGATATGGAGAGGTGTTTCCGATGATGGGAGGCAAATCAAATGAGGATGTATTAGTACATTTGGCTAAGGTTGTGCATTTTTCATTTTGTTTGCCGATTCTGTGCCAACTGCCTGTATACACCAGGGCAGATGCAAGTGCAAGTTTGGAGCTGCTTAAAGGCTATGATATTTTTGGGTTGTGCAATGTAGGATCATCACCTGAACTGATGATGTTTAATTCAAGTGATCAGTTCATCTTTTTCAGTGGCATTACAAGAGAAGCTGCAGTTGTTATGGAGTGTGCTAGGAGCAGCTGAATTTTGGTATTGCCCTACCTCATCTCAGATACTATTACACAGTATGCTGGTATTTTGCTTGATTTTGTTGGTAGCTTCGAGCATCACAAATGCAAGTGTCTGGGGATCACTTATGTCAGAGAAGAATCAGTTACCAATGATTCACAGCAACAAAAGGGTCTCGCACACCATGGGATATTCACGCTGTGGGTTTCAGATTGGCCAGTTTCTTCATCGATCTGAATATATGATGATCCATTGAGAGGTCTAGTGTTGGCCTGGGAAGTGACACATATCATGGGAAGGTGTGGCCTGATTGCAAATGCTACTCACATTGTAACAAAATCCCAAGTTACTCTGCTTCTTCAGGTGCAGTGGGATCCAGGTGGTGAATATATTTTTCTTCATCGATCTGAATTTCACAATTGCTTGCAAAACTTAGGAGTGATGCAGACTGTTCTATACTTTGTCAAAAAGAGATGGAGGCCATATGACAATCATACCAATGACAATGCCAAGACATTATATGATTTATTGCTACCCACCAAATGTGATAGCTGGATGCTACTAAGCAGCAAGTTAAGTCCTCATACCACAGAAGTGCAGGGTGGACAATGCAAAGGGTATCCCTGTTCGACAACCCAAGGTGAAGCAATTATTGCTGAGTTTTGATCCAGAGCTACACCAAATGACACAGAATCCAAGCGATTCATTGTTCACTAAGTTAGCTTGGGGACAAGCCGAATTTTTAGGAAGGTAGAATGTCATGTACCTGCTTACGGGCTGTCTCTTTGGCCATTCGAGCATATGACAGAGTATGCATTTGGCTTGACTTGGCCCACGAAACTTGCAACCGGTGTACAAAAGCAAGGAGCAGCAAAGAGGAATGCGTCGAACGACCAGACATCTACTTGAGGCGAATCTGCGGACTCGAGTTACCCTTCCTATCCCACCCCTTCTTCTACTGTTATGTACAGGTCTAGATCCTTCTAGAAACTTGTATGCTAGTTCGTATGCTATTTCTAGGTGCCCAATTGTTAAGTTGAGGATTAGGTTGGTGACAGACTCTTCGCTCTGGCAACTTGGTTGATATTTGTAGAAAAAGGCTTTTGGTGCCCATATTTCGCTCCATCATATGGTCATACCCATGCGTTCAGGGTTCAAGGAATCGAGATTCGATAAGTACACGGACAAAACCTACCGTACTACCTGGATGGAAGACTATGGCATGGCAACCTAGTCCACTATCGGTGATGATTGTTGTGCTAGCTACTACTTGCCGCTCATGCTGGTAGCCCCAACACAAAACCTTTCTAACCGACCTCCTGGAAGCCATATCAAGGACTAGTAGACCTTGAAAACAACTTGGTCGTCAATTTCTAGGGCACCTACACCATACCTGAGAATGTTTGGGACGTCCATGTCTACATCAATAAGAAGGATGAGTCCAGACATGACTATATTCAATGCTTCTCTAAGATGAGTAATTCACTCCCTAGTATCAAGGACACATCGCTGCCTTTAATCAAGTCATCATAGATGTGAATATGAACCACAAGATAGGATGGAAGGCTCTGACCTCTGTTAACGAGCTTTCCAGCATAGGCAACAACTAAGGAGACCAGGGGAAGGGCGAAGCCCGTGACTCCACTGACAACAAGGAAATTAAGGGCCGAGTGCCCTAACAGTGCTACACCACCCCACACAACAACATGAGCTTGGGAAGATGCTGGACTAGACATGTCAGTATCACCCCAAGGGCAACCACAAAGATGCATGACTACAAAATGCTAAAGGGGTTTGTCAAATAATTTGTTGCCAAGGTTGATGCGAGCAAGGACCCATCCTAGGGTGGAGATTGAGGGTTCTCAAACTAGAAAGGCATTCTAATGATATTCAAGGGCTCCGATGGCTGCGATTCGAAGCGCCAGCACAAAAGATCATAGCCAGGGACGTCAACACGATTGCCTCTGTTGTCCCTTAGAATATTGGTATATTTGTCAAACCTTTCTTGTATTTTGCATCCTTGTTTTCACATATCATGAAAGTCTCTTCTTTGTTACACTCACAGTCTAAATCCATTTCATAGAAATAGAATCCTCCAACCTACATAACCTGGACACAGGTCATATATCTATGACTCTGATAAAGAACCCGAGAGACACTGGTGACAGCAATTATTATCACAACTCTTCTACACCGCTGCCCCCCTCATCTTAATATAACAGATGTCTAGTATCAAATATCTATTCGGTTTTCCTTCAAGGCTGCTACATTTGAGTTCCCAATCTAACGTATATAGATGTTCCTAGTTTATTAATAATTATGAACCACTGCATGTAAATTATCAGGTTTCATATATAAATTCCGGTCAACGCATGGCATTCTGCTACTTGCATGTATCTTATGCGTTGCAAATATCAAACAGACTTGCAAAATTCCGTATGTATGTTAGCAATTCCTATCTATATGTAGCCTACTGTGGAGCACATATGCAAACACTACAAAAAATTCTCGTAGTTTGAAAAAATCGAAACCCTATCAAATTAGTATATATCAATGATCAATCACAAGGTAAACTCAACATACATTGCCTACCAAGCCAGCGTCTACATGTGCACTTTCTTGATTAAAAGAGGACATCAAGCTAAGAAAACCACATTTATTTTGCAAGCTGGATTGGTAATCTAAACTAGAACATACAATCACAGAGGTTTCATGAATACACCAATTAACTTACTGTCAAACCGATGTCATTATTTCATCACTAACCAACTGACATAATTGTTTTGACAAGAAGACCGGAAATTTAAAACCAAGTTATCTAACGGAATTAAGTTTCAGCAAAGAGATAATATGCAAACAAGCATAGAAAATACGAGTTTAAGCTCCCACCGGGAGCACAGCAACTAACTTAAATAACCAAAGTACGATAATTCTGCAGTACTAGCCAGAATTGAAATAACATAAAACCGATGACACATCGACGATGCTCTCAAGCAGCCCCTGATAAGACCATTGGCGGCCACATGATTGCTTCCTTGCACTCTATTGTTGATTAATTGCGGCCAAGTGAGAGCCATGAATTATGACCGCCTCTCCCTCTTCCTCTTCCTGCTGCTGGTGGAGCCCTAACAATAGTACCAAAGAAACATTGTTACACATGCAGACAGACAAATAGAGAGACACAGAGAGATAACTTGGTTACTTTGAGTTGTCTGTTTACCTAGCGTTGCTTGTTGATGCGCCTTCTCCATTATTTGTTCCAATAGATAGCATGGTAGTAACTCTAGCAGGAGCTTGGTTTGCAGTGGCGCCAGGGTAGTAGAAAGGGTAGCCAAGCACCACTCTACTTGTATCCACGACAGGGAATGGCCACTGCTGTTGGACCGAATTGAAGCCATTAAAGTTAACCAAGCCAGAACCGCTGCTGCTTCCTTGTACCAGATGAGGAGAGGGCACTACAGGTACACCACCTCTCATTATGCTGTATGGAGTGATGTTTGCTAGAGCCGGTTGTCTGTGCTGGTTCATCATGTTGAGATGGGCACTGCTTCCAGGCTGAAGCTGAAGCTGAAGCTGGAGTGGCGAAGCTGCAGAAGTTGAAGCACCATTAGACGAACTACCGTAAAGGATCCTGTTTGACAACATTGCTTGCTGGCCCTGCTGGTTGTTTGGGATACTATTTCTCCAAACGCTAGTAGTAGTAGCCCATGAAGGATATACTTGGCCACGGCCTCTTCGCCTTATCACAGGAACCACTGGATTAGACGGCATGTTGCATGAGGAGACAACAGTCTGGTTTCCCTGATTGGGAGTATTGTTTGTTGTCCCAGTGGATGGAGCTTGATAGATGACACGACCAAAAAGCACAATAGAGCCAGGTTGATTAGCAGGTTGCTGCTGAGCAGTTTGAGTTACAGTAGTAGTAGTCTGTGAGGGACTTATCTCCATTGTTGCATCAGAATCTGTTGCCTCGCTACTGCGACCCATGGAAGCTTCAGCAGTACTTCTCCCCAGGTCTACTAAGGTCACATCAATTGGTGTCACATCAAGCGGTAAATTCAGATCTATATCCATTGCAACGTAAGAAGAGTTTGCATGAACCATGTCCAAGGCAGCAGAACCAGAACTTGATGGCAGATGGTAAGTGTTGGGTGCTCCATTTGAGATCTGCATAGGAGGTGCATTGAGATCATTCACTTCAGGACTTGGGACAATACCTTTCCCCTTCTGAGCAGTAACATTGCAACTCAATTGAATACCATTGCTCTCTTTTGAAACAACACTGTGCACAGGATTTCCCTTCTTACTTTTGACCTTAGCATCATTATTTTCTGAGTTTCTATACATTGCTTCTGAAGCCCTCAGTCGCTGTATGAGACCATCATCTCTTACTACAGAAGCATTAGTGTCAACCCAGGGACTGCTGTCCTTTGTAGGAGTTTCCATGTCTGCATTGAGATCATTTCCTTCTGGGCTTGCGATACTATCAACTTTTTCCATCTCCTTCTGTGAATTCACTTCGAACCTCATCTGTATACCACTGCCATGTTTTGATGCAACACAGAGAACCGGTCCCTCCTTGCCTTTGACCTTGTCGTCATTTTTTTCTGATTCTTTCTTCTCCATTGCTTCATCGAATTCCATCATATGCTGTACAAATGCAGGACCTGATAACATAGCAGCTGGATCAGAGGTAATCCAGGGATTGTCTTTGCTATTAGGGTTTTTCATATCAGATGGGGCCATTCTACCATCATCAATATTTGAGTTAGCCAGCTTCTTTTCTGTCGCTTTCCATGAATGATGCTTCGCAGCATCATTGCATTCCTTCAATGAAGAACAGAGCTCAGCAGTTTTAGCTCCACTTTTGATCTGATCACCTTTAATGGTACCATTTGCTAGCTTAGCACTCCTCTCATCAGGGAAAAATATTATTTTCAAGGTATCCTGTCCACATGACCCACCAGCCACACAATTTCCTTCATCACCATGGTTTGCAATCAGAACACTTTGTGGTACATTTTCCTTCACCTTAGACGAAGACTTTGTGATGCAAACTGCCTCATTGGAACAGCTGTCCTCATTGAAATTCTCCAACACTGGTGCCTCAGTTTTGGAGATGGTCAAACAGGCAGCTTGACTAGATCTCATTCCAAGTGGAGATGGAGCAGCATTCGATTCACCTACTAAAACTTTTCCAGTTGCATGTTCATGTTCATCCATAGATGATTCACCATGCCCCTTATCTGGAAGGCTGTGTGCTAGAAGATTAGCAGTAGATTCATGGCGAATTTGATTTTCAGGCTTCTTTACATCTTCTGCCTTGGCATTCATCCTTTCGTATTTTTTAGTAGCTGTAACTGTTGCTATCCCAGACACAAGAGGTGCAGCATTCTCATTACAACATTTTTTTTGAGATTGCATCACAGTAGTAGGCAGACATTTCTGTGCTTCCTTATGGCATTCTGATTTATAGTGCTCAGAATAATACTCCATGCAATCTGCTGTCGTTTTGTGCCTAAGAAAAGATGAGACCTTGGAAAAGTTCATACCAAATGTTGTAATCATCTCTGAAAATACATCCTTTTCTTCCTGTGACCATTCGTTAAGTTTCGATCCCTGAAGCTCATCAGTTTCTGGCCCCTCATCAGACAAAACATTCTTCGGCAAAATCTTCCTAGGCTTCTGTACCATTTTAACAATTACTTTTTCCATTCTTGGTGGAACATCTTGAACCTTCGTAAATTTCATGCTACTTTCATCTGCTTCAAAACAGGATATTAGGAAAGAATAAATTAGAGAAAACAATGGTTGTGTATATGCATGGTTTGAAATTCAATAATATAGAATTAAAAGTAGCTGAAACAGTAATGATTTATGTACTACAATAGAATTGAAAAAAAAACTGAAAGCATAACAAATTTAATGATTTCAGTTATTTATTTTCACATGTAAAACATATATGCTCATGATGATAATTTGCTATAACTCAGCATATATCATTTTTTTGTTAAAAAATTAATTTCAAGCTAGCCAGTCAAATTTTTAAGTAATTTATCTATGAACAGCTGCTTTGAAGAACGTACCCATTAAGCAGTCAAGTTTTAGATGGTATGGGGAGCTAATGAAAGTCTCAAGGTTCCGCGCTATGCAGAACTATAATAACATATGTCATAGGGTATGTTTTAGTTTATAAATTACTGTACATTATAAATCAAGATCCTTATTACGGACTGCAAGTCATCATTTTTGGCCTGAGATGTTCTATTCCATGCATGTTAGGATTTATATGTGCAATTGATTCTTTCACCTCATGTTTATATAACAAGTGCAACAGTGAACATATGATGATAAACATGGCTTTATTTTTCATTCATTAAATCAAGAAGAGAGTATATATAGTAAGGTGGTACTGAAAGAATCATATATTTAAAACACAAAATCTTGGTTATCATAAACTAACTTCAAAGACTAATAATATACAGGAAGCATCAAAATCGCCTCCATCGAGTTCACTACACATCAAGCCAAACCAAATTTACAAATAGGCTACTATCTGGCCCAGTGTTGAAAATTACACCCATTATGATAATCCATTCTTTTCCATTGAATTCAAAACATCTCTAAATGGTATAAAATTGGCATATCATTCATAAGATGGACAAAACTAAGTAGTCATATTATATTCTGAGTTAAACCAATTAATGTCATATATCTCTGGATAGGTCAACTAATTTCCAAGCACAAAAGTGTATATGTACGTAGATCTCGGGCATCATCTCACTAAATTGGATGTCTTCTTTTTGCTGTTTTGGAATAGTGCTTGGAGCTAAAAGGAAATGCAATTGCATAGGTTTGTGACTTTCACCTCAAGGAATATGTTGCTGGAATAGTAGACATAAAACAGCACCAAAACCGGCATAAATTCTAAGGCATAATTAATCAATATATGACAAAATATTCACATCCAGGAACGCTTGAAGAAATAGAAGGACATAAAACTGGAGGAAGCACACCAGGAACCCAAAGGTATAACTAATTTTTTCTAGGTATCCACATCCAAAAATAAAAGAGCAAGCAAAAAAGTTTGTGGTGACGTAGTACTGTGTTAAGCATCTCTACAGTTCATGCATTATCACACTGTCACAAACGCATTGATAATATGACAAAGCTTTTTCACTTGCAAGTCAACGTCCAGTTACCTGGTGGTGCATCACATCCCTGAGAGGAAGAAGCAAGCGCAGACACTGCAATTGCCGTCATGCTGTTGTCCTCTGCAGCTTAAAATCACCCAAAAAATGTTGGTATAATCACAAAAACATCTGGTCGAGGTGTTATATTATATGGATTAGTTGAAAGTGTATAAATAAGTCACCTGGTGACGGGCTACCTTTGCGAGGGACAGCATACACTTTAGGGAAGATAATTCGAAGATCACCAATGCATCCTACAGGTAGAGATAGAAATAACAGTAATTTGGTAAACTCGTGAACATATATCTGGGCAGTAGCTATAGACTGAGAAGTATACTTTAGATAGGTCAATTTCCATGGAACAAAAGCAAATGCAATTGCATAGGTTTGTGACTTTTAACTCCAAAAACATATTGCAGGAATACTAAAACATAAAACAGTATGAAACCATCATTATTTCTAAGGCAAAATTAACCAACATATAGGTATATATCCACATACCTGCGTCATTGTTTTGAAAAACAAAACAAGAGCAAGCAAAGTCAGTGTTATAGTTCTTGTGGTGTACAGTTATAACATCTATTTATGTCATGAATCTTAAGTGCTTGTTCAATGTCAACAGTTGAAGCCATGCGTGGTATGATTAATGGATATGTCGAAACAGAATCAGCAAACTTGATCATTACATAAACATATTCCAAATAGAAACAATTCCTCAAGAACAAAAAAGAGTTTGCCAATAAGAATGAACTCGACACACATGCTTGCAACTCCTGAGGTCATTCATCATTACAAAAATATAAAACCATTCACCTCCAAAAGCAAGTTGTAGAGAATAGTATAGTAATACAGAAAACATGAGGAAAAGCATGAACAGAAGTTCAAAGATATATTAATATTCCAGCATCAGTCATACCGTACCCTTCCGAGAATGTATCGGACCACAAAATTACAAGAAAAAAAATAATATTCACATCCTTGAACACATGCAGAAATAGCAAGACACAAATCTGGAGGAAGCACCAGGAAGTCAGGAACTCAAAGGTAAAATTATTATTTTTTTCTCTGCATCCAAAAATAAAAGAGCAGCAACCAGAAATGTTTTTGTGGTGCAGTACTGTGTAAAACATCTATACAATTCATGCATCGTCACTGTCACAATCGCATGGTATAATATGATATGTATATGTATAGTGCACAGATAACTAGTAAAACTGGTTATTACATGAGATGACAAATCTTTGATGCATTACTACTGGCAACTTGCAAGTGAACATCCAGTTACCTGTTGGTGGATCACATGAACTATGAAAAACCCTAATAGCAAAGACAACCCCTGCATTACTTCTGATCCTACTATGTTAACAGGTGATGCATCTGTACAGCATATATGATCTCAATGCAGACATGGAAAATCCTACAAAGGACAGCAGTCCCTGCATTGCGGCAAATATCGGCTACAAAGGACAGCAGACATGGAAAATCCTACAAAGGGTTCAGCCTATCGGCTGAGACACAAATATCGGAGGGGACCGATACAAACAAAAATCATGAAAATCGGTGAAAACCGGCTGAAATTTCGGTCAAAATTTTCAAATTTTAGCGCAGATTTGAAAAAAAAATTGAACTAAATGGAACCGAAATTACCGGTATGTACATTTACCGGAGATCACCAATAGAAACGAAAATCGCGTTTTTTTCGTTGAAAACTGGCCGAAATTCTGAACCCTACATGCCAATTGCTTCTGTAGTAAGAGATGATGGTCTTATACAGCTACTGAGGGCTTCAGAAGCAATGTATAGGAACTCAGAAAATATGATGATAAGGTCAAAAGTAAGAAGGGGAATCCTGTGCAAAGTGACTTCTCAGAAGGGTAAAGGTATCATCCCAAGTCCTGAAGTGAACGATCAGTGCACCTCCGATGCAGATCTCGAATGAAGCACCCAAAACTTACCATCTGCCTTCAAGTTCTGGTAATCAGCTGCAGGTGAGGGGCGATGTTTGCGAGAGAAACGTGCATGCACTTTAGAAGGGGAAGCAGCTTTTTCAGTCAAGCTGCCTATGCCTCCATTCTTCCTAGTAGGATCCCCGAGGTCTCCTGCAGGGTGGAAATTCACAGCAATTTCATAAATAAAACTCATAAAAACATGCCTGGCCGGCATAGGACAGGTGTTATATATTGTATACCGGCAAGTTTACATGTTGTCACCTGTTAGTGGACGACTAGACCCCGTGGAGAACAATGCAGGCGCAGTAGTAACATGGGAAACCCTCATTTCGGCCATGTCGTCCAAGCTGTTATTGTCACCATGACCTTTGCTTCCTACAGGTACACAGGAGGGAAACCAAAGAGATTTGTTAAGCACAGAAACACAATTTCTACAGACAAGCAGCGCATAGAGATCGATGTCATATATACTGGTAGGGTTTTAGTTTGTATGGCTTCACCTAGTGGCGGACTTGATCCGTGAGAAGAAGCAGGTTCACCAGTGGCTCCATCATGAGCTACAAGTTTATGTGTAGTCTCATCATCCTTCTTGTACCGACGATTCTCATACTTTGCAAGGCCCTGACCCCAGCCAAGGCGAGTCTTCTTCCTAGCGGCGGCCTTAGCCTCTTCCTCAGCATCAGCATCTGCGGCCAAAGCAGCCTTTGCTGAAAGCAGCCTCTTTTTTGCCATGAAGACATTCAACCCTAGCACATCACCCTGGTCATCATGCCTGTGAGCCATGCTCACATCGACCTCAGAACTCTTCATGGGTGCTGGTGGATCTAGTGGCAGCAACCTCTTCTTGTCAGTGGCTGATGTGCTGCTGCCACCCAAGCCTACTAACACATCGACGACATGGGAATCTTTCACCGGATCTGACACGGGAGGAGTCATCGCATGGGAGCTTGGTGATGACGAAGCAGGTGGTGGAGGAGTCGGGTCCCTCTTCTCCGAGGGAAGAGGAACAGGAACTGGAGCCTGCAGTTGCGCAGGTGGCTGGCTTGAAGGGTCGGAGCCTAGCAGTCCAGGGCCACCATGCTGGCGTGGTGCGCTGAAGCCGTGACGACCACCCCTTCCTCGTTGTGCGTGACGACCACGACCCCTTCCTCGTTGTGCCCCTGCCATGGGAGCACGACCTGCGTTCATGACAAGATCGATGACCTAAAGTCAGCAAGAGAAACCTTCTTGACGGTGGTCATATACGCATGTATATATAAGCACACTACTCAAGGAGATGGACAACACATGCATGTAGATCGAAGAAAACATGTAGGATCGGAGTATGTATTATATCAAAAAAATTTCTATGCAAATATATCGAAACACAGAAAATAATACTATGTGCACATAAGAGATCCACATCTCCTTGCATCGAAAACCCCCAAAAAGTGAAAGCTAAACGCATGACAATACTCGCTCCCCATAGATCCATCGAAGAACTACTTGCACAGGGAAGAAATATAACTCCTCGCAAAAAAAGGGAATAAATATAATTCTTTTTCATTTAAAATAAAAAAAGATGCACCTAATGGAACTGAGGAGCTGGAATAAGGAGCTGGAACAGGGCCTTGTTGTTGGTTTGGAGGATTCCAGCTATACTCTACACCAAATCCATAGCCATAGTACGGCAATGGCAGGAACGTGTTGGTGTATGGATCATAGCCATACGGCCCTGGATGCGGCCATTCCAGTGGCAGCTGATGACCACCCGACCCATCCATTTCAGATCTGTCACACGCACGATCCACAGATCGCACAAACCCACGAGCTAGCAACAGAAAGCAGACAGGCCACAAACCTGCAGATTGCTGCTTGGAATTCTCGATCGATCTGCAGAGATCCTCTCGAGAGGATGTACGATCGAGAATTTCTTGCAGATCCCAAAGCTAGGCGCTCTAGGCTGGGACTGAGAGCAACACAGTCAAAGGGTGTTGCGGACCTGTGTCACTGGTGGTGGAGAGAGGAGAAAATGGTTAGAGTGGGCGCAGGAGCCTGCACGAGAACCCCGCTCCTCCCTTTTGTAGGCAAAAAAGGTAGCCCCTAGGTTAGGTGGGGTCAGGCTTTCTTTCATACATGGTTTTGGTATTTAATAATGTGATATCTGTACCAGATATCATCTATCCTCAAGATATACTAGTATTAAATATTTTTCCCAGTGCCATATCAGGCCATGTTTAGTTCCACCGAAATCTAAAATTTGGCACTATGTTAAAAGAAAATTCTTTATCACATCAAACTTGTGGTACATGCATGGAGTACTAAATGTTGACGAAATCAAAAACTAATTGTATAGTTTGGTTGTACTTTGCGAGACGAACGTTTTGAGCCTAATTAGTCAACGATTGGATAATTATTACCAAATACAAATGAAATGCTACAGTGCGATACAGTGTACCTGGTTTTCAGGCGGCGCCAACTTCGGCCGGAACTAAACGCGCCCTCAGCAGTCTTGGCCCTTGGTTCCATTTTAAATTTCTTTGTTAATGCCAGCTAAAAATGATATTGACAGCTGTAGTGTGGTGAAAATGTATGCCAGCCTTGTTTTTCATTTTTATTTTGTATTTGTATTTTATTTTTCATTCTTCATTTATTTGTTTCCTCTGGAACCACTACGTGGCAGGATACCGCTGTTCCCAGCACCTTTAGTTTTTGGGAAGCAACAAGAGGGCTGCGCCATCCATCCAAAGAGCTACACGCACTGCCGCCACATGAGAAGCATGTATGCCTGGGGGGGTGAGGGTGCCCAGGAATTGAGTGAAACAGTCCCTGGAAATACGTACAGGAAGCTTCCGCGAAAGAAACTAGAGATGACCATCACCACCTTTATAACTATAATAACGCCCGGCCAACACCTTGGCTATACCAAGTGTGCGCCAGCCTAATGACTGTACGTTTCGAGACGACCGCCCACAGCACTGTGTGGTTCACTCCTGCAGCACTCTAATCGATCGTCGTTTCGTGGCTCCATCGACCACCGATAAGGATGGTGTGATAGTTTTCCTTAAGTACTAAGTTTTCCTTCAAAACTGAAAGTTGCCTTTTTTTTTCTCACCACCAATAGACCAGATGGCAGGAATAATTAATAAGCTCCAAGGATTCTATCTATTACGACCTTGTTTGAATGTAGTTGGATTCGTATCAATCCATACAAACATATCTTAATACATGTGAATTAAGATGAATCTGACTATATCTATATAAGGCCTATATGTTTTTTTATCACACTCTTAGGCCCTGTTTGAAAGTCTGGTTTTGTGTCAAAAACTAGTGTAAAATACCAGCCCACAAATTTTCCAGCCTAGACATGAAAACGCTGCTTGGATGGCCTGTAAAATAAATAGGCCCAGACCGGTATTTAGCCTTTACACCCGGAAAAAAATAATCATCTCATTAGCCCACGATAAAAATACGACAGAAGTCGGGCGGCTCCGTCCTTGCTCATCGTCGTCCACCTCTCGACTCTTCTCATCGCTCGCCCTTCCTCCACTCAATGAACCATGATTCCTTTTGTCCCTCTCCATATCCTCTACATCTCGATTCCCCTCCTCAATTCACACATCTACGCCGGACTCGATGTGCGCTCCCCACGAGTTTGATCCACGTTACTGCTGGCCGGGATCTGATCTACATCGAGCCTGTGCAAGGGGAGACAAGGCTGCGGCAGCAGGGCTGAGTCTGTGTTGGGTGCTGCAGCGAATCAGCACCGCTAGCTGGCGCAGTACAACTTTGATTCTACATGTCTAATGGTGCACCGAGGACCCACGGTCAGGATGACGACGACGAGGCTGGTAAGCTTGTCAAGCAATCGATCCCATGCAGGCGACAGGCGGCGGCGAAGCTCAGTTACAGCGAGGCTGTCGGGTCTGTTGATGTCGCTCAGCTGCCGGTGACGAGGCTGGTGAGCGGTTGCAAGTTTGTATCTCGTCCTCCTCTGACTGCCTTGTTTTGTGTTCTTTGTTTTTCCCCTATTATAGCTCAGAAGCATGGTTTTCTCGATCGACAATATGCTTCAACAAGTAGCAGCAGGCCATGATTTGGCAATCGGACCGCACCAGCAGAAGTATAATCACATGATCTTGCATTTTTCTTCATTTTTCTCTGTATCCAACCTATGATGTCAAATGTCAATCGTTTCACAAGGCTGAGCTGCAGAGTTAGTTTCTAGCCAAACAGCAGATCACAAGCGGAAATAGTTACAGGGGATTCCTTGTGCACGAGGGATTACATGTGCTTAAATTTTCATCTGTAGAAATTTACTAAGTTGTCAAACAGCGCCTTAGTTTTTTCCTTGTTTAATTTGGCGGAAAAAGGCCTACATGGTGTATGTCTTGGAGACATGTACGTGTATATATTCATCTACCAAGGTCGTCAAGTAGTTGGTTAAAGTCCTGCATCTAGGGTGCATCATCCTTATTAGCTTGTCGTCCATGATTCCTATCATCCCATATGGTGTAGCATCACTGGACCAATGAGTAGACTACACTACTATATATGCATAATTAGAATAGTAGTTATGTAAGCACAACTATTTTTGGTGGAATATTTGGAAAGAAAGAAATAGAAGAACCTTCCAACAAAAAACTCTACAACCAAGACAAGTGGCTTTGCTATGCAAGGAGGACATTCAACAATATGATTTGGGGTCAAATAGTACTGAAAGCTTTCACTAATCTAGTGCTGATGTTGGTTTTTCTGGTTCTCGATCTAGGCGTATGGTTGGAGGGCCGTTTTCTTCATGGTTGTTGTTGTTCTTTATGTAATTGTGCTCAGAGGTTCCCCTGTGTTAGCCTCTCCTGTGTAAGGATGTTAGTTGGTACTTTGTAGATATGGGCTGTTTCAGGGGGTCTGGTATTGTAAATATTTTGTAATTTTCTTTTGCTTCTTTTGCTTTCCTTTGTCTAATAAAATGAACAACAAAGCTTTCGCCGCCCCTTTCAAAAAGAATAGTAGTTATGTAAGCAAGCCTTACCTTGAGGGATGAAAATTGAAGACCAGAGATATAAATAAAGAAATTGAGCGTAGATAAATATCCCAAAGGATTAGGATGCCTTTTTTAGGCCATTTTTTTCAAGATATCAATGTTTGACATATATAGTGGTGAGACAGCTTTCATACCAAGCTCATAGCATGACAACGACCATGTACCTCTATTGGCCAGCTTTGGGTAGGCCCCAAATGAGTTTAGGGCCTGAAAAAAAAAATACTATTTTGACCTCGAACATAACTTCTATAGCATGTAGTTAGCCAGGTAACATGCACTCACGCTAGAAGATCACCGATTACACACGTCCTGAAAAATATGTGGCTTCCTTTTTATATGACAAGAGCTACCACTCTATAATACTATCCTACTTTGTTTGACTTATCTTGGTGTCCCTCGACTCCCTCTCCTCTCTCCCTAAAACAGATTCAAGACAGAAGGACAAGGGCTTGGCGGAGGCGATCATGGCCACTAGCGAGAGCACCGTGATCAACTTCTCTCTCTCTCTCTCACCCACTGTTTTACCATGTTATTGGCAATTCAAGATTTTTTTGTGAGGATAATTTCTTAGAAAAAGTTATGGCAAGAAATCCTTTAAATACTTTCTCCAAATTGTGATACTGTTTGTATTTTTATCCTTTTATGATTTTTTATCAGAATTTCTTCATGTTTTTCATGAAAATGTTTCTCAAAATATTTTGCTTACATTTTATTGATTCTTTTCTTATCTATTTTTCCTCAAGATAAACTCATCCCTCTTAAAAGAGATGAGTTCCTTAACCAACCAGATAAGGGAGAGGAACCCGTTAAAGGGAATTGTCGTGAAGCCATCAAATCATGTGCTAAATGAGGCTTGCGTCATGGCCTAACTAGAAACACCGAATAACGCAAATATTTTTTTCACATCATTTTCCCTTAGCGGCGAATGATTGAGTATAACCTAAGAGGATGATGTCATACAACTTAAGTACGTCCATATTTGAGGAAGTGACATTTTGAAAAAGTGACAGTTTAATCATGCCCCCTCCTAAGGTTGATTCTTGGGAAATACCGTCCGAAGACATGGCTGCTTCGTGAAATACCTTCATAACCTTAGTCTACTTTATATTTTGTAGCCTTAATCTCACTGCAATTAGATTTTTAAAGTAGAAAGGAAAATTGTGAAAAGCCACATCTCCTACAATCTTGAAGTCGTTCCTTGCAAATTACTTGGGTGTTCTACTGTCTTTCTGTCGGGGTTATGATACCCCGGGTATCTCAAGACACCGATTAGTTAGTCGCTCAGGCGGCCCATGACAAACAAGCTAGTACAAGCCTAAGCGACCGAGGTCCAACTAAGCTACAAAGGCCTGGGCCAAGCGCTGAGAAAGGGAGTCGGCCAGGACCTCCTCCCTCTCCCTTCACCTACGCTGCCTAGCTCCGCACAACCTCTCCTCCGTCCCGACCCCCGGGAGGGATGGAGAAGGGTCGAGCTCCACCAAGTACACCTACTCTGACTAGGACAGACGCGCACTGTGGTAGAACCGACGAATTTATAAGAGCACAAGTACAATGGCAACCACCGGAGTGATCGCACTATCATACTTGAGCCCATATAAACCCGGTAGTCCATCGAGTATTACGAATGATCTCGAATAATCTAACATACAATCAAGATCGTACATGATTCAACATACAAGCCATATATTACATAAGTTCACAAGTAGTTCAACATACATCGGAGTACGAAAAGAGTTATTACAACCCAAGTTCAAATGTAGTCGCAGAAGCAATATAGTTTTAAAACTAACATCACACACCTTTGTTTAAATACATGCCAGTTTGTGATTGAGTTCAACAAAAGCATCATAGGTAAGACAACATAGAAGAGCCTTGCCCACGGCCTTAATCCTCCTCCACGTCGGGAGAGAAGCAATTCTTGCAGTACCCATGGAGTGGGAAATAAACCCTAAGTATGAGAAGGTACTCAGCTAGACTTACCCATCATAAACAAAAATAAAGTGACACCAAAGATCATGCAAGGCTTTATAAGTGGAGCTAGCTTGACAATATTTTGCATAAAAGACACTAGTTGAGCTATACATTTTATAATTCGGTCCAAAGTTAATTGTAGCTATTCATCTCTATATTAGCATCTAACCTGTGCCAAACATGTGATATATAATTATGTAGCATAACAATAATAACCATAGCCAGTGTAACATTCCCATGTTCATCATAACCATCAAATTCCATAGTCCAGTTACTACGATGCTGGAGCTAGTCGAGTTTCTCACTATCCGGAGAGACGACGATTCAAATCGGTTGCAACCAGCTGGGCAGTATTCCTAACACAAACCCAGGCCCACCAGCCATGGTAGCCTTAGATCACCTTTGGTACAACTTAGGTGCACATATTGCAGGTTCGATCAGCGCCGCACAATCAGGGACAACCCATTGCTAGGACGGTCAGGCCTAGCCTGCCCTTGGGCTCACGTCTGGCTCCCCACACATCCTTACTACCATCTAGAGTGTGCACTTTTACAGAATGGGGCCTGGCCTGAGTTGAGCTACTCAGCTTTATGGTTGGAATGAGTTATCCGGCCAGCTAATTGAGAGACATGCGTCAATCTCGACAGAAGTGCCAACAACGGTACGATCCTTAATCGACACCGACGGGATCAACATAGCCAACCCAACACCATTTGCATATAAAATCCCACCCTATATCCAGTTAGATAATACCCCATGATTGTTTTCCATGATAGCAAATATAGCCAACCGTGCTCTGGTATCCACCTATATCTTGCAGGTGACAGGAAATCACCCGACTTCTACCAAGCTAAGCATTGCTAAGCATATGTTCGATCCTAGACCTACATAGGGTTCAAGGTATATTTCTAGACAAGGTAGTTCTGTGCATTAAGTGTTTCCAATCAACTCTTATAACCTAATGCATCAAACATAAAGGACTCAAGTGATATTTATTAAAACATAGGAGGCTTAGAATGCTCTGGGGCTTGCCTTTTAGAAAGGATGTAGGCCTATGATCTGGGCACCTCTGATAATTCCTTTGGGGCATGCTCTTCGCTTTCTGGAGCTACTTGCTGTAGTGCCTCCTGGTCCTCTTCTTCCACTGCCTCGAATTCCAACAGCGTTATTCCCTCCGGCGATCCTATATGTATGAAGGTATAGATAAATATAGCAAATGCACAAGGGATGAAGTGCAAGTATGGTAGGACAAAATGCATATGCATTTTAGCAACAACATAACAAGATGATGTCAAGATTACTTTGCTTTATTTGAGTAAGCGCATATCTCGTCTCTAGTAGATAACTTTTAGTTTACGAAGTAGGTGCATATCTCTTATCTAGTAAAGTAACATACACTCTCCATGTTCTAGCAACTTAAGATAGAGTTGCTCATCATCATTAAGATGTCTATCACCTGCAGCTAGCAACTTCTCTTAATTAGCCTAATCATGCAATTGAATTATAGAGCAATAAATATATAATTGCATACATCCAATCAAAATGTGTCACAACCAACTGTACCAACAGATTATATACATCACAAACATGTTGAAAGTCATAATGGTTGGACCTAAATCAATTGTATATAAGTCTTTATTAATTTATTTAATTTGGATGAAAATTGGAACTACCACTTATAGTGCACAAAAATTCTGGAAAAATTACAGCACCTCATACATGCTCACAAGAGATTGGTGTTAAAATTTCCTGCCATTTGGACAAGTACAACAACCTCTACAAAAATGACAAATTACATGCTTTATAGCCACTTAAATATACTTAGCATAGTGAAAAGTGTCAAGCAACAGATTTACTATTTTTCTTACATTCCCTATACTACCATAACACTGTAGAAATTATTTCATGCCCATAAGTTACATAAATCTACCACAATTAATTTCACAAGAACTAGCATTTAATTAAGCCAAAATAAGAATTTATTTTCCAAGCATGTTAACTGTAAGTTTAACATTTTTCCTACCTCTAGCATGATAAAACAATTGGAATCACATTTTTAGCATCTCCCAAACTCAAGTTATGCATTTTTCAAGATTAATAGGAATAAACAAGATAATTTAAACATGGTATAAAACTGTAGCACATTCCAAGTTTCATATTTTTAACAGGTAGTACTCATCATGATGAATCCAACAAAATTTGGTTCACTCAATTTTGACACTCCTAGTTCCAAATATGAATTTTTGAATTTTGTATTCAATTTCTAAAAACAAATAAAGGAAAACATTCAAATCTGAAATCGCTACGCGCACCCAGTGCACTGCACCCAGAGGCGCTGACAGCTGGGACCCGAGGTGAATGGGCCCCTCATGTCATACACACATGGAGCAGAGGTGGCGGTTGACCGGCCATAGCTCGCCGACGGTGAGGTCTCTAGAGGCGCGGTCATCACCATCGTACTCTCCACCTCCGTGCGCATCTATTGGAGGGGTTGGTCAGCCATGGGGCTCACTAGAGCTAGCCTGACGAAGGCCATGGTAGATGACAGAGGTGTGCTACGGCGTCATTGCCGTCTTCGACAATGCCAAGCTCGCCTAAGCTTGGTTGAGGCTCTAGTGAATCCTAAGGAAGCTAGGGTTAGGGCTTAGGGCTATGGTGGAGCGGCGGTGAGGTCTGGCCGTGTGCGCGGAGCTTGGCGGTGCCCAGTGCATGACGGCGGCGCTTGCCATTCCGATGAGGTGACTACCGATGACATGCACTCATCCTAGGGTTAAGGTACTAGAGCTGAAGGCAGTGCGAAAACAAGCACAAGAGGGAGAGAAGGGGGACTAGTTAGGTTTGGCTATGGCAAGCTCGTGCTCACGACCATAGCGGGTGCGCACGGCGCAGACACGCGTTTCGGTGTCGACAAGGTGGTAGCGGTTCAACGAGCTATGGCACTAGCTTCTAGGACCTATGGCAAAGACAAACCGAGGGAGAGGGAGGTCGGAGAGGCACTGGTTGGGGCCGGCCACGGGAGAGCTCGAGCTCAGCGGTGCTCTATGACCTTGGCGGTGATGGCGGTGACGCAATGTGGCCTCACCTGAGCTCGGGGAGCGCTGCTAGCAGGTTAATGGTGTAGCGCGTGAAGCAGCAGAGCTAGGGACATGACGAATCGAACGGCGGGGCTGCGGTGGTGGCGTGCTCAGTCGGCAAAGGCACAATGGCGACGCTGCTGCTGCTTTGCTCCGTCCTAGAGCGGTGCGTGGGCGAGAGAGAGCGAGAGCGAGAGTGAGTGCGAGGGGGTGTGGGTGACCAAGTGCCCTTCCCTTTGGTGCGGCGGGGTGGCCGGCGCCAGCATACGTACGCCACGCGATAGCCATGGCCTATGGCCGGTCAGCCACTACTGCTGCTCGGTCGGCCGGTTTAGATCGGCGAAGAGCCGACTGACAGAGCAACTTTGAGCCCTTGTATCTCCCAAACTAGTTTGATTTAGTGAAAACTTCATTAATACGAAGTGTAGAGCTACATGAGTACTCCAACTTTGCTTAAGGAAGTGTGGTCTAATTAGAGATGGTTTGCAAACTAAAAATCACCAAAGTCAGCTACATGAAAACTGTAAGTCAGCCTAGGACTTAGAAAAATTTCCAAGTTTCAAAATAGCTGCAAATTGAAAATTGTGAGCTCTATTTGACCAACTTAGGCACTGATTGAGCCCTTAGCCCTTAAACAAAGTTTGTTCTACATGACATGAACTACAACTTTTATTTAGGGCCCACTGCCATGCAAGCTCTCTAAATAATTAGTCAAGTTAGGTCAAACAATCAACTTAATAAAGACATTCCTAGCAATACTAACACTTAGAAGCATTTTTGGACCAACTCATGAATACAAACTTGATTCCATTTTCCATCCTAAGTGTGTCTAAGGTGTTTTAGTGACCAAACAACAATCACTTCCATTAGCCAAGCATGATCACAAGCATATACATGTATAATTAAGCACCACATGTGATAACATATAGTGAATGAAATGAAATTTCATATGCTAATGCTCATGAATGAATGGGTGATGCTTATGCTCATGTAAATGCAAGTGCAAAGTGCAAGCTTAACACTAGGGTGTTAGATGCTCCACTTAGTCTGCTCGAACTGAGGGGATAGCTATCCCTCGGTCTAGAGAAATGCCATCCCTACGCCACGCTGCACAGATAAGACAACACTGCCAGGCTGTGACGATAGGTACGATTAACCACCGTCCAAATATAGCCTGATAGGATGGGTGTATGGCCCCACCCACCATGATATGGGGCTCATGACTATGATCTTTACTTCCAAGACCAGCCGAGCCAACGAAGGCCACGACCTCGGTGCTCGGGATCATGGCCGCCGGCTCAACGATCAACAAGACAACCGACGACCCCGGAGCGTCTACCTACTCCTGTACGATGCCCCTAGGAGACCATGAGATGATGACAAAGGCCACGATGAGACCATGTCACACATGATAGTTGGCAAACCACCACTATGCCAATAGTGTCGTCACGGCCGGTACTATGGCACCACGCCACCCCATGCCACGATGTGGGCATAAGACCATGACGACAACCACGTTCAAACGTACATTGACGCCAAGACAAGACAACCTTCCTAGAAAGCCAAGATAGCTAGTCCCCCCTCCCTCAGGCTCATGACCGCCCGGTCGGGAGAACCTAACTCTTTGTACGTGACCTGGCCCGGGACTCTATATAAGGGCAGCCAGGGCACCCCTCCAAGGTATAGATGTATAGACAGACTCTTGAGACTTCATTTGGGCAGTCCCTCTCCACTCTCCTACCTCTTCCACTCTTCTTGCATACCCCATTGTAAGAACTTTAGAGCATTCAACCGAGGAACATGCACTCAATCTTTCTCTGAGACTGGACGTAGGGCTCCAGCCTGAACCGGTATAATTCCTTGTGTTTTTGGATGCTACCATCATCTTCCTGGAGCAATGCAATAGTTGTATAATTTCACTCATTGGGTGATAAACACTAACAGTTAGCGCGCCACATAGGGGACAGTCGCACACTCTCTTTGTTTAGAAGTGTCGGTGTTTTGTAAAGTAGACTAGTAAATTTATACGATTGTCATGGTACTCTAGGAACACGATGGTAGCATCCAAATGGCACAAGGATTTATATTGGTTCAGGCCAGAGCCCTACGTCTAGTCTCAGAGATGATCGAGTGCATGTTCCTCGCTTGAATGCTCTGATGTTCTTACAATGGGGGTTGCAAGAATGGTGGAAGAGGTTGGAGAACTAGAGCTAGGAGATGGACTGCCTGAAGGGAAGCTCCAGGAGTCCTACTTCCATGGAGAATGAGTAAAATGGTAGAGGATCTATGAAGATGGTGCCCTGGCTATCCTTATATAAAGTTCAAGGCCAGGGCATATACAAAGAAGGAGGTTCTCCCGACCGAAGGGTCATGAGCCTGAGGGAGGTCTTAGCTAATTTGGCTTACAAGCTATGCCATCTTGCGGTCCACATCCGGGCATGGTTGTCATCACGGTCCTATGGCCACATCATGGCATGGTGTGGCGTGGTGCTACTATGTCGGCAATGGTGGCACTGTAGGCACAGTGGAGGTTCGCCAGCCATCCTATGTGACGTGGTCTTTGCCATGGAGTTCGTCATCACCTCCTAGTTTCTTCGGGCATCATACAGGAGTTGGTAGCTGCAATCAGGTCATCAATTGCCTTGTTGGCCAGAGGAGCTGAGGGCCATGATCCCGATCATTGGGGTCGTGGCTTCCACTGGTCCGTATGGCCTCTAAGTCAAGGCCTTCGTCGTGGATCCCATCCCATAGTGGGTGGAATCATACATGCATCTTGTTGGGCCATATTTGGCCCGTGGTTATCATACCAGTTGTCACCGTCTTAGATGGTGTTGTTGTTGTCTAAGCTACGTAGTGTAACACCTCGGGTGTTTAAACACTAAAACTGCCATGTCATCATATGCATTGCAAAACATTTGGTCATATTGAAAACTTTGATATGCATTCACTAAAACAAGTTTACATTTATGTTATGAGTGTTGCCTTGTATGATTTGGATCGAGTTCAAAGATTTGTTGTGATGTGGATTTCCGAAAACCCTGATTTCCAGTGATTTGTTTTACCCCGAAAACCCATTTCAAAATCAAAGTACATTTTGGGGTTGAGCCTTAAAGCAAAAATGTAGAGTTTGTTGAGTTGTACAAAGTTTGTTTTTGGAGTTTTCAAAGTTGTTTAGAAAAATTTGAAGTAATTTGAAAAGGCGAAATGTACTTAAAGTGTCCCCTTTTGGATTCAAATTTGCATTTCAAAATGTAGACCGAATTTGGGTTTGGGTATAAAAGCAAAGTTGTAGAACTTTGAATTTTGAACAACTTTTGTTTTTGGAGATTTTTGAGTTGTTACACAAATTTGGGAGTAATTTAGAAATTTAGACCAATGGCAATTATGTAATTATGTGGAACAGTGCTCGCTGCCTAAGCTACACCGCCGGCGACCTTCTGCTTGCTTCCAGGCACGGTCGTGGCCGTCTTTGGCATTGCGTTGGCGTGGAGGGGGCTCCTGCGTGGCTTCCTTGTGCTTCTGAGCTGCGCTATAAGAGCTATACCGTCGCCGTTCTTCGCCGTTTTCCCTGCTCTGCTTTTCTCGTCGCCACTGCCCAACTCCGGTGAGCCCGTGTCATCGCCGTAGTGTTTTTCCAGTCGTAGCAACGCCTTTCATCGCTTCGCTAGTTCCTTACACGCCTAGCCAGCCAGCTCTGGTCGCCTGATTCCGCTGAGAACCGCCGCTAGCAGCCTTTCTTCCTCGTGGTCGGCAGCATCTCCGTCGAGCGTGCTTCGCCGTGGCCAGAGCTCCATGGTCTGTCTCTGCTCGTGCTTGGCATGCCGTCAGCTTCGCCATGTTGCCGTGATGCTGTGTGCTCGGTTGTTTGACCATTTTGTCCACCGCAGCCACTGGAGCGCCGCCATCACCGTTGTTTGCACCGCCGTGGCTGTGGTGATCGTCGACCAACATCTACGTTGATCCTCTGACCCTACTCCTTGCTCCATCGTGTTCGGGGTGAGCCACTGATCCTTTCTAAGCGCTCTGTTTGATCTCTACCAGTCTGGTTTCGCCAGCGTAGTGTAGCCACTTGGCCATGTCTGCCATGGCCGGCGTTGAGCTAGTATAGAGCTGTAATCAGTTTAAGTAGGGACATCAGTAGGTGCGCCTAGTCATGGTGAACGTGTTGGTGTCTTCGCCGTCGCCGTTGGTCTCACCGTCGATGAGATGTCATCGGTCAGCGCCGTCGCCGTCATGGTCAAAGCGGGAGGTCGGGGATGATATGTGGGGTCAACCTGTCAGCGACTGTATAGTTGAAAAAATAAATTTTCTCTTTTTCAGAATTGTTTGAATAGTACTGTAATTTGTTATTTTTGTGTAGATTTATTTAAAGCTCCAAAAATTATGAAAATTTTTGTGTGACCTCTCTATGATGAATACTATTTAGGAAAAATATGAAATGTTGTTTTTAAGTACTTTTTGAATGTGATAAAAATTGCTCAATTAATTAATAAATGAGTTTCCATGATTTTTCTAGGCTTATTTGTTTATCCAAAAATTATGAAAATTGTTTTGCCACTTAGTTATTATGTGATGAACCTTTATAAAACTTTTTAAGTTAATTGGAACAAGTTGATTTATTTCATAATTTTGGGTTTAATAATTAATTCATAAAAGCAAATAGTAATCTTTAATGATTTAGGTTTTGATTGAATTTTTGGATTGTGTGATGACCTTGGGTCATTAGTTGGTAATGATCTTTGGCAATTGATGTTAGTATTATGGAAAGGTTTAGTTAGTTTGACTTATAACTATACCGCGAAGGAAAGTTGTATTCAAGTTGTTAACTTTTGCATCCATCATCGAGCATCATATTTTGTATCTTGCATCATGTTAAACATGGCATTGTTACTACGTGTAGTGAACGAAGGTGAGCACATGGTAGTTAATCAAGTAGTTGAGGAGGTTGATCCGTCTCTGGAGGTTGGATTTGATATCGGTGGAACGACTCCGGAACCGGACTTTTCCGTCAACAAAGGCAAGCCCCGGATGCATTTAAACCTACCTTGTGTTTTACAAATTAATTTTTCTTTTGCTTTTCTTTACTGCATTAAGTGATTAGGAGTTAAGTGAAAACCTAATTGATGCATTACCAACCTTGTTTTTCCATATCTACTTGTTAACCGTTTTAATTCGTACATGGCTAGTTATGCTTAGTCATGCTTAAACAAATAAAAGTCGGGTGATTACCTGTCACCTACGAATTTTAAATGGATCTTTGGTTACGCTTGGTTATTTATGTTATCATGAGATATGGGAATGCGGAGTAATAAATCTAGACCAGGCAAACTCGGTGTAGGGGAGCCACAAGACATGGAGGTCTTGTGAGCGGGTTCTTTTCGCCTGTGTCGATTAAGGCCCGTACCGTTGTTGAACCGCATGAGGTGAGACTTTGTAGTACTAACCACATACTCCGCTAAGCCTTAACTTGGCTATTCTATCATGAGAATGGCTACTCGCGCACTGGGAGTGGAGAGATGGTGGGAATAGCGTGTACCCACGTGGCAATGGGCTGGATTGGTGGAGTACTGTATTCTCGGGTGGCGCGGACCCATTCTTGTTTTAGAGGATCTGAGGGTAGGTTGATCTATGTAAGTCGGGGACCTACATATGTCGTGTGGTCTGGAATCCCCAGCTGGGTTTAATCGGTTCGAATCGTCGTTGCTCCTCGGTTATGGAGACTCACTTCTCTATTCATCATCGTAGTTAAATAACTGAAACTTGAGGATGGTTTGTGAAGGTGTTGGTTATGAAGTTTCATGATCTCAATATGGATCATGTCAGCTTTGTATATGATCTTTATGAAGTTTTAAATGTTGATATAAAGAATTTTGTTAAAGAGCTTTTACGCAAAAGAACTTTGATTATTGCTAAAGCCATACCTTGAATCCCTGAGCCTGCATTCCTGAGTTCTCTCAGTTTCTATTTTCGGTTAAGTCTTGTTGAGTACTTTTGTACTCAGGGTTTGTTGACCCTTGTTGTAGGTGAGGCTCATGAGCAGATCTGTTTTGGATCATGCTGCATGACTATTGTTCAGTGCAATGATGATAAGTAAATGCGTGGCCCTTGGGCAGGGCAATCCATTTGTGTGTTTGTATTATGTTATAATGCAACTCCACTACTACATTTTGTAATAATTATCAAACTTAGTTGTAAGGTTTGAAACTACTATTTTGTAAACTATGTTATTGTAAGACTTCCGCTGATTTACTCTGGTGTAGATATTTGAATAAATGTTGTAATACTACAATGACTCTGTAATGTGATCCTGCTCATAAATCATGGATGATTCGGGGTTCCCTGAGGACACCCGACAGTCTTCTTAAGTTACCGGGAATATATGCATAGATGTCAAAGGTCGTTGGACAGTGATAGGTGCATGTGGGCCCTATAATTTAGGAGGTTCTGCCACACGTAGCGTAGGGATGGTGTCTGACCAAACCAAGGTGACCGTTGTCCCTTCAGTGCTTGCGGTGTCAGTGCGGTGTGCCTACTCTTGTCAGAGCGGGCACGTTTGGCTGTGCTTGACCTCTCCCCATTCATCCCAGGGGTCGAGACGGTAGATAGGTCATGAGTCTCTTACATGTCGTGCGGCTAAGGTAGGAGGAGGGGTCGTGGCCAACCCTAGCCTTAGCGTCAGGCCTATTCTACTTGGCTTAGCTAGGCCTTGATCGTTCGGGCCTTTGCTAGCTAATGTGTAATGGGCCGCTCATCCTATTAATTAATCGGTCCCTTGAGACACCCGAGGATTATAACCCCGACAGTAGCCCCTGAGCCTTTTTGTGATTATGAAGTGATCGTGAAAGCGCTGTGTTGCATGCATATCAAATGTGGGTTCATAGAACGTGGCTTGTTCGAGATTGGTCGCTCGACCCCTTGTGGGCTAGTGCGTTTAATGCGGTAGGTGACATTATATTCTGCCCCATCAGGATGTCTTGACGATGTGGTATGTGACTGTTGAGCCCTGCTGTGTTAGTGTGCTACGTGTTGGGGTTTGTGACCTAGGTGGGGTCGAGTGGTCTCGTTGATGCTGTACCGGCCCTGCCATTGGGAGGGTCTCGATTTCCTTGACCTCACGCAGGCATCTGCCATCGGCTGTGGCTTCCTGTGGTGTGCCACAAGGCGCGAGGGTCCTAGGCTGCTTAGTCCACCCTTGATATGATAAATAGGGATCTTCCTACCATTTGAACCACCTCTAACCATGTCTATGTATTGCTTTTAGCCCTTTTGCGAGGCTAAGTTTGAGTAAGGAGAAGAGGGAGAATTTTAAAGAGAACCGTGACCCTCATAGGATGCATTGCCATCCGGTTGAGGATGGAGAACCTAGGGCTTAGGGATGAGTCGGTCGAGGCTGGACCTTGACCTAATTGCGGGATCATAGGTGTTCGCCTCCTTTTCCCTGATGCCCTTTTTGACCCAAGGGGTTGTGATGCCTTGTTACGAGCAGGTTTGGTTTCACGCCATGCAGGGAGAGGCATGTCCACCATGTCCATGTAGTTGGAGCAGTGCGCTTCATCGGGGTCGATGGGTAATTTGAGTGGGACCCGATATCGTACCCAATTGATGTGGAGTTTGGCTATGCCTCGTCGAGAGACGTCCCATAAATCATTGGCCATCAAACCCATCAGTCCCTAACCGCCTCCACAGTGATCAGAGGGCAAGATGCCTCCCCTAGAGGGGGTCAACCTAGGTGACTTTGAAGCGGCCAACTCGAACACAGAGAGAGATGGTTGCGTGGTTCCGCACCACTGATTAGAGCCCCAGGGGCCCATCTCACCCTGCCCCTATCCCTTTGTAGCCTTGAGCCCTTCTAAGGACTGGCCCAAGAGTGGGTTTCCTAAGCACGACGTCAGGTCATAGACATGGTTGGCTGCCTTGCACATGGGCCTAGGGGCTTTCTGGCCTCCCTGGCCATGGCGTGACTTATTGCCGTCCACTCGCTTGTGATAGCATAACACGCCTTGCGGTCATGATGACTGAGGATCATTCTACGTGCAAATCCAGGGGGCAGTCGACCTCCCTAGATTCTCTACAACTTAATGGTCTTCCTGCGTGTTATGGCGTGTCGACTCATTTCCTAAGGGCTAGTGGGACCTGTACTAGGGTGGACGCGGTTCACTTCCCCGATCATCGCCACATAAATAGCTCTATTTATCCAGGCCCGTACCATACCTCATTCTTGCCTTCCATCATTGTTCCTGCAATTTGAACGAGATACAGAAGGAAAGAGGTCAAATTCATGAGGGTGACCTCTGGATCATGCGTGTCGTTACTGCTGCCATCTACTTCATTAATCTCTCCCGGAGGGGTCTAGCCTTAGGTCTCGAAATTGGGATAGGGAGGAGTTAGGTTGTGGCTTGGCTATGACCTCTTACGGGGTCATGGGGACCTAACTCTGTTTTTTCCATAGCATCCTTGCCAACCTAGAGAGGTCGTGTTGCCCTGTTATAGGAGGGTTCTGTTTCGTCCCACACAGGGAGAGGCATTTTCACCGTAACCACGCGGTCGGAGCGGTGCACCTCAGTGGGGTCAATGGGTAATTTGAGTGGGACCCGATATCCTCCCCAATCAACGTGGAGTTTGGCTATGCCTCATTGAGAGACATCCCATAAATCGTCAGCCGTCAAACCCATCGGTCCCCGACCGCCTCCGCAGCGGTCAGAGGGAAAGATGCCTCCCCCCATAGGGGGTCAACCCGGGTGACTTCGAAGCGGACGACTCAAATATAGGAAGAGGTGGTCGTGAGGCTCCGCACCACCGATTAGAGCCATAGGGGCCCACCTCATCCTGCCCCTATCCATTTGTGTGCTCGAGCCTTTCTAAGGGTCGGCTAGGGGAAAAATATCCTAAGCGTACCGTGGGGTCGCAAGCGTGGTAGGTCACCCTACCCACGGACCTAGGGGCCTGCCACCTCCCCAGTCACTTCATGACTTAACGGTGCCTGTTTGCTCGTGAAGAGAGACGTTCTACATAGGAATTTAAGGAAATGGAAAAAGGGGTGCAGGTCTTACGTGTGTTTTGCCTGTTGCTCCTTCATCCCTCATCCTTCGTCTCATCCTATTGGGGCCCTTCCTGTCTATGATCTTTTGGGAAAAAGGTTAGTTCATTGGTTTTCACCCCACGTGGGGAGAGGCATGTCCACCATAATCACGCGGTCGAAGTGGTGCACCCTGTCAGGGTCGATGGGTAATTCGAGCGGGACTCGATATCCTCCCCAATCGATGTGGAGTTCGGCTGTGCCTCATTGAGAGACGTCCCATGAATCATCGGCCATCAAACCCGTCGGTCCCCAATCGCCTCCATAGCGGTCAAAGGGCAAGATGCCTCCCCCCAGAGGGGGTCAACCCAGGCGACTTCGAAGTGGACGACTTGAATGTAGAGAGAGATGGTCGTGCGGCTCCACACCACTGATTAGAGACACAGGGGCCCATCTCACCCTACCCCTATCCCTTTGTTACCTCAAGCCCTTCTAAGGGTCAGCCCAAAAGTGGGTGTCCTAAGCACGACATAGGGTCATAGTTGCGGTGGGTCATTCTACGCATGATCTCAAGGGGCGGTTGGCCTCCTTAGTCATGTCGTGGCCTAATGGCACCCACTCGCGAGCAGTCATGCACCGTGGAACGTAGGCATGTAAATCGAAATGATATGGAAAGAGTGGGAATGCGTAAGGCTTACTTGGTTCATGCCGCTATGTGGGCACCCATCGCTCCACCTTCCCTTCGATGGCTTCACCTACTGGTAGGGGAGGCATTTAGTTTGAGTCACTTGCTCTACCACTTCCATGTTCTTGCTCTTGCGCGCTCATAGTCCCTTCTTCATCAGCCGGAATGTATCACGACAAGCGGCCATGGGAGGAGTCACTGGAGGCTGGCGGGCCACCACCACGTCTTCGAGCTTGCCTACGTGAGCGAGGGTAAGTATTCAGGTGATGTTTTAGTTTGAGGTTTGACCTATATTGACCATGCGCATTCCAAGGGCTGCCTCCCACGCCACATCTAGAGGGGCCGCTAATGCCGCTCGTGTCGTGACCCCGCCTACGGGGGGGGGGGCGTCAAGCTCGTTGTCCTCATCGTCGTCTTCCTCGAATGATCGGTGTGAGTTCTACGAGCTTGTCCACGGGGTGGATGAGGCCCACCAGCGCTACTCTGATGCCACCCATGAGGTGAGCCAGCTAGAGCGCTACCTTGACGCCATCAAGGTGGCCCTCGAGGCATCGGAGAGAGACCACCGCCACATAGGCGATGGCCACCGACGCCTAGGCCCACCTCGTGGGTAAGGATGCTTCTTTGTCTTGTCGTACTATTTGTTGTTTGTCGCTTCTTATCTTCTTGTTGCCAGCGTTAGAGGAGCAGCTGGTGGCCTCCCGCCATGAGATAGAAGAGGCCTACCTCTAGGAGGTTCTTCTGATGGAGGACCACAAGCATGCGGTGGTGGCCGGATTTCAGCAGGGAGTCGTCATCACCCTCACCGCCATGAAGCTGCGCATCAGCTTGGACTTCTGCTAGGTGGAGCCCGGGTTCTCAGACCATGCCGGGTAGGCCGAGCTAGTCGGCGACTTTGCCACCGCCACGGCCACCGTAGTGGCCGCCATTGTCTGATCTTTATTCTTTCATGTAGAGGTTGGTGAAGATTTTGATGGAGAAGTCACGGTTCTTGCGCTTGGTCTATCAAGTGCAGGTGGGGGGTGCCCCTGACCGTGGCCGACCTAGATGTGATAGATGCCGAAGTGCAACGCTAGCACAGGGAGCTAAAGGATTACCAAAGGATGAAGGAACTACTTCATCAGGAGGCATGGTCTCAGTCCTAGATCGAGGCTCTAACATCCCAGGTGGCCAGTCTTAAGGATGCATTGGCCATCCAAGAGACAGAGCTCACCTCGGCTGGCACTGCTCAAAACGAAGCCGAGCAGGGGCGCCAACGTCTCGAAGCTGAGTGCCAGATGCTGTGCTCCACTTGTGGCAGTGAGTCCCCTTCTACTCTGCATTGCGCTTTTGCCTTGTTGCTATGCCTGGTCATGAACTAGTTGTTCTTTTTAGGGCTGTGTGCGAGGGCGCTCTAAGATCAAGAGGAGAAAGCGGTTACGAACCAGAAGATGCTAGAGATGGACAACCAGCTAGTAGCGCTAACCACTTTTGGGTGGACCCTCTACAACATCATGCTCGACGCTAGCTGAGGGAATGCCCAGCTGGTGCTTTGCCTTGATGAGGCCTGCCTCCAAGTGGATCCTCTAATTTCTGAGGGGATCCGTTGCGGCATAGATGCCGCCTTGACATCAGTTGGTTCACGCTATGACGATGTCGATTTTGATGCTGTTGGGCGAGGATGTGCACCGGGGATGTCCGACAGCTATATCCTTGCCATTGGCAGTGCCGTCACTTGTGGTGCGAAGGTTCTTGTGGGTAAGATGTTAGCTGCCTGCATCCGCCGCTAGTTCTAGACTTCCGGTGTATGATGGCTTTTAGTGTAAATGTTTTGTGCTATATGGGTGATCTTGTTGTGATGAACATGTTCATGCTTTGTATATATGATGTGTGATTAGCGCATTCATTTGCCATTTTGCTGTTTCTCCATCTTCTTCTAGTTGGAGCTAGGAATGTATGCCGTTTCCCTTAGTCTTGTGCGTGTAGGTGCGTGTTTTAGCCTAGGGGAGAGGTCACAGATCCGATGCGATGTGAGAAGAAAAGCGAGTAAGCGATGAGTGTTCTGCTTCCTTTTGTTCTTTTTGCCTTTAGCGAGACAATGCCCTGTTCCTTTCCAAACTCATGCGCGGGTGCTTCTCCTTGCCTTGGAGCTGGTCCACGTGGCATGGCTGGAGCAACCTTTGGTGCGAATGAGAAGTTGAAGAGCGGGTCATTGATTTGCCGCAGCATGAGATACGATCAAAAAAACTCAATACAGGTTGCTAGGACGACGACAAACTATGCTACGCCTCAGGATGCGTCTGGGCATGCCTATATGTGTAGCCCCCACGAGTGAGTTGTGTTTGGACGATGACAAACTATACTACTGGTGCAAATCGGATTGAGTCACTCGGGAGTCTAGAAACACTTGGATGAAATGTGTGTGTATCGTGCTCTAGAAACATTCTACAAGCTGACTATGGGTTTCTATGACTATGGGCGAGCTTACACATGTATGTGGACATGCTTAGGTAGAGAGGCTAGGGTCAAGGTTGACGTGACTGACCGATGTACCAGAAGCTGTCGTGAAACTGGCTGTCATTGCTCGGGGCGCGGTGATCCCCCAAGCGCTTGCTCATGGTAGAGTTGTTGCGGTCCTTGGGCTGTGAGCTGGTAAGGATGCTTCTTTAGCACTTGGACTGGTTGAAGCCAGTAGGGGTCGACTTCTCGGGCAGCCTTAGGCCGATCCTTGCTGGCTTGACATCCTTAGCGGGCTCATGAGCCCCCAGGGGTGACTCCTTGATGTCCGACCTACTGTAGTTTCTGTCTAGGATGGCTCGTGCCTTCTGGTGCTTGAGCCCTCGTGGTGAGATGACATCACGGTCATCATGTCTCTGCTTCTGGGTGTGGTTTCCACTCTTGATGAAGAGCTGGCATGACCAGTCACCGTGGAAGAGGGTTCTAAGGGCTGCGTAGTTCGGTCCACTCGACACGACACGCGGTGCACTCTGGGAGCCTGCTTCCTCAGATGCATGTGCCTCTGAATGAAGGCTGACACTTCTTTGAAATGTGGTGGGCAGCTCATCTGTCGGGAAGGACCTAGTCCTAGCTCTGGGCTTGGCTTTGTGAGGCCTGGCGCCGAGTAGCCCCTGATCGATAGCAACGACGCCACATAGTTGTTGGTATTTGTTAACGCTTACAGAAATAATCCACAAGCGCTCGGAATTATCGTTGTAGCACTTCACCTAGAAATATTCATGGTATCGTATTTTCCACAAGGAATGGAGGTACTCTTCTAGCTAGGTCATCCAAGGACAACACAAGGGTAGAATTAGTAGAGGTCGAAATGGATTCCTATGGTTTTATGGTCTACTGATAGATAAACACGACTCCTACTTGCTCACTTCGGGTGCCAGCTTACACCTGGTCTACCTAGCGATACCAGCCTTTGCTCTACATCAAACCTAGACGTGGGGGAGTACGAGAGATGGACATGGCTGTCACCACCTACCACCTACCCCTCAACCATGGGGAATGAAGCAGATGAAGATAGTTTCTAGCCTAGACACCACGTCTACGTTATCAACTATTACTCTAGCATGCATTCGAGGGTTATCCATCTCTATCAGGGCCCTTCTACTAGACTACCCACCATAAGGATGGACGATGAACCCGCAAACAAGTAAGAGTATAGCTTAACTTGTCAAAGACTTTATACCAAAGGAACCACGGACACTCACTTAGTGGGAGAACCTATTGAAGTAAAGTTGCTCGTTGAGGTACAAGTTGGGGAGACACTGACAAGCTTGACTCTTCCCTGAACTCTTCCTCACATCTCTCCCTTACTATTATACTAGCTACTATGGCCAAAGACTTTTGGAGTGTTGCTCAAAAGTGGAGAAGCTCTTTGCCTTGTGGTGTGTGTTGTGAGAGGGGGGTGCCCCTCTATTTATACAAGGAGGAAGGCGGTGCTGGGAGCTATTCTTGGCGCAAGGACTAAGCTGCGCTGCCTTAGCATGGAGGCATGCCACCGCCTGAGCATGGAGAGGACGAGCAGCGTGAGTAGGGGGTCAGGCGCCCCCTGGGTCGTCTGCCCCTTGACTACCTCCGATGGCCACCGCCTTTGGTCAGTGGGCTCCTGGCTAGACCTAGAGTGCGTCCTCGTGGTGCCTTTGGTCCAGAGTTTGAGTTTGGATGGGCCACTCTATGTTTTGCGGTAGGAATTATGAGTTAAGCACCGCCAATAAGCCCCCCACACTTAGCCTTTTTGCTCGTCATCGAGCAAAGTTTAGAGATAAAGGTAATCATGAGCATAATATTCTAAGATATATGGCTATACATGAAAGTTGTTCCAGCACATACTTTACACCAGTGGGATATATGGTGTTGACTAGCATGTTACCTTGGGTTGTTGAAAAGCGGAACAGTTCTTGAAACAAAGGCATCGTCCCAATTTCACATCTTAGCAACTTGGAGTTTTTGGGGTTTTTTCTCAAGAAAAAGCATAGTTCACTTTATATTCCTCAAATGGCACTCTCAAATCACTCAATGGTGTATAAATCGTTACCAAGGCATAGCTATGTTTTACCTTCTTTTGTTTTCTCCTACTTCTAAAAAGGTTTATGTGGAGCTTTAGGTAGGGATGAACAATATAGCATACATGTATTGCATATGTTGTAAAGTCAAATCAAGGATCCAAGGAGAGAAGTGCCATACTCTTAGATCAAGATGTGCATGTGTGTGGAAAAGGGTAAACTAAAACTATACTCCTTTTGTAGATATGATCTCTCTCTATAACTTATTATTTTGAAACATGTCTATCTTTCTTCCTTCTCTTTTTTTTCAATACATGAGCCTTCTTGTGCTCATCATATTTCCTTTTTTTTACTTGGACCTTGATGTGTCCATATATATATATTTTTTTCATAAACTTTTTGCATAACCCATGTCTCTTCTTCTAGACCACATATTTAGAGAGAGATCATTATCTTTTTAGAACATGGAGTATTTCCCTAACTGACATTTTTTTGTGTCTACTCCTAATGTAATAGCAGAGTTTCTGGTGGATGAAGCATGTTTTTGCGTACTCCTAGTGTAGGAGCAGCATGTGTATGTGGAGTGTACGTGATCTTGATCTTGGGAGCATGATAAATCTCTCAACAAGGGTCAACAAGACTTGACCAAACTCAACACAATAACAAGCAGCATATGTGGAAGGCTTGAAACTTGCAAGATATCATATTTAGCTTTGGTAGGAGTTGCTCAACAATCGAGGAGTATGTGATACTATGGTTATATATATATTTTTATCAAAACAAATTCTCCAAGTACGTTGAATAGAAATGGTAGGATTTCTAAGCCAGAATTATATCACACCTCACAACAACTTAGTCAACATGATTGTCCTATTAGAATATTTTCCCACAAGCATAAGTGTATGGAACAAACGTTATGCAAGCTTCTATCTTAAACATGTTATGAACATGTCACTTTTCAAATTTGTTTAGATGAAGTGTGGTGCATAGGGGCATTGTTCATCAGGAGGAGATAACATGGGTGAATTGAGTTTAGTTTTAGTGATTAGAATTATGTTTGTTTTAAGCTCAAGATTGTAGCGAGTTGAGAGTTGTGTTGCACAAACCATCATTTAAGAAGAAGGAGCTAAGTCAGAGGTGGTTTGGCTCAACCAAAGGTTCAGCCAACCTTCTCTAGAGCCCTCTGTTCGTCCTTTTGCATGTCGGATCATTCAATGTTGTGCAACTTGTTGGTGGGAGATCTTGAATGTGTGTTCATTGTTCATGAGAGATCTCCACACTTATACTTGTACCTATTTATTTTAAAAAAAGAGACAAAGGTGGAAACAAACAAGGGCTCTGTCGGTTTGAACATCGAGGAGCCTAAATCATTTTATTTTTTTTATTATTATAGCAAATTTTTTTGTTCACCCAACTTTCACCTTTTTAACATAGCTCAAACAAGACTAAAGCGAAGTTTGCAAAATAATCATAGCCTTGATTCATCTCCATTTTAGACTACTTCCATCATTTATGAAAGTTATTACTCAAAGATCATTAATCAAAGACCTATGGATGTACCCTGCAGGATATACTCAAACCAGAGCATGCCTCATAAACAAGGGAAGCGTGAATTTGTATGAGCAATTTAATTCTTATGGAGACAAATATGAGTTAGGGAGTTGGTGAGTATTTTTTATTTACCTTTGCATACCTAAGAGTTCTTACCGGTAGCATATGATGATGGAAACTTTGAGGTTGCTGCAATGGTGGCTTGATTGCATGAAGTCCAGCTCAGGCGAGCAACAAGGCTAGACCGTACACATGGTTAGTGTGTATGTGCCATGGGCCTTGGTGGTAAGCAGCAAAGGTATGAAAGAGGAGAGTCCTCCGCTCTCTTCTATTCTCTTTTTTTTATCATATATATTATTTTTGACTCTCTTTTTTAACTTCCTTTTTTAGCAAGGTAGAGATGACATTATTTTCTTTTCTTTTTAACCAAGATGGTCTTTGGTGTGAATGGAACTTATGGTGAGACTCTCACCATCCTCCCCCACACTTGGACTTTTGTGTAAAAGTCAAGTGTGTGATGTTGAGGTCTACTTTTCGATCGTGTTCCATCACCAAAGATCATTAAGGTATGTAGTCGATGTAGGTTCCATGTTTTCGGGCATCATATGTCCCCTGTTCTTCTTGATCTTAACCTGAAAGGGTTAGCACATAAGAATACCCGAAGGTGCATACTATCCTGACAACATGTTCTTGCTTTTATTGAAACAGAAAGTTGGGTTTTTATAATAATACATATTTTTTGTGATTGTATATTTTTTTGATAATTTGGGGTATCTCCTAGCAGTGCTTAATTTATGGTCTTAAGCTTGACCATGGGAACTTCACCTTGCAGCTATGAATGGTGGTATAGTTCCCAACTTCATCACCAAGCATTTATCATTTAATGTTCAAGCTGCAAGGTTAGTACCACAATGCCACTATGGGATTTGCAATATTTATGATAAACATAAGCATCAACAACCATCCTCTAGAAAAGTTTGAAAACAAGGATTGAGAGATGGTTGTGATCCTCGTAGGGGCATGTGGGACTAAACAATATGTCCATGACATAGAAATTTTAGCTCTCAAGAAATATATCGTTAAGGATCAACATTGAATCTCGACCACCATTGAGAATAATGTTTTGATGGCCAGAGGGATATGATTTGTGTTCTAGTGAGGGTGATGGTGAAATGAAAGGGGTTACAAACTTCACCTCCTCAAATGGGTCATGGTTGGGGTAATGCTTCGCCATTGGAATTTTTGAGTGGGTGGCAAAAGCAGTTTTCCCAAACTTTATCATCAAGGCTCCCATGGGAAGGTTTTTCTTTGAAAAGTTTGTTTAAAGGGTAGCCTATTGGAAGATCAAACTCAAGGATGGCAAAGATGTAGAAAATCTAGATGAACCTCAGTTTTGTCAATTTCAATTGGTACGTCCCTGACAATCCCACTACACTCAAAGATGAGTCCTGAGGGACTTTTGAAAAGTTTGTTGGTTGAGATTAGAGGCATGTTGCCCAAAAGATTTTTCGCTAGAAATTCTGACATGATGCTAGTCCCGACTACGGGGATGTGTAGGGCTTCTATGTTTGTTCCCCTTAATGAACAAGGCATGGTCGTGGATGGTGAAAGAATCTGAATTGCTTCGGAAGAATGTTGTACTTCCAACAACCATTCCTTTGATGGCTCTATTTTAGGGAAAACTTCCTTAGAAGGATGTGTAAGTGTTTTGTGCCCAAAATATTTTGAGGTATTGCCAAAATCCCTGAATTTGATAGGGAACTCCGAAGGATAAATCACTCTGTTCTTCGGTGTTTGTGGTTCGGGTGAGGGCTCATTAGTCGAATCTAGGGATGGTATGGGTCTAGATTCGACTCATGAGGCCTCCTCAATGCTTGACATGACTTTTGCTTGGAGGATTCTATTTCTCATGATGGGGGAACTGTAACTTTCTAGGAAGTTTTTAAGGAATTTCACTTGTTCTGTCATGGGTTTGTGTGTAAACCGGCCTTTGGCAGTCACGTCTAGGCATAAGTCAGCATGTATGTCGATACCCAAACAAAAGAGTCATAGCAATATGCTGTCGAGTGAAGATAAGTCTGGGCCGGCATGTATTAATGCTAAAAATCGGGCCTAGGTTGCACTTATAGACTCCTCATACTGCTCAAAGTTAAGGATCGCCCTTGGTAAAGAGTCGATATGGGACATAGGGAAGAATGCAAGGTAAAACTTGTCCTTAAGTTCATCCCAATCCCCATTCATACTTTCTACAGCATGTGTGTACCATGTTGCTTCACCTTCCCTAAAAGAGAGAAGGGAAACAATTTCCACCTTAGTGTTTCCTGTGTCATGCCTGAGATGCTCAGGCACAAACACATTTCCTCGAACTCTAGCTGGTGATTGCAAGGGTTTTTATTTTCAAGACCAGAGAAGGGTTGTGCCCGAACCATGGCTATCAAGCAAGGGCAAAGTTCACAACTAGATGAAATCTTTGGTTTAGAAGGTCGCTTAGGGAACTGGCCCTTTAAAGCAGAAAGGGTTGGATTTTGTGTAGGCTTCATGGTAAAAGTATGTTTTATACAAAAAGAAAAGATACAGATATGAGGACGAACTAGGTTCAAAGAAAATACGGCAACCATTCCCCAACAACGGTGTCAGAAATGCTTGTTGGTATTTCTTAACGCATACAGAAATAATCCGCAAGCGCATAGAATTACCGTTATAGCACTTCACCTGGAAGTATTCAGGGTATTGTATTTTCCACAAGGAAATGAGGTACTGTTCTAGCTAGTTCGTCCAAGGATAACACAAGGGTAGAATTAGCAGAGGTTGAAATGGATTCCTATGGTTTTATGGTTTAAGGATAGATAAACACGACTCCTACTTGCTCACTTCAGGCGCTGGCTTACACCTAGTCTACCAAGCGATACCGGCCTTCGCTCTACATTGAAACCGGACGTGGGGGAGTACGAGGGACAGATAGGGTTGTCACCACCTGCCGCCTACCCCTCAACCATGGGGAACGAAGGAAACAAAGATAGCTTCTAGCCTAGACACCATATCTATGCTATCAACTATTACTCTAGAATGCATGCAAGGGTTATCCATCTCTATCAGGGGCCATCTACTAGAGTACCCGCCATAAGAATGGATGACGAACCTATGAACAAGTAAGAATATAGCTTAACTAGTCAAAGACTTTATACCAAAGGAACCACGAACACTCACTTAGCGGGAGAACCTATTGAAGTAAAGTTGCTCGTCGAGGTACAAGTTGGGGAGACACTGACAAGCCCAGCTCTTCCCTGAACTCTCCCTCACATCTCTCCCTTACTATTATACTAGCTACTAGGGCCTAAGCCCTTTGGACTATTGCTAAAAAATGGAGAAGCTCTTTGACTTGTGGTGTTTGTTGTGAGAGGGGGGTGCCCCTCTATTTATACAAGGAGGAAGGCGGTGCTGGGAGCTATTATTGGCACAAGGACTGAGCTGCACTGCCTTAGCATGGAGGCATGCCACCGCCTGAGCAAGGAGAGGATGAGTAGCGCCTGCAGGGGTCGGGCACTCCCCTAGGTCTACCGCCCCTTGACTACCTCCGGTGGCCACCGCCTTTGGTCGGTGGGCTCCTAGCTAGACCTAGAGTGCGTCTTCGTGGTGCCTTCAGTCTAGAGTTTTAGTTTGGATGGGCCACTCTATGTTTCTTTGTCCTAGATGCACATTCTGCTTTCCCTGATTGTGTATTTTGTCATGTGTTTCATAGTTGTGCCCTGCAAAACATGCTTGTACCAAAACTTATGGAAAGTGTGAGTTAAGAACCCTATTTCTAAATTTCGGTATTCATAATTTGTTTGTTTTGTTAAAATGTCGGTGGTAGGAATTATGAATTAAGCATCACCAACAGTAGCGGCGTTTGATTTCGTCGTTCGCGCGTGCCCTGACGCGCTGCGCTCCGCTGGTTGCGGTGGCATTGCTCGGGGCGTGGGTCTACCGCTAGACCCAGGTTTCCCATGTAGTTGGCCTGGGTAGGGTGGTGTTGACCCATTAGTGCAGATAACCTCATGGTTTCCCAAAAGGATATGGCCGGTTGGGCCATTCCCTGGGCGAGTTCGTCATGAGCCACAGATCTCTAGCTTCCTAGGTGGAAGACTTGGCCATGGCCAGTGATGACTAAGGGTACTGGCCCCCCTACATAGGTGAACTCTGGGATGCTACCATCGGGGGCAGTTCTGAGAGTGTGTCCACCGTAGGCCACGGGACCTAGATCTCTGTTGCAGAGGTTTGGGTCGTGTCCGTTGGTGGACGCGAGCGCTGACCCTTTGATGCTGGTGAACTCATAGTTTTCATGGCGGATGTGGCCACCGTGGGCCATTCCACCTACAAGTCAACCAACAGTGCGAGGAGCCATCGCTTCCTGCTCAACAATTGAGAGTGTGCAACTGTCCCCTACCTAGCGCGCCAACTGTTGCTGTTTTGTAAACTAGACTAGTAAATTTATACAATTACCGCGCTACTCTAGGAAGACGATGGTAGCATCCAAAAGACACGAGGATTTATACTAGTTCAGGCTAGAGCCCTACGTCCAGTCTCATAGATGATTGAGTGCGTGTTCCTTGCTTGAATGCTCTGAAGTTCTTACAATGGGGGGTGCAAGAATGGTGGAAGAGGATGGAGAGCTAGAGCTAGGAGATGGGCTGCCTAAAGGGAAGCTCCAGGAGCCCTGATACGATGGAGAATGAGTAAAATGATAGAGGATCTCTAAAGATGGCGCCCTGGCTGTCCTTATATAGAGTTCAGGTCTAGGGCGTATACCAAGAAGGAGGTTCTCCTGACCGAAGGGTCGTGAGCCTGAGGGAGGTCCTAGCTAACTTGGCTTGCAAGCTACGCTGTCTTGTGTTACACGTCTAGGCGTGGTTGTCATCACGGTCCTATGGCTAGGTAATGGCATGGTGTGGTGTGGTACTACTATGCCAGCCGTAGCGGCACTGTAGGCACGGTGGAGGTTCATCAGCCATCCTATGCGACGTGGTCTCCACCATGGTCTTTGTCATCACCTCCTAGTTTCTTGGGGCATCGTATAGGAGTTGGTAGCCGCCCCTAGGTCATCGGTCTCCTTGTTGGCCGGAGGAGCTGAGGGCCATGACCACGGTCGTTAGGGTCATGGCTTCCACCGGACCGGATAGCCTCTAACTCATGGCCTTCATCGTGGATCCCATCCCATAGATGGTGGAATCATACATGTGTCTTATCGAACTATATTTGGGTGGTGGTTATCGTACCAGTCATCATCGCCTTGGGCGGTGTTGTCTTGTCTGAGTTGCATGGAGCAGGGATGGCGTCTGACCGGACCGAGGTGACCACCGTCCCCTTGGTCCTTGTGGGGTCAGTGTGGTGTGCCTTCTCTTGTCAGAGCAGGCACATTTGGCTGTGCTTGACCTCTCCCTGTTCCTCCTTGGGGTCACGACGACGGAGAGGTCATGAGTCTCTTGCGCGTCACGCGGCTAAGGCAAAAGGAGGGGTCACGGCTGACCCTGGCCTTGGCGTCAAGCCTATTCTACTTAGATTAGTTGGGCCTCGATCGTTCAGGCCTTTGCTAGCTAATGTGTCATGGGCCGCTCGGCCTGCTAATTAATCGGTGCCTTGAGACTCCCGAGGATTATAACCCCGACAAGAAGGAAGCGATGGCTCCTCACACCTACATCGAACTCACTCTTGGTGTGAATGCTAATTCCATGGCAAGCCAGATGGTGTGCTTCCTAAGCTCCATGATCCTTCCTAAGCCAGGTCAGACCTTCATGGTCGGATCTATGACCTAGGTCATCAGCGCCAATGGCATTGAGGAAATCATGGAGGCAGTGTAGAATTACCCTGTTCTGATCGTGCCGACAACTACAATGATGTCTCCAATCTCGGTGCCTCGCCGATAGGTTAGGAGATCCATCGAAAATGACAATCTGATCGCATCTATTGATCGGGTCACAGACTGCTTAGTGGAATGTCAGCTCCTCATAGACTTGGTCCTAGATCGGTCTATTGCGAGCAATGAAGTCCTAGCGCCCCAAGATCGCCGAGCCACTACGACCGAGCGATCTGCTCGGCCATGACGTCTAGGGTGGTAAGACTCAAATCTGGTGACCACGACTACTCTTGAAGGGCGTACGGTGTAGTGCCGACCACTCCCAGCTACCGGCCTGCACTTGGCCGACTACAAGGCCCCAATGGAGAACATGCTGAGGCCCTGTCCCTTTGGGCTAGTGGGCACGGGATCCATGTATCAAAACACCGTACACCACCCTTCATCGAGCACGCCGAGCACGACCACATCAATGACCTCCACATGATCGATCTGCCTGAGGCAGGTCAACCCGGTCCCATGGTCAACAGTATCGGGACGACTCCCTCCACAGTATCAGGAGGAGAGCCCTAATGAGTATTCCTAGGGCTCGACTAAAACCATCTCCACCTGCCCTACTTTTCTGCTAGGATTTGGGGGTGGGATCTACCACATCAGTAATGATAGCGTCACCAGAGACGGTGAAGCCACTACTGATCATGATGCTCGCTTAGAAATGAACATTGATCACCAGCAGCATCGAGATGAAGGAGCCACCCGTAGGGCTGACTAGGACCCTAATGCCCCGCACCATGCGCACCGCAACCTGGATGATGAATTCGACATGGTGGGCAACCAGCCGGTGCAGAAGACGCTAAGCGCCAGTCTCACCTTCATTTTCAATGAGCTGAGAAGCTCCCACAAACTCCAGAAGACAAGAAGATCTTGATGCATGTCATGGTGGCTCAAGTTCAAGTCAACGAGATCCGCCATCCCGATCCATCTTACTCGACCATGTCGTCTCGCAGCCATGGCTCCTGCAATAGAGGAAGTCAACATCAGGGCTTTAAGCGCCCTAGACACCAAGCTGGTAGCCCCTACCTTTATCAAGGTCCCAAGGGCAACTACGAAGGATATGCCAATCAGGGTGGATGCCCACCTCATCCACCGAGCAGCCGAGGTGGCAATGGCAGCGCCAACCAAGAGGTGAATCAACCCCTGCTGCATGATGTTCGCGAACACATCAACACCAATATCAACGCCTGCGATCGCATTGAAAATAGCAGGGCCATGCGCTATGAGGTGGAGATGGAACGCCGCCGCTAGTTTGACGTCGAGCATAGAGCACCGGCGCTGTCCGAGCACCACCTACCCTCGGCGCCCCTGGACTTCATCCCTTCACTGCAAGACTCCAAGTTGTCTGGTGGCCCGCGGGCTTCAAGATTTTCAGGGAGGATACCTACGACAGCAAGGGCAACCCCGCATAGTGGTTAACGCTGTATGAGATCACCATAAGAGTTGTAGGCAGAAACGAAGATGTGATAACAAATTATCTGCCCATCAAGCTCAACCAGTTTGCGAACAACTAGCTCCTTAGCCTACTAGATGACTCCATCGGATCCTAGGATGATGTCAAGAAGGTCTTCACAGAGAACTACATGGCCACCTGTGAGCAGCCAGGCACCAAGTATGATCTAGAGAAGCTTCAATAGACCTCTAGGGAGTCCTTGCGTGGCTTCATCAGGCGCTTCTCGGAGACCAGGAACTCCATCCCCAACATCAGCGATAGCGAGCCTATCACCGCATTAACCAAGGGGCTCCAGCATGAGCAGCTCCATGGAAAGCTCTACCGCATGAGGCCTACAACCATCGGTGAGCTGATATATATAGAAAATGGCTATGCTGACACCGAGGAAGCCAAGCGGGCTGTTGGCTCTGATCGCCCCCAATGCCGCCATGACGACCGTAGCAAGGAAAGATGCTACAAACACCATGATCGCCGCCACGACGATCGTGACTGCCACCATGATGAGCATGACTACTGCCCTAATGACCACGAGCACCGGTGTGATGACCGTCCGGAGAGCTCCAGAGGCAGATAGAACCACCGCCATAGGCCTGATAGTTCAATCAGCACCGTCAATGCTCCTTGCACTAAGCGCACCTATGATGCCGACTACGCCAAGATCCTAGATGGCCCATGTCCTATTCATAAAGGCGCCAAGCATACCATGGGAGAGTGCAAGGGTCTAAACAGGGCTTTCTGAGCAGAAGATGCAAAGAGGCCACATCACAAAGACGACAAAACCAAAGACGGCCAGGGCAGAGGATGGGAGAAGAACATAGGCCCTGTCTACTAGGACGCCACCAAGACCGTCATATCCATCTTTAGGGGGAGAGCTGCCTCTGAGGACAAATGGAAGCAAAAGCTTGTCACCTGGTGTGTCATGTCGGTCGCTTCCTATGACGAAACCATCGCCGACCCCAAGTATCTTGACTGGTCAGAGCACCTGATCACCTTCTCCAGGGCTGACTAGTGGGCAGACATCCCTTACCTAGGGCTATTTCTGCTCATCCTAGATCCCATCATCAAGAGCATGCACTTCTAGAAGGTCCTCATCAACGGGGGGCGCACCCTCAACATCCTCTTCGCCTCATCCATAGATGAGCTAGGGATCAAGAAAGAAGACCTCACCCCATGTACTCTCCATTCTGGGGGATCATCCCCAGGAAGGCATCATAACCCCTAGGATAGATCACCTTGCCTATGCAATTTGGCACCCCCAAGCACTTCTGCATTGACTACGTCAAGTTCCTAGTCGCTGACTTCAACATAACGTACCACGCCATCCTCGGCCGATGTTGGTATTTCTTAACGCATACAGAAATAATCCTCAACCGTACGGAATTACCATTGTAGCATTTAACTCGGAAGTATTCAGGATATCATATTTCCTCAGGGAATGGATGTGTAAGAGTCTCTTAACTTGTTCACCTAAGATAACAACAAGAAAGATAGCTTGGGTAGCGAGGTTTTCTAGGGATAGAGATCCTAAGCTAAGATAGCTTTGCCACTATATACTTACTTCGAGCACTAGATCACACCTAGTCTGCTACGCGAGGCTGGCTTGTAGCTTACAACGAACCCAGATGTGGGGAAATACAAGGGATGGACAGGGCTGTCACCACCTACTGTCTACCCCTCAACCATGGGGAACAAGGTAAATGAAGGTAGCCTCTAGCCTAGACACCACATCTACGCTATCGACTACTACTCTAGCGCCATATAGGGTTATTTGTCTTTATTAGGAGCCCTCTACTAGAGTATTCGCTACAAGAACGGACGATGAACCCACAAGTAAATAGCAAACAAGACTAAGTTAAAGTAGAACTCACCACCGAAGATAAACACGAACCTTTGCACTCCAAATAGTACTAAATTCACCAAGGTACAAGTGAAGAGGGAGCTGACATTCCTGGCATTCCTTTCGCTATGTGTACAAGGGGCCCCAGGTACACAAATGGAGGTAGCCGACAATTCTGGTTCTTCTCCATCTCTTTTCCTTCCTCACTCACTCCCTAAACTAAGCCAAAGAGCTAAGATATGAAAGTGGAGCTCCTCCTCTTCTTGCTACATTGTGTATCTTGTGTTGTGTGCTTCCCAAGTGTGTTGCAGAGGGGGGTTTCCCCTCTTTTTATACATGAAGAAGAGGCGGTGCTATGGCTACTTCTGGCGCGAAGCCCATGCACCACCGCCTTGTGCGTGGAGGCATGCAACCGCCACATGTAGGAGAGGACGAGCGGCGCTAGGTGGGTGGTGGCCGGCCCTTGACTAGCTCCCATCACCACCGCCTTCGCATGGTGGGTCGGTGAGTGCTCCTAGGCCACTCCTTAGGTGGTATTCTATGTAGATATCTTAAATTGATGGACCTTTCTATTTATTCTTGTGCAATTCAGTGTTGGAAAGCGCCTTTTGGTGTATTCTTGTGGCAGAACCTCCTAAATTATAGGGCCCACATGCACCTGTCACTGTCCAATGACCTTTGACATCTATGCATACGTTCCCGGTAACTTAAGAAGACTGTCGGGTGTCCTCGGGGAACCCCGAATCATCCATGATTTCCGAGCAGGATCACATTACAGAGTCATTGCAGTATTACAACAGTTTATTCAAATAGATACATCAGAGTAAAAACAACGGAAGTCTTACAATAACATAGTTTACAAACCATTTGTTTCAAACCATACAACTAAGTTCGATATTAATACAAACCAAAGTAGTGGAGTGGCATTATAATATATTTCAAAACACACAACTTAAGCTGCCCTGCCCAAGGGCTACACATTTAATTATCGTCATCGCACTGAACAACAGTCATGCAGCACGATCCAAAACAGATCTGCTCATGAGCCTCACCTGCAACAAGGGTCAACGAACCCTGAGTACAAAAGTACTCAACAAGACTTAACCAAAATAAGAATTTAAAAGAACGTAGGAATACAGGCTCATGGGATTCAATGTATGGCTTTAGCAATAATCAAGGTTCTTTTGCGTAAACACTTTTTAACAAAAATTCTTTATATCAACATTTAAAACTTCATAAGATCATATACAAAGCTGACACGATCCGTATTGAGATCATGAAACTTCGTATCCAACACTTTCTCATACCATCCTCAGGTTCCAGTTATTAATTACTACGATGATGAACAGTGAGTTGAGTCTCCATAACCGAGGAGCAACGACGATTCAAACCGATTATAAACCCAGCTGGGAATTCCAGACCACACGACATATGCAGGTCCCCGACCTACATATACCAACCTACCCTCAGGTCCTCTAAAACAAGAATGGGTCCACGCCACCCGAGAATATAGTACTCCACCAATCTAGCCCATTGCCACGTGGGTACACGCTATTCCCGCCATCTCTCCACTCCTAGTGTGCGAGTAGCCATTCTCGTAATAGAATAGGCAAGTTAAGGCTTATCGGAGTATGTGGTTAGTACTACAAAGTCTCACCTCATGCAATTCAACAACGGACGGACCTTAATCGACACAGGCGGAAAGAACCTGCTCACAAGACCTCCATGTCTTTTGGCTCACACACACCGAGTCCGCCCGGTCTAGATTTATTACTCCATATTCCCATATCACATGATAACATAAGTAACCATAGTTCCACTTAAAACTTGCAGATGACAGGTAATCACCTGACTTTCATCGTTCTAAGCATAGCTAAGCAAAACTAGGCATATACGAATTTAAAACTGGTGATATGGTAAATATGGAACAACAAGGTTGGTAATGCACCAATTAGGTTTCCACTTAACTCCTAATCACTTAATGCAGTAAAAAGAAGCAAAAGCAAAATCAATTTGTAAAATACAAGGTAGGGTTTTATGCATCCGGGGCTTGCCTTCATTGACGGAAAAGTCTAGGTCCGGAGTCGTTCCACCGATATCAACACCAACCTCCACAGACGGATCAACCTCCTCAACTACTTGATTAACTACCACGTTTTCACCTTCATTCACTACACGTAGTAACAATACCATGTTTAACATGATGCAGAATACGAAACATGATGCTCGATGATGGATACAAAATTAACAACTTGAATACAACTTTCCTTCGTGGTACAGTTACAAGTTAAACTAACTAAACTATTTTCGCAACACTCACAACAATTGCCAAGGATCATCACCAACTAATGACCCAAGGACATCACTTAATCAAAAACTCAAACAAAACCTAAATCACTAAAGTTTACTATTTGCTTTAATTAATTAATTAATTAATTAATAATAATTATGAAATAAATCAACTTGTTCCAATTGACCTCAAAATTTTTTTATATGTTCATCACATGATAACCAAGTGACAAAACAATTTTCATAATTTTTGGATACATAAATGAGCCTAGAAAAATCCTGGAAACTCATTTATTAATTAATTGAGCAATTTTTTATTACATTCAAAAAGTACTGAAAATCAACATTTCATATTTTTCCTAAATAATACACATCACAGAGAAGTCACACAAAAATGTTCAGAATTTGTGGAGCTCTAAATAAATCTACTCAAAAATAACAAAAACAGACACTATTCATTTAAATATGAAAAACAGAAAAATCATTTTGAACGCTGAGTCACTGACACCATGACCCCACCTGTCATCTTCAACCTCCGACGTTGACCACGGCAGCGACGGCTCTGACCGGCGATTCCTCACCGACGGTGAGTCCAACGGCGACGACCAAAGTACCAAAACGATCACTAAGACTAGGCGCATCGATTGACGTCCCTATCTGTACTGATTACGGCCCTATACTAGCTCGACGGCGGCCATGGCGGACGTGGTGGCACGGCAGCGCTACGCCGGCGATGTGAAACCAGTAGAGCTCAAACAAAGGATCCAGGAAGCACCAGTAGCTCACCCCGAACGCGTTGAAGCAAGGAGAGAGGTCAGAGATACAACGGAGAGGCGTCACGACGACCACGGTGATCACGGCAGAGCAAAGATCGTCGGTGAGGAAGAACCGGCGACTGCAGTGATCAAAACAAGCAAGCAACATAGGATTAAGCACCATAACATCGAGACGAAGCCGTAGGTACACCGATCAAGGCCAACGGCTCATCGGAGTAGGTTGGCCACGGTGAAACGGAATCTCAGGTGAGGTTGCCGACCGCGAGGAAGAAAACGACGAACGGTGAACTCACAATGAAATCAATCGACCAAAGCTTGCTGGCTGGGTGCACAAGGAGTAGGCGAAGCTATCTAGCGCTATGCCGCGACGGCGCAGGCGCTGGTTCAACAGCGAGGGCTCAACTGAGCAGCGGCGGCGGTGACTGGAAAAACAGAGGAGAAGAGAAAGCGAAGAACGGCGACGGTGGCTAGCTTATAACGCGACCAAGGAAGCGCAAAGAAGCCACGCGGAAGCCTTCACCGTGCCAACGCGACGCCCAGACGGCCACGCGCGCGACTGGAAGCAAACCGAAGCTCGCCGACGGTGTAGCTCAAGCGGTGAACACTGTTCATCGAAATTATAGAATTGCCATTCGCCAAATTTCACAAATTACTCCCAAATTTTCATAACAACTCAAAAATCTCCAAAAACAAAAGTTGTTCAAAATCAAAAGCTCTACAACTTTTCTTTTGAAACCATACCCAAATTCAGCATACATTTTGAAATGAACTTTTGAATTCAAAGCAGGGATATTTAAGGAATTTCGCCTTTTTAAATAACTTCAAATTTTACTAAACAACTTGAAAAACTCCAAAAACAAACTTTGTACAACTCGACAAGCTCTACAACTTTGCTTTAAGACTCAACCCCAAAATGTGCTTCGATTTTGAAATGGGTTTTCAGGGTCGGATTTAAATATTGAAAATCAGGGTTTTCGGAATTTCAAATCAATACAAAAATTTCAAACTTGATTCAAACAATACCAAGCAATGCTTATAACATAAATATAAACTTGTTTTAGTGAATGCATAACAAAATTTGCAATATGACCAATGCCTTGCAATGCATATGATGATATGTCCGGTTTTTAATATTTAAACACCCAGGGTGTTACAATCCTTCTCCCTAAAAGAAATCTCGCCCCGAGATTCAAAGCCATAGGGTAAGTAATGGAAAAGGAAATATGTCAATCCAAAAACATCCAATTCTCATCCATAAAACAACTGAGGTTCCTTTACAAAACACAATTTGTAACAACCGAGCTTAACTAACAGTACTCTATTCTATAATGATGCAAGAAACTCTAGAAACTTTTCTAACAAGTAATCTTCTGATTCCCAAGTAGCTTCCTCTTCTAAATGTTTATTCCATTGTATCTTGTAGAACTTTATTGTTCTCCTCCGAGTAACATGATCTTTCTGATCCAACACTCGGATAGGATATTCTGAATAAGTCAGATCTGGTTCAAGTTCCACTCCTTCAACTTCAACATTCTGCTCAGACACTCGGAGACACTTCTTCAACTGAGACACATGGAACACATCATGTATAGCTAATAAATGTTCTGATAATTTCAAGCGATAGGCCACTTTTCCATATCTCTCCAAAATTTGAAATGGTCCAATATATCGAGGTGCCAACTTTCCTTTAACACCAAAACGGGTAACTCCCTTCATTGGTGATACTTTCAGATATACAAAATCTCCTTTATTAAACACCAATGGTCTCCGTCGTCTATCCGCATAACTCTTTTGGCGGGACTGAGCTATCTTCAAATTACTCTGTATTTGCCTAACCTTGTCTTCTGTTTCTTTCACAAGGTCAACTCCAAAGAATCTTCTTTCTCCAGGCTCAGACCAACTCAGTGATGTTCTGCATCTACGGCCATAGAGTGCTTCAAATGGAGTCATTCTAATGCTTTCCTGATAACTATTGTTATATGAGAACTTGGCCAAAGGTAAGCATTCATCCCAGTTGTTGGAATAATTAAGGACACAACACCTTAATATATCTTCAAGCACTTGATTGACTCTTTCAGTCTGTCCATCAGTCTACGGATGATAAGCTGTACTATACAGGATCTTGGTATCCAATGAAGAATGCAATTGTTTTCAAAAACTAGAGACAAACTATGTACCCCGATCGGACACTATGGTCTTTGGTATTCCATGGAGACTCATAATTCTTGCTAAATATATCTTGGCGTATTGGACAGTGGGATATATAGTCTTGATAGGAAGAAAATGTGCTGACTTAGTGAGTCGATCTACAATAACCCATATTGAGTCAAATCCCTTTGATGTCTTGGGTAGACCAACAATAAAGTCCATACTTATGTCCTCCCATTTCCAAGCTGGAATAGGTAATGGTTGTAGTTCTCCAGCAGACCTCAAATGTATAGCTTTCACCTTCTGACAAGTATCACACTTTGCTATATATCTCACAATTTCTATCTTCATTTTTGTCCACCAAAACCTTTGTTTTAAGTCATGGTACATCTTGTTGCTTCCTGGATGGATAGATAACCTAGTAGCATGTGCTTCTTCAAGAATTGACCGCCACAACTCAGGAACTTTTAGTACCACCAGGCGATCCTTGAACCATAGCACACCTTCATTATCTATACTGAAACATTCCGCCTTTCCATTCCTGACTCTTTCCTTGATATGGGCTACGCCCTTGTTTTCCTTCTGAGCAGCAATAACTTGATCTCGAATAGTGGCTTCAACAATTATGTTGGTCAAACTACCTTGTTGAATTACCTCTACATTCAATTTCTCCATCTCTTGACATAAGGTCAAACCCATTGTTCTTACTGTCAGGCAATTGCAATAACCTTTGCGACTGAGGGCATCTGCCACCACATTTGCTTTACTAGGGTGATAATGTACTTCCAAGTCATAATCTTTAATCAGCTCTAACCATCTTCTTTGTCGCATATTCAACTCTGTCTAAGTAAAGATATATTTTAAGCTCTTGTGGTCTGTATAAATATGGCACATATTACCAAGTAGGTAATGCTGCCAAATCTTCAGAGCATGGACCACAGCTGCTAACTCCAGATCATGAGTCGGATAGTGTTCTTCATGTTGCTTAAGTTGCCTAGATGCATAAGCAATGACTCGGCCTTCTTGCATCAACACACATCCAATACCAATACCTGAAGCAACACAATAAACATCAAACGGCTTCTCAATATCAGGTTGGGCTAATACTGGTGCAGTGGTCAACAGTCTCTTCAAAGTCTGGAAAGCCTCTTCACAATCAGATGACCAGGCAAACTTGACTTGGTTCTTCAGTAACTCAGTTATGGACTTTGATACTTTAGAGAAATCTGGAATAAATCGACGGTAATACCCTGTCAATCCTAGAAAACTCCAAACTTGATGAACTGTGGTTGGTGGTTTCCAATCAAGCACATCCTTCACTTTGCTTGGATCAATAGCAACTCCTTCCGCTGACAAGATGTGTCCAAGAAATTGTACTTCCTTAAGCCAAAAATCACACTTGCTGAACTTGGCATATAGTTGATGTTCCCTCAAGCGAGTCAGAACAATTCTGAGGTGTTTCGCATGTTCTTCCTTATTCTTGGAATATACTAGAATATCATCAATAAACACCACTACAAATTTATCTAGCTCAGGCATCAATACTGAATTCATCAAATACATGAAATGAGCTGGAGCATTGGTCAAACCAAAAGACATTACCAAATATTCATATAATCCATATCTTGTGGTAAATGCTGTTTTGGAAATATCTTCAGGCTTTATCTTGATTTGATGATATCCTGACCTCAAATCTATCTTGGAGAAAACTTTGGCTCCGGCCAGTTGATCAAAAAGCAAATCTATCCGAGGTAATGGATATTCTTGATGGTCACTTCATTCAACGGAGGATAATCAACACATAACCTCAGAGTCTCATCTTTCTTTTTCACAAAAATTGCCGGACACCCCCAAGGCGATGAACTAGGTTGTATAAACCCCTTCTCAATCAATTCTTGCAACTGAGTTTTCAACTCGACTAACTCCTTAGGTGGCATCCTATAAGCTCTCTGAGAAATCGGAGCTGTTCCAGGTTGCAATTCTATGTTAAACTGGACATCCCTATCAGGTGGTAGACCGGGTAAATCTTCAGGAAACACATCAGGAAATTCACATACTACCGGGATATCTCTAATCTCTTTGACGGCAGTTGCACAAACTCTGCCCATTGATCTTCTTAAGGTTGGAAGTTGGATGAGAAGTTGAGAAGTTCTATCTGGCAAACTCACCCTTATAGTTCTATTCAAAGCATCTATAACAGCCTTATGCTGATACATCCAATTCATTCCTAAGATTTCATCTATATCCTGATCCTTAAGGATAATCATGGTAGTGGGAAAAATATGCCCACCCAGATTTATGGGCACCTGGTATACCATTTCCTTAGTACACAGACGTCCCCCGGGCGACTGTACAAAGAAATTTTCCTTTGTTGCCCCAATTGAAATTTTATACTTCACCCACAAATGTTCTATTGATGAATGAATGCGATGCGCTAGAATCAAAAAGTATAACTGTAGGATGATTGGCAATAGGAAACATACCCATCATCACTGGCTCTCCTTCAGGAATCTCCCCAGCTTGAATATAGAACACCCGTCCTGTCTTCCTTTCATCTTTGCCTTTCTGAGCATTCTGATTGTTATTCTTGTTTTGTGCCTGAGCCTGTTGTTGATTTGCAGGGGCCTTCTAATAATTGGGATTAGACTGCCTTGGATACGGACATTCTCTCAAGAAATGACTAGGCTTGCCACAATTGAAACAGGGATACTTGTGACCCTGGGGTGTTGAAGCAGAAACCCCAGAAGCATTTGTCGGTTGTGGATTCTGATAAGTTGTAGTAGGATGGACATTTGATTGCTGATCGGCTTGAAACTGCGGCGGTCGATAAGGAGGATGATTATGATTAACTGGATGATAAATCACCCTCTGCCTCTTTGGATTTCCCCCATAAGATCCAGACGGCATACTCTTTTTCTTTTTGAGCTCCTTATGCTGCCGATACTTTGCCTCTGAAGCAATAGCAATATTCACTGCCTCATGATAAGTGACATTGGTACATGTTGTCATCATAGTCTGTAATTTGGTATTCAGACCTCTCATGAACCATTTCTTTTTCTTGGCATCAGTATTGACATGTACAGGTGCATATTGTGATAGGTGATTGAATCTTCCCACATACTGCATCACGGTTTGGTCCCCTTGCCTCAAAGCAAGAAATTCATCTAGCTTCATAGCCATAACTCCCTCCGGGATATAATGGGCTCTGAAAGCAGTACGAAACTCCATCCAAGTTAACGGAACACCTGCGGGTTGCATGGCCATAAGATTTGCATACCAAGCACCGGCTGCACCTCTAAGTTGCTGAGCAGCAAAGACTGGTTTCTGAAACTCTGTGCATGGTATAAGATCAAATTTCTGCTCCATGGTCCTAAGCCAATCGTCAGCCTCGAATGGTTCATCTGCCTTAGTGAACATTGGGGTTTTTGTATCTGTGAAGTCCACATATGTAGCCTCCTACCTATTATGATGGCGACCATGGTTTCCATGCATCTGATTCTGATTACTTTGAGCCATCTCATGAAGCAAACGCTAATTTTCAACCGTCACATTGACAAGTGCGGCTATAGCATCCGCTAGATTTGTTGGAACTAGTGGCGGATCTGGAATATCGTTCTCATTTTGTGAAGTACCAGGAATATACGAACCCCGCGTACGACACATCTGTTCACAACAAACCAAACTTTACTCACAAGCCTTTATTGATTGATAAAAGAGCGGACTGCAACTCATTACACTAGTTTCACTTATTTAAACACAAAACCGCATTTAAACAAGACTACTTAACTTAAACTAGAACTAACTATTTCACAACTCTACTCTTTTTTGTGATTACATCAAACTTCAGGCTCGGTATCCATTCCGAAAATATTACCGCCTTCATTGTCACTTTCATCGACCATTACTAATTCTTCGGGATCTTCTTCTTCTTCTTTTTCTGATTCACTACCATCGGCAAGGATAACACCGGGATCCATTTCATCAGCTTGGGGTTCATGATTTGGATCTAGGAGATTGCTTAGCCTATGAACTTCCTCATGCAGATAGGTATTATGCTCTTCTAAGTCTTCTACATAAAATTCTAACTCATGAGTTCTAGCTCTAGCTACATTTTCCCTATGCCAAGCTTCATTCCTTCCTTCCACCGTACGAACTAACATACGTTCGCAGTTCCTGTGAGCAGTGGTGAGACGTCTTAATTGCTCCTGTAATCTGCCCACCTGGATGGCATCCATAGCCCTATCTCTAGTAGCTTGGGCTAACTCTGCAGAAATCCTCTGTATCTCCGCCTGAGGATTAGGCCTAGAGCTGCTACTGCTAGCACCGTCATTCCTAGGGGCTAGTTGGTGCCGAGGAACTCCTTTTGGCCTAGTGGACTTACGAGATGTCTTCTTGGTACGAGCCATACTGTACAAGCAGTATTAATCCAAGTAAAATAATCTGACAATAGTCTCAAGAGCAGTAAGGATGGACTACACACTCAACCCATACACATTACTCACCCCAGACTCAGAGACGAAGGAAGTAACAAGTAACTTAATTATGATGCATGAATCGTTCTTACGAGCAAAACCACCAAAGCTTAAAACGAAAATAAACAACATTTGTTTTTATATAGGGCATAATAAGATTACTACTCCACCACACAAAACCTTTTTTTTAATCAAATAAGGAATGGCGAGAAAGAAATAAGACAAGTCAGAAGCAATTTGGACCAAATTAATCAAGTTAAATTTAGTCATCCCAAATTATTTTGAAGTTTTCATAAACCAATACCACAAAAACTTTGTAACGATCGCTCTGATACCGTTCTGTGGCAGAACCTCCTAAATTATAGGGCCCACATGCACTTGTCACTGTCCAACGACCTTTGACATCTATGCATACGTTCCCGGTAACTTAAGAAGACTGTCGGGTGTCCTCGGGGAACCCCGAATCATCCACGATTTCTGAGCAGGATCACATTACAGAGTCATTGCAGTATTACAACAGTTTATTCAAATAGATACATCAGAGTAAAAACAGCGGAAGTCTTACAATAACATAGTTTACAAACCATTTGTTTCAAACCATACAACTAAGTTTGATATTAATACAAACCAAAGTAGTGGAGTGGCATTACAATATATTACAAAACACACAACTTAAGCTGCCCTGCCCAAGGGCTACACATTTAATTATCGTCATCGCACTGAACAACAGTCATGCAGCACGATCCAAAACAGATCTGCTCATGAGCCTCACCTGCAACAAGGGTCAACGAACCCTGAGTACAAAAGTACTCAACAAGACTTAACCGAAATAAGAATTTAAAAGAACATAGGAATAGAGGCTCATGGGATTCAAGGTATGGCTTTAGCAATAATCAAGGTTCTTTTGCGTAAACGCTTTTTAACAAAAAATCTTTATATCAACATTTAAAACTTCATAAGATCATATACAAAGCTGACACGATCCGTATTGAGATCATGAAACTTCGTATCCAACACTTTCTCATACCATCCTCAGGTTCCAGTTATTAATTACTACGATGATGAATATTGAGTTGAGTCTCCATAACCGAGGAGCAACGACGATTCAAACCGATTATAAACCCAGCTGGGAATTCCAGACCACACGACATATGCAGGTCCCCGACCTACATATACCAACCTACCCTCAGGTCCTCTAAAACAAGAACGGGTCCACGCCACCCGAGAATACAATACTCCACCAATCCAGCCCATTGCCATGTGGGTACACGCTATTCTCGCCATCTCTCCACTCCCAGTGCGTGAGTAGCCATTCTCATAATAGAATAGCCAAGTTAAGGCTTACCGGAGTATGTGGTTAGTACTACAAAGTATCACCTCATGCAATTCAACAACGGACGGACCTTAATCGACACAGGCGGAAAGAACTTGCTCACAAGACCTCCATGTCTTGTGGCTCACACACACCGAGTCCGCCCGGTCTAGGTTTATTACTCCACATTCCCATATCACATGATAACATAAGTAACCATAGTTCCACTTAAAACTTGCAGATGACAGGTAATCACCCGATTTTCATCGTTCTAAGCATAGCTAAGCAAAACTAGGCATATATGAATTTAAAACTGGTAATATGGTAAATATGGAACAACAAGGTTGGTAATGCACCAATTAGGTTTCCACTTAACTCCTAATCACTTAATGCAGTAAAAAGAAGCAAAATGAAAAATCAATTTGTAAAATACAAGGTAGGGTTTTATGCATCCGGGGCTTGACTTCGTTGACAGAAAAGTCCGGGTCCAAGTCGTTCCACCGATATCAACACCAACCTCCACAGACGGATCAACCTCCTCAACTACTTGATTAACTACCATGTTTTCACCTTCATTCACTACACGTAGTAACAATACCATGTTTAACATGATGCAGAATACGAAACATGATGCTCGATGATGGATACAAAATAAACAACTTGAATACAACTTTCCTTCACGGTACAGTTACAAGTTAAACTAACTAAACCATTTTCGCAACACTCACAACAATTGCCAAGGATCATCACCAACTAATGACCCAAGGACATCACTTAATCAAAAACTCAAACAAAACCTAAATCACTAAGGTTACTATTTGCTTTTATGAATTAATTAATTAATTAATAATTATTTAATAAATCAACTTGTTCCAATTGACCTCAAAATTTTTGTATATGTTCATCACATGATAACCAAGTGACAAAACAATTTTCATAATTTTTGGATACATAAATAAGCCTAGAAAAATCCTGGAAACTCATTTATTAATTAATTGAGCAATTTTTTATTACATACAAAAAGTACTGAAAATGAACATTTCATATTTTTCCTAAATAATAGACATCACAGAGAAGTCACTCAAAAATTTTCAGAATTTTTGAAGCTCTAAATAAATCTACTCAAAAATAACTAAAACAGACACTATTCATTTAAATCTGAAAAACAGAAAAATCATTTTGAACGCTGAGTCACTGACACCATGACCCCACCTGTCATCTTCAATCTCTGACGTTGACCACGGCAGCGACGGCTCTGACCGGTGATTCCTCGCCGACGGTGAGTCCAACGGCGACGGCCAAAGTACCAAAACGATCACCAAGACTAGGCGCATCGATTGACGTCCCTATCTGTACTGATTACGGCCCTATACTTGCTCGACGGTGGCCATGACGGACGCGGTGGCACGGCAGCGCTACGCCGGCGACGTGAAACTAGTAGAGCTCAAACAAAGGATCCAGGAAGCACCAGTAGCTCACCCCGAACGCGTTGAAACAAGGAGAGGTCGGAGATGCAACGGAGAGGCGTGACGACGACCACGGTGATCACGGCGGAGCAAAGATCGTCGGTGAGGAAGAACCGACGACTGCAGTGATCAAAACGAGCAAGCAACATGGGATTAAGCACCACAGCATCGAGACGAAGCCGTAGGTACACCGATCAAGGCCAACGACTCACCGGAGTAGGCTGGCCGCGGTGAAACGGAATCTCGGGTGAGGTTGCTGGCCGCGAGGAAGAAAACGATGAACGGCGAACTCATAGCGAAATCAATCGACCAGAGCTAGCTGGCTAGGTGCACAAGGAGTAGGCGAAGCTATCTAGCGCTATGCCACGATGGCGCAGGTGCTGGTTCGACGGCGAAGGCTCAACTGAGCAGCGGCGGCGGTGACTGGAAAAACAGAGGAGAAGAGAAAGCGAAGAACGGCGACGGTGGCTGGCTTATAACGCAACCTAGGAAGCGCAAAGAAGCCATGCGGAAGCCTTCACCGTGCCAACGCGACGCCCAGATGGCCACGCGCGTGACTGGAAGCAAACCGAAGCTCGCCGGCGGTGTAGCTCAAGCGGTGAACACTGTTCATCGAAATTACAGAATTGCCATTCGCCAAATTTCACAAATTACTCCCAAATTTTCATAACAACTCAAAAATCTCCAAAAACAAAAGTTGTTCAAAATCAAAATATCTACAACTTTGCTTTTGAAACCATACCCAAATTCGGCCTACATTTTGAAATGAACTTTTGAATTCAAAGCGGGGATATTTAAGGAATTTCGCCTTTTTAAATAACTTCAAATTTTACTAAACAACTTGAAAAACTCCAAAAACAAACTTTGTACAACTCGTCAAGCTCTACAACTTTTCTTTAAGACTCAACCCCAAAATGTGCTTCGATTTTGAAATGGGTTTTTAGGGTCGGATTTAAATATTGAAAATCAGGGTTTTCGGAATTTCAAATCAATACAAAGATTTCAAACTTGATTCAAACAATACCAAGCAATGCTTATAACATAAATGTAAACTTGTTTTAGTGAATGCATAACAAAATTTGCAATATGACCAATGCCTTGCAATGCATATGATGATATGTCCGATTTTTAATATTTAAACACCCGGGGTGTTACAATTCTCCCATGTATTTGTGTATATGTCTTGCAAAAACAATAATATTCCAAATACATGTGGAACTAGGTTAGTGGTAAATGCATGTGTTTAAGTTTGTTAATTTCTCCCCTTTTTATGTCTTAGTTGGTGGTCGGATTTGGTTGTTAAGGACCTCCAACAGCCGACTAGCTCTCGCCAAGTTCATGGCCATGTCGCTCTACACATACCTGGTGTTGAAGATGCCGACGGAGCAGGGGATCCTCTCCCTGCGCACCAACCTCGACATCACCTACGCCTGCAAGAAGGAAAGCTTTGCATTTGTCGAGGCTACTAACATCTCCATCCACATGCAGGACTGCATCGCCAGCTCAAAGCAGGTACCACCGGAGGAGCTGGATATCCCTACAATGGAGGCCGCCTGAGCATCAACCAAGTCCAAGGAGGTGAAGGAAGTGGTTCTCATCCCCGGTGACCGGTCTAAGACTGCTCAGATTGGGGCTGACCTTGATCCTAAATAGGAAGATGCGCTTGTTAGCTTCCTAAGGGAGCACATCGATGTGTTCGCATGAAAACCTACAGACATGCCCGGCGTACCTCAGCGACCACTAAGCCAATCAAGTAGAAGCTTCTATGATTCATGCAAGACAAAAAGGAGGCTATTAGGGTAGAAATAACATGGATTTTAGCTACCGGTTTTATTAAATAGGTGTATCATCCAGAGTGGTTAGCCAACCCGGTTCTTGTAAGAAAGAAGAATAAAGAATGGAGAATGTTCGTTGATTACACCGATCTCAACAAATACTGCCCTAAAGACCCCTTTGGCTTATCTCGCATTGACGAGGTCATAGATTCCACATCTAGTTGTGAGCTCCTATGCTTTTTAGATTGCTACTCTGGTTATCACCAGATCGCTCTAAAAGAAGAAGATCAGATCAATATGTCATTCATCACTCCATTCGGTGCCTACTGCTACTTGACCGTTTCCTTCAGGCTAAAGAATGTGGGTGCTACCTATCAAAGAGCCATCCATCATTGCCTTAAGGACCAGATCGGGAAGAACGTTGAGGCCTACATCAATGATGTGGTGGTTAAGAATAGGACTACCGATGCCCTCATCTTCGACCTCACCGAATCCTTCAAAGCCCTGAAGGTGTATCGATGGAAGCTGAATCCCACTAATTGTATTTTCGGCGTCCCATCCGGTATCCTATTAGGCAATATCGTTAGCCGACACGGCATCAAAGCCAATCCAGAGAAGATAGAGGTTGTGACCAAGATGAAACCACGGACCTATGTTAAGGATGTCTAAAGCTAACTGGGTGCATGGTGGCTTTGAGTCATTTCATATCCTGTCTGGGCAAAAAGGGACTCCCCTTCAAGCTGCTCAAGGCTCAAGAAAAGTTCATTTGGTCAGAGGATGCTGACAAGGCATTCGCTGAGCTCAAGTGAGTTCTCACCTCACCTCCGATCATGACCGCACCCCTGGCTGGTGAAACCCTATTAGTCTACATCGCGATGACTAACCGGGTGGTCAGCACAGCAATCGTCGTCGAACAGGAAGAGGTCGGACATGCCTATAAAGTCCAGCACCCAGTGTATTTCATCAGTGAAGTCCTGAACGAGTCTAAGACTCGCTATCCTTAGGTCTAAAAGCTGTTGTATGCTATCCTGATCACATCCTGGAAGCTCCGCCACTACTTCGAGACCTACCCCATAGTAGTGGTTACCGAGTATCCACTCGGTGATATCCTCCTGAATTAGGAAGCCAGTGACCGCATCATTAAATGGGCTCGGCACCCACTCCATCGAGTTTAGGTCATGCCAGACGATCAAGTCGCAAGCGCTCACTGATTACATCACTAAGTGGATGGATATGCAGACTCCTATCCTAGCTGACCATCCCGTGCACTGGACCATGTACTTTGATGGATCCCTCAATCTCGACAGTGCTGGGGAAGGTGTATACTTCATCTCCCCATTAGGGGACAAACTCCATTACATCCTTCGCATCCACTTCTGAGCATCCAACAATGCTATGGAATACGAGGTGGCTTTGCACGGTCTCCGTATAGCCATAGAGCTCAGTGTTAAATGCCTCATGATATACGGCGATTCTGCGCTCGTCATCAACCAACTCAACAAAGATTGGAGCTGTACCAACAAGAAGAAGGATGCTTACTGCACGATGATAAGGAAACTCAAAGACAAGTTCTACGGAATCGAGTACCATCATGTGGTTCGGGCTGATAATCAAGCAGCCGATGAGCTATCGAAGTTAGGGTCAACCTGTGCAGAAGTTCTAGCCAGAGTGTTCATCTAGGACCTTGTGACCCCTTCCATCAAGCATGGGCAAGAAACTATTAAAGAAAAACCACCTGCCAAATAGATAGTTGCTGTGGTTCCTGGGCCGAGCAGTGATTAAAGGGTTCCTTTCATCAAATACCTCTCCATTGCAGATGTCCCGACTGACAGCACTGAGAGAGAGTGCCTTACCCGCCGTAGCAAGCATTACATCCTAGTTGATGGAAAGCTGATGCGTAAGAACTCCAAGGAGGAGCTACTCCAAAAGTGCGTCTCCAAGGAGGAAGGAGAGAAAATACTCAAGGAAATCCATGTCGGCACTTGTGGCAACCACGCGGCCTCTAGAACACTAGTCGGCAAAGCCTTCTGAGTTAGTTTCTACTAGCCTTCAGCCGTCGCCGATGTTGAAGCACTCATTCACCGGTATGAGAATTGCCAGTTCTTCGCTAAGCAAATCCATGTCCCAGCTTAGGCCCTACAAACGATTCCTACGTCTTGGCCCTTCGCATGCTGGGGACTAGATATGATCGAGCCCTTCAAGCCCTCACCAGGAGGGTTCCACTAGGTCTACGTTTGCATCGAAAAGTTTTCCAAGTGGATCGAGTACAAACCTCTTGTTCAAGCCACAGCAAAAAAGGCAGACGAGATGCTTGATGACAACATCCATAGGTTCGGCCTACCGAACAGTATCATCAGTGACCTAGGGTCTGTTGATAGTCATTAACACCAATTGTAAAATATCAACATAACTTGCATATATACTTAATTCCATCACCAAACATAGTTATAGGGTTTGATTCTAACAAGTTCCATGAGTTTTCGTGCTCTGACTTGTCTTGCAGGATATTTAGTTTTTCACAGAACAAAATTATCTCAAATGGTGAATTGGAGTGCACCATTATGAAGAGCTCATCGAGCTGATCGAAACAGAGATATTATTTGCTATATTTGGAGATTGGAATGAAAAGATATAAATTTCACAAATAAAAGAAACACTCCACATCATGAGCTGTGGGAATAATTGGGCCTAATTCAGAATTTGACCCATAAAGGCCATGTGCATTTTAATGAAATATAGTGGAAAGTTTAGTACCAATGAGGCTAACTAAGAGGGAGAGGGTGCCAGGCGCCTCCATATATAGCAGCCCCTACCCCTCCCTGTAGCCATCCTAAAACCCTAATTCATATCCTCATTCTAGGATCAAGGCATCAAGAGAAGATTAGTCCTTTATAGGATCTAGTCTTGTAAATAAAAATATTGAGTTAGAGAATGAGGGAAGAGTTTGGAGGAAGTGCCGACCTATCGGGGCAACCTCTATGGCTTGTACTTAGGTGGATCTAGGCTTCTCCAAGTCTGCATTTGAGATACCTCTAGTAATTGATTTCTGTTTAAAGTACGTTTTGTGCTCTTTTGTTCACGGGTTCATAGTTCTTTTGAGTGCTCTAGTCCTTGTTAGATATCTAGATTAGAGTAGTAATCGTTAGCATAAGCATGGTGCTTAGGCTATTGGCTACCTGTGTTTGCTCCCTATTTCTTAGTTGTGTGGTAGCAGTGGGAGGTGACAGCCCTGTCTATCCTTTGTAGTCCACACCAAATTGAGCAGGTTCTTAAATTAGTAGGACCATAGTCGCCTCGATAGAGTTATCTATTAGCGGTGCTTTACCGTCTAAGCGGCGTCCTAAAGTGAACACTAGAATCATAAGCCTTGCTTTGCATAGGGTCATAATCATAAGAATCCTCTCTACTCATACCTTAAACCTAGATTGATATCCCTAGACAAACTAATTGTTAGACAACAAACACGTTTCCCCATGGATACGATACTCGATAATACTCCGGGTGAAAACTACTTCGATACCCGTGTGCTTGCGGATTTTGTCTCTATGTTCCTCCATACGTGTCAACAAGTTTTATGGCGCCGTTGCTGGGGAAACGGTTGCTATGATTTCATAGAACCAGGTTTGTCCTTGTATCTTTTATTTTATTTATCTTTGAGCATGGATAACATCACGCCTATCAATCAATTCACTACTCCCACAGGCACACAACTAGAGCCACCGGAATCTTCGAAACCTATCGTTACATCTGGCTATGAGTTGCATCTGTCTTTGATAAATTTGGTCTAGGAACAATCATTCTCAGGAGAAGGTGTTGAAAACCCATATACCCACCTATGAGAGTTTGAGCAAACCTATGCATGCTTGCATATCGTAGGCATGTCACATGAAACTTTAAAGTGGAAGCTATTTCCGTTCTCTTTGACGGGATGAGCTAAACACTGGTATACTTAAACCATAGGAACTGTACAAGGAGATTGGGAAGCTCTATGCTCTAGCTTTTGCTTATCTTTCTTTCCCATCTCTATGGTGGTTAGCCTACGAAGAGAGGATCTATATTTCAAATAGAAAGAAAAAGAATCTCTTGGTGCGGCATGGGCATGTTTTAATGGCCTAGTCAATTCTAGCCCTAACCTTGCCATTCAAGACCCTATGCTTTTACAACACTTTTATATGGGTCTTAGTGGAGAGACCACGTAGCTTCTAGATACAACTTTTGGAGGCACCTTCTTACATTGCTATGCTAGTGAAGGGAGAAAAATCTTTAGAAAAATCCTATAAAACACCCCCTACACTAGCGATTGTAACGATGGCCCAAAAGACATAGTTGAGGAAACTCTTGAGGAAGAACCTATGATAGTGAGCCTGAGCCTTTAGCTACTCCACTTGAAGCCTCAACTGTCCTCCAAGTTTCCAAACCACCAAATGAGGAAGAAATTCCGCCTTTGGAAAATATGTTTGAATTCGAGGAAGATCTTTTCTCCGATTTTGGAAATACCTCGAATTATTATGCAATAAGGAAATCTTTGACACTGTCAGCACCCAACCAGCATCTTCCTGACCCAACCAAAGAGAAGTTCCTTAAAAAGACTGTGAAGGAGTTGTCAACGATCATAAGAAATGAGTGGTTGAGAGAATCCAAGCTTTCTCTAGAAGTCATTCGTTTAGATTCTCCTTCTACCTCCATTCATTGTTAGATTCATAAAACCTCCTTCTATTCTTTTTATAATCCGGTTGTAGGAGTAAATCTTATGTCTAAATATTTGGCACATACCCTTCCTAAAAATATGCAATTAACTCCAAAAACCAAACTCTTAAAAAGTTTCTCGGGGCAAATCCTTCCTAGTGAAGGATTTTTTCACCTCATCCCTATCAAAGCAGACGAAACCAAGGTGTACCTTAGTTTTTATGTTTTCAATATTTGGGAGTTCGATCTTTTGATAGGTCATCCAATAGAGACTTCTACATCAAGGAAGAAAGGGGAGTATAAATATAAATCTCAAGAAAAGCCTAAACCTTTCTATTCCCATCACTCGCTCGTTATATGTTAAGACGGAGATGAGTCCCGAGCAAGATCCAATGGAGGAGATTATGGCAGCATCTCTCCTAGAAGCTTCCAACAAACATCTCGAAGAAGACGCCTAGGATTTCATCCAAGACAAAGAAGAACCGCGAGATCCTTTCCCTTTAGATGAAACTCAAGAGCCACCGAAACCCCCCATTGTGCTCAAACCCCTTCCTTCAGGCTTGAAATATGCTTTTCTAAATAACAATAGGGAGTCTCCTTTGATTATTAGTGATAAACTCTAAGGATGAGACCCTTCAGCTCCTTACCATTTTAGAAAAGCATCGCTCTGCCTTCGGTTACTCACTTGAAGACCTCAAGGGGATTAGTCCTGCCCTTTGCACCCATCACATTCCCATAGATCCAGCACATCCACCTTCTAGGGAGCCCCAACGTAGGCTTAACAATGCAATGAGAGAAGTTGTTAAGAAAGAGGTTTTGAAACTTTTGCATGCAGGGATAATCTATCCCGTGCCTTATAGTGAGTGGGTAAGCCCGGTACAAGTTGTACCAAAGAAAGGTGGCATGACTATGGTAAAAAATGAAAAATATGAATTAATACCACAACAAATAGTCACAAGATGGTGGATGTGCATTGATTACCAAAAACTTAACAAGGCAACAAAGAAAGATCACTTCCCATTACCCTTCATTGGTGAGATGTTGGAACGGCTTGCAAAGCATTCTTTGTTTTGTTTCCTTGATGGGTATTCTAGTTATCATCAAATCCTGATCCATCCTAATGACCAAAGCAAAACTACTTTTACTTGTCCATATGGAACATATGCTTATTGCAGGATGTCTTTTGGATTATGCAACGCGCCAGCTTCATTCCAAAGGTGCATGATGCCTATATTTTCTGATATGATAGAAGAAATCATGAAAGTTTTTATGGATGATTTTTCTGTTTATGGAAAAACTTTTGATGATTGCTTAGAAAATTTAGACAAAGTTTTGCAAAGATGTGAGGAAAAGCACTTGGTCTTAAATTGGGAAAAATGTCATTTCATGGTTAGAGAAGGTATAGTGCTTGGACACTTGGTGTCCAAACATGGGATTGAGGTAGATTGAGCAAACATAGAAGTAATAGAACAACTACCTCCTCCCACAAATGTCAAAGGGGTACGAAGTTTCCTTGGTCATGCGGGGTTCTATTGTCATTTTATAAAAGATTTTTCTCATATTGCTAGACCCCTTACAAGTTTGTTAGCCAAGGATGCTCCCTTTGAGTTTGATGATGAGTGTTTAAATGCTTTTCAAATCCTTAAGAAAGTACTCATCTCTGCATCAATCATTCAATCCCCTGATTGGTCACTGCCTTTTGAAATCATGTGTGATGCTAGTGATTTTGCTGTGAGGTCAGTTTTGGGTCAAACGAGAAAGCATCATGCAATTTCTTATGCTAGTAAAACTCTGTTAGGACCTCAACTTAATTATGCAACAACTGAAAAAGAGCTCCTAGCTATTGTTTTTGCTATTGACAAGTTTAGATCTTAGTTAGTAGGAGCCAAAGTTATTGTTTACACTAATCATGTTGCTCTTAAATATCTCCTTACTAAGAAAGATGCTAAGCCTCGGCTTATAAGGTGGATCCTTTTGCTTCAAGAATTTGATTTAGAAATTAAAGATAAGAAAGGAAAAGAAAATTCTATAGCCAATCACTTGTCAACAATGCAGTTCGAGAATCCACAGGAGTTGCCTATCAAAAATTTTCTGTAGGACGACATGCTCCTAAAGGTGGCAGAATCCAACCCCTGATATGCAGATATTGTTAATTTTATGGTTGCAGGTTATGTACCACCAGGGGAGAGTAAGCGGAAGCTTATCCATGAAAGTCGCCTCCACCTATGGGATGAACCGTACCTCTACCAAGTTTGTTCTGATGGACTGCTCAGGAGGTGTGTTCCGGCTGAGGAAGCAACCAAGATCTTCAAGCGATGCCACTCATCACTGTATGGAGGACATTATGGGGCATTCCGCACTAATGCTAAGATCTAGCAAGGTGGATTCTTCTAGCCAACCATGTACGATGACACCAAAGAATTCATATGGAGGTGCATCCCATGTCAAAAACATGGGAATATCAATGCAAGAGACGCCATGCCACTCACCACCAACCTCTAGTTAGAACTCTTTGATGTCTAGGGAGTCAACTACATGGGGCCATTTCAAAATCCTGGCAATGCGAATACATCTTGGTGGTAGTCGACTGTCTCAAAATGGGTTGAGGCTTTACCATGTCTAGCTGCAGATTCCAATAATGCCAAGAGGATGTTTTCAGAGACCATCTTTCCATGCTTTGGAGTTCCGCGCATGGTAGTTAGTGATGGAGGTCCTCACTTCATTGATAGAAAGTTCTGAAGCTTCTTATCCGATCATGGGGTCTATCATAACATTGTGACACCATATCATCCGCAAACAAGCAGAAACATCAAACAAGCAAATCAAGAACATTCTATAGAAGACTGTTAATGAGATGGGGACAACATGGAAGGATAAGTTACATGGAGCACTATGGGCATACAGAATAGCTTACAAAACACCTCTTGGAATGTCACCATACCAACTTGTCTACGGGAAGACATGTCACCTACCTGTCGAGTTGGAATTCCAAGCTCATTGGGCCATAAAAAGGTGGAACATGGACTTTGAAGCAGCCAGAAAGAAAAGAAACATTTAACTCTCCAGGCTAGAGGAATGGTGAGAAAAGGCATATCATAATGCAAAACTCTACAAAGAGAGGACAAAAAGGTTGCATGACAAAAGAATGAAAAAGAAGGAATTCAAACCAGGTGACAAGGTGTTGCTTTTCGACTCCAGAGTGAAGTTGTTTGGACATGGGAAACTACGAAGCAAATGGGAAGGACCTTACAAGGTAATTAGCACATCGTCTCATGGAGCAGTCACACTTCAATATGAGGAAGGTATGCTTTTCAAGGTAAATGGTCAGCGTTTAAAAGTTTTCCATGACACACAATTGCTAGAAGAAGAATTGGATATAATTAACTTCGTAGAATTTAAATAACATTTTCAATTCAGCTCTTCTTCTTTACTTTGTGAAAACCCCTTAAAAACCATGTTTACCTGCTAAAGTATTGCCAGTATCTCCCTAGTCTTTTGTTGGTGCTTGTTTCCACATATTGTTTATGCAAGGTAACATAATTCAAGTGTGGGGGAGGCAAACCTCCCGAGCAGAGCACAACATCAACAAATGTTGAAAGAATGACGACATCAACCAACTTGGGGGAGAAGGCACCCCCATGTATCCTAGTAAGTATTTCTTCTCTTTTTGTTTTATTATTAGTTTGCTTTAAAATATATGTGTTAAAAAAAGGATGAATAACTGAAACCAAAATAAATAGTTATCCCTATAATAGTAAAAATGAAAACAACATAAAAAGAATGTGTCTAGTTTGCTTTAATTTCTTTTAAGAGCTAAATAAATAATAAAGACTCTTAGGACAATCTATTAAAATGAAAATGATGAATAGTTGCTCTATTATAATTCCTTTCAAGTACCTAGTTTTTAGCGTTGAATTCTCCCGAGTTTTGGATAAAATTGTTTTGATATAAGGATTTACTCTGAACTTGAAACTCGTGGGTAGGACATGCTTGATCTAAGTAAAGGTAATTGACGGATATGATATGACAAGGTCTAAGCTACTGTTTATCTTGTTCCAAGTGACACTAAAGTTCTGGAGATTTCTTTTGAAAAACATAAAAATGCTACATGATGAGTTCCTGTATGACAAAGCTTGAATTCCCACAAGAGCCATACATGTTATTTAGGCTAGGAAAACTTTCACATATATGCTGCTTGTTTTGCATTGAGTTTTTTCAAGCTTTGTTGACCCTTATGAGAGATTTGTCATGCTCTTAAAACCAAGATCACATACACACCACCCACATATGTACTACTACACTGGGAGTAGGCGCAAAAACATGCCTTCCATCTAGATCCACCCAAAAATGTTTTACTCCTACACTAGGAGTGAACACAAAAACATGCTTGTTAGGTTTTCCATCGACCAAATAAATGCTCCAAGGTCTTGTTGATATCTCTCTCAAAGTTCTATTGCAGAAAAGAGACATGGGGCTATGCAAAAGTTCTTCATAAAAAAAGAGAAAGAAAAGAAAAAAGAGTTGTGAAAAAAATGGACAAGTGTCCGAGATATCTAAAACAATGTGTACTCAGATGCCTATTCTCTCGCAAAAATATTTCCAAGTTTCAAGAGAGAGACATGTTTTCAAGGAGCAAAGTAGAATTAGGTTAGCCACTATCCACCATATATCCACACACATGCACATCTTGATTTGATTGTATGACTCATTTCTCTTTGGATCTGAGGTTTGACTTTACAATATATGCACTGCAAGTATGCCCTAGCTTTCTCCCTACCTATGAACTCCACATAAGCCTTAGTGGTAGGAAGAGAAAAAGGCATAACATCTTTATTGCCTTGGTGATGATCCACACATATCACATATATTGAGAGACTTGAGAGTGTCATACAATGTAATCTCTTAGTTTTATTTTGAAAACTTATAAAACCTCTGGAACAATGGTGAAAACAAAGAACTTGAGATATAGTGCTTGACTTGATCGTTCTGTCTTTCAATTGCTCAAGACACAAGTGAAGGCTAAGAAGCCCCATGGTTGAAGGTAATATGGTTAAGTTTGAAAGTTAGATCAGTTTACTCTAATCCGAAGGAGAACTTTTTATTGAACACATGAGTACATTTGAGGTGTGAGAACATAGTAGCAACTTCTGATCCATTGCTGAATTTAGCTTTGCTCAGGGACTAGCAAAGGTTAAGCTTGGTGGAGCTTGTTGACGGTCGTTAACACCAATTATAAACCATCAACATGACCTACATATATACTTAATTCCATCACCAAACATAGTTATAGGGTTTCATTCTAACAAGTTCCATGAATTTTGGTGCTCTCACTTGTCTCGCAGGATATTTAATTTTTTACAGAACAAAATTATCTCAAATGGTGAATTGGAGTGCACCATTGTGAAGAGCTCATCGAGTTGATATAAATGGATGTATTATTTGCTATATTTGGAGCTCAGAATGAAAAGATATAAATTTCACAAATAATAGAAAAACTCCACATCATGAGCTGGGGATTAATTGGGCCCCATTCAGAATTTGACCCATTAAGGCCATGTGCATTTTAATGAGATATGGTGGAAAGTTTAGTTCCAATGAGGCTAACTAAGAGGAGGAGGGTGCCAGGCACCCCCATATATAGCAGCCCCTACCCATCCCTATAGCCATCCAAAAACCCTAATTCATATCCTCATTCCAGGATCAGGGCATCAAGAGAAGATTAATCATCCTTTATAGGATCTAGTCTTGTAAATAAAAATATTGAGTTAGCGAGTGAGGGAAGAGTTTGGAGAAAGTGTCGGACTGTCGGTGCTACCTCTACAACTTGTACTTTGGCGGATCTAGGCTTCTCCGAGTCTACATCTAAGATACCTCTGGTAATTAATTTCTATTTAAAATAAGTTTCATGCTCTTTTGTTCATGGGTTCACAGTTCTTTTGAGTGTTCTAGTCCTAGTTAGATCTCTGGATTAGAGTAGTAATCATTAGCATAAGCGTGGTGCTTAGGCTATCGGCTACCTGTATTTGCTCTTTGTTTCTTGGTTGTGTGGTAGCAGCGGTAGGTGACAGCCCCGTCTATCCTTTGTAGTCCACACCGAATTGAGCAGGTTCTTAAATTAGTAGGACCACAGTCGCGTTGATAGAGTTATCTATTAGCAGTGCTTTACCGTCTATGTGGCATCCTGAAGTGAACACTAGAATCATAATCCTTGCTTTGCATAGGGTCATAACCATAAGAATCCTCCCCACTCATACCTTAAACCTTGATTGCTATCCCTGGACAAACTAATTGTTAGACAACATACACATGTTTCCCCATGGATATGATACTCGGTAATACTCCGGGAGAAAACTACTTGGATACCCATCTCTATGTGCCTCCATAGGTGTCAACAGGGTCCACATTTACCGGTAGTGACTTCTAGGATTTTTGCGATGAAAGATGCATCTCAGTCAAGTACGTTTTTGGGGCTCACCCTAGGGCTAATGGACTGGTCGAACGTGCCAATCGAATGATCCTAGATGCATTGAAGAAGAGGGTTTACAAGAAGGAGCAGAAGCACCCAAGGAAGTGGCTAAAAGAATTATCGGCCATGGTCTGGGGACTAAGGACCCAACCTAGTCGTAATACTGGTGTCTCCCCATACTTCATGGTTTTCGCTCTGAAGCCATTCTGCCCGCCGATGTCAAGTTCTGAGCACCTAGGGTGGAGCATTACAACAAGGAGAACTCTGACTGTGCTCGGGCCGATGACATCAATTGCCTAGAAGAAGAATGCCTAGTAACATGTGTTCGGACGGCAAAGTACCATGATGGCTTGCAACGATACTACAATCACAACGTCTATGATAGATTCTTCATGGTCGAAGACCTAGTGCTCCGCAGGAAATAGAAGACAGAAGGCATGCACAAGGTCTCGTCACTCTGGGAGGGCCCGTTCATCGTCTAGGTGGTCACCCGACTAGGTTCTTATAGACTATGCGACATGAACGAAGTCAATATCCCTAACTCTTGGCATATTGATCTCCTTAGGCGTTTCTACCCTTGAAAAATTCCATACAAAGATATGTACCTTTCATATTAAATTTTTCAATAAAGTTTCCATTTTGATTTTTCTTCATGTTTTTTTCTCCATGTTTGTTCGATAATCGACATCTCTTCATGTATAACATCTTAAAGATCACATGCAACTATTCCTAAGGCAAATTCCTAAATAGTCACGTTGACGCTCAGATGTCTCCAGAGATATCCCTGTCTCTGGCTCCTCCCTACAGGTGCACGAGCGTCTTCCCTCTACGTTATGGGTGGTCGGCAGTGGATCCCTAGCGACGCTTTATTCTTCCTACACGCACATGGTCTCCGTGCTCCGCGTTATGGTTAACGGGCTAGCTAGGGTTGGAGGCTTAGCTATAGACTAACTGGCCAGATAGTTTATATTAAATATAAACACATGTACCAAAATGACACTAAGTGTTCATCCAAAGTCGTTAAGTATTTCTACATAGTATTTCAACAAAAGTTTTATCCTAATCTACCAGACATTGTGTTGTCCCTCTCCGAACAGGTTGACATCCTTGGCAAGCCTCACTGCTGCTTCTTGGGCCTTGTCGTCTAGCTTGGTGGTCTTCTACGCGTCCGTCCCTCGGGCAAAGCCAGTCATTACCACCTCAGGTTTCACTAACAGATAATGCGACTGTAGCACCACAAGCGCGTGGACGACTGCTCCATGGGTGGTACTGTGCATGAACTCCTTGAAGTCTGAGCACACTGTCAGACACCGGTCCATGATCGTTTGGGACGGTGGGTCGACGGGCAGCTGTGTCGTCCCCTCAAGTGGCGCAAAACCAATGCAGTCTAGCACGAGCTTAATACCTGCTATCATCACTTCAAGCTTATCATCACGGGCCTTGACTGGTCCCCAAAGACCTTGAACTATGCCTATGCCTGATAACGATATTCTACAACAAACCAGCAGCAATATGCTAAGCATGCTCCTAACGCTGCAAAAACTGATTCAACAATAGATGCACTTATGATAAAGATCTACGATGGCCTTCTCGGCTTTCTCCTTCGCCTTTTCCTTTCCCTTAAGGAGCTGGCCGACGGCTTCATGGGAAAGGCCGAGCTCCATCTCTAGGGCTACACATCATAGTCTAACGTCTCACAACGATGATCATCAACATAGCAAGGACCAACAAATTACCTTTCTGCTGGTTAGCCCTATGGCTACATGGCTCGACCAGCGTTTGGTTTTCCACCTGCAGTAGCTGGCGATCCTTCTCTAATGCCAGGACCTTTACTTCCAAATCCTCCCTTCGATGGCATTCTTGGAGCAGGCATGCCTAGAGGTTGATCACTGATGCCTAGAGGTTTTTGTTTTCCTCTAGCACCGGGGTCATCTCTTCCAACTACCGCCAACGCTGTTCGGATATGTTCATTACATTCTGCAACAACACATGTTAACGAATCTCATTCGGCAATAGACATGACACAAAATTACTTTAGGCTCACATCAATTTGGCTGATCATCATCGATAGGTCAGCTCTTAGCCTCTTCGTTTCTGTGCTTGCCTCCCCCTCCTCTAGCATGTCAAATTCATCACCACACCGGATGACCATGCGTGTAACACCCTAGGTGTTTGTCACCCGTTAAGCAGTGGGTTTGAGCTCCAACATGACAAGTTCAGGGGTAATCAAGAGCTCTAGTTCAAACTTGTAATTGGTGACAAAGGTGTTGGGATCAACTCTCTAAGAATGAGCCCCAACTTACCTGGACAACACACCTTTACTTCTATGTTGACCCCTTTTTAAAAGGTATGCCTGAGTAATGTTGAAAGTGCTCCTTTCATGTGCCTCACATCTATTTCCATCTACATTGACTATTGAAAAAGTTTCATGAAGTTTGGAACCAAGAAGGCACATAAAATGATAAGTTATATTCTTGCTTGAATTGCATCATTATGTGAATGAGAACATGTGGTGTCAACCAAACCTTGTAACCTTGATCAAACAACTCTACTTAAACTCAGTAACAAAAGTTATGAAGGGTTCATGTTGAGCAAATGTCTAGAAAAGGCTTCAATGGATCAAAAAAGACAATTTAGGGTTTGTCGTGATGCTGCTTTGACCAAGATGAACCAATGATTTCGATACCAGTGGTGAAGTTTGACCTTTAATTAAAGTTAAAGTTTGAGTAGACTATAACAAACTTTATTTTTGGACCAAGCCCTGATTCAACACTTAAGTGACTCAAACAGTGGCCTCAAGTTTGAATGCAGTGCTCCTTTGGGGCTCCTAGAAATCTTTCTAATCAGCAACAACGAGTTGACATGTTGTGACATTTTTAGCTTCCCAATTAATATGGTAACCCAACTAGATTCCTTAACATGAGTTGAAGTACACTTTGTGAAGGAAACAATACAATAAGTCTCAACAGATTGGGAGCTCATTTAGTCATTCAAAGGTTCTCTTCAAAATGGCAAGTTCACTGAATTTGGTCACACTTCGCTAAAACTCTGAAATCTGAATTTCAGTTTCATCTACCTATCTTTGGAGATTTGTATCTTCCTAACCGAGCTAAACCAGTCCATGATCCTTTAAGCAAAGTTGTAGAGCAAGATGTGTACAACAAATTTTGTTCAAAGACTCAATCCTAAATCACCATCAAAGTTTGTCAAACAGAGGCTCAAAGATTGAGTCTTCGACTATTTTTAGACATGGAAATATTCTTAGTCTGGGATTAGTAACCACTTAATTGACATGCCACGTTCTCATGTTTTTGTTAAGCAACTCAAGTTGAGCCAAATATAAAAGTTGCACTATATGTTATGGGGAAGAGCATGCAAAAAGATGGCACCAGTTCGACTTCGTTTTGACCATCAATTTGGATTTTTGCTCATCGCTGTCAATGAGCTAACATTATCATGTTGGGGCGCTAACTACCCACTAATGTGTTACTCTAATGGTCAAGCACCCTAGATATGAGTTGGAGAACATCAGGAAAGGAACAATTTTGCTTTAAGGACCGAAGCCCAAATCGGAGGGTAAGCAGCCCAAAAATGCACCCCAAGCCGGTCACTTCGTCGCCCGCCACCTGTTCGTTGAAATGGGCGCGTGGCCACCATGCAGGGCAGCGGCGCCCCACCTCCTTGCCACGTGGTCGCGCCCCTACTCCTCTATGAGTGGATGCCTGAGTACTCCCACGGACTCCCTCACTTGCCCTCGCCTCTCTCCGCGCTCTCTCTCGTGCTCGCCATGGGCGACCGGGCCAAGCACCATGGCCGTTGTCGTTCCTCCACCCCCGAGCGCCTCATAGCCCTGCACCACCGTCAACGGCTTCACCTCATCGTTCTCTACTTCGTAACACGCTTGTAGAGAAGCTCCATCACTGAGCAGCCACCGCCGCTGGAGCCGTGCCTCTAGTGCCGTGTGGCTAGGCCGACCTGGCCTGCCTTAGGCTGAGCCAGGCAGCCCCATGGGTGCGCTCAGGCCCCTGGGTGCTCCCCGTCACTGCCGGCCCCAGCTGGCCATGGCCGGCTGACCCTGAGCCCGTCCTCACCGGCCGTCCACCCGCTGCTGCCATGGCCGACCCACCTCCATCCACCACGGGGCAAGCCACGAGCGCCTGCTAGTGTGCGCGGGCCCCCTGGCACTCCGCCGCCACCGCTCGGGGGTGGAGGTCGACCACCTCGCTGGAAAATCGAGCCGTCGTCAACCTCCTCTGCTCCAACTCGCGTCGGGGACCTCACACTCAAATAGGAAGAAAGGGAAGGGCCTAACTGCAAAGCTATTGACTCATATGAAGAGTGCTTAGAAGGACCTTTTCGCTAGAATATGCTTTCGTGAAAGTTCGGGGTCATCAGTGCAAATGTGTTTTTCTTTTATGGCTGAAACTTTGGAAAATCATAATAAATCATAGAAAAATCATAAAATAGCAAATAAAGTCTTTTTGGAATCCTTGAGAGTAGATCTATGCAGTAGAGTCATAAAATGATATGTGTTAGTAGAAAGTTTCTGCTGTTTTTATTTATTCTTTTAAAGTGCTTTTAAAAATGCTTTTAAGTTGGATAGATGCATATCTTGAGTTATAGATGTCCAAAGAGGGTAATTCCAATTGTGTTAATCTTGTGATGACATGATCTAGCTAATAAAAATATTAAACATGCTAATTTGTGTACTATTTTTATAATGTTTTGACTTAATCTTGTTAAATAGTTAATTTTAGCTTCTTTTGCTTGTTATTCTCATACATGAAGTTGTAGTGCTCCAAATGGCATGAAATTTTAATAGTAGGATATATATGTGATGCATGAGTTCTGGTGAAAATTTCATGATTTTTGGTACATGTATTACTGAGTTATTAATTTATCTTGCTAGGTGCCTAATAAGTAGTTGTAAATGCTTGATAAATATCATAAAGGTGTAAAAAATGGAAAAAGTTGTTCCATTGCCTTTGCATGGTGTGGTGGTAAACTAACCAAACCTAATTTGGTCATGTGTTTATAGAAAATGTGGAGGTTTAGATTTTTCTTGCTCTCACATGCTTATTTGCAATTAAAACTTGTTTTGCATGTAATAATCAATTTATAAAACTTGAGCATGTAAAATTTGTACAGTAGCCATGCTTTGTTTTCATATCTCTCTCATAAAAACCTAGGCTCCAAACTTTGAAGGAGCATGTGCTTTTCTTATTAGATGTTTATACATGGTTCTTGTGATGCTAATGTCATGTGTTGGTTTGAGATGAGGTTGTATGGGTTCCTCACGATGGATAAGAGCTATGTGTTGGATGTGCTTTTATGTCACCTTGTTATAGAATCAAGTGAAGCACCACTTTGCTTATGTGCTGAAAATGGCTGCATGTATAATTTCTATGGTGGTGATATTTTCAAGATGCAAATGATGTTTTCTGTAGAGATATTGAACACAAAAGTTGTAAATAATTTCCTTATCATGCTTGTCCTAAAATTTCATGATTTT